>JAPFBL010001927.1:2552500-3752500 GCA_026182355.1 Hermatobates lingyangjiaoensis
ATTGTATAGGAGAAAGGGTTGATTCTTGTCAACGTATTTAACCTTTTTTAGAATATGATTGTAAAATTAATAATGACATATTATTAAGTCAGTTGTTACTTAATGTTGTATAGAATTACTCTATTGGAGTATATATAAAAGTACTATATGGTATGAGTATAAATAAATTATTAGCTCCATTCAATCCATGTTTTATAGGTGAGGTGTTACGTGGAGATAGAATTGTAAATACACCATACGAGGTTAAAATGGCCGAGGATATTAGCTGTAAACTTTTATGCAACACTCCTAAAAATCCTATGAACTTGCTTCAGGACGCGGATACGGCAGTTATGAGCAGAGTGCGGCACGACTATTCTGTGCATCTGTAAATATTTATCGTAATTTTTCATTTTTTATTATTTATCATTGTGTTATGATCGTTCCTTAATCAATAAAAAATTGTTGGTCTATTGGAGTAATTTAGGTTAGAGGTAATTTTTGTTGCATTAGGGTTTTGGTGAAAGCAGTAAATCATGAGTTCTCAGGGTAGTACTAAAATTTTGCATTGTTTGGTTCCGGTTCCTTAGGAGTGTTTTATCTTTAAAGGGACAATAACTTATTTTCTAGTTTAATATTCAATCTGCTTTCAAGAATCGGATAAAAATTGTTAGTATGACACTCTAGGCCATAGATGGATCAGTTTGTTTTTTTAAAAAAAGTAATTAGAGAGTATTAAAGAAAAATTAATTAATATAATTCCAGTATGTTTCTGGTATTGTCTATCAACTGTCCTTTTGTTATTTCATTTTTATCTTTCATAGATTACATATTGTTTGTAAGTTAATTATAACAATTAACGTTTCTTGGAACCATCGCTCCCCAAGATATGAGTTCTATTTACATAATAAGATAATAACACCAATTCGATGTACAATCAATACGAAATTATGAAATTATGTAAATTAATAATTAATACAGGACAAATAGAGCAAGACAATTACTGCAGTCTATGTCAGACAACTTTTCAGCTCTCATAAATCAAATTTTGGAGTTCAGCATAAGCCTTTCAATGATGTTCAGAAAGAGGTTAGGTTGTCAGATGATCTATTGGAGTTCAGAAATGAAGGACTGCTCATTTTACTGGGGAATAAACTGAAGAATTATTTACAGAGAACTTATTCCGCTAATGATGTCGATTAAGTTTTACTGGTGACTTTCTTGTGTTCTTTTCTCTATGTTATCTTTAGATATATATTGGAACTTCTCAACAACCTTTTGTATATATTCGAAGATTTGAAGTTGAATATATCAGGATAACATAGAGAAAAGAACATAAGAGATTCAGATGATAACTATATATATAATTACTTTTCTTCTTTCCGATATTTTCGTGATTAATTAGTAAAAATCACCTTTTTGCAAACGTTTCGTCTTTATTTTGAGACATCCTCAGACAAATACAATGGACAATTATCTATACAACATAATACACACAAATTCAAAAAACTTACTTAATTAAAAAAAGCTTACGTTAGCAAAGAGCTGATTTTTACTAATTAACCTGACTGAATCTCGAGAAGAAGAAAAGTAATTATTATTAATTGTAGTCTAGAAAGAGACCTTTATACATATATAATAAGTTGAAAAAAATGAATATTAATTTGGCTATTATTTCTGAATTCTGTCATTTTGAATGGCTAAACACACCCACATTGTTAGTCATCTGGAGAAAAATAAGATTTATATATATGATTGTTCACTAGTTGAATCCTTAGTCAGAACACTGTAATGTTAAGAATCTTTCTCTATAAGCTGCATATATATATATATATATACTATTTTTCCTGGAGAGTTTACCAGAAACATATGGAAAAACAATTGGCATGACCAATGCTTCGATATCCGCATATTAGCTGAAGATAGCTAAGTGACCACTGATAAATACCTACTCCAGTAGATCAATTGGCTTTTTGTTACCAACTGGTGAGCTGAGGAAAGGGAAAGGAAAAAAAACCTGTGTTATTGAGGGAAGGAAACGAGGTTTGAAAAAAAAACAAAGTGTAATCAAGGATACAATAAAAGCTGCTGCAAACTTTAACTATATATTGATATAGCTTCTCGACCACTGATATTTCAAATTCACCGAAGGGCTTCTTGAGGATTTTGGTCATAAAAATACAACTCCTGATGTTTTGATGAAACGTCGGCTTATAATCAGGAGTTGTATTTTTATGACCAAAATCCTCAAGAACCCCTTCGGTGAATTTTAACTGTATATATACAAATATAGTTCAATATAGAAAAAGAAACATAGAGAAATCAAAATAACACACTTGCAGTCTCTAATTTTCGGTTTGAACCGTCTCCTGAAGATGGTTCAAACCGCAAAAATTAGAGACTGTAAGTGTGTTCTTTTGATTTCTCTATGTTTCTTTTTCTATATTGAACTATATATATATATATAACAAGATTTTACATAAAGACGTGAAATAACAATCAATGTTCAAACCACAATATGAAATGGGGAAAAAAGACAAAGATAAGAACAGTGGGTTTTTGACTCTGACGAAGACCGCTGGTTACTGTCTTTACATTTATATATATATATATATATACATATTAAAGTTTAAACTTATGAACACAAAAGAAGAGACTGGAAACTCACGTTTCTGTATAATTTCAATACCCCATCTCCTTCTGGAGAATAATACAGAATATAACATAATTTTAAGCTAAAATAAAGAAAATTTTCATTTCTGCTTCTTTATTTCTACAATTTTTTTGAATTTGTTGCTATGCTGAAATAATAGACATATATCAGCTACTATGGAGAGTCAACTGTATTTATGACAGTCTTTTCCATCTTGTTGAATTTATGAATTTTAATTACGTTACATATTCAAATCTGTTTGTTTTTTTTATAATATATTTCTGTGATTAATCTTTTTTTGTGAAATTCTCATATTGTTTTCTGTTATTCATAAACTCATGATTCCCAAGTTTTGCATACACTTCCACTTTTCTACCTGTACTTTTCATAGTTTCGTAATTTATATATAATTTTATAGTTTGGTAGATGGTTTGCCGTGTGCTACGAAAGTTGTAAACCAGGAGACCAATGAAGAGCTCTACGAGCATGGGTATAAATTAGGCTTTACGAGAGGGAACAAGGTGTATATAAACAATCACTTGAAGCTTATACTGCATTATCACACTGTTGCCGAGTAAGTGCAGATTCATATTTACTATTTATTAATATTTTAAAATATTTTTTGTTTACTCGTCAGCTTTGTCAATTTTAGTTCAGTTATTAATATTATTATTATTTGAGGGTGACTATAGCACTGCGTCTTAAAAAAAAAACTATTGTACTTCTCCTCTTCTGTACTAAAGTACCTCAGGAGTTAGTTTCAACGCTTCCAAGAAGCTCAGCACTTTTGCTGGTTCCAGCGGTAAGAGTTTTTCTATGGTTTGTTGAGTGTCCCGAATCTGTGATCTCTCCAGCCAAATACTTAATTAAATACTCTTAAGACTTAATTCAGACTTAATTAAAGTCTGAAATTTAAGTCCTATGTCTGTGCAGCAAAGTTACCTTACAGTCAGTCAGCAGGTACAACGGTGTTTCTTCCTCTTCTTTGCAGAATCTGCACAAACCATCATTGATAATGCCTATTCAGGCTCCCAACGTTTCGGGAAAAAGCTACTTCCTTTCTCCTTCTTCGGGCTCTTAGGTGAACTTGTGGGAGGTTGGCTCCCTCAAGTTAGCGCTTTTGGACCCCCTGCGCTTCCGGGGGATGGTCTCCGGACTTCCTTGTCCTTAGTATCATACAGGGGATAATCCCTGTATCTCTATCGGTGGTATTTTGTCCGCTCCGGCAGAGCACCACATACCGGAGTAAGGCTATTTACTCAATGGGGTCGCCTAGTACCCTTGAGGCTCCGTTCATAATACAGTAACCCCTGTATCATCCATCCTTCGGCACGGATCACATAACACCTTAGATTGGGGCTGGGATAAAAGGAGGGGATTCGGGGATTAGGAAGGATGTGAAACGAAGGTGGTCAGACCCAGCCCCTGATCACCTACTCCTCCTCTTTCGTTTGTCCCTGCATACAGCTGGTTAACAGGGTAGCCTCGTGAAGGCCGAAAATTAGAGTGTTAGAAGAAGTTGAGTGTTAGAGGCTATTAGAGGTGATTAATCACACCATTACTACCCCTAGTTCAGTTAACAATTATAGTTAATTGTTTATTATGTTCAGTTTACGAATGCTGTTTCAAGGAACTGTTATCCATTCAAAAACAAACAAATATTTGAATATATATATATATATATATATATTCCAATTCATGTTTGAGCCATTTATTTAAGATTTAGTAAATTATTTATGCTAAAATTTTAAAAATCTATGGGTAAACAAACTAAAATAAACAGAATTTAAATGATGCAAGTAACAAAGTAGTTGTATGAAGTTAATCTCGTTCAAGAACATCATGCATGCATTTAAAAAAACTACCATACATTGGGTTAACTGAGTCAAATAAGTAGTTCATAATTTTTGATAAATGACTGTGTGGGTACTGAAATTAAACGCACGAGTGCACGTAAAAAATAGTATTTTTTTCAATAAACTTGATTGTAAATATACCACCTCAGAATATTTAAATGTAAAAGTAATCTCATCAGAATCTGGTGCTGTTTCATTTAACACATTTCCAGTCTCACCTTGGGAGAAATACTTAAAGGCTGTCCCGCATTAAGAATCTTACGTTTCGTCAGTCTGACTAATAACGTCAGTCGAATTTGTTTGACTTTTGTCAAACAGTATATGTATATACATATTCTAAAAATATAAAGTATGAAAAAAATACTGTATAAATCAGGGCTATCAAACCCACAATCGAAATACTCATGCCGACAATGCTGTAATAAATTTGCCAACAATCAATCTCTGGAATCTATTTATTTGATGAAATTCTGATTAAATCTGTCGTTGTAATATAATTTAAACTTCCCTAAATGTTAGAAGTCAGTATCTTTAACAATGACTTTCAGAAGAATGAAGTCAGTATCTTTAACAATAACTTTCGGAAGAATATTATCAAAGGACAATATTGGTATCCCTATTTCATCATCTTAATTGTTTTAAAAAAATTGAGTAAGCCTTCAAAGTTCTATTTGCTTGTCATATTCAAATTATTAGTTCTAAGATTAACTAATCTACTACGATAGAATTAATCAGCATTCTATAATATATAGTGGGTCGAATTTGCCTTTCATTCTTGAAGTACATATCAGTCAACCATCTGAGTTGTTCATTTCTGATAAAGGTGTAGAGGTGCTTTTTTTCGTGGAGCTTTCAGGAGTAAGTCTGATTTGTTATTGTAATATTATTCTGCTTCAAGAGACGTGTAAGTTCTTTTAATTTTGTTATTGGTACAATCCTGTCATTTGAGTACAGTCCTGTTGGAAAACAGTCCTCACGGATGAGTGAAGTTCAATAATTAGTTGAGCAGAGAACAGTAGTTGAGGGTGTCCTTCTTTTTTGTTATCTTTGCTTCATGAATCTGAAATGTAATGATGTTACAAATTGAAAATATAATGAAAAAGGAATTTTTTAATTGTCTCTTTCGCGTAAGATAACTAATTTATGATAATTGATATATAACTGTTTCTGTAACAGAGGAAACTACAGAGTAGTAGGATTCGAAGTTGAGACTCAAAGCATTGACAAATCTGCTTTGGCATTTGACAATGAAGGCAATTGTGTTTTACCCAATGGAGAAAACTACAAGAATCAGGAAGTGACTGGCTCTGGGAGTGCTTTATATTTGACCTACTCCGTTGAATGGCAATCCTCTGATGTTAGCTGGGCCTCCAGATGGGACATTTATTTAGGAATGGCTGATGTTCAAATTCATTGGTTCTCCATTATTAACTCCTTGGTGGTTGTTCTATTTCTTTCTGGTAACTTTCTCTTTTCCTTTAACATTTATATCGCTTAATCATTGTTTACTATAATTGAACTCTTCCAGGTATTCTAACCATGATTATGGTTAGAACATTGAGAAAGGATATTGCTCGATATAATTCTGATGAAAGCATTGAAGAAGCTCTTGAGGAATCTGGCTGGAAGCTTGTTCATGGTGACGTATTTAGGCCGCCAAGGAATTCCAGACTTTTTGCTGCCATCATTGGTTCAGGAATACAAATATTCCTCATGACTTTAGTCACAATATGTAAGTTCAGTTTGCATATAAAATATTAATTTTAATGAAATAATGTTAGCAATTATTTATTTACTTCTTATTAAAATCCAGTAACATAATTAATCCTGTAACATTTAATTAACTTCTTTTCTAAATTAGTGTGTAATTTTGATGTCTAGTTCTGTTTTGTGAATTGATATTTTCAATCCAATTAGATTAAAAATGTCATAGAGACAGTAATAGTTTTGGTACGATTTCAAAATATTCAACAAGGCCCGTACCTAAGGTTAACACAACAGTCGTGT
Organism: Hermatobates lingyangjiaoensis; assembly: GCA_026182355.1. Lineage (NCBI taxonomy): Eukaryota > Metazoa > Arthropoda > Insecta > Hemiptera > Hermatobatidae > Hermatobates > Hermatobates lingyangjiaoensis. The sequence continues at coordinate 2,558,996 of JAPFBL010001927.1, forward strand.
ACGGTTTGGCTTCTTTGTTTTGAACCGTTCAGTCCGACTACCAGTAATTTTGTGTAATTAGAATCATCCTGTGAACTTCTCTACCGTTTTATAAGATATATGAAAGCAAACATCTTATAAAATGTCGTTCTTCAAAAGAACTTTAGTGTTGAAATTTGAAATTTAGTGTTGAGTTATTTAAAAGAGGGTAAACTCCCACAAAAACTGAAAACCTGAGGCCTAGTACACATATAACAAGGTTTCACTGCAAACGTCTAAACCACATTAAGAAAGGCAAAAATGTGAGAATCGTTTCGACAGACATCGTTATCAGGAAGTGAAGTGTCAGTTTGGTTAGTGACTGCATCCTTGCGGGACACTTATCCTCCTGATGACGATTACGATTATCGAAATGTAGAAATGAGTTATTTAGTGTCTATCTTTATGTTGCTTTCAACTAATGTATATGTAGAGTTATTAAAATGTTTCAACGAACTAAATAATCAAAATTCACAGAAAGATGTCGCATGAAAGAGAATACACAAACTCACTACTATATTTCGATTGTGTCTTCATCAGGAAGAAATATCTGGGCCTCTTCCAAGACAAGCGAAGAACCTCTTGAATGAGAGAGACTTCAGTTTTCGGAATGACGCATCTTTCTACCTAATGACGATACATTCTAAATATATTTGTGAGTTCTTGTATCTCTTATATGTGTTTTCTTTCAATGGTATACCTCACATTACGGATGATGAGGTAAAACAGTCATTTTAGCTGAAATGCTAGGAACCTTAATTACCTCATACTTTTTCCAGTTCCTGTACGTCCGTTTGTTTCTTGGATTGCACTAGATCTGACTTGAACATGCTTAACCTCGAATATACTTAGTCTTCGTACGAATGGTTGGTCACGGGTCATCTGTTGATCAACGTTGTAAGCTGTCATGCTAATCTTCAAGGTTTTTCTTTCACTGGTTGTTTCAGGTCCTAAAGTTTTAGACAGTTTCCCGGTTAAAAACATGTTAAAATCTTTAAGGAAGCATTTATGTTGTTAACTGTTTTGACTTTATGTGTTCCTCGGTCTCTTATTACCACCAACTTATCTGGTTACCGGGTCTAGACAGGAGGCTTATGTGTACCTTCACGCCGTTTGCATAGTCAGAGATAACACCCAAAACTTAGGAATCCACCACCACGGCTGCTTAGTGCAAAGTGAATTTATTTATACATTCGTTAATTTTTGATATTATAAATCTTGATATTTTTATCTACACCATAACGTGAATAACTCTTTATAACAAACAGCTTTGTAGTGAGTCACAAAAGGTGAACTTGTATTGCATAAGGTCAATAGCAAAAAATAGATTACTTGTGTTTTGGTGTATACTTTGCCAAAGAAAATATACTTTTATGTGATTTTTATCATATAACATTACATTTCATCATGTTAAAATTAAATTCAATATAATATCAACAAAATGTGCCAATAATAAAATTAATAATAAAAAGTTAAAATTCTAAAAAAGGAATCCCAGTGTTTATCAGAATTAAGTTATATTTTACTGTATATAAAAATTTGTAATAAATATGTATTTGGTATCCCTGTACTTAGGTTGCTAGAACAATGTGCTTGTGCTGTTTCAGTTTTTGCCATGTTAGGAATGCTGTCCCCTGCTTCCCGTGGAGCCCTCATGTCGGCTGCTATTTTCCTCTATGTTTCATCAGGTCACTATGCAGGCTACATATCCGCCCGACTCTACAAGACAATGAAAGGCAGAGAGTGGAAAAAAGCTGCTTTTTCCGTAATTTAAACTATTTTCAGAAATTATTTTGTTTTTAATAAAATGAATTGTAGATGTATTTTAGATTTTGCTGTAGATACTAGCGAAATGCGGAACGGGGTGCAGACGTTTATGTTAATGAGTTTGGACTTCTCTATTCACTGATTGACTCTGTTTTGTTTACTTTCTGTGACCTGGAAAAAAGTGTAGTAATTTTTTTTATTTTTAGCTATGATGACGGTTAAAAGATAAAACTGACACATTTCATTGAAACTACTGAACGATTTCCAGTTTAAATTGTACTAATATATCAGAAGGTCGGAAACTTTATATTTTGATACATACACAGTATCAAATCAAATCAAACCATTTCTGTTGGAAATACCTCCACTCTCATGTCAAAGACCACTCTCTTCCCATCGCCGTCCACACGAGTGGCCTCACACTCCCTTTAATGAATGCTACAGGTTGCAGAGTCTGCGATAAATTCCCTCTGATTGCAAAAATCTTACTCTACAAAACTCCGAAGAAGCCCATATTTGGCTGCTCATTGCGCATAGTGCTCCTGACCTTAATCTAAAAAGATAATGTTTTGATTAATTAATTAGTTCATTACCTTTACATTTATTTTTTTAATATTATATTATCCAATACATTTTTTACTTATTTCATATTATTATATGTTTTATTTTATTTTTTAATTTTTATAAATCATAGTCTTTTACATTAAACTTTTTCGTCTATTTCGGATCGGTTTTTCGTATAAAAGTATTTTGAAATATATAGTATTTTAAATATTTCATATGAAAGTTTTTTCATATAAGTGTATATATATAGCAGGAATCCCTACTGAAAGTAACTAAAGTATGTTAGAAAAGAAAAAAGTTCTTAGCACTGGCGACTGTAAAGAACTGAAAAGGAAAACAGGTTAGGAAGAAATAGAGAGTAGGATGACAAACGAGGAAGAGGTGGTGCTGTAAATGAAACAGTATTTTGGGAACTATAAACGTGGCATCAACTTAATGTCTGGTAATGTGGGGAGGTAGACAGTCAGGGAACTACTGGTCTAGCAAATGTCTACCCATTTTAATCCCAGGGTTGATGTTAATCAATTTATCAACGTTATTTTTATCAGAGAAGGTTTAAAATGTTACAATCTATGATGGGGTTTTCATGAACAAATACTTTGGCTTGTACCCAGTTCATAGTATGTTTTATTTTACTAGCATGTAGAGATGAAGCATTGATAGTTCCCTTCTTTTAATAATGTATTTATCCTGTTTAATGCGTGTTTCCAGTCTTAAAGTCGTTTGCAAAAAATGAGTTTACAAGGAATAGAATATACACATATTATTACTACTTATCTACTGTGTATATCGATACCCTCTCTGGCATGAATTTATCACGCGGGAAGTGAGTAACTCTGAGCACGGCGTCCCTCGGAAAGGATGTTAAACTGTTGACCCTGAACATGCATGATGTCAGGTACTCGTTAAAAACTCCTACTCTAAATACACTTGAGTTAGGCAGAATGTAGGACTCTCAGTGTAGAATCAACAGGTATTGTGGCTCTCCCATTACTAAAATGGTTACCAAATAGTAAATGAGTATCAATTTCCACCCCCTAGAACAGCACTAAAAGGTGAAAGCCTTATAAGTGTGGGCGTTAGAAAACGAACAAACAAAACTACTTAGGCAACGTTTTTTATTCCTATCACTCTTGAACATAGTAGTAATACTAAACTGCTTTAACAAGGAAGGAATCCCAGATAATGGTGGACTAAAAAGTGAGTACAAGTAATTTAGCAGAGTGATTAGGTTCTTTCTGTTATTTTTTCTTATTTAAATTCCTTTTAACTTGTTACTTTATGTTATCAAGGGATAAGGTACTCATTGTAACTCTGCAATTCTTTGTTCTTCTAGCATTTTTGAACACAGAATTATAATACCAAATAATTTAAAAGGGTTGAATAGTTCTTTCTTTTGTGTTTGTCTGTGAAGGGTTAGGGTTTTTGTTAGAGGAATTAAAAAGAAGGCTCAGGGTACTACTCATTGTGACTGCAGTTCTTTGTATTTCTACAATCCTTGAATACAGAAGTAATACCAAACTGTTTTGACAAGGATTGAATTCCAACAAGTAATTTAGTAAGGCTGAAAGATTCTTTCTTTCATAAAGGATTCAGGGACTTTGGTAGAAGATTAAAAAGAACGATTTGAACTTACCTGTCTGCCCTTGTCGACCTTTTCTCTATCTATAGTGAGGAGTATTTGGACATGATAACCGAGACCATCTACTCTATTCCTGCTAAATTAAAGGTCCCTGAACCATTCAGTGCGAGACACAAGAGAAAGATTCTTTCAACCCCGTTAAATTCTTGTGCTTCTTTTTTAGTCATGCACTAGCTGGTATTTCTTCCTTGTTAAAGCAGTTGGGTATTACTACTATTTCAAAAGTGGTGGAAATAAAAAAGGCTGCCTAGTAAATCATTGGAGAAATAGTAATGAATGATGTGTATATTTTATTCCTAAAATATACAAACATATGTATGTTTGTAAACAACTATAGAATTGGATACACTTTATAAACAGTATATATACACTATTAAAAGAAGTGAAACTCGAATGCTTTACTAGTAAATTTACACATACTGTGAACTGGGTACAAGCAAAAGTAGTTGTTCGTGTAAAGGCCATCATTGATTGTAACATTTTAAATCTTCTCACATAAAAATAATGGTGATAACTTGATAAACATCAACCATGAGTTAAAAATGGGCGACAAGTGGTCGCCTAAGTCCCTCCCTCTCCATGTCACCAGATATTGAGTTGATGTCACGTTTATGGTCCTGAAAATACTGTTTCATTTACACCGCCACCTCTTCCTCCCTCGTCACCCCACCCTCTACTCCTTCTTATCCTGTTTTCTCTTTTTGTTCTGTGCTATTGAGACAACACCCAACAGCGCTTAGAACTTTTTATTTTTCTTTTACTACTTTTACTGGTAATTTCTCTTATTAATACTCTTCTGCATATATAATTGAATATCTTTATTGGTTTCTATTACTCTTTGATAATGAAAGTGGAAACCTCTGAAATATTTTGCTACTGTCAACCGTTTAGGCGGTATTTTGAATACTTTCAATGGTGATATGGTGAATATTTTAATGGTGATATATATATATATATATATATACATATATTTGTGTATGATGGCAGCAAATCCTCACGTAAACATGTTTCATTAAAGTGCACAGTAGCCTCTGCGTTAACGACTTTTAAGCTGGTCTGCTCCAATTTACGAACAGCCTTGCCGTGGGCTGGTGTTAAAAGCCATATCAATTGCCCAAGAGACATCTTATTTTGGCATGAGCGGATGTAAAAAGAAAATCACAACTTCTAGACGTATAAGTCTACAGTATAAGATGTATAATATGTTCTTATGATAAGACCATAAGCACATACTTGCAGAAGTGTACCCTAATAATAGCAAACCACTTATCAACATAGAGAAAAAAGATCTGAAAGAACTTTTAGAACTATGTACAAAAGAGGCCCCATTTACTTGCCCTAATGGTAACATGTATCAGCAGATTGATGGTGTGGCTATGGGTTCACCTCTTGGAATACTATTTACTAACTTTTACATGGGTCAAACTGAAAAAGAACTTTTCAGAAAACTGGAGAAACCTGTGATATATGCTAGGTACATTGATGACATTTTTGTCCTAACTAAAATTAATGATGATATCCAGTTATATAATGATGATAACTGTGCAGCATAGCACAAATGTTAAATTACCGTTCTTGGATGTCCTTGTTGAGCAAACACGCCACAACTTTAGTACCTCAGTATACAGGAAACCAACAAACCCTGGACTCTGTCTTAATGGTAGAAGCGAATGCTCTGAGCAGTATAAGAGGTCTACGATCAGAGCCTATATACGAAGAGCACTTACCCATTCATTGGACCTCCATTCATGAAGAACTAGATAAATCTACACAAGTGCTCCTTAATAATGGCTTCACTAACAAAGAAATTTCTAAGGTCATTAAGAAACTAATGGATAAATGGTTCACTGAAGACAATGAAAATGAAATAAATAACATAGGACAAGAAATACTGCTGTACTACCGAGGTTACATGAACAGTCAATATAGGCAAGATGAGGCGGCACTAAAAAAGATCATTTACAAAAATGTGGTCACTACAAACCCTAATGGTAAAATCAATCTAAGAGTATATTACAAAAACAGAAAAACTCGGTAAATCGTATTAAAAAACCGTTAGGGGAAAAGTTTGTCTGATATACAAAAATGTCACCTAATATATCAATATGAGGAAAGTAGAGTCACTGCGATCCCTCCTAGAACCTGAATTATGATGTACGTCTGCAGGGACTATACGATTGTTAATGAAATTAGGGGGATAACCTCGGTCAAAAAATTTCTGTTTCAATAAATCTATTTGGAAGGAACGATCTTTTATTCTGCTACAAATTTTATGGAGGCGTATGGACAATGATCTGGGGATAGCTTTTTTTACGTGGGAGGGATGACAACTATTGAAATGAAGGTACTGCTGGGCGTTAGTTGGTTTGATGTGTACAGTGAATATATATATACTTTAAAACAGAGAAAAGAACACAGAAAGACACTACAGAACTCACTTCGATATTTCGACATCCGTCGTCATCGGGAAGAAGTGCGAAGTACTCACGTTGAGAAGCAAACTGCTACTCATATATATATATTATAATATATATATATATATATATATATATATATATATATCAGTTGGGTTTTTGACTCTGACGAAGACCGCTTGTTACGGTTGAAAGATCTTAGTCTTGTTTTCCCATTTCTTATTGTGGTTTGATCATTGATTGTTGTTTCACGTGTTTATGTGAAATCTTTTTATATATATATATATTTCGTTGAACAGCTGACCGTATTTCGCTGATGTCATTTTCTTCACTAGTTTTTCAAGGTTTCTGAATACCTTCTTCTTTCCTTCATCCAAATACGGTCAGCTGTTTAACGTGCTTAAAAGAAGGACTGCTTCCAAATTTTACAAATATATATATATATATATATATATATATATATAGTGTATATAGTATATATATATATATATTGAATGCCAGATTAGATATTGAAAAAGACGAGCCAATCCCTGTTACGTATTACTTTGGGCACTTCTTATTGGTTGTGGGTGTTTTTCATTAAAAAGGAAAAACGGAGAAACGTGTTTAACGAAAAACACCCACAACCAATAAGAAGTGCCCAAAGTAATACGTAACAGGGATTGGCTCGTCTTTTTCAATATATATATATATATATATATATACACTTGATCAACGAAAAGTTGATCCAAATTGGACACAATAGCAGTTCAAAATTGAAGATAGATAGCACACAAAGTAAAGAAACACACTTTGGGTTACTAGCCGTTGCGTCTACAACGTGCTTAGTCTCTCTTTCTCTTTTCTCCTGAAGATGGATTGCCCGAAATTTGAGTTTGTAAGTGTGTTTCTTTACTTTGTGTGCTACTTATCTCAATTTTTAACTGTTATATATATATATACATTTATTATATAGAGAAGTATATAGTATATTTATTATATGTTATATAGAGAAGTAACATTATATATTCAATACATATGTAGTTATGACAAGATTTCACAATAAACACGTGAAATAAATATCAACATCTAAACCACTGTAAGAAATCAGAAAAAAAGACTAAATGTTGTAGTATAGGTGTTGATGTGTAGTTTTGTATGACCACAATATATTCAATGAATTCACTACAACGAATAAAGTTATCCCTCTTTTCAGGATAGGTCATTCTCAAATAACTGTTTTTTTGTTATGACTGTTATATACAGTATATTAAAAGCATAGTTTGTATTTTAAATGTTCTCAATAGTTACAATACTTTCAGTCCTTTCTTTATATACTTGTATACAGCAGAGTCTCACCCAATCAGTTATAGATAATAGTACTGTTAAGTAATGTGTTGTTAATATAACGCACTGAGAGCAGAAAATTATGTCTAGTGTTCATTCTTTTTTATTCTTAATTTTAAGAGTTATAGTAAACATTTTAATTTCGGCTACAACTAAATGAAATTATATTTATATTATAAATATTAAAATTATTTATATTGTGCAGCGGTACCTTGACTTATGTACGTATCAACACACGAATATGTCGATATTTGACGTAAATTTCGAACCAAAATTCGTCTCTATATACAAAGATTTGCTATACATATGAGTACGATGAAGAGTCGCATAGTGATTGTAATGAAACTGGTGAAGTGAAATAAAGAAGAAAAAGCCTAAAGAGAGAGGAAGTGAAGAAAGCCACGGTAAAATTAGAAAAAAGGTAAAAAAATGAAAAGAAATACTCTTCCTCTTCAAGCGTAGTAAGGAAGGTTAAGTTAAGTAAAGCATAAAATTTAAAAAAAATAAATAATTAAGCCACGTTACTTGGAATAAATTGGAGTGTAATTTACGGTACCCTCCACGGTCCTTCCTATCCTCCTCTACTTCCACATCCTCTGCTTCAATGATCTTTGTCTGCCAGTCTCTAAGGCAAGGCTGTGTTGTACGCTTTATTTATTATTTATTTGGTTTAAATCTGACTAATTAATAAAAAGCAACATCTAAACCACTGTAAGAAATCATTAAAAAAAATTAAATGTTGTTTAGATGTTGTTATTATTTATGTAAGACCACAATATCTTCTATCTAAATTTATACCCAGTAATTGTAGTATTTATTAAGGATTTATCGTAGATTTTAGGGCTTTGTAACAGATTAATCGAATTGTAGTCCATTCTTATGGGAAAATTAGTTTCGACATACGACAATTTCTAAATACGAAGTCGGTCCTGGAACGAATTCAATTCTTAAGATAGCACCGTATATTATAATAACGAGTAAGTCATACAGGTTTAACTCTCGATACCTCTGTGATTATTGAATTAATTAAGGTAATTTCAGCGTTGGGTAACATGAACCTTAACTTTTTTAATTGCAGAATATTTTTAAATTTTAATTACATTTTTTCTTGCTTTAAATATTTTTTTGAGTAGGGCTCATATCTAGTTCTTAGTGAATTAACTACTCGTATATCTATGTGAGTCCATTGATTTCAGACTGCCACGTTATATCCGGGGATTCTATTCGGGACAGGATTCTTTCTCAACTTTTTCATCTGGGGCAAACAGTCAAGTGGGGCTGTTCCATTTGCTACAATGATATCACTTCTACTGATGTGGTTTGGTGTCTCTGTCCCACTTGTTTACCTTGGCTACTTCTTCGGCTTTAGAAAGATGCCTTTTTCCCATCCTGTTAGGACTAACCAAATCCCTCGTCAGATCCCGGAGCAGCTCTGGTATATGAACCCAGTTTTTTGGTGAGTATTATTATTTGCATACTCCCATTATTTTATCTTTTTATGTATCATTATTAGTAATGCTCGACTTATTATAATAATGTAAGCTTCAATAATAGAGTTACGATCTTCCTTAAGTTGATTGTAACTATTATATTTTTATACTTAAATTATAAAAAGGAAATGTAGAAATCTAATAACTGTATTTCTTTTCTTTATGCCTAATGTATTAATCATCACTCTAATAATTCTGCTTGTACATCGTAACACCAGTATTCGTACAGCCAGTATACGTAAATATTAGGCTTTTCGAAGAGCAAAAATAGTGTGAGTATCACTGCTGCAAAAGCAATTTGGTAAATTGTGATATAATAAGATTAATTCGTAATTTTTTGTCCGTGTTAAAAGTGCCAATCAAGTGGAGCACTGCCATTTTCAAACATATTTTTCTTATTACTTTACTATAAGTAAAGTATAGTGATCGTGAAAAAATTCGATCTCGAGATTTTACGAGTTTTTACGATGATGTCTGTGTGTGTGTGGGTGGGTGGGTGAGTGTGTTAGCATTGCTTGTTACCACGCTACGGTCCAGAATCTTTGATGGATCAAGTTGATATTTTACACAAAAATGGGCCCCATAAAGACGAAGATCCCTATTGTTTGGGAAGAATTATGCATGATGGGAAAGTCACTTTTTTTGCCAAAAACCGTTTTTTTTAAAACATTTATTTCTCGTAAACTGATAACCCTAGAGTTTTGAAATTTTGACATTATCTTTGAGGTTTCAAATGCAACAAACGAAAAATATATTCAGAATTTTAAAACAACAGGAAATATTTTTTTTTTTTAAAATGTAAAAATTTTGACTAATAATTCAATCTCAAACCTTGTGAGAGCGATACAAGCCATACTGTTTGACGGACAAGAATGAAACTATGCCTATAAATAGAACATTATATGGAGAATGAGTTGAGATATTTTTTTCTAAAATTACATTCGCTAAAGGGGCGTTACAGTACGATTTGTGTTTTCTGAAAATGTTTTTTTGACGCTAACCGGCTCGTTAAAAAATAATGAAAATTTGACCAAAACTGGAACAAAAAATTAGCAATTCATAAAAAAAAATCATGAAGTTTCAATTACGGGAAAGAGCAATAACAATATAAAAACTCTTTGTTTATCTTAGACTAAGAGATCACCTGCTATACTTGTCGAATTTTTTGTATTTTTTTACATTGTTTACATTGACTTAGAAATTTTTTGAGCGAATCCACTGAGATAAAATTGATGTTTCTAATGGAAAAATGAAAATATATTATTGACTTATAAGAGATGTAAGAGGAATAATATTGTGCAGGTAAATGATAATACTCATTAAAAAAAAATTCGTATATATGTTATTTGACAAAGGGGAAGGAAAATGGTCTTATTAAATACTAAGAAGCCATAAAATTCCCAGTATAATAATTCTGTTAAAAACCAAAAATGTATAAGATAATTCAAAATATAAATCTTTCGTTTAGAGATTAATAAATGTAATTATCGTACATCTTTAATTAACAAATCAGCTTAAAACAACATTTTCTTCGCTGTTTAAGATGTTTTTCAGAGAAAAAAAGGGTATTTTACTGTTTCAAATTTGAAAATTTTACATTAATATTCAATGTAGAAGGATGTCAAGTAAAAATGTAAGAAATCTACTGGCTATTTGAACAATAGCCATGTTCTCTTGTAGGATAATATTTCGTTTCAAGAAATGTTCACATTGGTTTTTCAAAAATGTTATTACTGCTGTAGTTATACTAATGAAATTATTTGCAAATAATAAATTATTTGTGATGTACAAAAATAAGCTTATAAATTGATATGTCCTTCAGTCACTATCTGTACTACCTCACGAATGCAATGCTAATAATTATATCCCATTTAGATATTTATGTTATGCTTAAATGATACGTTATGTTTTATATATTCAAGAAATTTGACATTGAGTTACTTATAGTAAAGTAGAGTGTAGGCCACTCCAGATTTTTAATTGTTCTCGTTAATTAATTTAGACAGAAACTAAATGTTTAATACATACATGCTTGGGATGAGAAAAGGTTAGGAAGGACAGAATTTCTTTAAGTAACTGTGATGTTACTAAAAATAACGTAACTGGAAGAAACGATGTCTTGCCCAATGGTTAGCGTGCCTTCTGCCAGTACAAAAAATTCAGAAATCGAATATAACAACTGTTATGGTATAGGTCACATATAATGTATGGGACTGTTCAGGTTATATTTGGCCCGGGATGTTGCAGCTGTGAAGTTTTAAAGGCAGGAGTAAAGCATTGTGCTGCAGTGATTGGTCTAAATCAGTGTTTTCCAACCTATTTTGCATATTCATAATTTTGTGACACACCAACTTACTTTTGTAACCTGACGTTAGCATTTATAGCTAGCTATCCCAAAACATACTGATCCATCAATAAATTTTTCTAAAGAATGTTTCCCAGAAACATTATGGAAAGAAAAAATAAAAAAATAAATTTAATAACTATATTTATTCAGTAATTTGTGCTTTACAATGATTTTCCATTTAAATTTACCATTTTTGGGTGTATTTTTTTTTACAAAATTGCTCAATTCCCACAATTGCCGTTCAGATAGTACTTATATAGAGATGTGCGATGAGGCTGCAACGTGCTGAGCCTCACCTTGGTTACTTCACCTATTGAGCGTGGTGTATCCTCAGCTCCTGTTACAATTATCTCAGATGTCAGATAGATAACGACTGCTATTAAGGAATAACATCTAATTTGGACCTATTGACCTACAATAGCACCGTTAAACACTCTTAGGGTATCTACTGACAGAATGATCGGCGAATAACAAGAGTAAAAGTTTTCTGCCAAACAGTACGGTGTAGCTGTACAGATGAAGTTATGTTAGGTACATTTATGCTTAACTCAGAAAAATTTAAATAAACTAAGTTGACAACCCTTGATAAAATTGCTTTTTTTTCATATTACCTACTCAGTCGCGAAACACCTACATATTGCTAGTGACACACAAACGTGTCGCGACACACAGATTGGAAAGCACTGGTCTAAATGAATGTCCTTTATTATAATAGAAGTGTGGCATTATCCCTAAACCTTGATTTTTTCGATGGGAATTGATCAATTTTTATTTAGTTCCTCAGTGAGAGGACGTAAAGCCTTCGGTACCCCGGCACCATTATATCAATATTAGTCAAAGGTCATCTCTACTGTACATTATGAACTATGAAGGAGTAGGGGCAAAATTACGAATTCCAATGTAAAATCATCTAGTTGTTTGCATGGTATTAAAAAGAGTTGTATGGCCTCCGTGTCTCGTTATCTTGAGAAAACCCACCTATGATTATCTGTGACCTCTCTACTTTTCTTTAATAAATTAATTAGTTCCCAGAGTTGGTGACTTTAAAATGTTTTTGCTAGTAAATCGTTGTACCATCGTTGTAAATCGTTATGCGCATTGTTACAGCACCTTGATGGCAGGAGTTCTTCCTTTTGGGGCTGTCTTCATCGAACTGTTCTTCATATTCACAGCAATATGGCAGAATCAGTTCTACTATATGTTTGGATTCCTCTTCCTAGTCTTCATAATTCTTGTAATCTCCGTGTCGCAAATTTCTATTGTCATGGTGTATTTTCAACTATGTGGAGAGGTAATCAGTTATCTTATACCTTCTATATAAGTAAGTAAATAAATATGTAATTCAAAACTAATAACGATTTATTAAGGACAGCTTAATTAATCTCTAAAATAAGAAACTGCGAAATACTATTATTTTACTTTCATGTTGTATGTAACTGCATAAATTGCTTTCTTGCACTGTCAAATATAAAGTAATTTTCATTCTTGCAGAAATGTATTGTTATATTCGTTATATCAGTTGCGTATCTACTGCTATTATTCTTCTTCTTTAAAAAAAAATTATACTTAATTGTTGTACTGTTAATTTCATGTGAATTCCCTTTTTCATGTGCCATATATGCGTAACTTTTTAAATTACCAGTTTTGAACATTAGTTTGAAATACTTTACTTTGTTAAATTAATGTTTTAATGTTTTTGCAAACCATTAGCATGCAATTTCCACACACAGAAAAAAGTTAACCGATGAATCGTATAATTTAATTAAGATATTTTGAGGTTTTGTATATTTTTTTCATGACGCAAATGATAATTTTATGATTAATATGAAATATTCATTGCATTAAAAGAACACATGATTTTAAATTAACAATTGAAGTTGACTACAGAGTAATTTAATGTCTGTGCATTCTGAAAAAGAAAAAGGTCATAATTAGCTACTATAAAATTACAGTATTCTGGAATTGTAAGATATATCCCTCCTTCATTGTATCGTTCTAGATGTTTTATAAATTCTTTTTTATCTATAATATCATACAAATTATAATATTTACATATTATCTTCGCGATTTATAAACGTTATTCATTTGCAAATTAAGAATAACTTGATTACTTCTTTATGTTCACTGATGATTGTCTGACTGTTTTTGAATTGATGTCAATAAATTTAAGATCTTTGTGGTTATAGTTATTTGAAAAATATCAAAGATATATTAATGATTAATACAGTAATGGTGAGTGACTCACTATAGACAGAATGACTGTTGCAGGACTACAAATGGTGGTGGAGGTCCGTGCTGATCTCTGGAGGCTCTGCAGTTTACGTCTTTGCATATTCGATATTCTACTTCTTCACAAAGCTTCAAATTACTGAGTTCATCCCGACACTACTTTATTTTGGCTACACTGCACTTATGGTTATCACCTTCTGGCTTCTAACAGGCACAATTGGCTTCTTTGCTGCTTATGCATTCATTCTTAAAATATACGCTGCAGTTAAAATTGACTGAATAAAATGATTCAGTTTAAACAAAAGTGCTCTTTGTATGTATCTATAGTCAAAGGATTCTCCATTCGTACCTTCATACATATATAATTATGTATGCAGAAATCACACAATAAAAAAAACTCGTGACCCTACAATCAAGAAATATACCTCAGTAATAAATGAAATTATGGGAAAAAAACTTTAAAATGTTTATGATGTTCTAAAAAATCGGTTTATGAAAGTTCTTTGACAACGAGCTACCCCGAAATACTTAAGAACACTACTTTTGTTTGTTGAGTGGATTATGTTTATATGTGCAAAATGAAATTAGGTTTATATCACTAATTCGTTTTAAAAAAAACTTGAGTTTTTTATTATCAGAGATTTATGGTAAACAAATTAAATGCGTAATAAACAAGGTCATTGTTAAAACTTTTATATTTCTGCTTATACTCAAGGATATTGTCCTTTTTAATCTTTATTTAATATCTGTAGTAGTAAAACACAGTTTAAAGTTATCCTTTGGTACATCTTACAAACACTCTCTGATTAAATTTTCTTAATAAATAATTAGTTTTTAATTGGGAAACCATATTATTGGTCATAATTGACTATTTTGAGACTAAAGCCTGTGGAATGCACTGGAGAAAAGGATTACTTTCTCTCTTGGATTGAATTTGATAAACTTCTTATATGATAAGCCACTTGTTTTTTCAGCACTACCTTTGTCGGGCAGGTTTATTTGATGAATCACTTTTCTTGTTATCATCTAAACAAAATTCTGATTCAATTCGATACAGGAATCTTTCAAGTGACAGGGAGCTTTTTACCAATGTAATTTATCCTAGAACTGATCCCAAAAGTGAGATTACTTTGTTCTTTATCTGGTGAAGGGTATAAAGAGTGGATAACACTCCTAGAAATCAGCATCCATTTCACTTTTTTCAATTGACTGAGGCTCGCATATTAATCATTTAAATATGATTTAAATCTCTCATCATCTCTCTCTCTCTCTCTCTCTCTCTCTCTCTCTCTCTTCTTTCACACACACACTCACACTACTGTCTTGAAGATATATTTTCGAGAGAGCCATTTCCAAATTTTGAGAGTAGAAAGATCTAATCCTAAAATCCTATTTTAATTTGCACTATTATATATATATAAATATATGTATGTATATAATAATTAAACCAGATAAACCATACCAGATAAACTGGTAAATTATTTTGGCTAAATACTAAATATTAAATTTATCATAACGAAATACTAAAATGTCAAATACTTAAGATGGATTTACAAAGTATTTAAATTGCGCTAAAATATTTTGAAATTTACAACAAATTAACGAAATTAGAAAGATTGACATGAGAAAGATGCGTACAATTTTAGAAATTTCTTTTAGACCTATATTTAATTTATGTGTATTTTTGGGGTAGGTATTCATTTATGTGTATCCATTTCTTGGATAATATTCCAGTTTTCTTTCTTGGATTTTCCTGTGGGTACTGCATATACAAGCTATCAGGTAAATTTATTTCTGGATTCTTTGTACTGGTGGCTAATACAATTTGCATTTTAGATCTTAGTTCTGTATATATAATTTCTAGAACTTAATGTTGGGCAAAATAGTGTAAACGTAACCTGTACGATATAATTCTGAAATAAATTATTCAGAGAACTTAATTTGTTGTATACCTGATTGAAAGTATCATTAAGAAAACTGGAAATAAAACACTATTTATCATTTAAAGTAAAAAGTATTTATTTTTCACGGTGCTCTAACGAAGTATGTATCATTTTTTAAATAATTTAATCACACCATCAATTAAGATTATTAACTATATTATTTGGAATGAAATAAACGTCTTCAGTATGCTTAGCTTTCATTCTTCTAATGTGGCCATTAATATAATTATTCTGTATAGAGTCTTTAAAAGGATATTTCAAATATGAGCTATTAGAAAGTAAAATTATTTTTCTAGTGAAAGAAGGAAAGGTGTTTTTACAAGAGATCTTGTATGAAGTTCATTTAATTCTATTAATTTAATGTTTGTTTTTTCACGATTTAAATCCATTTTAAACAAAAATGTATGTTTATCTGAATATGTTTTTATGTATAATAAATTCTTTTTACATTGTGATGCCAAAGTAGGTAATAGTAAAATTTCACTCCTAGTTAATAATATATTTATTTTATATATACGGAATTAATTTTACATAAAATGCATAAATATGATTTAAAAAGAGCTATGGGTTATTTTTCTTCTCATTTAATAAATTAAATTTAATTGTGTTTGTAATGATTTACTTCAAAATTTAAATTGCCTTCTAACATTATCGTTTTTGTATATTTGTATAGACAAGTTGTTTATTTTTGGTGTATTTTTTTAAATGTTTTCGATCTATTCGCATAACACATATATACTGATGTGAATTGAAAAAAATAATTTGTTACAGTCCCTCGTAATTTCTATATATGGTTTTGGTTTCGGATGTCGTCCATCTTCATGGCTATTTGTTTCACTATAACCAATGCATTGTCCTTGATGAGAGGCAGTGCTCGCCATACCTGTTTAAATTTGGCTACAATAAGTAAAGGATCTAAATCAAACAATCTTTTCAAATAATCGCGGATTGCTGAAGATTGTCTGTATTGAACTCATTTGAGGGAGAGCCAACTACATCTCTGAAAACTTTAATTTAAACAAATATGAATTTATAATAAATTTCGAAAAATATCTGTAAATAACATATTCATTAATGTTTAAATAAATGAAATTTACGCATTCACTTATCAAGTATAGCTTCTAATGATTAACTCATTTATTAAAATGGTTGTCATTTTATGTAAATAAAATTAGATTTTCTAGGATAATATGAATGTATTTTTTTTATGAGGTAGTAATACTAGGAAGCCTATTCGTACTCGTGTATATTATCAATAAAAAAGTTTTCTTTTATGAATTTCACTTATATGTTATTTATTATGTTTTATCTTTGTGATAATTAACGATTTTAAGTTGGATAGTAGGTTAATTAAAATAATTATGAGCCTTATGGTAAAAAATGTTTATTAACCAATTAGTAATTAATTATACGGGAATAGAAATGTGAAATTTGAATATGTAAATAATGGATTATTAAATTTCTCTAACTATTACTTTGAATTTTATATTATCCAATAATTATTTTCAAAAATAAAAGACTGAATGCATTGAATCAAGCATTTAAATATTTGATTAATTATGTATATATAAAGCAATGCACTTTCCTGGCTTGTGAATCAAATGTACAGTTAAATAAATATTGATGCTTATGAGTTAATAAGCTTGTGAATAAACATTTTACAAGTAGGCATTAATGGTACTTGTCTAATCATTTATCCCTTAATTAATGCAGAAGACTTAAATGGGAACAGAAAGACCATTGACATAAAAAATTTACAATATATCTAAAAGTAAATTTTACAAATATACACAGACCTGTCGTCTTAAAGCATTTAAACCCCATTTGAGACTGGGAGTAATTTAAATAACATGTAAATAACTGACCCAACTCTTGTCGTCATCAAGAAGTTGATGTGACCCATTGGACCGTCAGGCAAAGACTGACAAAGCCAGAACAATCAGTGTTGCTGCCAAGCTGGTAGGGAAGGAAGAAATAAACTAGAAGGGAAGGGATGAAAGTAAAAAACGATGACAAACAGAACAAAAATAAAAACACAATAAAATAAATTAAAAAAAAACTATCGGTAGTGATTGAGACTGGTAGATAATCTAACACTAAGAAGGCAAATTAGTACCTCCTCTCATCCTCTCAAGGGGATGTATAGGCAGAGCAGGGAATTTAATTGAGAATACGAAAGCAGTCAATAAGAATAATACTTGGGAATTTGCATGGAAAGCATTAGGAAGTTTACTGCTTTGACCGATAGATTCACCGTGAGACCTCATATGTAGGCTCAGCTTAGTTGAAGCAAGCTGATATAAAAATTCTCACACCAAGTGGGATCCAGTAGATAGACGCAGTTACGTTAGGTTTTAAGATGGTCGGAGTTGTGGGGTTCAGAAGGGAAGGGCTGGAGTTAATAGCAATTACTATGTTCCATTACCCCAATGAGATCAAATGCTTGAGAAAGATATGTAAAAAGGTTCTTTTCAGATTACGGACTTTTCGGTAAGAAATAGAAGGAGAGTGATTAAAAATAGAGTAGAGGACATGGAAATATTATTAGAAGAGAAAATTATTGTAATATTGCCACATGCTCCATTTTTTATATCACATGTGTAACAGGACAACTTTAGTTTCCATGTGCAGCGGTGTGAGATTGTTATACGAGAACAATGATTTCATTTAGTAAATGAAGTAATTTAATTGATTGTTTATGAGTTTGATAATAGGTCTTTACGTAATCTTCATTTAAGTAAATCAAAAATGATTTTACTGTCAACGAGTTTGAAAATTGTGACTTTATAATGTTCTTGGTAGAACAGTCCAGTTTTTTTTTAATGTATGAGAAATTTTCTTTTGAGCCTTTAGTGTAAAATAGTAATTTATTTATTTTTTGTTCCTTCTATAACAAAACATTCTTATTCCTTGGAGCTTGTAAAATCAAAATTCATTCGGAAATCCTCTGATTTCTATAGATCTTAAAAATATCAAAATTTAAATAAATTCAAATTTTAAAAAGATCAGTTCGGTACTTCGACACCCATGTTTCTCAGAAGAATTTATTTGTCTAGAAAGTAAAACGGGACTGAAAGGTTGCTCCTATTAATTCAATTCATCTAAGTTTATTTTATAATGTGTTTTCTGATCATAAGATATTAATAAACTAAAGATGTAATTGGAATTAAATAAAAAATATGGATTGTAAAATAGATGCTATTGACTTTCATCGGTCAAGTAGTTGATTCCTTTTTATAGTATATTGAAAGATATTTTCTTATTTTGGGGATGAGGGGACAGATTCCCTTCGTCTTCATTTTCGAAAGTTTTTTTGGCATATCTATAAATATTCTTGTATAGTATGTAAATACATATCAGTAAATCCGACAAGGATAGCAGGTGATCCAATAGTATAGGATAAACATTCAGTTTTTATAGCTTAATTACTCTTGCGGTCGGGGGGATTTCACGATTTTTTTTAAAATTACTAATGTTTAATTATTTTAAATTTATATAATGTCAAATTTTCATTGTTTTTTAACGAACCGTTTAGTGTCAAAAACATTTTCTGAAAACAAAAAATCTACTCTAACTTTGGTTAATTTAAAAAAAATGATCTAAACTCATTTCCACATAATACTCTATTTTTATGTACATTTTATTTTGATCCGTCAAACAATATGGCTTACATCACCCTCATGATAAGTCAAGATTGAATGATAAGTCAAAATTTTTACATTTTATTGAAAACAAATATTTCCAGTTGTTTTTTTCAGTTATTGCTTTGGTTGCGTCATATATAGTGCCAAATTTTTAAGACTCTAGAGTTAATAGTTTAGGAGGAAAAAAGTGTTGTCTAAAAAAGTAACTTTCTCATTATACTTAATTGCTCCCAAACAACAGGGTTCATTCTTCCTATGAGGCCCATTTTTGTATAAAATATCAATTTGATCCATAAAGATTCTGGACCGTGGCGTCTACACAGATATACACTCACCCAACCACTCACACTTATATCATCGAAAAAACGTCATAAATAACTTTGGGGGCCTAAAAAATGTAATTTTGTCAACATCTCAACATCGAATTTTTTCAATCACTATACTTTACTTAAAGTAAAGAAAAAAATATATTTAGTCTAGTAAAATAATGTTTGCCCGGGATGGCTTAAAAGTGGAGCAGGGCGTATATACCACAGTATAATGTTCAAACCGCAATAAAAAATGAGAAAAAAGACTAAGATCTTTCAACAGTAACAAGCGGTCTTCGTTAATTCTCAATTGTTTTTATTGTGAAATCTTGTTATACCACTATATTTATTACTAAGATTTTTTAATTATAGTAATTATTTTAGATATATCTGAGTATATAATAGCTTTCCTGGTTGTTTATAGAGAAAGAAATTGGAAGTTTTATTTTTTTTTAAAGGATACGATTATAATACAGTATTTTAAATGTGTACTTAGAATCCTAAGTGGCAGATTATAGGCTTATGTAAGGAGAATGTAACTAGACTTGAATTTTAAACATTTTACTTTCGCAATCAACGTGTTATCCCTAATCCAACGGCAAAGATCAGCAGAAGTGACTGCAGTACTAACTGGAGCATTCTAAATCGCAATGTCCATTGGAAACGCAATATAATTGCTGCAATAATAATATTTATAGTCTACTCTGTAAAAATATCAATTTACAGAGAAATATAATATAAACCTCCTGAAAACGGTCCGTCAGGTTTTTTGAAAGAGTGCTCTGATTTAGTTCAATACATTTCTAAAGAGCATAATTACTGATATCTTTTGCATAAGGTTTTTATAATTACGTAAAATTTGGTTTCACAATTCGCAGAAGTTAAAAAAAAAACAATCTGCGAAATTAACTTTCATAAATAGAAAAAAGATGGTGATTACAAATTGCGTTTTTAGTTTATGGAATAAATTTCCTAATCGATAACATCATTCATGCTGGATGTTATCAACTGGTTAGTGTAAATTTAAAATTAAATCGCATTTATGTAAAACAAATTATCAGTGAATTTGGGATCGACCGTTTCCTGTATAATCAAGAAATGAAGTGATAATGGTTGGTAACATTGTTTAGGTGCATAATTATGAAAGAGGTGTTTATGTCATTCTGACCTGTTTCTACAGGTAGTCGTTTTCGTTTTTTTTTTTAAGAATGTCTTCATCAAGGAAAAAAATGGATGAGAAACATTTGAAAATTCTACGGGAGTTAGCTTCGTTACCTGCAAATAAATATTGCTTCGATTGCCGTCAGAGAGGTCCTACCTACGTTAATGTGACTATTGGTTCTTTTGTCTGTACGAAATGTTCCGGAATACTGTAAGTAGATTTTAACATTGAATAAGTTAGCATTTATCACCTTATGAATATATTTGGATTTGTGAGTTAAATGATTGAAAGGGACTATTTCATTATGGACTATAGGAAATACGTCACTAGTTTCCTAGTTATAAATTTTCCAGTTTTTTTTATTGTTTTGATTTGATATGAAACAAAATCCCAATGTCATAATATCCATGACCTTGTTTATCGAATTGATGAGATATTGCAGTAGCCTGGTACGGACTGTCGTCATGGTTCTCTTATCTTATATTGTTTTCAATAGTTGAGAGACTGAGTTGTCGGAAGTAGCTTTTTTTGTCCACTAGACAATAGTCAACTACAATCTCAAGGCCAATAATTCTTTAATATATTCACATTGATTACATTCTAAGCATAGTTTCTTGAAAATATACTAAGGTAATAAGTTAAAAAAAATAAAAATCACATCATGATTAACGAGTTTATATATAAACTTTATGAGGATTGATATTTATTTTACATTTTGTTGGTATTTACTATTGTCAGTTGGAATTTATAATGTATGATATTGAAGTTTTGTTTGTTTTCTCTTAGGAGAGGTCTTACACCGCCCCATAGAGTTAAATCCATATCGATGGCTACATTCACTCAAGATGAAATTGATTTGTTAACTTCCAGGGGAAATGAGGTATTAGTCCGCCCATCATTTATTTCTATTTATTTTATTTGTTCATCAGTTTCATTATTTGTATATGTTTACACATATATATGTTCTCACCTGTGGAAAGACTAAATTCTATCAGTATTTGCCTTCATATAAGTCTCAAAGAGAATAAATTAAAGAAAATGAGCTTCAATTTTTCTTCCAATTTGAGACCCTGATAAGGGCAAAGCAAACCTTAGTTTAAATTAGATATCCAAATAATGTGGTTTATATGTTTTTGACTACTTTTTTTGATTATCCGTGGAGTTTACTTCATATAATCTTCATATATACTTCCTGATGAATATCTGAGTTCAGTCAAGTGATTTTTTGTTGTTTTTTTTATGTTTTTTTTAACTGTGGTTTGATTTAGTTTATATATATATATATATATATATATTATATAGCATATATATATAAAATAAGTAAAACGATTCCAAGAGCAAAGTATACTAGATTCACAAAAATAACACACTTAAAAGAGACCATAAAGACTCACTACTTTATTTTGATGTCTCATCATGTAGTATGATACGAGTCGCTCCGAAGACAAGCGAGAACTCTCTTTCTTTCTTTCTTTCTCTCTCTCTCTTGATATATATATATATATATATATATATATATATAATAGAAAAATCACAATAAATAAACACATGATGCAATCAATGAAAGTGATGCAATATATATATATATATATATATATAATATATATATTAAAGAGTATGCCGATATTCATTTTTGTTCGTTTTCTATTTAATTTCTCAAGTTTTCTAAGCTTGGTTTTTAACTCTTCAGGTAAATTGAACACTAACTCTCCAAATGATATATTCTTGAGCTTCATAGTAGTAATCCATAGTGTATATATATATATATATATATATGAAGTTTAAACCACAAAGAAAAAGGAAAACAATAGAAATAAATGCTCTGAAGCCTTTCACTGTATGCTATCAGTGTTTGTTCTCTGATAATTCTGATTTCTTTCATATTTCATGTGTTTATTATGAAATCCTTATATATATATTTATATATAGTTGTAATGATTTATTGTCTATTGAGTCAAACATACCAAATTTTCAGACAAAAATGATACTTGTATTCTTTGTCATCTGTTTTACTTTTAGATGGTAGTTGCTTAATTCAATATATTTTTGCATTTTTTTTTGTAAAAGTTTAAGTTTTTCCGAAACAATATTTCTCAAAGAAGAATTTTATCATTAAATCTTAAGTTTTATAAAGTCTGTTTTGTATGTTTTTATATCAAAATGTTGGTGTGGGTATTATTAATTGGTTTATATAAGCATTTCTTTAGAAAGAGAGCATTTATATTCGAGATAAATGATAATTTGTGGATTAAATACAATAAAAAGCATTTTTTAATAGTTTCAGATATGAACGACTTTTGTTACCTGTTGACAACTTGGTATAATCATGTGATTGAATTTATTTCTGTTTTGCACGCATTTCTTTCTGTGGAGTAATTTACTTGGGTGCTATAACTTTCTTTTACTTTGTTTCACTTTCTAGGCTCTCAAGTGATTCATGTAGATTGAGGAATATATTGGTATTTTTATCTCCATGGTCGAATCTGTTTATAAATAGTTGAAGCTTGTTTGTTTGTCTCGTTAACATACCTGACTTATTCAAAATCTTCTTTTATTATTTTAAAAGACAGTATACTGTATTTAAAATCATTTAAGTAAACCATGTTAGTCTTCTGTTTTTTTAAAAAAAAAACAAATTTTTATATTCCAAACTGTCAAACAATAGTTGACCATTATTATAGTTGTATATATAAAAACAATCAGAACTAAAAGTAACTAAAATTAACTAACATCTTTGACAAAATTTTTTTGAAACAGCTGTGGAAGTTAATATGTATATATTTTACAATGAAACGGTTAAAGAACAAATAGAATTATGGGACAAAAAGTAACGCTAACATGGAACGAAAAGTAAGTTTTTATTTCCATTTTTTTTGTATGAATAGTATATATACTTATAAAGTCTTATAAAATATGTAATAATTAGTTTTGCAGAAATTCTTGTATAAAAATTTTTAAACATTCTATTCTTTAATTATTTTTATAGTAGAGGTTTTTATGGCCGTGACATCTCTAAGTTTTATCAAAAAGTTGGGTTCATATAAATTTAAAAAGATGAGTGTATTTATTGTGTAGGATAGGATGAAATCCCATGGTAATCAAAGTAATTTTTTTTCAGTACTGTCAAAAAATATGGTTAAGATTAAGTGATCAAGAACCTCCAACCAAAGATGAACAACAAATAAAAGATTTTATGGTGGACAAGTATGAAAAGAAAAGGTTTGATATGAATATATATACTTTCCTGTTGGCCACTTTTTTCTTCCTGAGTGAGATCACTCTTCTCAAACTTAGAATTCTTGAGCTGGTTCCTGAAAAATGTTCATTTTTTTTTTTAAAAAAAAAGGAATAATATTAAATTAAAATTGTGTATTAGTATATGAATCACTGATTTCCTTTTAAAAATGTAATAGAAATGCACATTGAAATTTCAAATGTACAATAACTAACAAAAAAAAAACCTTTTAACATTGAACATGACTGATTTCAAATGAATTATGTGGAATAAAATTTTAGAGTAACATTTATAGTTTTTTTATTGTTTAAAAAGCTTTGTTTTAAAAATAATTATAAAAGAATTGAAGGCTAGAAAATGAAAGTACGCTGGACAAATTTGATAGATTAGGAAAAAGTAATGTCGTCTACTTTGTTAATAATCCACAGCAATTCCTCAACTGAAAGGATTTTCAGCATTCTATGAAGAAATTAAACTGAACTGATTCCAAATTTATCAGTGGTGTTCGAAACAAAACACATTCCTTATGCATTAAACTAAAATTTAATCGTAGAATTTACTCCTTTTTACTAAATCGGTATTGTTTTAGATGTCACGAAGCAGGTAGAATCTGTACATTTTCAAAATAAGGTACCTCTTTAATGGAATATTTCAATGGTGCATGTCTTTAATAAAGGTTTTATTTTGTTAAAGTTTTAATTTTTTTTTTATTACAATTATATTTCATTAATTTGATTTTATTTTTGAAAGAGAATTTTTTTTCAATCTCCTTCAGAATTATTATTTTACATGAATATTGATTATAAAGAGAATTCATGATTACTTTTATTACTAATCGGTTATATTCAAATTCATAATAATGCTCTTAATTTTAGAGTAATCTGCATATAGGAAATACGGTTCAGGACTTTCGATAAAGAACATGTTGTATGTATAATTTTTGCATATTTGCCACTCGAGGTAACACTTTTCTTTTGCTAATTGAATTGACTTTTTAGGTGATTTGCTGTGTTTTTTGCTCTGTTTTATCATTTGTAATACATAATTATAATCAATATAAAGTCAATAGTATATTAACTACAATAGTAGTGAACAGTTCATGAATATTAAAAGTCGTATATCACCTGTTATCATAAGGGTTATACTGAACTGAGCTTTTTTTATTTAATATAAAAGGTGTTTAGTGGACAATAGTCACTAATTTGGCATATGGTTACTACCACCATTCACGTTTTAGTTGCTAATCAAAATGATATAACTTCATAGCAGTTCATGTTTTGACCTTTTACTAAGACTTTGCTTTTTAATTAAACAAAGTTATAAGTTGAATACCACAAAAGTCAATTTCAGTGACTGTCAGATAATTTTCAGAACTTGTAAGCAGAAATAGTTTTTTAAACTTACTATTGAAAATATACCGCTAAAAAGTACAGTGAAGTAAATACCTCTTTTTATAAATATTTCATAAACGACTTTGTTGGCTTTAGTTTAATATGAAGAATCTATCGTTGATTTTGTCTTTTTCCTATAACAAATTTTATTTTTAAACTGTAACAAAGAGGTAGAATTTTTTCTTATCTGAAGTAATGTCTATTTATTTTTTTAGATTTTACGTTGAACCTGGCACGGTTGATAAATCCTCTGTTAACGGGAAAAGCTCTAGTCAAAATACTTTTAATTCAACGAATGGATGGACATCATCGCATACTACTCTTTCACAACGACCTATTCAGGTAATAACTGTTTACATCTCTTCAGATGTAAGAATGGAACTCAATAAATAAAAACTAGGATTATTAATATCGAGTTACATAGGTTTATATGTAGTTTTTAAGTTTGTGTTGAATTTTTTTTAAATTAGTACACATAAGTTCTTTTTTACTAATAAGAAGCAATTTGTACTAATTATATATATATATATATATATTTATATATATATTCTAAATTTAATCAGATGATTTTTTTATTTTTTATTTTATTTTTATCTTTATTTATTTATTCATTTATTTATTTATTTATATTTATTTATTTTTTTTTCTCGTTTAATTTTAGTTAGTTTTATGTTTTTTTCCTTTCCTTTCTCTTTTTTACTTTTCTCCTCCCTTTTACTTAAATATCACTTTTATAATTTTTTTAACTCACAGCCTACACTGGTTCACGTTGGTAAGATGGCTGCACTGCGTGTCATTGTATCGCGCCAGTTTACATCGGCCAGTGGACGCATTTACGTCTCCGTTCCTTCATTCTTTCTCCTTTTATTTTATTTTCTTTCTTTCTACTCTCCTGAAGACGGCAAGACGCCGAAATAATCGAGATTCGTGAGTGTTCGTCCTTTTTCTTGTGTTCTCTAGCTGTAACTTTAATTATATATATATAGTTCAATATAAACAAAGAAACATAGAGAAATCAGAAGAACACACTTACAGTCTCTAATTTTCGGTTTGAACCGTCTTCAGGAGAGATAAGAGAGGGAAACCAAGCGCACTGGATCAGAGACGGTTGGAGACCAACAGTGTTGCTCTGTTGGTCAGAGACCAACCGTCTCTGATCCAGTGCGCTTGGTTTCCCTCTCTTATCTCTCCTGAAGACGGTTCAAACCGAAAATTAGTGACTGTAAGTGTGTTCTTCTGATTTCTCTATGTTTCTTTGTTTATATTGAACTATTTTGTCCGTTTTGGATCGTATTTCCAACGAAAAAAAGTGTATATATATATATATTATATATATAGTATATATAAAACAAAATAACATTTTATCAGGACTCGGTCAGTTCTTCAGGTTCTAATTAAACTCTCATTGCCAACGTTTCGGTTTTTGTTTAAAACCTTTTAATTCTTTTTTAAAAAAGAAAACCTTTAATGCAGTACTTGAGTTATTCTGTTTCAAACTTTTATACTTCTGCCTATGAAAAATATTTAAAACGATGGCAATGATTCTTCAATTTGAACACGAAGAACTGACTAAGTCCTGATGAAGTTGTATTTTTTTTTCTTCACGTTCCATACTTTTATATATATATAGGTGTGTTCTCTAATCCGGATTCGGTCAATTTTCTAGGATAAAAAATCAAACTCTCGTTGCCAATGTTTCGGTTTTATTTAAAACCTTTTCCATAGGCCTACAAACAAAGGATAATAAGAAATCACATATCAGCATGAAACATAAACACAATATGAAAATGGATTGTTACAATTTATGAATATTAATTACAAGTAGAAGTATTTCAGAGATACATAAAACAATATTACTTACAGAAGTAATATTGTTTTATGTATCTCTGAAATACTTCTGCTTGTAATATTCATAAATTGTTGAATATATTATATTTGTGAATTTAGGAACAATTTTTCTTTAATACATACTTCATTAGAAAGAACGCCATATTTCTCAGCAACTTCCTTCTTCAAGCTTCTTTCATATCGATGACATGTTTTCCTAACATTCAAGTCATCTATTCATTGTAACACTTCACCTAAATTGTTTTTCACGACTAGTATCGTGAAAATGTCTGCATATCAAACATTTTCAAGTTAAAACTATTCTACCTTCTTATCTTTTTGTCTTTATAGTTTGAGAAAAGTCGTAGTATGGTACTTTTTCTGTACTAATCATTTGAATATTTATAATTGATTGTTTGTCCATTATTATTAAGGCTTCACTGAAAAAATTAAATACTTTTGAAAGAATTGAAATGACTGTAAAAAATATATTTTATACATTCAAATAAATTTGCAAAGCAAGGAAAATTTAATCTCGTAATTCTTTTTTTTTTGTTTTGAAAAACTTACAATAGTTGAAAATCAAGATAAAAAACAAATTTTTATATAATTCTTTGTAACTTTTTTGTTGCCTATTTTTGATATTGAATGCTAAACGATTTATTTTGTTAATACTATTTTGTTTTACTTTTATCCGAAATTTAAAATATCTTTTTAGTTTTCAGACAATGTCTTTAAAATTATATAATTACTATGACACAATAGCTTACTGTACGAGTGAAAATTTAGTTCCAATTAACTGGTCAAGTTGGAGCTTACCTGTGTTAATAAGCAGTAATACACCAGTTGCAATTAGCATCGTAAATTAAATATTGAATTATTTTTCAATAATAATTGAAAATTATTATTTTGTAGTTAAAAAAATATGAAATAAATAAAATTTTGTAACACATAAAATCATTTACAAATGCTTAGATACTCGCACTCTCGTTTTGGGAAACATTGTGGTAATACTGGGGTAAATGGATAAGTATCCACACACAAAAAAGAAGCCTTTTAATTCTACTGTTTCGAACCCTTCGTGTTCATCGTCAGGTAAACTTCTACAATACAAATGACATAGTAAAAGTTACAAAAATAACCGGAATTATATACAATAAAATGAAAAAAAGAATTACATACCCAAAGGAAGGAGGGGAGGACCGACCAGAGTCGAGCGTTCACTGAGGAATTTAGGTCATGTGAGACAGAGTGGGGAGGGGTAGTTAAAAGATTAGACCAGTTTAACTTAATATGGTTTTCATCGATAGGTTAACGGTCTAAGAAATGACAAAGCCAAGAGTCCTGCCAGCAATGGACCCCGTCAAGTACTTGTCAATGGTTTTGACAGTCCTGCCAAGATGAAACCTTCGCTTTCTTCTGATCTATTTGACCCTCAGAATCAACCCTCTTTCGCTAATTTTGAAAATAATCCTATATATAACGCTGCAACAGAAACTTCAGGTATTGAACAAATTAATTGATATTTTAATTCTTGTTTTATGTATATTTTCTGAATAATTTCTCATAAAATTCTATTAACTCAAAGACCTCTAAAGATGGTAAAACAGCTTTTAAAGTTACACCATGTGAACCAAAGAAATTTTTTCCTTTTAATAAAAAAATCACCTAATTCAATTCTACGTTTAGGAATCCCTCCCTCTGATCATCCGGCAGTAACATTTTTTTTCAGTACTCCTTCAGTTGGAAGTATAAAAGAAAACTTCATTTTATACTCAGATTGACTTACATGTTTATGTGTCTATCATTTTAAAGATATAGGACCATTCATTTATGTTGTTATTTTCTGTAATGAAAGACTCGATTTATTAATAGTAATGCATGTAAAAAGACAATTTTTAATTTTATTGGAATGTTTAAAGCCTGTTTTTAATATTTGCATTATTTATTTGTTTGATGCTGACAGACTGTGAAAATTGTCTATTCAGCTTGTAACCTGACTTATTTCCTGATAATATTTTGATTTAAAAAAAAGTGATTTTTGTACTAATAATGAAACAAAAAAGTGATTATGTAAACAAAATAGATCAGCAGCTGAGCAAATATTGAAACCCGCTTGTGTTGAGAGAGCTCATTATTAAATCAATAAATCTGCATAGTTGCGGGCAATAGATGAGCAATGCAGCTTTTATTGAAATGAAGTTTTTATTTTTATCATCGTATTCGTCCACATAAGATAATGTTACTATGTATGAATGTAAAAGAAAACTTCAAAATTTACACTCATGTACAACTAGCAGTTTATATGAGTTTTCATATTCCTAGGAGTTGCGTAACTCTATTTCTAAGGTTTATTTGTGAATACTAACTATTTAACTGCTATACTTTTTTCCCTTTCAAATCAACTTTCACAATCATACTCTTCGTTTTTTGAGAGATATCGTTTTCAATATTTTTAAACAGTAAATCACAAGTTCTGAACATATAGTTTGTAGATTGTAATGTATTTAATAAAAATGTTACGCATCTCGCACACTCAGTAATAATGATTTAATTTGAATAAACTTTAATTTGGAATTTTAAAAAGGAAATAATATTAATTACTTTTAGGACCAATGAATACATATTTCATAATTTTCTTTAATCGCAAAAACTTTTATATGAAACCAGTTTATGTTGTTGTTGACTTACGTAGTTACTTCTTTAAATTATTATGTTGAAAATTAAAATAGGTAATGGAAATAAATAATTACGTTTTTTTTTTTTTTTTTTTTTAGTTTAATATGTGATAATGAATAGACAGAAAACTTTCTATGAGTGAAGGAGATGTTTTTTTGTCATGTAATTCTTTCTTTCGACAATTTTTTTACACTATTAAACTTGTATAACGTTTATCAAATGAACTTTCTCTCTCTCCCTCTCTCTCTCTCTCTCTCTCTTTCTTTCTCTTTCTCTATCTCTCTATTTTCTCTTTCTCTCTCTCTCTCTCTCTCTCTCTCTCTCTCTCTCTCTCAACAACTCAACAATATACATTCGACTGAATACATTCCCTTGATTAAAAATATAGTTTGTTTGTAATCTACATTTTTAAAACTAATTCCTTCAGTTCATTAGTAAATGGGAGCACTATAACCTTAACCGTTCAATTATACTATGTGCTAGTTTTTTACATTCGTAATAAATTAGAAAAAATAATTAGGAAGTGTTACATCCCTTAATGAAGTGCTCCTCAGGTTACATCTTTTGCAGTAAAAAACAAACAATTGTAATTGTATTGTGTAACAAAAACTAGGTGATGTGTGGATTTCAAGAAACTTCTTCAATGGGTTTACTAACATACTTTTTATAGCCATTAGAGAATGAATAAATTGTTTATAATCATAAACGTCAGACTGTTATGGCATTAAAATGAAACTCGTCATTTTTCATAATAAATTTTCTTTTCTACTTGATGGTTTCAGAACGATAGAAATTGCGTTAATGAATGCTTGAGCCATGACTGAAAAATTATGTCTTTTAGAGGTAATAGTTATATATGGAACAATAACAAATGATGAGAATAATGAACTCTTTTACTACGAAAGAGGCACATTTGATAAAAGAGAACGAAAATTTAAGTATGCTCATGAGTTTTATCTTTTAATTATATTAAGAAAAATTATAATGTTCAGTGTGTTAGTTATAAGAGTATTTACTTTCCTGCAATTGTTTTCTACAAGATGGGTAAAGATAACCAAATGCAAACTGTTTGCAGCTGATTCTTGTTGTGACAAGAGTGTCTTAGGTCTGTTGGACCTTGACGTCTCTTGTTTTGATTCTCCCATGAAAACTGACCTATTCTCTCACAAAACAACCTTTATACCAGAGTCACACAGTAAGTCAACAATAGCTTGTGTGTCACTAACTCATGTATGCTCTATTTGAAGTGGTTTTTCTGTAATTAAATCCCATATAGTTACCAAAATTTTTTCAAAAAATTCAACTTACCAGTTTGGATATTGTGGATTTCCTCTTAACAAGATATATATACCATAAGAGGTTTGGTAAATCTTCGCTTATGAAGAACAATAGTTTGCCTCTTTCAAACAAGACTACAATGCTTCCTAAGTGTATTCTGTTTTCATTCTTGCATGAAATACAAGTTAAATCATTTATTTATACTATATTTCAATCATTTATTCTATTCATTGTTCATATATAATTAATTACTAGTTAATAAATCATTATTAATTCTATTTTAGACCCTTGTAATAGTCTCATCCTATTAAACTTTACTCGTCATACAATCTTAGCCTTACTCAGGAATTTCATGGTGTGCTTTATTTGTTAGTAGTAGATAAGTGAATACCATTAAACTTTTTTTTAAGTTGCAATAGTATACATTAATGAATAGTAGCGCTTTTTAAGATGTTATAAAATTAGTCGTGTTAATATATTTATATTGAGTCAATAAACATAATGTATCTTTAAAGTAGTATAAATATTTTCTATAAAATGGAAATTTGATCACTTTACCCTCCTGATGATGACGGATGTCATAATATCGTATTGATTTTTCTCTGTGATATTATTTTATTTGTTTGTTGAATTGTCTTCAACAATCGTATTTATTTATAAAAGAATCCCATTTGGCTGCTTGGATCATGCCCACATATTGTTATTAACCTGACCTATTAATTATATTTCAATTTTTTAATATTTATTTCATCATGGATCCTTTTTTTATTGAAGGTTGCGAAATATTATCTAGAAGCGATAAAATTCTTTTAATGAGATAGCCGAAACTAAAACTATAAACTATCCGCCTCTACATCGTGTAATTGATCTCCCTCTTCTTGTCTTCTGATAACAGTTTAAATGAAAACTAGAGATTGTATGGGTGTGTCTGTCTTCCAGTTCTTTCTTTCTCAAGATAAATTAAAAACACACACTTACAGTCCTAATTTTTTGTTTGAACCGTCAATAGGAAAGATAAGAGAAGGAAACCAAGCACATTAGTGTAGAGACGGTTAGAGACCAATAATGTTGCCGAATGGACATCCGGTCACACAGAATAAGCTAGACGAATATCAATTTAGATTGAAATATAGGGTAGGGAATAAGAAAAAAATTGTGCTTTTTATTTATGTATCACACCACGTGGTGATAGAACTATTTCTAGATGTTATGGAAGATTATACTGTTAATTTAAGAAATGTATAGTGTATATAGTTGTAGTTAGTAGTAATAAGTTGTTTTTTTTTATTTTATATGAATATGATTAACTCTGAAGATGGTCAAGGAGACCGAAACATGTCAGTGATAAAGAATAAAGCATTTGGAGAACTAGTATATTTAGTACCAGAAATATTTTAAACAAAGGTGAGAAAACTTGAAAAATGGACAATGAAATTTATTCATGCCACAGTACAAAAGTCGTTCAACAAAACATATATATATAATATATATATATCTGGTTAAAATTTGCAGCGGCTTCTGCACTCACTAACTTTGCGCTGGAGGCCTCGATCCTTCGGGCGATTATTCTTTCTTCTGGCTGCAGTTGCCATAACATCTGTCCTAGAGACATCGTCAATATTTTACGAGCTCTCGACCATATAAACGTTGGTCATCATCAGGTAGAGCATGCCTTGTAGTTAAGAGCTTAAATACCAATCAGCTAGACTAATTCGAACCAATCAGAGCGCAGGATTAAGGCTGCTGCTCTGATTGGACCTCATGCTTGGCTCCAGGCTCCTGCTCGTCGGAATTACGTACATGTCCTTGACCTGGAGGTTTATAGAGGGGTTCCTTTCCTTTATGTACAGGGCTTCCAATATTTGTAGGTTCTCCGCATTCTGTTCCGCCTGTATGATAGCAGTGCCCTGCACCAGCATCTCCCTCGTCAACTGAGTGTTGTGTTTTTCCTGTGTATGTTTTTTGGGGGCTCCCGCAGTCAAATGAAGAGTTAACCTCCTAGAGAGCTTAGTCGCAGTCATCCCAATGTACTTGGAAGGCAGGCTTTCACATTCACCTGTGGTGCAAGTATACTCGTACACTAGGTGACTGCGCTGAAGCTCCGGGGTATTCTTCTGAGGATTGTTTTTCAGCAGTAAGTTACTCGTTTTCTTGTTTTTGTAGTAAATTATGAGACTAATCCGGCTGCTTTCATCCTTGGGTGTTACGTAGGTGTGAACAATCTTTTGCATTGCCTTTTCGTCTTGCCTATATTCAGTGTTCATGTAGGCTTGTTAGTATAATTTTATGGTTTCCTTACTGGGGGTAATATTATTGTCATTCTTGCTGTGCCACTTATCCATCTCGTACTTAATAGACTGTTGGACTTGCTTGTTAGAATATCCGTTGTTGATTAGAACTTGAGTCACCCTTTCCAACTCTTCATTTACTGCTCCCCAATCACTACTATGCGTTAGTGGCTCCCGCAGTCAAATGAAGAGTTAACCTCCTAGAGAGCTTAGTCGCAGTCATCCCAATGTACTTGGAAGGCAGGCTTTCACATTCACCTGTGGTGCAAGTAACATACACAGGAAAAACACAACACTCAGTTGACGAGGGAGATGCTGGTGCAGGGCACTGCCATCATACAGGCGGAACAGAATGCGGAGAAGCTACAAATATTGGAAGCCCTGTACATAAAGGAAAGGAACCCCTCTATAAACCTCCAGGTCAAGGACATGTACGTAATTCCGACGAGCAGGAGCCTGGAGCCAAGCATGAGGTCCAATCAGAGCAGCAGCCTTAACCCTGCGCTCTGATTGGTTCGAATTAGTCTAGCTGATTGGTATTTAAGCTCTTAACTACAAGGCATGCTCTACTTGATGATGACCAACGTTTATATGGTCAAAAGCTCGTAAAATATTGACGATGTCTCTAGGACAGATGTTATGGCAACTGCAGCCAAAAGAAAGAAAAATCGCCGGAAGGATCGAGGCCGCCAGCGCAAAGTTAGTGAGTGCAGAAGCTGCTGCAAATTTTTACCAGATATGTTTGAGAGAAGACCTGCTGCCAACGTATTCTAATATATATATACAGTGGATTCCGTTTAATTGGGACACTGCTTAATTGGGACAGCCGCTTATTTGGGACAAATCTCAAAGAACGGAAACCAAACTATGAACTACAATTGTAAATTTGTATGTTTACTTGGGACAACATTCCGCTTAATTGGGACAGTAAATTTAAGATTTTAGTACAGTAGAGTCCTGATTAACCGAATATGTTTTAACTGAGTTCCGGTGCAGCGGAAAAACAAACACCACCCCCTTCTAAATCCCGGGAAAGCCAGAAAGGCGGCTTCTTTCTGAATCCGATACCCGTGTTTTAAAAATCCGCAGCAGCCTCATGTTCACATTTGCTATGTTTTCCATCCGAGCCAGTGCAGCGGCAAAACAACCCCCTCCCCTCCTTTCAGATGCTTAATGGCATTGTTCCTAAAACCAATCAAATGAATTTCAAAAAAAAAAAAGTGGAATTCGTTTAATGGGGACAGCCGCTTAATTGGGACAAAACGCCTCGGTCCCGATGTGTCCCAATTAACCGGAATCGACTGTATATATATATATATATATATATATATATATATGTGTGTGTGTGTGTGTGTGTAGAAAAATCACAATTAAACACGTGATGCAATCAGTGAAGTCTAAACCACAAGGAAAACGAAAAACAAAAGAAATAACTGCTCAAACAAAGTAAAAAAAGAAGAAGGTAACAGAAAAGTTGAAAAACTTCTGTTATTTCATTCTGTTATGTCATTTCTGATTTTTTTCTTCTTTTCCATCTTTTTACTTTGTTACAGGAGATGTTCAATAATTAAAGAAACAATTGATCTAACCAAAGAATTGTGTATTTTTATAAAATGAAATTTTACTGCTTTTACTGCTTCACGACATAAGCGCCACCAAAATTTACTTCATTAAACATATCCCTTCAACGATGACCTGGTTTTTTTTTATATTTCATGCAAAGAAGCCTTAGTCTTGGTTTTTTAATCACTTGTCGACCAAATTCTCGGATCTCTACTTTTTTTTTCTTTCCCCTATATAATTCTTCCTTAAGTGCTCTGAACAAATAAAAATCTGAGGAAGGCAAATTTGGACTGTAGGGAGGATTAGTTAATATCTCTTAACCCATATTTTTAATGATTTCTTGGGCTTAAAATAAAAATTTGGGCAGGGTATCTTGTATACTTTCATTCCTCTATATTAAACTCTAATTCAAACTGGTGAACTCAAGCTTAATGAGATCTTAAAATCTTATTTAGTCAAGTTACCTTAAGATTCTTTTCAAGCATTTTTCAAGTCTGTACAAACTTTGTATCTTATATCCTTGTGTTACTGCGTTGGATTTTTGGGGAACCTCCTAGATCTTGTTTGACTCATTTGAGCTTGTTACTGATGTGAAACTGCATCAAGACTTTGGGTAACACTTTTTACCGTCTATAAAATTGTAACAGATTCGTACAACATTCACTATACTATATAATCATTCTTACAAAGAGTTTAGCATATTTTTCTTTTTCAGAAATCAAAAAACATATTTTTGAATGTTCAGATATATCACTTCTGTAATTTAATGAAATTTCATCTTTTTAAGTGTAAAAACTTTTCTAAATTAAATCTTTTTTATCTACAATAATCGTATTCTGAAATTCAAAAGTGTACCTTTCGATTAATGCTTAACTATGACCTACTTTATACTGAAAAAATCATTCTTGCTCATTTTAATGCTCAAGTTAATACATACTTCTAAATCAGCCTTCTTCATATTTGTTGGATGGACGGAAAAATGTGTATATATGGAGAAATTTTAGTTATTTTTTTGTGTATGGTATTCACAGAACCATTCCTAGATAAATATATGTTAAATTTAAAAATGGAACCTTTTTATGTATTGCAATTTA
The DNA here is from genome assembly GCA_026182355.1 of Hermatobates lingyangjiaoensis. Taxonomy (NCBI): domain Eukaryota; kingdom Metazoa; phylum Arthropoda; class Insecta; order Hemiptera; family Hermatobatidae; genus Hermatobates; species Hermatobates lingyangjiaoensis. The sequence goes on from JAPFBL010001927.1 coordinate 2,595,205, forward strand.
CAATGTGAACTGAATTGTTGGAACAAAAGGGTTCAAATCATCCAAAACATTGGTGATACTTTCACTATTAGGAGGGGCCAGGTTAGCTCAGTGGTTAACATACTCTTCACTGAACTAGTAGATCCGGGGTTTGATACCCATATGGTCCTTGATTTATTCACGTGGGAGGTAAATAAATCTGAATACGTCGTCCCTCGGAGAGTACGTTAAATCGTCTGTCCCGAGTCTACGATGTCAGGTACTCGTTAAAGATCCCTAATATGCTTGATTCATGCAAAGTTTGGGACTCCAAATAATAAATGACCCAGAATTTCTGCCCCTAGAGCAGCATTAATAGGTGAAAGCCTTATAAGTGTGGATGTTGGGGAACAAACAAACAAATTTTCACTATTCAGGTCAAAAGCGTAACATTTTCCATCTTCTATTTTCAAAAATTTAGTATCATTTAATTCTAATCTATGAACTCCGATTCTTTGACATTAACGGATAGTTCTCTGCCCATCCATGTGATCTATAGAAAGATGTTGCAATAAAATTTCTAGTCTAGTACGAGTTATATTTCCAATCATTGGTAAGTAAGAAATAAGCGTTCTTTAGAAGTCGTGTGGGCAGGTTCAGACACCTTTCAAACACCCCTCCAGAGTGCTCTTGTTGGTCAAAAGTATCAATCAGCAGGATTGATTCTACATTGGTTGTCCTAAATTTTGATGCAGTCGAAATTTGTTTTGAATAGTAATTTTTTACGAGTTGGTTCCTGATATTAATGAGTAGACACTAACAATTAGTACACATTAACCTAACGTGAGGATAAAATCATCCAAACTTTCAAGATATTGAAATATTGTTTAAGAATTATTTAACTTGGTAGAATTGGTCAAATACCTACTTTTCAACCTCAAATAGTCTGCTTCCGATGCAATTATTACTGATATTCATGAATAAAGTTCAATGACTGGGAGACAAAGCACTTATGAACCATAAACCTCAAAGCTCAGTCATGTGCCACGTCATGGGGACCACAACAGACCTTTCAATGATCAACTGAAATCAATTAAAATTCGAGATAATAATAATAATAATATAATTTAATTTTAATATGGAATTAATAATACTAACTTCTAATAGTAAAAGTTAATAGTGTGAAAAGATGGCATTTTAAAGTGGTTTACATTACATTTAACTTTTGAAGTATTTAACCCTTGTAGGTGTTTGAAAAACCAAGTAATATAATTAAATAATATAATAATAATTAAACCAGTTTTTTTTAATTTTTGGCATAAATTAACATGAAATAAAATTGTTTGGTTTGCCTTTAGAATTAGTTACATATTCTAAATAGTTAGGTACATATAGTACATATATAGTTAGGTACATATGAAACCAATTCTTTCAGAAGTTTTAATTATAAGCTGCAAATTAACAATTAGTTTATTACTTTTTGTTTGTGATATGAGTAATGTTTCCTGTTTTACTATTTCATAGATAGTAGTGACGGAAGATGGCAAGGCAGCTCCTTTACTTCTGTGCAATTCACTGTCCGTAAGTGAATCCCTTAACTGATATATTGAATATAGTTTCTCATTGATGGAATAATTCTGCTCTTCGCAAAATACATTCACAATATATATATTGATTGTTTAAAAGAAGCCATTAAACTCATTGTTGCTAATACTCATTCAAGCTTAAAAAAAATCAAATTTTAAAGAACCATAAGGACAATAAACTAAATAACAGTGGGATAATACCAAAAAAACAATGACACATCATTTCTACTCTTGGAAATTGTAATCAGAAGTAAGGGCTGTAGATAGAAGTAACTGTAATTGAAATATTGTCTGCTCTCAAACAGAGTGCTTTTCCTAATGCAACGATTGTCGAAATTCAGTACAAAGATTATTCGGAAATTGATGATTGTTTGTTTGTTTGATATTTGATATATATATATATATATATATATATATATATATATATATATATATGTTCAAAATTGAAGATAGGTAGCACACAAAGTAAAGAAACACACTTACAAACTCAAATTTTCGGGCAATCCGTCTTCAGGAGAAAAGAGAAATGGGAGACCAAGCACGTTGTAGACGCAACGGCTAGTAACCGTAGTAATATATATATGGTTTAAACATTAATTAAAAAGCTTAAACAGTCTCATAAAGGAGTTTACTTGTAGTTTTAAATTGTTGGTTTAACCGTAATGAGGGAGAGGAATTGAGAGAATACACAAAGCACCTGCGAACAACGGCCTAAACAGAAAACAGAGTAGCTGTTGCTGAAGAAATAAAGCAGGAAAAAAGAAAGCGTTGAAACCTAAGTTGTATAAAATGAAATGATTAATAGAAAAACATAAAAAAATAACACATTAATGGATTATTAAAGGTTTAAGTTTCTCTTTACTGTTGTCTGTTTTCAAATGTAGTTTTACTCTTATTCCAGTTGTTTGCCTAATTGTAATATTCTACTAATTTTATCTTTCTTTATCACCTCTGTTTTAATATACATTTGACATCCACGTTTTTTTCTGATTGTGACATGCACTCAATCTCATTTGCCAACCAACGTTTTTCACGCGCTGTCTTTTCCCTCTCTCTTCCTCCTTCTCCTAAAATTCAAATTTCTTTTCAGTGTTGACCATCATTTCTTGGTTTGTAGCATTATTATTGTAGTTTGGTTATATGTAAACTACAAACATTATTCTAGTTTAATATTAATATTTTAATAGAAGTTATAATCTTTTTGAGGAAAAATAAAACATAACCGCGATATTTATTAAATGATGATATTGAGTTATTTTGAAAATGTTAAAATTATTATTTTTGTTGTAGGTCCTAAAAAAAACGTAATTAGATAACATATATAATTATTATATATAAGATATCTAATTATAATTATTTTATAGAAAATATTAGAAAGATAATGAAATTTATTAAATAAAGGAATCTTTTGAACTTAAATACACTGATGAGTCAAATTCACGGCTGAGTGATGGCTCTAAGTAAGAGGTTTTCAACCATTGGTCCGCCAGTACAGTCCAGGGGTTCTGCAATTTCTAAATGAGACAAATCTAATTCGGAATAAAGAAATTTATTTAAATATATAATTTTGTTTTTATTTCATCTATAACAAATATGTACAATACTCTGAATATGCGTATTTTTATTTCATTTTTATTAAATGGTAGTTGTTGAATAAGACAAGTTATTTCACAGGGGTTCCGCTTCAACAAAAAGGTTAATAAACACTGCTCTAAGTAATGACAAACACTTAATGCCGGGTTAAGCTTGACGATCTTAGTAGGTATGCATGGGCTACTTGATTAGTCAGGCTATTTATATTTCGGGTTGTGATTCATTTTTGGTTATAAAGAAAATCATTTTCAAGAGTAGCCAATTTGTAGCAAGTTAATACTATGTAGTAGCTGTAAAACAATTGCACATTAACTCAAGAGCTTTATAAGCACTTATTGTGTGATATTTACTCCTGATTAATGAAGACAGATACGTTAAGTCTTCACACACAAGGATTTAATTATACAGCATGTTTCGACCACTTAGTGTTCATCATCAGCTACATCTGCCTCAGTAAGGCATTATGAGGTAAATGATGATGCACACTCAGGTAAATGATGAACATTAAGTGTTCGAAACGCGTTATATAATTAAATTTTCGCGCGTGAAGACTTAATTAGTTTTACAGGTATTGTGTTAACCTGGTTAGTAATGAATGTATTTATGAATGAGGTAAAGTTAGTTATTATATTAATTAATGAATCGGTATACGAATATTTTCTCCAAGACTTTCAGTGTCCCTTTACATGCTCTTAACATGTTTACTTACTGATATCTAATTATTTAGAATGAAACTTTTGACATTCGGATTTGACACGGATGTATGTAATAACTCTCAACTGTTCTAGTCAATTACTAGAGGTTTAATTTATTGTTGATGCGATATTATAATAACTAATTTGTATGTTCAGGTAACAGTGGAGGTCCTTCAGAAGATAGGTATGCAGCTCTGAAGGATTTGGATTGTATGATGAAGTCTCAGATAACTCAACCTGAACCCGTCCAACCGGCCAACACTCCAGCAACTACAGGTAGTCTTCTAGAAAACATCATTTAAACAATTTTTTTTTTTTAGATTATTTGAATTCTAATTGAGTTTTGACGTATTTGTCTCGAAGCTACGTTGATATAATTTTACTCATTTTCCGTTCTTGATTATTATAAAATACTCTGCGTTTTACACGAACAATATCTACAAGAAACCTCAATTTTATAAATAAGTTCAGAAACAAATTCAGTTATTTTTATTTCAGAAATAATTTAATTTTCAAATACTATAGAGAAACATATCTAACATTTTGAGTTGACCGATCCTGTCATTAGAAAAAATAGAGTGAGGGAGTCCATTCCAGTGGTAGTCTAAGCAGTGGTTAGAGCTTTATATGAGTGTTTTTCATCAAATTTCTGTCCTGCCGTATCATTTTGTGATGCCGATAAAAATTAAGTATGAAAAATTCAATGGATAGTTTTGCTAGGAATATATATATATTGTAAACAGGAAAACGATCCAAAAGGACAACAGAAGTTTCACGATGAATCACAAACACAGAACTGAGGAACAAACACACTTACTGTCTCTAATTTTCGAAGCGACTTGTGAAGCGACGGTTGGAGATCCAGTCTTTGCTGATAATCTTTTTCGTACCTCGAGATTCTATTCAAACAAAAGTAAACAGGAAAACGTTTCACGATGAATCACAAACACAGAACTAAGGAACAAACACACTTACTGTCTCTAATTTTCGAAGCGATTTGTGAAGCGACGGTTGGAGACCCAGTATTTGCTGATAATCTTTTTCGTACCTCGAGATTCTATTCAAACAAAAGTAAACAGGAAAACGTTTCACGATGAATCACAATCACAGAACTAAGGAACATTGTAAACAGGAAAACGATCCAAAAGGACAACAGACGTTTCACGATGAATCACAAACACAGAACTAAGGAACAAACACACTTACTGTCTCTAATTTTCGGTTGAACCGTCAACAGGAGTCTCCAACCGTCGCTTCACAAGTGCGTTTGGTGTCCTTATCTTAACTCGGCTGAAATGTAGACCAGGGTACCGGCGACATGGCGGCTGGCTAATAGCTGGGAGACAGTCGGTTGGGAATCCCTTTCTGGAATTTTTTTTTTATTTCCATTCAACAAATTGTATAATAGTATCTCGTATACACATTGTCTTTTACTATTTCATACCTCCCATCCCATTTTATAACCTTTATATTATCTTATTGTTCATTTTTTAATATTTCGCATTAAAAAAATTCATTTTAACTAATTTCAATCTATTTACGTTTATGACGTCATATACTTGTCAATTAGAACAATATATCCATACATAAACCATCAATATGCCGGATTTATTTCAAGTCGCCATATTTACACCTGGTACCCTGATCTACATTTCTACCCTTAACTCTTCTGATGACGGTTCAACCGAAAATTAGAGACAGTAATTGTGTTTGTTCCTTAGTTCTGTGTTTGTGATTCATCGTGAAACAGTTATATATATATATATATCAATGATCAAACCACAATAAGAAATGGGAAAACAAGACTAAGATCTTTCAACCGTAACAAGCGGTCTTCGTCAGAGTCAAAAACCCAACTGTCAGAGTGAAAAACCCAACATTTCTTATTGTGGTTTGATCATTGATTGTTGTTTCACGTGTTTATGTGAAATATTTTTATATATATATATGTAATTCTGTAATTTGTTATTCTTCAATAAACTGGACAATTATTTGATTGCTAAAATAATAGATTTTATTAGATCCTTACAAGTATAAATAATCACAATAAACAATGTATTACAATGAAAACTTAAGAAATAATGCGGTCTCTAAACTTACCTAAAATAATAGAATTGAATAAAAGTCCCTTATTTACTCTTGGAAAGAATCATAAATCATAACTTCAGACATAATGAAACCTTCCGTCACAGTTTAGCCACCAGTACAAAATCAATAAAAATAAACAACACTAAATAAACTAAATAAACAAAACATAAATTCTAATTTACACCTTCGCTGGTGGGTGACTCTTTTTCCCAGGTGGAAAAAGAGTAAGGGATCAACTTACAGCTGTGGAAGAAGTTAGTTTCTTTTCGCTTCTTGTGACACTCTACTTCATATATTGATGGTGAAATTCTTCTTTTAACAACAAATGGTCCTCTTCTTATTTCATCCAATTTATTTCTATTTAATTTGTTACCATTTGATACAAAAACCAGATCTCCCTCTTCAAATTTACATTTTTTTTCTATTTTTATCAATTCTTTTTTTGTTTTTCTCGAAGCTTTTTCGAAAATTTTTGAATGCTTCTAACCTATCTTTTTCCAAATTAGATTTAGTCTGTAATGAAGTAGGTACAATTTCTGATTTTTCACCATACAGGAGATAAGCAGGTGAAAATTTTGTTGAGCTGTGGAGTGTATTATTATATTCTTTAACACAAGACTCAGCAACACTTGTCCATCTTCTGTTGTTTGCATCACTGTTCAATTTGCATCGAATTCTATTTACCAAAGTCTGATTTAAGCGTTCGTTTAATCCATTAGATTGTGGATTATCTACAGATGTAAAAATTAATTCAATTTTTTTTATGCTTAAATATTTTTTAAATTTAGCTGAGTCAAATGCTCCGTATTGATCTACCAGTAATATTTTTATATTGTTATTTTGTGATAGTGGACCAATGAGTTTGATGAAATCATCTGCTGACTGCCTGGTCGATGTAAGTATCCATGCGTACCGAGTAAAGTGGTCAACTAATAAATGCATATATTTTTTTACCGATCCTTTATTTCCAAATCCACCGACTGTATCAATAGACATAATATGAAAAGGGTATTCCGCTGTACCCAGTCTTGATAACAAGCCGATAGGTTTACCAGTTCTTGATTTATGTTTAATACATATATCACATGCTTTACAGAACTGCTTTATAAGTTTATCCATGTTTTTAAAATAGTAAAAAGGTCTCAATTTTTCAGCAATTTGACTAGTTCCAATATGGCCGTAAAACTGATGCATTTTCGTAATCAAATATAGTCCGAATTCTTCTGACACATATATTCTTTTTCTATTCTTAAAAACTTTATAACTGATATTGCCATCTTTTATAACATTTTTTGATTTAATGATGTCGTCTTTAATCCTAGTTTGTTCTCTTATTATTTCTTCCAATGTGATCATATTATTTATTTTTATGTAATCATCCTCATTTTCGAGACTATCTAGAACTGGATTTCTTGATAGGGAGTCTGCTTCTATATTATTCTTACCCTCTTTAAAAATCATACTGTGACAGGTATAGCATCAAGTCCCCTAAGGCTTCATCAGTTCTCGCTTTAGATTTTAAATTTATTAGGGATTTATGATCCGATGTAACTGTAAATGATTTTCCGATCAAATAATGTTGCCAATACTTAATCGCTTCTTTTATCGCTAAACATTCCAAATATATGATTTCCTCTTTTTTTTTGTCCCGGTGTCAATTTTTTTGAAAAATATGCTATCGGATGTAAAACTCCATCTATTTGCGGTTGTTTTAAAACTGCTCCGAGGCCTAAACGGCTGGCATCCACTTCAATAACTACAGCTTTTTTTGGATCATAAATGGCTAAAATAGGAAGTGAACATAAATATCTTTTAATCTCAAGAAAACAATTTTCACACTAAGATTCCATTTGAATTTTTCGTTTTTCTTTAATAAATTATGTAATGGATTTAATCGTTGTGTACAATGATCTATAAATTTATGGTAAAAATTAATCTTTCCTAATAGTTGAAGAACCATTTTCCTTGTTGTCGGTTGAGGAAATTCTTTAATTGCTTTAAGATTATCCTTGATCGGATACACTTTCCCATCCTCAATTATGTGGCCTAAATATTTCACTGAACGTGTGCCGAAAGCGCATTTTGTCAATTTTAATTTAATTCCTTCCTTCTTAACTGCTTCAAATACCTGTTTGATATGTTTTAGATGTTCCTCAAATGACCTTGAAAATATTAGAATATCGTCCACATAATTAACACAAAATGTTTCCAAATTATATTTTCTTAATATCCCTGCTAATAGCCGTTGGAAAATAGCTGGAGAGTTCTTAAATCCAAATGGAAGGACCTTCCATTGCCAATGGCCTTTTTGTGTTATGAAGGCACTTTTTTTTCGATCTTTGAATCTAATCGGTACTGACCAAAAGCAGTGAACCAACTGCACTCACCGACATTCACCACCAGATCTTCTATTCTTGGAAAGGAGTATGGCTCAGGTAAGGTAAGGTAAGCAGTACTGGTTGGGTAAAACTATAAATAGGTGAAAAATTATTAGCAATATAAGATAAAAACAAACTATAAAAAACAAAAATAATGATAGAGAAAAGAAGAAAAAAAATAAATACAATACAAAAAACTTGCATTGGTTGTTTTAGTAAATAAAAGATAGAGACTGAATAAAAGGGTAAGTATGGGAAACTAGTTAAGAATAAGCAGTACTGCTTATCTGAATTTCTGTTTATATCTTCTCCTAATTCTATACTTTAAGACCGGGTACGGTTGACAGCACTGGCGGTTGCCGGGTTGGTTACTTGCCGTTGCGTCTACAACGTGCTTGGTCTCCCATTTTCTTTTCTCCTGAAGACGGATTACCCGAAAATTTGAGTCTGTAAGTGTGTTTCCCTACTTTGTGTGTTGCTCTTTGTTAATCTCGAACTCGTATTGTGTCCAGTTTGGATCGTATTACGTTTTATCAGTGATATATATATATAAACTGGAATTTTTAAAAGAACACATAGAAAAGAAATTACTGAACTCACTACTATATTTCGATGTCCTCGTCTTCAGGAAAAGATGTGAATCGCTCCAAAGGCTGATAACGACGTATATATATATATATATATATATATAAATTAAATACCACAATAAACAATATATATTAATTAAACTGCTCTCAGACCTTTCGTCACAACATCATCAAAGAGCTAAATGAAACACCAAAAAAAAATGTATGTATATATATATATATATATATATATATATATATAACTATAAAACCACTTGTTACTTGCTGTTGCGTCTACTTTGTGCTTGGTCTTCCTTTCTCTTTTCTCCTGAAGACGGATTGCCCGTAAATTTGAGTTTTTAAGTGTGTTTCATTAGTCTGTGTGTTACTCTTCTTCGATTTTGAACTGAAGAGTATATATATATATATTTCGAGTAAAAATAATTAAACATTTTAATTAATGGATTAATTTTAAATACATATTAATTTTATGGATTATTTAAATCAATATATTCTCAGAGATTGTCTGGTACTCCCATTTGCATTTACCAATTTAATATTTTTTTCTTTTTTAGACGTGAACAGTACCAACGGTTTCTGGACCTTTCCGTCTGCTTCAACTCCACCTAAAGCTCAAACTAGCCTGAACCCCTTTTCCAGTAAGTAATGTTTATAATTATTTTTATGTAAGAGGAGAGTGTGATTTAGAAGTAACGTAATTGCCTTGAGTACTAAAGATTGGAGGTTCGAATCTAGATCATTTGGTTACTGCCCTGTATTTTACATGTGGGAGATAGAAAATCTTGTGGAGGTCGTCCATCGGAGAGGTCATAAAGTAGCTGGTCTCAAACCTGTATAGTTTGAACTACTCATAAAAGGTCTACTGTAATGAAGAAAGACAAAGTTCAGAATTATCGGTATAGATTAACCTGTAATGTGACTCACCCTAACGTAAAAAATCGGGTTTCACGCGTCACCACCTTCAAATACGTTATTTTTGGTTTTAAAAAATTGTGGTATATCTGTTTTGTTATTTTTTTATACATATATGTAAATATGTAAACACTTTTGCTTCTTCTTGGAGTTTGGTCAGGGTTAATATACGGAATCACCTTTTCGCCAACGTTTCGTCTTTATTTTAAGACATCCTCAGGGCTAAAACGCAGAAACGGCGAAAGGTGATTCCGTATATTAACCCTGACCAAACTCCAAGAGGAAGAAAAAGTGTTTATTAGTAAATTGTGGTCAAGAAAACAATACCTTTTTATAAATATATATTTATATAGATAAGTTTTGTTGAAATAAATGCCAGTTTTGAGTTTCACACATTTTCTACCTTTCTCACATAGGCCTTCCATACATTAGAAACAAGATACACTAGTTCACCAAAATTTTTATTAATATATACATGTTTATGTGTATATATATTTATTTATACATGTTTCAGTCTCCGTCGACCATTTTCAAGGATTTTATTCATTAAAATACAACACTATAAACATAACAATTCCTACAAATTTAACAATATCAAAAAATTAAAAAACCAATTAACCAGTAAACTTTATACATTTCATCATATGGGAGGTAACAAAAAGGTAGTTGGCAAGGTGAGTTTCACAGGTCCTGGTTAACTTGTTTATATTAATATATAAAGGCTAACACAGTTTAAAACCAGAAGCATTGGTTTCTTCTCTCTTCCTTCTGATGACTGGTAATCGAAAATTAATTCAGATTATTAATATTGCGTATATTCCTTAAACTCCTATATGATCAGGAATGATTTTTTTTTTAATTATTTTTATTTATTTTTAATTTCATGGCAGTAAACTTTGCTCCAATGATTTCTAAAAAGTCTTTCCTTTTTTTTTTAAATATCGTTCTAATATTTCATATAAGAAAGTATAAATAAGAAATTAGATTGTATTTCATATAAGGTTTTGTTTATGTAATATGATTTTTTTTAATTCTTAAAAATCAAATCTTATTAATATTAAAATTAAATTTAAAAACAATTGTTTAGATGGTGCCTGGAACTTCGAAAACACGACACAAACTAGCAGTAATAGTGCTCCTTTCGGAAATGGAAACCCCTTCAAGGATCCTGTTATAAATAATGGTAAATTTTCATTTTACTTAGTATAAATTTTAATAAATATTTTACTCATTTCTACTGTATCATTTCTCAAAATCTTATTAGAAACATTATGGTGTCATCAAAAATTTCATAACATAGATATCTTCGATTTCTGATATTTCTGATCTACTATTGTTATTAGTAGATCCTTTGACATGGATTGTGTCGAAGGTTTTCGAAGGTGTCGAACAAGTTGTGAAAATTTGTTCGATAAACTAAATGTAATATGTAAAAATAAATCCTATCAAAATAAGTTAAGTAAATATTAATGATTCCAGATGTAAAATCTATTTCTGTTATAGAATAAACTTAAAAAATTTAATCGCCTGTGGCTGGCCTCCAGCAAATAGTATGATAGTGCAAAACAGTCAAGTATTTCAAAATTTTAAAAAATTCATAGACCTAATAGACTTTCAAAAACTTTGATAGTGTGTATCTCAATGTTGAATTTAAAATAAGGAAAGGTTTAATTCAATCTTAATGTAATGTATTTTATTGTGAAATAGATTCGATTACATGTAATTTATATATGGAACATGCTAAATAAATGGATTTCAGAAAAAAAATCCTAACGAATTTTTCTGCGAAAGATCTCAGCCCCATTTTTGGAAATATTGTTGTTGTTTGGTTGATGTTGTTTTGTAGTTAACGTATTTACTGTTAATTCTTGTTTTATATATATATATATATCAATGATCAAACCACAATAAGAAATGGGAAAACAAGACTAAGATCTTTCAACCGTAACAAGCGGTCTTCGTCAGAGTCAAAAACCCAACTTGAAAGATCTTAGTCTTGTTTTCCCATTTCTTATTGTGGTTTGATCATTGATTGTTGTTTCACGTGTTTATGTGAAATCTTTTATATATATATATATATATATATATATATATATATAATAAATTTTATTTGTAGGAATCGGTCAGTTTTCCAGGTTCAAATCAATTCAAAGCCAACGTTTTGATTTAACAATCGTATTTGGAAGTTAAGTATTATCAGATGTATGAAATTCTGAAAGTATATATAATAAACTATTTTAGAAGTTTAAAATAATTGATTTTAGGAATATAAACTTGAACACAAATGTCAGCTTAAATACGAATGTTCTAAGGTAATATTATAAAGACACATTCCTTTCATTAATGTTATTTTATGTTGGGTAAATAAATTGAATATTTCAATTTACAGATTTTCTTAGTTTTAAATATACTTCATTGTGTATATACCTTGAATTGATGTTTCATTTATTTATGTAATAAAATAAATGATTTTTTACTTTTAAATGATTTTTGTTTTACTAAATATACTTACTATGTATATATCTTGAATCATGTTAAGAATACTATATCAGAAGTTTGGTGCTACATATGAATCTTTGTTTTCATGACTTAATAACAAGAAACAGCTATAACAGTTATTCCTATTACATTCAAGGAGTGTATATTAACTGTTGCTATAATTTCTTAACATTGAGTAACACAAGGGGTCACGGGTCAGCTAGTTTATAAGAATGGTATAAAATTTTAAAAGGTTCCTATACTCCTATGAAACAGTAGTTCATCGTGTGAAAGAATTCCCTGTATATAAAAATGAAACTATTTTTAGCCCTAATTCATCCACCTTCTACCAACACACTAAGATGTATTTATTTTCTACTGTAGAAATTAAAAGAATCAAATTATAAAAAATTTATCACCAGGGTAGATTTGACTTTATTAAAGCCAGCAATTAATCGAAATTTATATTGAATGGAACCGTTTGTTTTATGATAGATAATTAATTAAATGATGTTTCGTTTGTATTTGTGTTTAGAATGGGCTGGAGTGAACAACATGACTACTAGCCAATCACTGGGAGCCATTCAGTCTTCTGTACAGATGAATTATTTTAATCCGTTTGTGGTAATTTCATTTCTATTTATAAAAGTATTATATATCTAACTTATCTGTTATGAAGGATAGCATTCAATGATCAAACCAATGATCAATTCAATGATCTTTCAACCGTAAGAAGCGGTCTTCGTCAGAGTCAAAAACCCACTTTTTATCGAAGAATAGCATATATTGCAACACATAGATATTAATATATAGGCATAAATATGTTATTAGTTATGTCCAGGGCTGGTGAGTCGTGACTCTGAACATCCGACTCCGATTCCGGGATAATTGGAAGGACCAACTCCGAACGTTAATAATAGCTGGATATTTATACATATACCATTATCGAGTTGTATGTTACGTATCAACCAAAATGGTATTTTATTAAAGTTTAAGTAATTTTATGGCTACAGCTATGCCTTTTTGGCTTCGTTTTATAAACTTTATTTGAAAAAATATATATTAAGTAGCACAGTGCTGACTGTTTATAATATAAAATTATAATTTCCATATAGATTATTGTAACATAGCCTAGTAATCATAGCAAATTCATAGTTGAAATAATTCAGAAAACTCATACATTCCGCGTCTCTGCTTTTTAAAAGTGTTTATCTGCATCATAACTTTGTAACAAAAGCAACCATAATGTTCAAATATGGTGTGCAAATACATACAAATATAATGGCGTAGGTATTTAGCATCAATTTTTTTATTCTTAAATTTAACCCTGAACAAGTTGAATCAGAGAGGCACAGCACTTTAGATGCCTACGTATCTTATACTCTTTTTTGAGGAGTCGAAGTCGGGAATTTAACAACTCCTACTCTGATAAATAAATGTTGAGCCCATAAATAAGACAACTCCGACTCCACATCCTTCTTACTTCAGTGTCTATCTTTGTGTTGTTTTCGTTATAATTATGATATAAAGTCTTATGGACTGTTTCATTTGATTTATATGTATACAAATATATGTATTTAAATATATTTGTGTATGATGGCAGCAGATCTTCTTTCAAACATGTATTATTAAAGTTGGCAGCAGCTTCTGCGTTGACCAATTTATGGCTGATTTTTTCTAGTTTCCTCACTAGTTTACGGTAACTCTCGGGTATTTTCCAGAGGAGTTCTGGTAACGACATGAAGGTAAACACTAAACACTTTCAAAACTTTATTCTAACACTATAATTTACGACTTAATCTAAAACACAAGCTTTCGGCTTACATTAGCCATCTTCAGGTAAAAAATCTATAAACTAAAATTATAATCAAAACTAAGGCTATGGTATAGAGACAACTTAACTATGGTACAGTTAACAACTAACTAAGGAAATAAAGAATGGAGAAGGGAGGGAGGTGTAGGTGGGAGGGCCTGTGTAGGCATGCAGGGCACTGAACCCATCTACCTGTGTCGTGTCCCTTCACCTACACCTCTCTTACAAGCTTATAGGTGGTATCAAAATTTTTTGAACTGGGTATAGCTTTGAGGTCACTGTTTTGTATGTTTAATGAAGGGTCGTATTCCTTAATGTAGAGGGCTTCAAGTATATGTAGTCTGACGTCGTCTTGTAAGCTTTGCAAAATAGTTGTCCCCTCAGTCAGGTTCTCTCTTGTTAATTTCTGTTTATGAACCTCTTCAGCATGGCTCTTCGGTGCTCCTCCTGCAAGGTGTAGAGTCAATCGCCGCGAAAGCTTCGTCGTAGTCAGCCCTATATACTTGGAAGGCAGGGTTGCACAGTCCCCTGTGGTACATTTATATTCATATATGAGGTGGCTACGCTGCAGCTCGGCGGTTTCTTGTTTAGGTCTATTGTATATTAGTAGGTTCTTTGTAGTCTGGTTTTTATTGGAGCTCCGTTCGCACCTTCAACATATATCCGGTCTGAATTTTACTATAGAAAACAGCACGAATGGACAGCTACCTTTCCTAGATATCTTGGTGCACCAAACAAACCAGCACTTTACGACCGAAGTATACAGGAAACCTAATAACATAGGCCTGTGTCTCAACGGAATTAGTGAATGCCCGACTAGGTATAAGAAGTCTACCATCAATGCCTACATTCGGAGAGCCTTTACCCACTGCAGCAATTGGAACCTCCTCCACCAAGAACTTGATAAGTCTGTTCAGGTGTTAGTGAACAATGGCTTCTCCAACCAAGAGGTTACGAGAGCTATTAAAATGTACCTGGATAAGTGGTACACTACTAACCCACCTACTCATCCCAAGGGTGAGTACATACGTCTGTACTACAGAGGATACATGAACTCCCAGTACCAACAAGACGAGATGGCCCTCCAAAAATTAATAGTTAATAATGTACAAACCGTCAACCCAGATGATCAATTAAAACTCACTATTTTCTACAAAAACCAGACTACAAAGAACCTACTAATATACAATATACCTAAACAAGAAACCGCCGAGCTGCAGCGTAGCCACCTCATATGTGAATATAAATGTACCACAGGGGACTGTGCAACCCTGCCTTCCAAGTATATAGGGCTGACTACGACGAAGCTTTCGCGGCGATTGACTCTACACCTTGCAGGAGGAGCACCGAAGAGCCATGCTGAAGAGGTTCATAAACAGAAATTAACAAGAGAGAACCTGACTGAGGGGACAACTATTTTGCAAAGCTTACAAGACGACGTCAGACTACATATACTTGAAGCCCTCTACATTAAGGAATACGACCCTTCATTAAACATACAAAACAGTGACCTCAAAGCTATACCCAGTTCAAAAAATTTTGATACCACCTATAAGCTTGTAAGAGAGGTGTAGGTGAAGGGACACGACACAGGTAGATGGGTTCAGTGCCCTGCATGCCTACACAGGCCCTCCCACCTACACCTCCCTCCCTTCTCCATTCTTTATTTCCTTAGTTAGTTGTTAACTGTACCATAGTTAAGTTGTCTCTATACCATAGCCTTAGTTTTGATTATAATTTTAGTTTATAGATTTTTTACCTGAAGATGGCTAATGTAAGCCGAAAGCTTGTGTTTTAGATTAAGTCGTAAATTATAGTGTTAGAATAAAGTTTTGAAAGTGTTTAGTGTTTACCTTCATGTCGTTACCAGAACTCCTCTGGAAAATACCCGAGAGTTACCGTAAACTAGTGAGGAAACTAGAAAAAATCAGCCATAAATTGGTCAACGCAGAAGCTGCTGCCAACTTTAATAATACATATTTAAATATATATATATGTAACATATATATATATGTAAGATTACGAAAGATGTGGAAATATCGAAGTGAGTTCTGTAATGACTTTCTGTGCTCTTTCCTATTTGTTAAAGTTTATATATATGTTTTTACAGTAAACAATAAAAATATCGTCCATATTTGTGTTGAATTCACTTCATGCTTGACTTTTTCCATTTTTCGGAAGTATAGCTTCGTCTCTCCATTCAATGGTCTGTCTTGATTGATGATGACATGTTTCGACAGGACAGCAATTATGTAGGAATATTAATGAAAATTAATTTCATTTAATCTCTTCAGAGTATGTATGTAGGACAAATGGATTTATATTAGTTAACCAAACAAAAGTTTATGTTAGAAGTTATACCATTTTCCTTCGCAGTTTATGTAATCAGCTTAGGTAATTAATATTTATGAGAAAAGTCGTAAAATAATATTCAAATTGGTCTATGATGGTGCCATTTTTGTGAATTATTATCGTATATTTATATATAGAAGTGTTGTGGGTGTTCTTGTAGTTTTCATCCTTGTCGCTTTTCCCGAAGATGGCGCTATAAGTGCCAAGAGTGGTACATTCAGCTTCTGTTTTGACGTTATTGCTGTGTAAAGAGATATGACTTATAGAAGTTCAGGGTGATCTTATGGCCAACGTTCTTGCTGCTTGTACTGATGAGAACGTTTCTTACGGAAGTCTTCAAAACTTATATTTATACATTATTATCGTTTATATTAGAAGTGACCACAAAATACAGATTATGAACACCGGGCAGAGCTAGGTGACATATTGGCACATAATACTGTGTCTACTTCTAACTTACCTATAATTTGAAGAATTCTGTACTCAGTGGTTGCAGTGATGCTGTTGACATCAAGAATGTCTGACATTTCAGGAGAAAGTGTGATAGTTGAGGCATGAAAGACTTCTCAAAGATTGATCAGTCTCATATTGCTTGTCTGTTTTGTTTTGATTTGTCAGAGAAAATAAGAGTTCATTTGGGTTATTTGCCTGTGACAGCTACGAGTAAATATTTTATGTTACTCAGCTTTATAAGGATGAATAAATGATAATGTTCTGTTGAAGAAAAAGTTGTGGAAACTACGAATTATTTATATGGAATCTTGGAGTTCCGCAGTACGCATTTAGTGAATATTAATTATCTCTTTCGGTTTAGTCTACATAGAGGAGAAAAAACAGGATTTTACCTTTTTGTATAATTTTGATATCTATATGGCTATATGATATCACAGAAAAAAGTGTTTCAAATTAAATTTGTAGACAATTACGTTTGCAATCGATTCTGAGGTTCCAGATATATTATGAAATTGGTTCAAGATTTCCAATCTTGTCCGTTAAAATATTATTATGTGATTATTTTTTTAATAATTTTTGTTTATTTAAATATTTATCATTTACAACTGTAAAAAAATTATACGGAGACATGATCTAAACATTGCTCCATTTAATGTTTATTGATATCTAAATAATGGCGTTTGTTTAGTTCAATAGTCTACACACAGCGAATAGTTTACGGTCTTTAGAAATGGTAATATAAGCAGACAAACGCGACTTCTAATACATTACATTATCTTGATATATCATATATGAACAATTTTTTTATGACTTGTTTTACATTAACATTAAATTTGGTAATTTTTATATAAAATGAACCCCTTCTCTTCAAATTGGGGGTTTCTTTATTGGGAGCTTATGGACACTTGCTTTATATATTCTATATTCTACTGTATTTGACTTTTTCTTTTGATTATACCATATTGTAGTAGTAGTTATAAATATTATATTTTCTGGTATGTTTGTAATCTTATAAGTGGTGTTACTGTTTCAGGTTGGCAGCCCTGCAGGAACTCCAGCTACCGGCAATTTTCACTCCAGCAACCCTTTCTTATGAGTTTCCCTTGACTTGTGACCACTTTTCATCCTTTCGCCTCTTTCCTTCCCATTACATAAAATTCTTCATAATACCATCCTTCTATAATCCCATATATTGATATTACTTCTCATACAGCACTTACTTCAAGAAAATTCTATTATTCTTATATATTAAGAAAAGGCTGTTTGTATTAAATGAGATTTTTTCTTTTTTTTTTCGTCTTCCATATTTGTTTTAACTTTCCTGTATTCGATCTATTTTAATCTTAATGTATTTTTTGTATTTCTCTTATTTATCTCCTTTTTCTTTATTATTATATACTAAATGACACACTAATCATTTTTAAATCTTTATTAATGGAAGTCCCTTTCGATCTTTGAATTATTGCTTCCTTTTATTTTCGTTTACCATATCTATAAATATAAATATCCATTTATTGTAACTATAATTAATTACTCCTTATAGAGGATTTCTTTCAGAAAGAGAATTATAGTAAGGTAACTTTTTCAAGCCAAGTTTTTAAAAAAAAAAATGGATTACTGCGAATATTCTGTGGTCTTATTGCGATTAATGTGTGCCTTTTTAACTTTTAAGGTAGCTAAGCACCTCGAATGTCGTCCTATTCCTCGTATCCTTTTACCTTTCCCAATATTGAAAATCCCTCCTAATTCTATAAACCTGGATTGGTTCATTTTTCTGGGCTTTGTTTTACAGCTAATCGACAATGTTTATTAAAATTTTGCCAGGTAATATTTTTTATATTAATTATTTAACATATTATTTTCTAAAAAAAAATATTGTTCTATTTCCTTTAATTTTTTTGACCGAATTTCCTTCTTCAGATGTAATTTTGTTTTAGTTTTTATTAGGGATATCAACATCATACTGCCTTCAGGATTGTCCAAGCCAAACGTAAAATATTTAAAATTTAATGAGATGATAATGCACTGTTTACTGGCAATAATAGACACTTAATGTCTGTTAATAGACACTGAGGTCTAAAATTCAGTGAATACAATTTTAAGATGGATTTAATATTGATTAGTATATAGTGTAAGTTGGATTAGAGTACTAACAATTAATAAATAATTAAAATTGCCTTTACTTTATTCTAAATATTGAAAAGTTCTTTACTTCAAGATAAGCTCTACAGGTTGTTGACAGATTCACACGTAGGTTGAGACCTGCAGTAATTGGTATTTAGTTACTGCAAATTGCAGTAAAACTATTTTTTTTATTTTAAACTTATGCTTTTTTAAAATTCCCATGTAGACCACTGGATTAAATTTGAGTTATATACTCCTAAAGAAAGATGACTTTGACGACCTTTTAAATATTTTTAAAGATTATTTTGAACGATAATTTCAATAACAAATGGCAATAACATGATATGAACATTAGGTTAATAATAAGCCAATAGCACAATGATCATACATAAATGAAATAAATACTTTAAGTTCTAACACTCAGATGCACTCTGTCTTATACATATACATATATCTTATACATATAACAGCAGGCACAAATTAACATCGATTTAAAAATATGTTTAGTTTAGAAAAATAAAAAAGAACCAAATAAATATTTGTTTGTTTTGACATTACCAGATATTTACATTGTAATCGAGCTTCTTTTGTTTGTTATTATAATGTATTTACATTTTGGTGGATCCTTATTCCTAATAGTCTTGAAAAAAAACCATACATCCATGAAACATACTGTGACAAATAACTCACTATAATAATGCAGAAAGAGTGCGAGAAGTATGCCTCATTTTCAATGAACAGAGATAAAGGTGGGCAATGACGACTTACTAGTTATATGCGTTATTCTAGTTAATCTAGTTATTCATCATGAACTTAGGAACAACATTTAGTTAAAGTTGACAAAAGATAAAGTGCAACAGGAGATAGTGGTTTGGATCTCGCATGGTACCAAATGGTTGTAATCTAATAGTTCAAGTGTTCAGCTGGAATTCTTTGTTTGATTGTTAAAATATTTTATCTTGCATGAATACTTATTGTTATATCATTTTATATTTGCTTGAAAACAATGGAACATTTATTTTTTTGTATCAACTTGAAACATCATAAGGACAATAAACCTAATAGCAGGGAAAAAACAAAATATTAACAAAATAGACTTTTATATTTTGACATTCGTTAATATATGAATATAGCTACGAATATATGTATATTATATATGAAACCACAAAGAGAAAGGAAAACAATACAATAAATGATCTGAGGACTTTCACTTTATATCATCAGAGAGCGAACAAAATAAGAAATGAAAGTAAGTGCATAGTGATTTCTTACTTTGTTTGCATTTATTTCTTTTGTTTTCCTTTTTCCTTGTGGTTTAAAACAAAACTTTAAACCACAAGATATTGATTGCATCACGTGTTTATTTGTTGTGATTTTTCTGCAATATATATATATTATATTTCTATATATTTATATTTATATATATTTATATTTATATATATTATTTATATTTATATATATATATAAGAATAAGAAATGGGAAAACATTTATTGGTTTGAACATTGATTGTTGTTTCACGTGTTTATTGTAAAATCTTGTTTATATATATTACTATCAATAAAACGATTTACAAAGGACAACAAACAAAGGAAAACAGAAATAAATACAAAGGAAGTAAGAAATGAAAGTAGTCATTTGTTTGCTCTCTGATGACATAAAGTGAAAGTCCTCAGAACATTATTTCTATCTTTTTCCAAATATATATATATATATATATATATATATATATATATTATCACATTTTAATAATTTAAATTTATATATAAAGTGACTGTTCTCTGCTCAACGTACCACTTCCTCTCCTGACGACAAACATTAATAATGTCGTCCAAATATTGAAACGAGCTGTAACGAAACTTTTTTTATTTTCAATAGTGTTTTCTTTCTGTTTAATATAAATTTTGCTTAAATTGGTTAGTTTGTTATTGAAGATTTCGATTTATTTTGATATTTCCTTTATTATGGTGATTTCTTTAGTTCATATTCTTATTTCTTGATAATATTTGTAATGCCATAATTAGAGCAAAATGTTTTTGACAAAGTATAAAGAAACATTTGAACCTTCCAAAATTACCTTATCATTTACCTAATTATGGTGTTTCCTATGACTTTTTTACTATTAAAGTCGTTTGATGTCTTATGTTGACAAAATTACGAAAAATTTTATTATCGCTCCCTTATTAATTCATTACATATTATTTAATAATGCATTTAAAAAATATTTTTTTATTTTTTGTAAGTAATATTGAAAAACATATGTTTTTCAATTAAATTCATTATATAACCCTATAAAACGTATGTTTTTATAAGAATGTGTTGTTTCTTTTTTCTTTCTGTTGGATAGATAACATTCTAGATAATAAAAAGTATGTTGAGTTGAGATTCTTTAGTTTTATTAATAAAATAATTCGTAAATTCTGATATTTTACGTGAATCCTTTGTTGAAAAAATAAAGGGTTACACCTCCTATTATAGGAATGAACCATTGAAATATTAAAAACATATAGATAAAAGTAGTTTTATTAGTAACATTTATTTTTTACTCTTTTTTTTAAAATATATTTATTTGCCCACTTGTTTATGTTAATACTATATTATAATTAATCGTATTATAATTTGTTCCTTAACTAGTTTTTGATTTTAAATTCACACTACTGTGTAAATTACTGTTATTGACTACAATTGATTACATCAATTTTATACAATCATTATCGTTGAATTAATTATGATGGAATAATCTCATAATCATGTATCGAAAATAGTTATCTTTTACTATACAATTTCTAGTATATGTTTAGAAGTTGTGTTGTATCTTGTTTTTTACCGTGTATTTATTTATCACTGACGGGAATGTCTCGATCTTATGTAATGTCATTGTTTAGAATGTGACTGGCATTGAGGAAGTGAAAGTTTAGTTTGCCCAGGTTTTTTATTTTTCATTCTTCTCTTTGTTCTGAAAGCATTTCAACATACTTATATTGTCATTTCAATTTTATTCAGTTTGAAATAAATCATTAAACAATATTAGTTAAAATTCATTAATTAATCTGCAATTTATTTAAGTACTTTAGGAAGTGCTCTTAAACATGAATTAATTAATGATCTTAATATTAATTGATTTGGTGATTTTTAAGTTAGAATGCAATATATTTGTTTCAAAAGAAAATGAATATACAGATTGGTGGAAATATTGGGAAATGGAGGGTAGATATTGAGAAGATTTGTCTCATTTAATCAATGATGTGGTGATGAACGCATCTCAAACTATTCTTCTCAAGTAGTACGAAGGTAGATCTGTCCACCCACCAGTCCATATCCTTATCTCAAGCTACTGAACTTTTAAAACATTTCAGGATAAGTAACAATGTAACAACCCTCTCTTTATAGAGTATTCATATACCATTAATTTTATTGAAACATTTTAACTACCTTCCCTGAAGATTGATACCATCATATTGTTGGTCCTTACATCGGAAACATCCTATCTAATACTTTTCAACGCTTGGATGAACAAATCAGGAAATTATTTAGTTTAATAAAAAAAAACCACAAAAGAAGAGTGTAGTGAAATATATCAATTACTTAATGAAAGATACTTGTTTGATATACTGTTACTATCGTTTTCGTTTCTCAATAACCAAGATATACATTTATGATTTCCCTTAATCATAATCTATTTATTTAGGTTTTATATCAGAAATAAGATACAATAATTTCAGTAATACAATTTGATTAAAAATATCCATAACTATCTAGTACATAGAAGAAATCTGGTTACTCATATAACAAATCTCTTGGAATTAATTTTTTTAATTTGTAAATTACTTTTTAAATTGTAAAGTTACTGAATGCACACATTGTCATTATTTTAACGCACTGTAAAAAAATATACTGATCGTTCATTAAGTTTTCATCTTTATTTTTTAATTCTGAGCAGACGGATTTTAATTAAATGTGTTAGTCATGCAATTATGAAATTTGTTTTAATGAAAAAATCTAAACAATACAATTTTAATGTTTAATTAAAGAAGTAGTATATTGAGTTATTATATTTATAATTATGTGTAAGGAATTTTCTAGTTCAGATAAAATTGATTTAGTACTATTTTATTTGACCTACTATTTCTGTGAAGCTACTAATGGAATTTTAAATCTCTTGACATTTGTATATCATTTTGATTGTTGTATGGTCATTGACATTTGATGACTTATTATTTTTATTTTTAACGTATTGATGTGATTGTAAGGAGTATTTAAATGGTATATATGAGTAAAATAATTAATTTGAGTGATATATAGATCCATATTATCAATTTACTGTAATAAGTCACTATAAAGACTAAGTCATTTTGAAATTCTAATAAGTATTTAGATTTGTTTAGTCATTTTTTTAGTTTAATATAAAAGTATTAAAATCTTTGGCTAATTAGTTATAAATTAACAACTATTGATTTTCTTAATTGTTTGAAACTTTATCGAAAAAACTTACTGATCAGAAAACATAAGCTGTTTTTAATTTTATGTGTTACTTAAATATTTAACTTTGCTAATGTTTTTCCTGTGATATAAACTTAAGGCTTTTTGAAACCCCTATATAAATATTTAAATGAAATTATAAAGTTAGATAAGAAAGATTTAAAGATATTTTGTAGAATTTGTTATAGATCATTGTTCCTTATGGCAGCATCTATAACAAAATGGGTCTAAAATGAGGGAGAAGCTGCAGTTATGACTCGGACAAATGGAAACTTTTAAATACTTACTCTATAATTAGGAAATAGATGGAGCTAAGAGCTTTAGAGACTTCGATAGAGTCACAAGGATTATTATTAAGTTTATGCTTCAAAGAGGTACCGTAATGTGTCACGACTGGCCACAGTATTTCTTTACAAGAAAAAAAAATAATCGCAAAGACAATAGAAAGTTCTAAGTATTTTTGAAGTACCTCGTTGTCAATCTAAGTTGTGTCATCCAGCTTTTACTAAGTCATCCGGAAAAATACTAAGATCCTTCAACAGCAACAAGCGGTCTTCGTCAGACTCAAAAACCCAACTGAAAATCATCATGTTGATTGGAGCGGAGCTACATTTATTACCTATGAAAAATCGATATTGTTAAGAAATATTATCGAATCCTCTCTGATTAAATTTAATAGATCAAATATTATAAACATTAGTAATTGGTATTTCAAACTTGACTCGGTTTTGACGGGGGTTATAGCCTCATCTAAGAGGGTTGACAGCTAGCGGATAGTTTTTTTTTACTTTTTCTTACTCCACTCCTTTGTTTACTCAAACATCCCTCCCTGGACTATTGTCCTTTCCTTCACTTTACACTCTTTAAAATACCACTCTTCCCTCCTACTCCTGTGAACCCCTCACCATGATGTTTCTGAATCTTGGGGTTCAGTTAGGTTTTTGACTCTAACGATAATGACTTTGTTACGGTAGAAAATCTTAAGTCTTTTTTTTCTTATTTCTTATTGTGGTTTTAACATAAATATATATAACCACAAAAAAATGTGTAAACGTGACTAAGATCTTTCAAGCTAAACAACTCATACAGAAACAAGTGAAATAGAACATCTCGTTTGGCTTTGAGAAGGGAGGGAGGTAAGAGAGGCACTTTGAAGGAGGAAAGTGCAAGGGAAGGGAACAAAAGTTGGACAAGTTAGAGTAAACAAGGGAGTTCTGGAAAAAATTAGAAACAGTTATCTAATAGCTGTGAAACCAATGTCTCTCGTTAACACTGAGTTTAACGCATAAGCCATTATTAATTTTTATGGTATTTAATTTATTAGATATAATTAAATATGTCTCAATATTTCTTGAAACTATCAATTTTTCATAAGGGATAATTTTAGCTTATGTCTAATTTGTAGCACGATTCTCATTATTTATGTGCAACAATAGAACATATTGTATAGAATAGGCTATTATATGAACGTTGTATTGTTGTTATTTGGCATGTATTTTTAATGATTTATTTATGTGACCTGTGACCTATGTGTATTTTATGACATTTACACGGAATTTTATAAATACCACTATACTACAGTGCTCCAGAAGAGTTATCAATTAACCGATTTCCTACCAATAGGAACAATTATATTGAAGTCAAGATTTCAATCAAGCCTTATAGGCACACCGGTATCAAAACCAAGAATATTCTGCAGGGCTTTCCCATTACTGTTTCTGATTACTGTTTAACTATACATCTAAGACTGTAAGCGTGTATATTTCATTGTTGTTCTCAAGTTTATTTCTGAACTTATGTTTGTTCGTGGTTCATGCAGATTTTTCAATATTTAAATATTTGGTTGAAGTATTGACTAACCTTCTGATTAGAACTATAATAGGTCAGAAATCGGTTAGTTTTTGCCAATGAAGATTAATTTAAATAAAACTGAAATGGTTAGATAAGAAAATTTGATTTGAATCAGAAAAGTTGTATTGAATCCGACTGTTGATTCAGTTATATATTTCTGTAGCTGATACTCAAATTCTGTACATATTTTAAAATATTTTACAATAAACACTTGAAATAAAAATCAACGTCTAAACTACAGTAAGAAATCAGAAAACTAACACTAACATCTTTCAACCAAAACAAGTGGTCTTCGTTAGATCAGTTTGGACTCTGGCGAATACCATTTGGTTTGGTTGAAAGATCTTAGTCATTTTTCTGGTTGTTTATATATATAACCCAAACTTTATATTTAAGAACAGAAATAATTGAACAGGCACTCAATTTTTTTATAATTTATAATTCTGCCGTCCTCGGGAGGATAATAGATAATAAGACGTGAATTAAGAAGTGAAGTTGCTCACATACCGATACGAGTTGACATACCTCTACGACTAAACCACAGTGAGAAATTCAGAAATGGGACTAAGATCTTTAACCACGTGACTTGTCAGTCACGCGATAAACTTATCGATCAATTCATTAAAACTTCTTGGTTACTGAGAAAAACAATCTTAGTACCATTTCTAAAATGCTTACTATGGTTTAGGTGTTGATTTTTATTTCATATGTCTATTTTAAAATCTTTTTATGATAAATGAAATCAAATGAAACGATCCATAGGACTTCAGAAAAAAATTATAGCGAAAGCACGTCATTGCCTTCCCTCCCTGTGGGACACTTCACCTCCTGATGATGAAGATTATTGAAATATGGAATGAGTTATACTTGTATTTAACTTGATATTGCTTTCGTTATAATTGATAAGTATATATAATAAAAAAATAAAGAATTTTCTAGTTTTTCTGATTCCAATCAAACTTTCAAAGCTGTCATTTGGTGTTGTTTAAAACTTTTCCCATAGACCTAAAATCAGAAGAAATAAAAGATCATACATTATCTACCAACATATATCACCAAATGGAAAACTACAACATAAAGAACATTATATATGTGATATTGGAATTCCAGATAATGAGTGAAAGAAAGTTCTTTAATATTAATATTAAAGTTCAGTAGTATTAATAGTAATATTATATATTAATATCATTATAGTCTTTAACCAAGAACGATTAAATTATAAACTTTCAATACGACTATTTAAATAGGACCACCACACCACAGTGAAACTTAATAATAACTAAGAAAACAATTTTCCCTAAGCAATGGACAATTTCCTAACCCATATATCCAACGAAAAATTGTTTAACACAACCGAAATGTATAAGTACTATTTAAATTTCCGAATATTATATTATACTTATATAAGTATAATTTAATATATTTATAAGTGTAAATATATTATATTTATAATTATTATAAATATAATACGTATAAGTATATTACACTTAGGTTTAAAATATGCTTCATTCTTTTTAATTTGTATCCTTCACTCAATGATATTCGAACATTTTTTAAAATTGTTCATCATGTTCCTTAGCTATGATTGTTCATTAAAGTCATAAATATGACTTTATAATACGATACCGTGTATAACTTGACAGTTAGGTTGACTGTCATCCCTCCGTCAATTCATTTCTTCTCCTGAGGACGACCACCATTACGGTCGAAATATTGAAAATTGAGTCTTTGTTATGTTTCAGTCTATGTGTCACAGTTTATTTTAAGTTTTATCTGTCCTGCCGGACCGTTTTTCGTTTATCATGATATATATATATATGCCCGAAAATTTGAGTTTGTAAATGTGTTTCTTTACTTTTTGTGCTACCTATCTTCAATTTTGAACTGTTTTATATATATATAATTGATCACTATTATTATAAATGAAATAAGGAAAAATTGAAGTCATTACATTGATTATAGAGTTATTATGATATATATGTATAGTAGACCGTTATTGTTGGAAGATCCTTAGTTGCTCTTTTCAATTGAACTCTTAGTTATTGTTTAAAATTAATTTTATAATGTCACTAACAATTGCTCGAATTTTAAAGGTCAGTTAGGGTAGCATAGTTTCGTCTTCCTTCAATTTTTATCGTAATTATTGCATTTTAAAGTGTTCTGTTTTTTAATTTTAATAACAGGTATATTAGCAGTCGTTTTTGCCTTCAAGATCACCATCAAACGAGAAGATGAGTATTGTTTAAATGTGTGTTTTATCAGGATTCAATAAGCAACAAAAACGACACAGTATTATTCCTTTTTCCAAATGTCTACCCTCTTTTTCAAGTTTTAATTGTAAAAGCGGGGTAGTGAAAACTTTTTTCTCTCTAGTGGAAAGGTAGTATAATTTTCTCAAAGCATTGATTTGTAAGTTATCTGTCTGGCTTCTTTTCGAGGGATCTGCTGTTTTTTTTAATATATAAATCCCACCTGTGACTAGGCTATTTATAAAAATAACAACCAAGTCAAAAGCTCACCTTTAAAGGAAACAAATCTAGTGTACGAGTACACATGTAATAATGGGGACTGTGAAACCCAAAAACACTCGTACATTGGTATGACTACCACGTCCCTATCAAAAAGGCTCACCAAGCACTTAATGGCCGGAGCATCCAAAAAAATATGCAAGACAAACACATCGTTAGATTGACCCGAGAGATACTGGTTCCAAGTACTAAAATAATATTAAAAGAAAGTAACCACCATGAACTGAGAATTTTAGAGGTTATATTAATTCAAAAACTGAAGCCACTCCGAAATATTCAAGTCGAAAACAGTAGCTGAATTTTGAAGTTTTTTAATTCACTTCAAGGGCATCCAGAAACTCTTGCAGGTTAGAAACCCAGGCCGAGAGGCCACTCACCCCACAGGATTAACGACCAACTTATCTTAAACTTGAAGAAAAACAAACCCTACTGTATTCACTTTGTATATATAATAAACCAGAAATTTCACCCAAGAAGTTATTCAGGTCCTGATGATGAGTGTTGATCATTCGAAACATGTTGACTATGGGAGATGTACTTTATTGTGTAGACGAAATAACGAGAGTGTTATTTAGAAAAATTGAGAAACTTATTAAGAAACAAGTATCAGCTAAGTTAGGTGTCATTTTCAATAATGTGTGTGTCAAGGAAGGACTTCTACCAAAATGTACAAATATATATATATATCGACTTCGTGGTCGAGATACAAAAACATTGAATGTATATATTACGATCTTTTCTTGACCCACTATCGTAAATTTTAAGATTTTTTTGAGGGTTTAGGTCTGGATTCAAACACTTCTTCCTCCAAGATTTCGAATATAATTTCAAATATGATATATATAAATCTATTGGAATTCTCATCGAATTAATAGAAAGTATTTTTTGATTATTTATATGACATATATATTCTATACCTTTAAGTAATTGGAATAATTCATTGAAATTATGTGTAAATGAGAGAATATTTTTAGAATATCTGGTTTAGATTTTTTGCTGTTTTATCGTTAAGGGTTATTGTTAATTTTTTTTTTCACACAAACTATACTTAAAGCATCATTCATTAGAAAAGTAAAAATAAAAAAATACTAATATATTATTTAGTATTCCGTTGTCTTAATTGTTTTGTATATTATTATTGGTTTAATTAACTAAACTTCTGCTCTCTACTTTATAATTGTAAGTATACACATAATTGTATGAACTATATTAAGAACACAAGAGTAAACAAAATGTAAACACAATGCAAAATTTGTCCACAGAGTCGAAATTTATTACATTTCATTCCTTGATATTTATTTATGAATTCCATTCATACAATTTCATAGCATTCATAATGTACTACTATTGTTACTACTTTATTAAGAAATTACTATCTTATAAGAGTAGTAATAATAGTAGTATAAGTTGTAGTTGAGTCTAGAAGGTATCATTTTAAAATTTTACAAACATCAGGTTACCCTGACTACGCTTCTTCGATTTTGAACTTGTATGTGTCCAGTTTGGATCGTTTTTCCGATTTTATAGTGAATATATATATAAGCTGCATGTATGTATACAAGGTGATGAATAAGAAAACCCGATAAACAAAGTTTTAATGAAACCACTTTGTTTTTTTAAAGATTTTAATTAAAGTTTTCATTAAAGTCTTCAAAAAAATATAATGACTTATTTAAATCATTTAAAATTCCGATATGATTGGGTAAATATTAATGAAGTCATCAATAATTATACATATTTACATTATAGAATAGGATATAAGAATGTTAACCAGAAAATATTTCAGTGAAAAAAAAATTTCATTAAAATTTCAGTATAACAGTTTTAGTGAATGTTTTTAATTAGACTAGGAAATTTAATTTTCAATTTGATTTAGTTTGTACGTTTTATTATTTATTCCTTCCCTGAGGTTTGGTTGGGGTTGAGGTTTAAGTTGCAAACTTAGGCCAATATGAGGCTTTATTTTGATTGTAAAGCAATACAGTGCTCATCTAAATAACAGAATTTATTTACTGAATTTAAGTTAATACAAAACTTTTTTTTTTATTAATTATCATTGCCTTTATCATATACCTGTGGTGCTGTAAAAAATAATATGGTATGTTGTTTTTTTTGGGGTTCGTTGGATGTCTGCCCAAATGATTTTGATTGAAATGATTGTAGTTCTGGCTTTGTGGTAGACATTTATTATGTTTAGGATAAGATCCTTATAGACCGAATATATAGGAAACTGTTCTGGTGTTGGGTGAACTAACTTTTAGCTGAGGTTAAGTTGATAGAAATATTAAACAAAAAGCAGTAAAATATTGCAAATAAATATTAACTTTTATATCATTAATGCAACTTCTACATTAATATTATCATTGATTAATTCATAAGAGTTATCCTAAATTAGGTTTAATTGTACTTGAAGCGACTGAGAGGTGAATTTTAAAATTTAAAGAAGTACAGGGGACTATTTTTATGTCGTTAAATTTTATAAATTGGTGTGCACACTTGTTAATCACTGTTTTAAATGTTTTACTATATATCATTTATTAAAGTGCATATTTATGATGAAGTAAGTTAAAGTCTTGTAGCAGTTTTTTTTATTTTTATTTGAGACGATTATAATACAAACTTCTGTATTGTCTAGTTAGGTAGCGTTCTTTTGTAATGTACCTACACTTTTCGGAATTCACAGGGGATAGACTGATCTATTGTCCATTATTATTATGTATTGTTTAATGGAATCATTCATTTATTTTGTTTCATAAAGATTTCTAATTGAAAAATTATTATAAACAAAATTGTGGTATGTAGTTTTTTTTATTTGATTGGTAAAAAATGGATACCAGGAGGAACAAAAAATTTCTTTATCACTCTGGTCATAAGACTGAAGATCTTATATAGTTTTACAGACAAAATGTTGCCGAATAGTATACATGGTGTTTATTTGTTTTGGAATAAACTGGTTGATTATACTTTGATCATTGTGTTTGAAACAGCTCATAGTTCTTGAAGTTCTGTCACAGATCAGTTCTTTCTCATCAGTTGTTCTGTACTATCTACATTCAACTTAATTTTTTGTATAATTTGGAAGAGAAAATTTTACCACAGTTGAAAAAAAAATCAACATTAATTATGAGGAATATTATTGTAAGTGATTTTAAATTATATTCCTAAAGGATAAAGCATTATTTATGCAAAAAAAAAATATTCCAGTTCTCATATTTTACAGTTTTATTATTCACTGTAACTTATTGTATTTGTTACAATGAGATAGCAATATATACATTATTATAGATTCCTGCTTCAACGATCTTGGATTTATAATGCTTTGGAAAATGTAGAATATGTTGTCAAAAATGTTAATTCTTTTTGTTTCAGTTGGATGGTTTCAAAACAAGCCAGTTACAAGAACTGGCCAATAAGCACCTTTATATTTTGATTTGAATTTATTAAAGCTTTCAATTTACTGTTTTAGTGTATGCACTCATTTTAACAACGTTTACATTGTTTGTGTTATATTAATACTTATTTGAAGACATTAGTCAACCTTCTAACGATTTCATTTTTTAAAATTTATTTATTCCTAAGTAGTTTATTTTTATATTTTTTTTATAAAAAATCACTTTGATTTTCAAACCTTTAAAACATGTTGCCTTACTATTAATGAAATTACCCCTTAAATACTGTGATATTAATGTTTATTTCTCAAAATTAAGAACTTGCTTCTTTTTGTAATTAGCAAAATATAATTGTATATTGTTTGGATTGTTTGTTGTGTTTTCAATGTGAAACCTTCCATTAATTATTACCTTAATTTTATATTATTTATTGTAAACGCGTTCTGATAGGTAATAATTAAAAGTATATTGTATAAGACGGTTTTAAGATTTCCTTTGTGTAGAAGTCTGTTTCAATTTGAAAATCGCGCCATAGTGGAGAGCGTGTACTGTATTCTGCAATCTGATTGGCTGACGGAGCATCTTGTTTTTTAATCCTCACTTGTAAGGCTTCTCCTGATTGGTCGCTTGTAATGACAAACAGGGGTTACATTGGTGGACAACATTATTCTGTCCAATTAGATGGCTTCTCTCATGCTCAGTTCGTGTTTTACATGACACAGTACGTACGATGTGGGAAGATAGACTCTGATATTTTTGCAATTTTATGGATCTTCTTTCATTTTCAGAAATGAGTGAGTAAAATTTATGTTTCTGAATAGATGTTGTGACAGGAGTGTGGATTTGTGTTAATGTTAAGGCGGCAAGTTGGCCTGTGCGCGTGGTTCAATCAAGTATTGAGCGGATCGGTTCACCCAAGCCGAAAGGGGACATTTCGATGGCGTTCGCAAAGTTCATTGTTCTCCGCATCTTGTCGTAATTATTGTTATTAATAGTTTCTCTCTTGTTTAAGTGTGTTTTGCGGTCAAATGCAATTTTTTATTCAATAATCTTAATCGAGATAATGCTAAATTTAAGATTTATAGTTCTTTTGAGGGTAAAGTCAAATCTTGTGATCATAATTAACCCTGGTCAATAAGTGATTGTGCAGAGCTTATGATATGGGTTGACTGGTTAAGATTCTTTACATTTAAACGTAATTAATTTTACAAGAAGTATTTCTGCATGTTCTTTTAGTTTTAAGGTTCTTTGTTATTAGCAATGGTTAATAGGAGAAGAAAGCTTTGCCGTCCACTATGAGCGCCTAAATGTGTAAGTAGTTCATTAAGACTAATTTTTCATTTCCGGATTTGTTCTTTATTCCTTGTGGTCTGGATACTCCTGCACTTGTGAAGGTTAGTCCTTTTATTTGTTTCATTTATTTACAAGAATTTTGTATTGCAGCTACATGATATTTATTTTTTTTTGTATAAATAAACTAATATATTAATTGATCTTAATGTCGATATGTTCAGAGAAGTTTTCTTTATTGTGAATATGTAAAGTTTGTGTCATTATGGTTCGATAAATTTTATGTTTGATTGGCAAGTTCATGATTACTATTTTTAACAATGTTTGTATCACTCTTTTCTCCTGACGTTAACCTCTTCGAAGAAGCCCATGAAGACCAGAAAACATCGTTAACAAAATTGTGATAAGTTGAAACGGGAAAAGTTGTAACGCTTACTGTTTATTTGTAGTAAGCGTATAGCTTTTTCCCCTTTTAAGTTGTCTCTATTCTCTGTTTTCTCTCTCTGTCTCAGAAAATTGGAGAACACTAAGATTTAAAGGAATTTAATTGTGTTTTACTTTAAATATTTGCTGTATGTTAATTTTAGTTTTTTTAACACTTCATGTTAATTATGTTGTGTATATATCATTATTTGAGGTCTAATGATATTTTCTCAATCCTAATTTTAACGTCAAAATCTATTCTATTTGCCTTTTAACTAATGTCTTACGATATAATATTTAATATATAACTTTGATGATTATTATTGAGCATTGTAAGTTCAAATTTCCTTACTGCTTTATCGTGCTGAAGTTATGTTTATAATTAATTTTTTTGTTGATTTCTAACTTTGTCGAATGATAGAAATTACGAAGTCATTGTAATGAAATAAGCGACGGTAATATTTATAGTTTCGAAATACTGTAGCCTTGTATACTATGCTGTTACTGAATATTTATGGAATTCTCAAATATTTTGTTTACATTAATAAATAGGTTTTTAGCCATGTACCATTACAAAAACTTGCTACCCTTATAATGGTGATGTATTTTTTTACAATAGATGCAAATGATATATATTTACTATCCAGTTGTTTAGAAAATTGACTAATATATTAACTTTATGTGTTTTTACAATTATTGGGAACATCACTTTTTTACATCTATAAAGGTAAGCGTTTCATATTTTATATATTTGTAGTATAAGAAATAAACTTACTACACATTTATTTACTAATGATTAAGCGTTTCATTGTTAAGATAAATCAATCAAATTCTTCTGTAGTTGATTGATTTTGAAATATAACTGAAATAGTTAATACATTATTTGAATAATGGGAGTTATAGTTTAGTTAAAAGAGATTTTCCTTTATATTGTGCTAACATTAATTTGTGAAATAATATTCAATGAAAACTAGAGAACGATTTATCAATTGAAGTGAACAGTTAGTCACTTGTTATTCTTCTTATATTGAGATGCCCTACTCTCTTTGGAGTTTAGCAATCTAGTAATGACTATCTCACCAAGCCTACTAACCTGGTAAGTGATATTATTTAATATAATAGTAATTTTGCTTTAAACCCCATTACTTATTTGTATTGTACATTTTTGAGAATAGTAATCAGGAATGTTAAAAAGCTATCTCAAAAATAGTAACAAAGTTTAGATGGTGTAATCCTATGTCAGTAAATGCCATGGTATTGTCAGAACGTTTAATGTTCCATCATTCCGTTTTGGTAGAACATAGAGTTCATTGACACATATTGCAACTCGTCTTAGCATTTCTGAAGTATTATTTGAAGAAGTCGCTTATATTTAACTTCAAAAGTAAAGTGTATTAAAGATTTAAGGATAAAACACTATATTACATGAGTGCTGTTATCGAAATCAGAATTTACTGAGTCTAAATAATCCATTGAAAAATGAGATTATAAAATACTTATATGTATATATATTAATTAGATACATTTTTAATTAACGGAATATAAAGTAAAAATTGTAGTTGCATGATTAGGAATGGTGGTTATTCATCTTTTTATAATGTTATTTCTCGTGATGCATTTTTTTCTGAAAATTACCATAAGGTTACACTTATCGATGCCATAGAATGATCTTGTTAAATACATACCTCTTGAACATAGAACATATACACCCATTCAAACTCCATTATTGCGGAACAAATAGGTCAAGAGTTAGGTGTAAATAACATAAGTTAAATTATTTACCACCATAGAAATATGTGTTAAGTTAGGTGGTTGGACATTTCTTCTCAAGTTTGATTTACTTATTTTTGGTTAGGACTACAAGATATAATTAGTAAACTAATGTGTTAATTTCTTATCTAATGGTAGGTTTCAGTTTAACAAGGTTTCCTGTAGTAACCTGCACTAAAGGGGTTCTGTAAAAGTTTGGTTTTGTCAGTGTGTGAGTCATTTTTAGTATCTATGACAATCTAGTATATTCCACTGCTGCTTTAGCTTATGCTTTGAACTTATACAATTATAAAATAATGGTTTTCTGTTATATTTGCGGTTCTTGGAGATAAAATTATTTGCAATTTCGACTGATTTCCCAACTCTTCATGGGTTATGAATTTGGTTGTACGATTTAGTGGAGTGTTTATTATTGAATTTGTTACTAATTATTTTATTCCAGAATGATTTGTTATGAATATCAATAGGGTTATTATTATTCTGACTGATCTTTTAGTTTCTTGGATATTTATTGTACCTAACATTCTTCATTCTCATTTTAGGATTCACTTATTTTAAGTTCCTATGATCTATATTAATTAGGAGTAAATTAAAAGCTTTTATTTCTTTGTCAGTAGAATGTTTGAATTAGAATAAAGTCAGATTTGAACTGAGGTTTAATAAAAATAAGCATTAGTAATTTGTTGAGTATCGAACATTATTATTATTATTTGTTAGATACTGGGAGTTCTAATAACCTTGCAGATAGTTTTTATAAATTTCTAGAGTGTGTAATACGCACTTAAATATAATCAATGGAGGATTCTGTAACGTAGGATTAGTTAATAAGTGTTATGTTACATACAGTCGAATAAAAGTTACTACCCTGGTTTCGTACGGTTCTCGAAATATTCTTTTGTGCATTATTTTTTATCTCTTCATCTTTTCCAGTAGTTTAGATTTTCGTAATAGTTGTCTTTAATGTAAGTTAGTTAACTTTCTAGGATATAGAGAGGATATATTTCCTTGTTATCACTAATAAATAATTTTGATAGTGATAGATGCCTTAATGTTAATTTTTGCCTCCTTCATAGGTTATATTGTACATGTGGAGTTTGGACTTGATATTTTTTATTGTAGTAGGTATCTTCGAGTACATATCGTTAAGGTCAACCTCTTCCTTCGAAGGACGGTATGAACAAGACTTTTTAAGTGCTACATTCACTGATCCATAAGCATTATTGGTTTCAAAAATCTTGACCTGTGTATATAGTGGCTAACACGTTTACAATTAAACTACTGGCTCCAGGACATTTCTTCGCAGAAAAGAAATTTAAAAGTGTATGTGATTAGGATGTGCAAAAGGTCTGAGTTGCCCAAATATGCATAATTTATTGAGTCTTGATTAAACATACTCATTAATAACACATGTATATGTTATTAAGACTTGATTAAACATACTCATGGTTTGAATGATTTATATAAAGTATATTGATTGAAAAAATTACTCTATATATATTGTCTCTCATCCTGATATTAATAGTATTTGAGATGGTACAGCTATTGTGTTGATAAAAAAGAATTACATCAAGTTTCTAAGTTTACCTATTAGTTCATCCATCGTAATTTACTATCAATAAGTTCTATTGAACTTGAATGATACACTAATGTTGGGGAGATAATATTTGATTTCGTTTTCTTCAATTCAAAATCCTAGGAGTTGACAAAATGAAGACTTAAAGTGTATATTCTAACTACGTTCATAGTGGAGTCTATATGAAGAACAAAATGAATTGAAGGAACTATTTTAAATAGTGTTGTGGAAAATTGTTATATAAGTGATTATGTCATTCTCTTACGGAATTCTGGACAAGAGTCAAACAATCATTAAGTAAGTATTCTTTTATTGTTGCTTCCGTAGATTACAGTGAGCTCCACATTTAAGAATAAGGATCCATTAACCATTACTGAACTAATCTAGTCGAGGAAATGTTTTTGAATGTGAATGCTATATAGACAACCTAATTATTTCCAATATTTAATAATGACATCATAGTTGAATTTTTAGAACAATAGTAATATTTTCATTAAATAGTTTTGTTTAGAACATTGGTTGAGTTAACCAGTAAAATTGAATATTTTCGTTAGGGTAGATAATAAGGTTTGTGTAATAATGATTGGAAACCACTGTTTGAAATATAAGCCCTAAGCGGTAAGAATTTGAACTCCTTGACTTGACAGAATTACTTGAGAAAAGGGACTGTTGTGGAGGCGACAAGAGTCGTTTCTAAAACAAAAGGGTTGCTTATCCTTGTAGCACCTTGCCTCCACCTTTGTGCTTCTTGTTGCATATAACTTCAGTGACCTGTTTACTTGTCAAATAAGCTCAACACTTCCCGACATAAGAAACCAATCCAATATTCATTTTGATTAACACATAACTTGAGTCAATTCAGTCCTTGTCAAGTAGAATATAAATAAAAAGATTTCACATAAACACGTGAGTTGGGTTTTTGACTCTGACGAAGACCGCTTGTTACGGTTGAAAGATCTTAGTCTTGTTTCCCATTCTTATTGTGGTTTAATCATTGAACGTAGAATATAAAATACAAACTATTCGTGTAAACGTGGTCAGCGCATTGTATGAAATAAAAAACTAGGTCTAAACATTTTCTATCAGTAAAGGTCCTCATCAAAATCATTCTGAATGTAGATCTAATAAGAACCGTCATTGCTAGAAATAACTTGGTTATTTTGTAATTTCATATTACCGTTTATACTCTTTATTTGTTTCCATCCTTATCGTGAAAGGGTAATAATACAGCAGTATAGAGTGACCGCAAAGACTGAAGCAATCATAATTATCAAAATGGTTTTAAAAGCTTTAGAATTTGGTCAAATTAACATTATTGAAGTAATTAATACACAAGGAAGTCAATGGGCTACTTAGGTGAATGTTAGATAACTGTTTTGTTTCATTTTTAATCAGGAATGATGGAATATTTTCCATTAACATTTTGGTGCTTTTTTTATAATTGTGCTAAAAATCTGACTACTAGGATTGAATGCACTTATTTTTGTTCTTTCACAATTTAATATCCCTTAATTACATTCCTCTTTTCAAAATAAACTGCTGAACTGTGAAATACTTTTATCTGTTGTGTAAAAATTTGACAAACTAGGATTTTCAGACTAATGAGGGTTTTTTTTGACTGTTACATATTTACAAATGAACAAAATAAATCTCGGAGTATCACATGTAAATGTACTTCTTGTATAAAAAGGAAAATTTATTCACATCAGTATTTGTTACCTGTGTAAGTTTAGTCTATAGGAGTTTTGACTTTATTGAAATTGCTGGGCAACAAACTTCATTTTTGATTAAGTGACAATGTACTCTTAGTTTTTTAGTTTATAATTTGTTTTTTATATTCCCAATCTGGTTTACAATGCCAGCGTGCTGTCAAATTTCGTTCCTTATCGATATCCATCTTCCTCTTCCTTAAAAGCTTGACTTCTTTATGATATGTTGCCCTTCCAGAAGAAATTTAGAAAATAAGTAATTTTGTCCTTTAGAAATTTCTTTTTCGTATTTTTTTTGGAACTATAATTAATTTTTTTTTATCTTAATTGCCATAAGGTTTGAGTTTTTAATAACAGTATTATCAGTGATAATTATAACTTCACTACCATCGTTTAAACAGTGAAGTGGTTCTTTGGATAACTGTATTAATTGTTAAAATTATTTATACTACTCTAACCTAAACGCTTCAAACTTCTATCATGTACAAAATATTTTTAGATCAAGTGATAGTAAAGTGTTAACAAAAAGATAACGGTTCCAGTTTCTCTTTAAATGACAATTGTTGAGGTGCTGGATGTGATTGTGATGCTTGGATATGACGAACAGAAAGATGGCCGACTTCTATGCCTATGTGACATGTCAGTGTCTACTTAACTGCTAAAGCGTCTGTTTACTGAATTAACCCCACTCATTTGATGTGAATCGGTCGGGTCGAACGAAAAAAGTTTTTGTAAGTGGTGGTCAAGGTTCTGGAATTCTGTCACCATGAAAAGTTTTTCCAAGTGTCATGAAAGGTGAAATACCATTTTATTATTGTTCATGTAATTTAATGAAGTTAATTTAAAAGCTAATGTTTTAATAGGTTTTTATTTATAAAAAAAACTAACAAACGACATATTTCTTTCGATAGTTCATTATTTAATAAGACGAGTTTGTTCGTATTCCAGTATTTTTGTTTCTGTTCTTTTGTTAAATGAACATTCTTATCAAGTGGTTTGATATTCAAGATCCAGAGTTCCACCATCCATGGACATAGTTTCTCTGTTCTACACCTGGAGATGATTGATTCACTGTTCTTGACATTGACATGAGGCTTTTACTATCAAGAATAGTACATGATAACCGTTCTCGATATGGTCTTGTCTTCAAGGTATTGGGCAACAGAATTTTTGGGTTTCCTCTTCCCGAGATGTTTTTGATTCACAATATTTGGCATAGAGGTTTGAGATCTTTAGTCTCAAGTAGATTTTTTTTTTGCAATTTTAGAATTTCAAGTATTAATAATGAAATGGTGTATATTTTTGAATTCGACTTGATCCAAAGTGAAAATAAGTAGAAGAATAATATTTATATAATAGTACAAATAAAATAATTTCTGTTCTAATTCTTGGTTGGAATTGTGGGGGATTTTTTTCTCTTTTCTTTTTTTTTTCGTTAAAAGGAATGTATGTACTGATAGAGAATTGAAAACTATGATGTTTTAACTAGCCCAAGTTGACGAGTGTCAGTCATGTTCATTGTTGAATAGAATCCGGTGTTACTCTGTATTGGTGTTTCAACCCAAACAGACGGTGGGAAAGTGGCATTGTCAATACAGCCTTTGGCGTCCTCCATAAAATGTTTTTTTAACTTCTTTTGTTGATCGTGAAATACTGGAATTGGTTCTTGTGTACTGTGTTCAGTTTTATGATCTATTAACTCCTCTACAACGAAATCACTCACCTCTAATCCACAGTCTCCATCACAGACCCCCCAACTATTTCATTATATATCTGACGGACACTTCTTCACCGCCTACTCGTTCATTTACCGAAGTGTCTTCTGACCCTACTTCATTTAAAATAAAGTCAATGTTTTTTTAGAAACTTAATTAAAAATATATAGATTATTGACTCCTTACAAATTAGAGAAGGAAATGGAACAGAAGTAAACTGTTCTTGTTTTAATTTAATTGTAATATTGTAATAATAATATATATATATATACAAGTCTTTGATAACATAACATCATTTCTGTTAACTTTGAGTATCAGTGACTGACTTTTCGATGAGCTTTTTTTTTTTTTTTTTTTTTTTTTTTTTTTTTGACAAATGTACTACACTACTCCCTCTAGCGAAGAGCATTGAAATATTATGATGGTTCGTGCTGGTAAATGCACATTCCTCTCAGATAAAGTTGTGCTGGTTTTGGGATAATTGTTTCTTTATTTTATTTATTGATCTACATTCCTCACCAGAAGACGTTGCATTTATGAAGTCTTCAATATTACAGTATGATCCTCATTAATCACAAATATTTGAATAGGATCAATAAGGAGAAGGAGAACGAACAATATAATGATAGTCATGCTAGATAATAATAGTACTAGGATAGTAATAATGATAATAACATTTTATGATAGCAAAATTACAGCATAATATAAAGACTTACGTAGCATATTAAAATATTTGTCCGCTAATTCCTTAAAATATTATACTGTATTAAAATAAAATATTATTAAAAATATTAAACTGTAATTGCAGTAAAAAATAAAATTATAAAACTCGTAATGAAAAAGTACAGTAGTTAGTATTAGAGAAGAAAATATACAGGATTCTTCTTGTACGATCGAGAAAATATCAAACAACCAGTGACTTGCTGGGTCAAAATATATTTTATGGAATTAAATGAAAGGCTAATAAAAGCTATTAAAAAATATTCATTAAAGACTAAAAATTAATGAAAAATATTAAAACATAATCAATTGTAACAAGAGAATAATATAAATATCAAAAATTAGAAGTTGAAATTAATAAAAAAAATAACCAAAGATGTTTCCTTTGATGTGATTGGCTAATTCATATCACCCAACTTCCAGTTTACCACGACGCCCCTCTGAATTTACGCACTACACATTAGTCTTTGTTCAGAATTATTTTTCACTTTTTTCTTTTTGTTTTTCATTTTTATTAACAACACAGTACAGTATTTAGTAAGGTCAGATTCTCTCTCTCTGTTGGAAAGGATGTTGTTTGAGCTTTAGAGGCTTTTATAAAGGCGCGTCCCATTATTCGCGGGTTTTCGCTTTTCGCGGGTGTCTTCGGTCTCCATTATCCGCGAAAAGGGAGGGATTACTGTATTGCTGATCAAAGCTCTTCTGGAGTCATTGGGTCATATTTGTTTAAGTGCTTATGAATGAATGTAACTGTATGGAGCTATCGGTCCCCATTGTATAACTGCTATTGGTTGAAGTGAATGCTTATCAGGATTGTTTAAGGGTATTGAAATCCATCATCCTTTGCTTGCTCTTGACCAAAGTTGTTCGTAGTTCAAGGAAGCAGGCATATTTATTTATAGTTCCTAATCGTGATAATATGTGTCAGCGAACCTTGTTGGCTGTTTAGATTTTCGCTCGAATTTAGAGAACCCACTTTTCATGGCAAGTTGAAATTTTTTTGAGGAAATGTTCTCTTTCTCGTTCGTAATGTACTTCATGCACACCGTCCATCTTGTATCTCGTTGTCATGTCAACTCCTTCAGGACCCATCTTGTTATTTAACGGGACTCAGTCGTTTTGCGGTACTTCAGCTTTTTGCTGATTATGTTATGAACAGCACTGGCGCTAACTTAAACTTTTCCTGCAATTATTTTCATTGTTAACAGGGTTCGGCACGAATGTAGTAATTAATTCTAGTTTCAAGTGATGAGGGAGTTGGAACGTCAACTGGTCTTTCAGAACAGTATTCGTCAAACGATGAGTCTCGATCACTTACGAACTGATCAAGTTGTTCACTACTTTCATCATTCACATTAGTGATCTAGATTTTGAGACATTAGCTGGTTTTTCACCATCAGCAAGTGAAACTCGAAGCACAGAAGCACAGTTTAACCAATGTGGAATCTCAAAGTAGATTCACCCACAGTAAATTTAATTTTAAAATTATGAAGACAATACTGATCACAGTGATATCAACTTAATATATTTTAATCTACTTAAAATTTTAAATCACGTAGGTTAGGTTAGTTTGCAGTGTTAGTCCCACAAGGGAACACACGTAGGCTGAGCATTGGCCCTTTGTGATACCACACAATGAAGATTGATTCTACAG
This sequence comes from Hermatobates lingyangjiaoensis, assembly GCA_026182355.1. Lineage (NCBI taxonomy): Eukaryota > Metazoa > Arthropoda > Insecta > Hemiptera > Hermatobatidae > Hermatobates > Hermatobates lingyangjiaoensis. Next base: position 2,637,321 of record JAPFBL010001927.1, read on the forward strand.
TGGGAGTCCTAAATTTTTCCTAACTCAAGTGTATTTAGAGTAGGGATCTTTAACGACTACTTGACATCGTTCAGGCTCGGGGCCGACGGTTTAACGTCCTTCTCCGAGGGATGACGTGCTCAGGTTTATTCACCTCCCACATGAATAAATCGAGGGCCAGGTGGTGATCGAACCCTGTGTAAATCACCTTATAAAATAGCATGCATAAATCGTTAGGATTTGATGCTACATTGCTGCAGAAGCATTGATTAAAAGCAGTGCATAATAGTCAAAAGCATAATCATTATAACCATATTGTTTAAAAGGGATAATTAGTAACATAATGGATAAGCAGTAGACAATAAACCACTAATTAAAGAAAATAAAAAAGATATAAAGAAAAGTTTCAACAAAATATTGTGTTCCAGAGCTCATCTGGCACCAAAGATGTTAATATGTGCTTTTCTGACTCTCTTAAGGTAATAAAGTGTTTGGGAAAGGAGATCTGATTAAGCATTTGAACCAGGAAACTTCTAAAAGTGAGCCCTTTAGAGTTCACATCGGTAGCAATAAGAAGGTTGTTGCACTGACAGACAGAAGCTCTCTATAACAATTCATATGAATCCTCAGGTTACTAGAAGGTAAACATAATTGGCTTCTCTCTGGGTTTGCTATTCTGTCGATAGACGTAGTGTGCAAAATTTAGGTAGTATTAATGTACATAGAATGGAAATTGTGGTTAATAATAGGACAAGTTTAAGACTTGGGAAAGATGTGGTAAAATACTCTTTAGTTTGGGATGATTTGTGTGAGAAATTGACGGGTATTCAATAAAGATAGGTGAAATGGAAGGAGCAGATGATAAAATAAGAAAAAAAAACTCCTTAATAACATCCTTACCCTTCAGGGAAAATAAAGTAATATTGAAAAAGGGAGTCACTTCGATCATGCTGGGTCTAAAACGGTGAGGTGTCTCAAGAGATACAGAGTGACTTTCAATAAAAGAAGAGGAATAGTTGCTTTCTGAAAACTTGTTCTTTATAGGTTTAGTGGAATCTGCAGTCTTTAAAATATTATTAATTTGCTCTATGCAAGTAGACATGGATCTAGGTGTTAGCATGTTTAAGGAGACCACTATTATAATGGAGGTACATACTGAGTATTTGTATGGAGAGGTGATCATGTCTAGAGCTGTGGTTCCCACCCACTGAGCCATGGCATACACTGACTTATGCGACAATCACTTTGATATGTTATACGTATATGTTAAGTATAATTCATAGCTTTTCGGTCGAAGATAATCTATTATAGTCGAGCACCTAACAAACTTTGAAAATAGACTATAAGAATACTGGGATTTTCATATTTGAACAGAATTAAAAAAAAATTGGGAGTGGCCTACACTCACATTACTATTAGTAAAAAATGGTAAACTGGTTAACACATATCGATTTTTGTATCCTCAAAAGCTTTCACATTCAATCATAAGTCAATATTTTTACATTTATATGGAAAAAACGTTTGTGTTGTTTTAAAAATTTGAAATTTTTTTCATTTAATCTTTCATAAATCATAAATGTGGACTTAATATCCCTGTCTTAAAGTCTTCCCTTTTTTTCCAATAAAGTGGTGTCCGAAATCATTGCATCTCATTCTCGAAATCTCAATTTCATTGATTATTATCACTATGTAAACATTTCGATGAGGAAGAAGTTCATTAATTAAGTAAAGAAATGAATTTGATAAATAAAATATTTACTATATGTCTATTACTTATTTCTGTTTTATTACTTACTATTTCTATTCTGCTTGCTAAATATACTAATGAAGCTGTAACAAACAGTTTATGCAAATTTAATGGAATTTTCAGTTACCTATGTAATACGTTTATAAATTAATCAAAAAAATAATAACGCTGTAAAAGTATCTACGAACTTAACAACAATCGCTGGTGTTTATGTAGGATAATTTTGTTTGTTTTTTGTTTTTTTTTGAAAGAATGCTTTCAATTTTCAACTTTTATGAAACCTCTATACACCCTTGTCAAATATAATAATCCAATTTGCTCTGGGTGAATGTTAGATTTTGCCTGTAGGCTGTACTCTGTTATTAGGTTACTGATACATATTGAGAAAAAAAGTGTATCAGTAATTGGTCAGTTTCATGTAGTCAAATAAAATTCCAAGCCGATTTTTAGTTTAAATTAAAACCTTTTATAGGTGCAAGCATGACATTTTGATGAAAGATATTGATGAGTAACAAAAAAAGATTTCTGCAACATATACATAAATAAATTAAAAAAGAAAGGGTCCATAATTCTAGTTATAATAGTATCTCCGTCAGTTCAAATCTTTGGAGTAGCATATCTTGCTTCAGTGTGCTAATCTTGATTTCCTTCGGGAACAGTAAAATTACAATGAGAATTTATATTGTTTAAGAAGAAATGGTCTATAACTGTGGATAAAATAGCTGATAAACACTCAAGAAGGTGTGAGAGAGGAAAACGTGTGATTCGTTAGTAAGAGAGATTTGAATTTATTGAGAGGTTCTGGAGCATAGGTGACATCATAAGAGCTCCTCTACCACGGAATCTCCAGAACATTTGTAGGTCCACTACAATCCTCATGAGATTCTAGGAAAGAACGCTAGCTTTAGTCCCACGTCAGGTTGCATGTAGTCTTAGTTTTCACTTTAGCAGCATAAGACTTAGAGGGAATACTGGATTGATTAGGGTTCAGTATTAATAGTTGAAGATTGACCGAATTAGTCTGCAGTAGAGTGGCTTTGTATGGATCTCCAACCGTTTCTGCACCAATCCGCTTGGTTTCCATATTTTTTCGCTCCTGTTGATTGTTCAAACCCGAAAATTAGATACTGTAAATGTTTTACATTTTTACTAGTATGTTTGTTTATATTGAACTTTAGTTTTCCGTCTCGTTTTTCATATTACTTCTCTCCAATATCCCCAATTGTTTGCGAACTTTTTTCAATGTATGGTACAATGCGTTCTTGTTAGATCAAAGAAATGAAAATTGCAGAGATCTAAATGTGGACAGAACAGGGGAGGATGAATATCTCCTAACCGATTTTTTCATTGTTTATTGTGTCAACTGGTTGGTGTGAGGGAGAGTATCGTGGTATGCCAACATATTTTCTTTGAAATCCGCGACATTTGTTTATCAGTATATCTGAGTTATAGGATCAGTTTATAGTCACTAACACATTAGGTGATATCTTGGGGTTCTAAAAAATGGTTAATACAACTTATTTTGCTGATTCTTACGTTCTGAATTCCTATCATACAGGTGAGCTCCTTTGCTTCCATTCAATACTTTTTCTTTAAGACTGGAGTTCGAAATGGTTACCCAAGTTTCATCAGACGTTAAAATGGTCAGAAAAGTAGCCGCTTTACCTTTCATAGCCTCTTTCTAGTCTATAGAACTTATTTTACTGTACTTCTTGTTACTGCACTTACTGTAATGTTTAACCAACACATCGATGTTTATTTGCGAATTATATCATCAATGTGGGTTATTGACACTTCACCTAACCGGACAGGACGTTGTCCGTCAATCACTGAAGTTCAAGTGTTAATTTCCTTCAAGACTCTTACAAAATTTTCTTTCATACCACTTTCACCATACTGAACATCATACGAGAAAAGAGTTTAACCGACTTTTCTCTTTCAGAAATCAAAAAAATAGATCGATGAACTTTTTTTTTAACTAATGTGAAAACTTTTATTGGACACGACATTGTCAAATTAATATTCAGGTAGTAAACATAACACAATTTTTATTCGTTGGATATTCTCCGCTCATCCTAGTATGATTCCAGCAAAGTACAAAACTAATCCTACAAACAGTCATTTCTACATCAGTTTCACTCTTTAATTATTGAATATCTCTCATATATAACCAGACTAATTTGCAAAACTTTTTACAATTATGAGTAAACTTACGAATGTGCCAATACTTTCCCAATCGTAGTTAAGAGAATTTTGATGATGGTCTGTCCAATTTCACCTGTTACACTTCATTAAAAGGAACTCTAATCCTTTCTTTACAATATCTCTTCTTTTTTTACTGACAATGTACAGTATGTGATCATGATGAAAAGATTGATCGAGATATTTGTTGATGAAATTCCAGTTTGTTAAATTAAAGGTCTTTCCCTTTTTGTGTTTAAAGATAACCAAAGCCTTGGGTCGTCGATTATTGTCACTGAGAATGGGAAAGAAACTCAGTTTGATGGTGGATTTAGTTAATGGGGGTATGTGTTTTTTTTAATTGTGGAAGTTTGATGACAATGGACGGACGGAAGAAGAGAACATGTTTGCCTATGGCCTACTGAGTCACAGAGAATAAGTTATCAATTTGACCACAGTTTTAGTACTGGGGCCATTGCTGGCTGCTTCTTAGTTCAAGGCATAACTCTAGTCACCAAGATATTCAGTCTCGCCACCAATAAATCGTTTTCTTTCATCCCATTCTTGCCCCTTTATTACTGTTTGTTTTTCTTCTTCAAGTATTTTTACCTTCCTCTCCCATTAACCTCAACATACCACTAAAAAAAGTTTTTATATTTTTCTAATTCCTTTCGAAGTTTTGTTGGCCACAGTTCTTGTTGAAATGATTTTGCTTTTAATAGACTTCAAATACATATTATTTTAACATATATGTAGCAATTGTAACATATGGTTGTGACTGTATAATCAAAGAAATCACCACAAAAAATATAGGATAAGAGAAAGTTTTATGTCCTTGGAAGTAGCGTGTTTTCTGACTAGTTGCTAGCATGTCTTTATAGATATTCATATTTTCCATTGATTTTTTTTTTTCGCATTGTAGACCATTTTTTCAAACCGAAAATTAGAGATTGTAAGTGTTTGCTCTTAATTTCTCTATTTTTCTTTGTTTAGATTGAACTATATTTGTCCATTTCGCATTGTATTTCCATCGAAAAAGTGTATATATATATATATACACTTCGGTCTGCTGGACCGTTTCTTTTAATTGTTTATATATATATACAGTGGATTCCGCTTAATTGGGACACCGCTTAATTGGGACAGCCGCTTATTTGGGACAAATCTCAAAGGACGGAAACCAAACTATGAACTACAATTGTAAATTTGTATGTTTAATTGGGACAACATTCCGCTTAATTGGGACAGTAAATTTAAGATTTTAGTACAGTAGAGTCCTGATTAACCGAGTATGTTTTAACTGAGTTCCGGTTTAACCGAGCCGGTGCAGCGGCAAAACAAACACCACCCCCTTCTAAATCCCGGGAAAGTTAGAAAGGCGGCTTCTTTCTGAACCCGATACCCGTGTTTTAAAAATCCGCAGGTGCCTCATGTTCACATTTGCTATCTTTTCCATCCGAGCCAGTGCAGCGGCAAAACAAACACCCCCCCCCCCCCCCCTTCCAATGCTTAATGGCATTGTTCCTAAAACCAATCAAATGAATTTCCAAAAAAAAGAGTGAAATTCGTTTAACTGGGACAGCCGCTTAATTGGGACAAATCGCCTCGGTCCCGATGTGTCCCAATTAACCGGAATCGACTGTATATATATATATATATATATACGAGTTCGAGATTAACACAGAGCAACACACAAAGTAGGGAAACACACTTACAGACTCAAATTTTCGGGTAATCCGTCTTCAGGAGAAAAGAGAATGGGAGACCAAGCACGTTGTAGGCGCAACGGCAAGTAACCAACCCGGCAACCGCCAGTGCTGTCAACCGTACCCGGTCTTAAAGTATAAAATTAGGAGAAGATATAAACAGAAGCTCAGATAAGCAGTACTGGTTGGGTAAAACTATAAGTAGGTGAAAAATAATAAACAATATAAGATAAAAACAAACTATAAGAAACAAAAATATTGATAGAGAAAAGAAGAAAAAATAAATAAATAAAAATAAATACAATACAAAAAACTTGCATTGGTTGTTTTAGTAAATAAAAGATAGAGACTGAATAAAAGGGTAAGTATGGGAAACTAGTTAAGAATAAGAATTTAGAAAAATAAAATAAAAATAAAAATAAAATTTTATTTTATTTTATTTTATTTTTCGAAATTCTTATTCTTAACTAGTTTCCCATACTTACCCTTTTATTCAGTCTCTATCTTTTATTTACTAAAACAACCAATGCAAGTTTTTTGTATTGTATTTATTTTTATTTATTTATTTTTTCTTCTTTTCTCTATCAATATTTTTGTTTCTTATAGTTTGTTTTTATCTTATATTGTTTATTATTTTTCACCTACTTATAGTTTTACCCAACCAGTACTGCTTATCTGAGCTTCTGTTTATATCTTCTCCTAATTTTATACTTTAAGACCGGGTACGGTTGACAGCACTGGCGGTTGCCGGGTTGGTTACTTGCCGTTGCGCCTACAACGTGCTTGGTCTCCCATTCTCTTTTCTCCTGAAGACGGATTACCCGAAAATTTGAGTCTGTAAGTGTGTTTCCCTACTTTGTGTGTTGCTCTTTGTTAATCTCGAACTCGTATTGTGTCCAGTTTGGATCGTATTTCGTTTTATCAGTGAATATATATATATATATATACACAGTCCAAGTTCTTAAACAAGTCCCCAGTGATAACAGACAAGTTACTTTAAAAGCTTCTGAGGAAGCCCTCATTTGGCTCCTAGGGGCACGCTCGAAACCTGGCTTGAATTTAAATCGTTATTTATTTATTTATTTATTTTTTAATTTTTTTTTATTTATTTATTTATTTATTTTTTTTTTTTTATTTTTAATTCTTCTATATATTTTCTTTTCTTAACCTTTTTCTACCTTTCAAAAACATTTTTTTTTTATTTTTGCTCTCGACTTCCTAGTTCCTTTTTTGTCTCCTTTGCGGCAGCACTGCTTTAGCCCTCACCCAGTGAGTTCTTCAGTTGACTGTCGTCCCTCCGTCAATTCACTTCTTCTCCTGAGGACGACCGCCATTATGGTCGAAATATTGAAAAGTGAGTCTTTGTTGTGTTTCTGTTTATGTGTCACTGCTTATTTTAATTGTTATATATATATATATATATATATATATATATATAAAACTAGAATTTAAAAAAGAACACATAGAAAGGAAACCACTGAACTCACTACTATATTTCGATGTCCTCGTCTTCAGGAAAAGAAGTGAATCGCTCCAAAGGCTGATAACGACTGACTCGGCGTTCGAACTGAAGCACTCAAACAGTGTAGCCAACTTTCGGAGGAAAGGTAGTCAGGGAAGATAAAGAGATAAAAGCCAAATAAAAATTAAAAAGTGAAAACATTTAACTAAAATAAAATTTAAAGCTGATAACAACTTTAAAAAAAAAATAAAAAAAAATCAACGATTGAGGTTAAGCCCAGGAGCCGATCTACCGCCCAGAAGACTAATAAGTGCTTCTTCTGAAGCTCTCAGAGTAACTTTCGAATTAGTCTAATCAATCTGCCTCAGGACCTGTACACGGAAACAGTCATTAAAATTGCCAGTTCTCACGGACTCAGTTTTAATGACTGTTTCCGTGTACAGGTCCTGAGGCAGATTGATCAGACTAATTCGAAAGTTACTCTGAGAGCTTCAGAAGAAGCACTTATTAGTCTTCTGGGCGGTAGATCGGCTCCTGGGCTTAACCTCAGTCGTTGATTTTTTTTTTTTTTTTTTTTTAAAGTTGTTATCAGCTTTTAATTTTATTTTAGTTAAATGTTTTCATTTTTTAATTTTTATTTGGCTTTTATCTCTTTATCTTCCCTGTCTACCTTTCCTCCGAAAGTTGGCTACACTGTTTGAGTGCTTCAGTTCGAACGCCAAGTCAGTCGTTATCAGCCTTTGGAGCGATTCACTTCTTTTCCTGAAGACGAGGACATCGAAATATAGTAGTGAGTTCAGTGGTTTCCTTTCTGTGTGTTCTTTTTTAAATTCTAGTTTATATATATATATATATATATATACCATTTAAAAGAAACGGTCCAGCGGACTTTTTTACAATAAAACAAAAAACGAAGGAAACACACAGAAAGACACAGACATAACTCACATCGATATTTCGACAATCGTCGTCATCAGGAGGTGCGAAGAGCGAAGAGTCCCGCAGGAAGACAGGGCGGTACTGAACTCGGAAACCGCAGCCAGTCCCCACCACTAACCACCAAGCGGGGGAAGGGAGGGAAGGAAATGAAGAGCCAAATTAAGACGTAAAAGGAACGAGTAAAAATTATAACTATAAAAAATTATAAAAAAGTAGATAAATCAAATTAAAATTAATAAAAATAATAAATAAAAAGTAAAATAAAAAATAATAAATAAATAAATAAAAAAAATAATTAAATAAATAAAAAATAATAAATAAATAAATAAATCATAAATAAATTATCGGTTGAGGTTGAGTCCGGGGGAAGAGCGAGCATCAAGTAAGCATTGCTTACTTGCTTACTTGATGCTCGCTCTTCCCCCGGACTCAACCTCAACCGATAATTTATTTATGATTTATTTATTTATTATTTTTTATTTATTTAATTATTTTTTTTATTTATTTATTATTTTTTATTTTACTTTTTATTTATTATTTTTATTAATTTTAATTTGATTTATCTACTTTTTTATAATTTTTTATAGTTATAATTTTTACTCGTTCCTTTTACGTCTTAATTTGGCTCTTCATTTCCTTCCCTCCCTTCCCCCGCTTGGTGGTTAGTGGTGGGGTACTGGCTGCGGTTTCCGAGTTCAGTACCGCCCTGTCTTCCTGCGGGACTCTTCGCTCTTCGCACCTCCTGATGACGACGATTGTCGAAATATCGATGTGAGTTATGTCTGTGTCTTTCTGTGTGTTTCCTTCGTTTTTTGTTTTATTGTATATATATATATATATATATATATATAGTTCAATATAAACAAAGAAACATAGAGAAATCAGAAGAACACACTTACAGTCTCTAATTTTCGGTTTGAACCGTCTTCAGGAGAGATAAGAGAGGGAAACCAAGCGCACTGGATCAGAGACGGTTGGAGACCAACAGTGTTGCCGCATGCGCGCCCGTTCACAGAAAATAAGGTAGACAGGAATCAATTTATAATTAATTTATAATTTATAATTACATTAAATTAATGGAATATGAAAACAATAAATATATAAAAAAGAAAAAATTGAAAAAATAAGGGAAATTGATACAGAGAAAGTGATACATAAACAAAAGTACTGACTAAGCTATGATAAAATAAAATAAAACTAGGAATACAAATAATAATAACAAATGAAATAATTTATTAAAAAATGTGAAAAGGCAAGGAACTTTTAAACATTATCGCTTTAGATTGAGGTCAGGTGCACTGCGCGCACTTAATAGCCAAATATGGGCTTCTTCGGAGGCTCGTAGTGTGAGATCTTTGCACACTGGTCTCTGATCCAGTGCGCTTGGTTTCCCTCTCTTATCTCTCCTGAAGACGGTTCAAACCGAAAATTAGAGACTGTAAGTGTGTTCTTCTGATTTCTCTATGTTTCTTTGTTTATATTGAACTATATTTGTCCGTTTTGGATCGTATTTCCAACGAAAAAAAGTGTATACATATATTAATACAAAGATTTAAAATTAACCCGAAATTCATACGAGGGTGGTTTGATAATTCCGAGACTTTTTGAATAAAACAATGATTTTTCGGCAAAGAAATATTTTATTTTTCTACATAGTCACCTTTTAGCTCGATACATTTAGTCCAGCCTTCTAATTTTTTTATTCCCTCCAAATAATATGTTTTCTCAAAGCTCTAAAAATACGCGTTTGTTTCGGTAATGACTTCGTTCATTCAACTCAAATCTCTTGCCGCCCAGCCATTTCTTTAGGTTTGGAAACAGAAAATGGTCGCAGGGGGCTAAATCAGGAGAATATGCTGGATGGGGTAGCAGTTCTTATCCCTATTCGTGGATTTTGGCCATCGTGACTAGACAAATGTGAACACGTGCATTGTCTTGTTAGAACAGCACTTTCTTCTTTGCCAAATGCGGCCGTTTTTGCTTCAAATCAACATCGAATCTGTTCAAACGCTTTGAATAATATTCGCCGGTGATCGTTTACCTTTCTCGAGGTAATCGATGTGAATAACACCACGTGCATCCCAAAAAACTGTGGCCATAACCTTGTTGGCTGACAGATTCTGTTTGGCTTTCTTTGGTCCACGTTCGCCCACAGCAACCCACTGTTTCGATTGTTGCTTGGTCTCTGGCGTGTTGTGATGGATCCATGTTTCGTCCACAGTAACAAAACAGCGCAAAAATTCGTCCGTATTACGGCTGAACATCGCTAAACACTCTTTTGAATTGGTCACACGATTGCGCTTATGGTCAAGTGTGAGTAATCGCGGCACCCATCTCGCGGAGAGTTTTTTGATGTCGAAATATTCGTGTAAAATATTATGTACCTGTTCAGTTGAGATGCCTACAGCATGAGTCAACTCTCGCACTGACAAAAAGTCACTGACTTATCAATCCGCCTTCGTGTAAAACAAGAAATGAAACTATCTTACATAGAGAGCGGAGGAACTGAAACCAAGCACTACTTTTAGAGTCAAAAACGTAGTATAAATTCAGTTCGCTTATATCCCAATGAGAAGAGAAACTAGCTCTATCTTTCTTTGGAAGTGTCAAAAAAACTGACAAGAATCTCTTTTTTTCGACTATTAGTTGCGTGGTCCTTCATTGAATACTCTATAGTGGTACTTCAAATTGTCAATTGTATAGTTACAAAAATACGTATACAGTAATCTCCCCTATAACATGGTACTCTTATAGCGCGTTTTCAAATAACGCGATTTCATATCCCTCGTACAACGTGTTTTCCTATAACCCGGAACCAATCAACTGTGTTAAATGGGGGGGGGGGGGGATTACTGTATTACTAATTTGGAATTTTGACATTTATCTTTTCCATTAAAAGTAGTAAGTACAAAGTTATTCAACATGTGTATTTGATTTACAGGAAGAAAAAGTTGAAATAAAGTGGATCAAGATGAGGGTGGCTGAGTTAAGAGAAGTGACTCGGCCTAGTGTGATGGTGAAGTGGTTATAAGAAGAGAGATTAGTCCGAGTCATGGACTCATACGACCTGTTCGGAGAGGATGTGGGTGGTGGCATGCTGGATGGACTGGCAGAACTCGGCTCGGAGAACTTCGAACCTCAGCCGAGGGAACCGCAGCAGGCCTATCCCTATGCAACAGACCACATGCACCAGGAGTCGCCCCTACAAAAGTTGGCAAGTTTCGGAGGCGAGTTTGCCTCGAATCATTTAGAAGGTGGAGCAATGTATGCCAGTAACGCGACGGGCCAGTATGGGGAGAGTCGAACCATGCAAACCTACCACGCCTCACAGAGAAGTATGCTTCAGCAACAGCAACAACAACAACAGCAGCAACAACAACAACAACAACAGCAGCAGCAGCAGCAACAACAACAACAAGGCCGAACCTCGCAACAATACCCCTCATATAATATACCTCAGGAAAACATGTATCCCTTAGAGCAGCAGCAAGCAATGGCAGACTGGAACTACCAGGGAGTAAGGCATTATGGAAATGTACAGCAACAACAGGCTCAACAGGGTCAATATAGACAACAAGGTATGCAACCAGGTGGTGCTTATCAGCAGGAGAAGATGCAGCAATATATGATGCAGCCTCACCAGGGGTACCAGCGCAGTCAGCAGCACTATCAAGTGTATGGTGGTGCTGCCGGCGCCTACCCGGCTTACCCCATGCACCAGCAGCGAATGCCACACCATGTACAGCAGCAGTATCCTCAGCAGTTGCTCCAGGAGTCCCAGTATCCTCAGCATTACCAGCAACCTAATATGACTAGACCTGTGGAGACGCCTCAACAGGCGGCCCAGTACAAAGCATCACCTTCAACACAGTCGCCTGCCTCGCAGACGGCTCCCTCGACTCCCCATCAGGGCGGCAGTCCTCAGTACAGGCCTCCGTTCCCTCAGTTGTCGCCCCAACTATCTCCTCGCCAAATGTCTCCTAGGCCGCACATGTCCAGTCCGCGACCTGTAGTTTCTCCAGTCAAACCGACGTCAAATGTGTCGCCCCGACACAAACCCGGTTCATATCCTCCACAAACTACGCTACAACAATTAGAACAAATGGTAATGCCTCCTTCACAGGAATACCAACAGTACCGAACTCAATGGCCTCCTCGCCACAATGGTCCTGATGTCGGTTCGTATACACCATCCTTAGATCAGGCCAAACAGAATGATACTAGAGTGCCAACTCCTCAAACGGAAGAGTGTCCGCAGTCTGATATTAATCAGTCAGTGGAATCATCAGGTCAGCAATCCAAGGTTGTTTATCCTGACATGGGATTTCAAAACGGAAATAAGATAGATGAAATGATGAATCACTCCGAGAAGGCACAAAACATAGAAGATATTGGTAGTAATAGTAGTACTATGATGAGTGAGACAATGGGGAATTCTTCGAATCAGTATTCTGTGGGTACCTTTCCAAGTGAAGTACACATGCTGCAGCAGTTCCAGGGTGAGCAACAAGGGCAGCAAGTTGGTCAGCGACCTGCACCTCAAGCGGGGCCTCCTCAGTCTGCCTCGAACACTCCTTCCACCCCCTCCAACCCCTATCAGTCACCGATCAGCCATCAGCAGGAGATGGCTGCCCTTCAACAGCAACTTCAAGAGGCCTTCTGTATGCCGCCCTCCCACGATACTCAAATAAGAGTAATATCCTTTGTTCAAATGTACTATTGATATTGAAAAGAAATATATTTCACTTTTAAGTCAGAGTTCATGTTTATCTTTGATAGTTTGATTTTTTTGTCTTGACAGCTCATAAATAAAACACTAAGGTAGTCTTAGACTAGTAGATAGTGTTAACTTTCTTCTATCATCAAGTTTGTTCCTTGTGATGTTTATTTCAAATAGAAATGTAATAATAATTTAATTACGATTAAATGTTACGAGAATAATTCCAAGACGTTCCTCTTTGTTAGATACAGCATCTGCAGGAAAGGATAAATATGCTGCAGCATCATGAGTCTAACGACCAGTGTATGGGTGGGCCTCACTGCTTGCTACAGAGTCCAATGTGGCAGTCCGCGATTCCCGTTGATACTCTTACCACGGTAATTTCCTTAAATTTATTGATGTTTTCATATCATTGACTTGTTTTGATGTAACGAACCAACAGGGATGATGAATCATTACGGTTTCCATGCTCTACTCCGTATAGTAACATACACGGTGTTATTCTTTAAAAATTCCCAGTTGATAAACTCCAACTTAAATTTGCACCTTACCAGTACAAAATATATATTATGACGTTGTAATGATCTAATTGATGTAAAGTGGCAAGAATTTGAAAGTTGCAAGATAGAGTGAGTTGTACCGGTATGAGAGCTGATCAAATGTTGTTGGTGGTTGTTTATTGATACATTACAGCAATCGATCGAATGAGGGACTTTTCGGAGACTTGAAAAATAAAAATTACTTTAGGCCAAATTTTTCCATCAGAATACAAACAAAATGTACTTTTAGATAAAATAAAATTGTATTCAGAACTCATACATATTGAATGATGATTACAGTAATGCAACAAAATAGTACAGTAACCCTATACTATTTTTTGATTTGGGAAATTATCAGTAATTTCCCTTGTGGTAGCTGGGTACTCTTTAATACAGAGTATTAGATATTATGTGCCAATGTTTAATTGAGAAATAATTTTATTCTTTTTGTTTGATTTATGCCGTACTGTATAATAGCATGAGGAAAACAATAATTTTCATTTGTTGCTTTTAAGTGGTGGTTACCTTAGCACTAAATATTTTAAATATAATCAAAATTCTATAAGTAGATAAGAGAAGAGAATTCAGAAACTCCTTTCCAATTCATAGGCATTAATCCGCTTTCATTTTAATATAATTTTACTTATTCCAAATATTATATTAATCAAGAGTTATTGATTATGATGAAAGTTGCACAAACTCTTTTAAAAGTAAAATATTTCTTTAGTAGATTCTTGGTTTTTATTGATCTGTTCAAGAAGAAATACTACGGTTGAGTGATGGAAATCTTGTTTTTTCAGACAAGAGGACGAAGAGGGGGAAAAAGAGGAGGTGGTGGTACTTCTGGTAGGCCTAGAAAACCTAGGAAGAAGGCGGGGGAGATGATTGACCCTATGATGGCCGCAGTGGGAATGATGCCGAGCTACGGTATGGTGCCGGGGGCCTCTGGTCCCAGCGGTATGGTGCCTAGCCAAGCAGGCATGATGAGTCCGCAGCCTACAGGAACTGGTATCATGCCAGGTTCTCAGGCTATGGCTCTGCCTTCACAATCAACCATGCTGCAACCTACAGCACCTCCTGGGTTGCCATCGACCTCTGGTCCAATGGTACCTGCTCAGCAGCAACAACCACCACCCTCAATGCCTCAGCCTCCTCCCATTGAAGTCGCGGCACTAGCGCCAAGTGTTCCTCCTCCTGAGCAGGGACAGATCCCAATCCCTCAAAATGTTCTCCATCCTTCTCCATCTCAAGTAGACCAACAACCATCACCAACTTCAATTCAACATACAAATATTCCTCAACAGCCTCTTCAGGTACTTCATTCTCCACCACAACAACAGACTCCTCCCTCCTTGATGCACCAACTTCCTCAACAACAACAATCACAACAGCAGCATCATACACCACAACCCCAACAACAACAGCAAGAGTCCTTGCAGTCACCAGTACAACCAGATCACCCAATGGAAGAGCGGGAGTCTACTCCTCCTCCACCACTTCCTCCTTCGCCTCCACCACCTTTAATGCCTGAGTCACCCCAGGCAACATCATCACCAGTGCCTGAGGACCCTCCACCTAGCCTTCCTGTAGAAGGTGGACAGACTTCTCCCCCTCCCTCCGCTATGCCTCAGTTGGTGGCTGAGTGCTCCCTTCAACCCCCTGTTCTTCATTCTCCTTCCTCGGCAGCTTCGTCCCCTTCTCAGCCTCCTGATGTTTCACCTGTTAGGACCCCTTCCTCTCCGATTTCCCAACCAGTTCAAGAACAGGAAGTTCATGACAGTGCCAATGTTTTCAATTTCACCGATGATGAAGAACAACCACCTCCTCCTCTCCATGGTGATCCTGAAAAAAAGAAACCTAGGTATTTACAAACTAACTCGATCTAATTCATAAAAAAGCTAATATGAAGTACACGAAAGCATATTTGAATAACAGAAACGTGAAATTACACATGAAATTAGGTGATGAGTTTTAGATTTTGACCTGTTTGATTTCAGGAAACCAAGAGAACCGAAGAAACCAAAAGAACCCAAAACTCCTAAAGAGCCCAAGGCTCCGAAAGTCCCTAAAGAACCTAAAGCTCCCAAAACTCCGAAGGTACCAAAAACTCCTAAGGAGCCTAAGAAAAAGAA
This sequence comes from Hermatobates lingyangjiaoensis, assembly GCA_026182355.1. Taxonomy (NCBI): domain Eukaryota; kingdom Metazoa; phylum Arthropoda; class Insecta; order Hemiptera; family Hermatobatidae; genus Hermatobates; species Hermatobates lingyangjiaoensis. The sequence goes on from JAPFBL010001927.1 coordinate 2,652,726, forward strand.
GGAACCGAAAGTTGTGGATGGTTCAGAAGATGGAGCTGCCAAACCAAAGAGGTTAATTGATAACATTTTTAATATTTAATTATTTTCTATTTTCAAATATTCATTGATTTCATCGTTTAATTTCTTTTTGAATCACCAATGGACTCTTCTAATTTTTTCGCTATTTTTTTGTTTAAAGGGGTAAAAAGAAGAAGAAAGAAGAAAAACCTGAAGAGGTAAACTCAGGTGTATTAGAAGAAGATCTGAACACAACTGAAGATTCTGCGGTCAAAACAGAAGCAGATGAAGAATCAGAAGTAAAGGAAGAAGAAGGAAATGAGGAAGGAGCTGCTCCGAAGAAGACCAAGTCGAAACGTGAGAAGACTCCGAAAGCCTCAAAAGCTTCTAAAAAAGGGTATCTTCCCATTTCATCTGATAAAAATGTTGCATGTTATAATTTTGATGAATTTATTGATAATTCAATGACAGTGATATTTTTCTTAAATCTTTTTCTTAATTTTGAACGAACAGAACCGCACGTACATTACAGTCGAAATTGTATAATTTCGATTCGTTTAGCTATTGTTAAGAATAAATGTGGATGACATATTTGAAAATAAATATTTTGTTCTCCGTAGAGCATCCATTTTATGATGCAATAATATTTGATAATTAGTCATTATGATTTTTAAAATTATGAAATAGACACTAACCGAAGCATTAAAATTCATTTTACAAAATAAAAGATTTTTTCTTACTTTGAGAATGGAATACTATAGTGTTGGAAGCGTAATATCTCTAGCATTCTAATGAACTCAACGCAATATTAAGTTGTAATAGAATCACTGAAAATGCAATAATTTTTTGTAAATATACGATTAAAGTTCCTCCTAAATTATATTGCAAAGCAAAGAATTAAAATTTTAAGGTTTACTTTATCTTTAAAGACATTTCAGAAAGTGGAGGAGAAATATCGACTCCTGTAGAAATCATTAACGTCAAATAGTGAACTTTTTTTCTTTCTGCTTTAATGATAATTAAATGTGTTCTTTTCTTTTTTTTACATTTATGATAAGTATACATTGTTTATTGTTGGTGGTTTTAAATTCACATGTGATTGGGGGTTAGAGGGTGGGTTGATGTTTTAGTTATGAAATTGTTTAGGAAAAAAATAAATGTTAATTTATTTTTTACTAGATTAAAAAAATAAAAATAACCTCAGCACTGTAGTTGTGCAATTTGTCACGTATATAATATATTCACTTATATTAACAGATAAAAGTAGCCACTAGAAAAAGTTTTATTAATTCAACGTGTTACAGATACTAGCGTTCTGCCTATCTTAAATTTCACAAACTCAGTTCTCTTTCTCTCTTCATTTCAGGCAATTCAAACCTCAGGCAAAAACACTATATCTAGTAATAAAACTTCTTTTCGTGAGGAATAATATAAAAGAACTATAATGGAATATTTGAAACCCTAACAAAACCTACATACATTCAATACCAGCTGTGGTTACATCCAAGTTATCAGTTACATTATTTTACTTGTATACTTTGAAGAAATTAAAGTTAAGAATTCTACTAAAAATGCTCTGTTATAACTGTTACTTTTATTATTTTTAAGTTGTTTTATTAGCACTCAAAAATAACTTAAATAATGTAAATTAAATATTTTTCAAAGGAATTTTAAACTTTTCATCCCGGAATAATTAGAAGCTGGCCTTTAAAATTCAAATTTAAAATTGAAAGGAAGTACTGATCTTTGTAATCTCAACTTTTCTTATAAACTATTTAGTTTACTTGGTAAACTAACCAGTTTACACAGTAAATTACATGGTACTTTTTACAAAGTAGTTTACATAGTAAATGACGTAGTACTTTTTACAAAGTAGTTTACTTAGTAACCTAAGTAGTTTACATAGAAAATTACATAGTACTTTTTACAAAGTAGTTTACTTAGTAACCTAAGTAGTTTACATAGAAAATTACATAGTACTTTTTACAAAGTAGTTTACTTAGTTAACTAAGTAGTTTACATAGTACTTTTTACAAAGTAGTTTACTTTGTAAATTTAGTAGTTTACTGCAATAACACTGTGTTATTGTACGTTGTTTTAATTTAAGTAGTTTACTTTCTAAATTGAGTAGTTTACTACAATAACACTGTGTTATTGTATGTTGCTTTAATTTAAGTAGTTTACTTTGTAAATTAAGTAGTTCACTGCAATAACACTGTGTTATGTTGCTTTAATTTATGTATATTAATGAATATACAAAACAGGTGGTATATTTTGTAATGGTGGTAGATTACAAAACAGTTAGTTCCTTTTAAATGATACCTCAAAGGAGCTATGTACTTTCAGTCTCCTGGTATACAAAATCGTTATAACAGGTTTATAATCTTGAATTATTAGTTATCCTATTTTGTACTTCATATATTCTTTGTGGTTGGTTGTTTAATTAACAGTTGGTAAATAGAATTTTCAATATCATGGTCTAGACCAGAGTTGGACTTTTTTTATCTGGCTGGTTCAGATGAATAAATTTTTTGTTATTTTAATTTTTGTCTATATATTTGTTTTATACAGTATTTTATATTGTCATTGACAGTAAATAAAATAAGAAACATTTTTAAGAATATAACTGGTATTGCTATTGAAAATGCATTTTTTTTATGAAGTAGATATTTTTTTCGAAATATAGAAATAAGAAGGTTTTTTTTTTAATATACTCGTACGCCTGTTCTATTATTTCCGTACTGTGGAATACTTGAGAAAATTTCAAGGGAATTCACATTTTCTTAGAATTGAAGTAATAAAGAAAAAGTTATAGAATTAATAAAAATAGATAAACGATATTTTTCGGAAAATGAGAAAAGAACAATTTTAACAGTTACCTAGTAATTAACATACAGTTCATAATTTCACAAATATAATGAAATGCAAATGAATGAAATATTGTGAGCTTTTAAAGTAAATATAAAACTGTCCTGAAGAGCAGTCATACCTGGTTCTGACAGTTGACTATCAAAATCCTAAACAAATTGTAACGCCTATTGTATTCTTTCGTGGACTTAGATTGCGTCTTAAAAAAAAAAGTTCGAGTGAACATTGTTGAAAATATAACTGTTCTTAGATTTTATCTAAAGTCATTCGTTTTAAAGTATTTCACTATCCATTTTTGTTGTATATTTCATCGCTTATAACTTTTAAAGATTTTAGTTACTATTTAAAATGTCATCCATATAGAACTCTTCAAGACGTAATTAACGATACTGATTCGTTCAAGTGATCCTAGGAAGTACCAAAAACACAACTTGCTCCCTTCTATATAGTGTTATATTTAACTTATCACTATAAGTTAAACATTGAATTGTCAAATTTTTAACTAATTTGTTGAGATTTTTTTTTTCTCACACCAAAACTCTATTGGGAAATTAATTTCTCCTCTTCAAAATGGATATTATTTGTCCATTTCTGTTTTGTGGTTGACACTTGGTACAAACATCTGAGTTTTATACTTACAAATATACATAATTAATTTATTTTATTTTGTTTAGTGGAGCTAACCCAAGAGGAGGTCGATCTAAAAAGAATAAAGCAGGTGAAGGAGGTGATGGCTCAGGTTCACCGCTTCCTTCAGAAGACGACTCTAATGTAAGTTTACTAGAGTCATTTTGGCATTCCCATATGAATATTCTTGTGGTTATTACCAATTATATTTATTTCCAGAAGCGACGATCTGCTAGAAATACTCAAAGAAAGAAGTATGTGGATGATATTATGTTATCAATATCGGACGAAGAGAGCAGTAAGATGAGCAGTTCTCCCAAAACAGATTCTAAACAGTCTTTAGAAAACAGCATATCATCTTCAGGCGATCCTTCCAAACATAATATTGTTTACGTTGTTAGTATTTTTTTTTTTTTTTTGAATAATTCATGATTTTATTTCAATATTAACAATGCGCGTAATAAATTGACCCAGCTAATAAAAATCGTGTTTCCTGTTATTTTGTATTCTAAGATAGTATATTGATAGCAAAGAAAAGTAAATAAAATTAAGTTAAACAGCCCTAATCTACTTGAATATATTTTATCATTCTAAATTTAGACAGGAATGGCCACAGTGCGTATAAAAATGGAATGACATATTAGCCTTTTATAATCAGTTAGAGTATGTTTTCAATTGTGATATGAAGCAGATTAAGGGCCCCAGATACTACATAGTTTAACAAAAATTAAAGATATTTAACTGGACGGTGGAGTAGCTAACTAATACCGGCCTTACTTTATTTATTCATTGAAGTTCTATTTGTTTGTAATATAAAGGAAGTGTAGGTGACCTCTATATACTCTGACTCAGGCACTCTAACCAACTGTCACTGTCGCATTAACATTATATGCAATAAACCTCATGTATAAGGTTATGAACGATTGAAACTGCTTAACTAATTCATTATAATATTATTAAAAAATCTGGAGTGGCCTACACTCAACTTTACTATAAGTAACTTAATTTGAAATTTCTTGAGTATATAACACATAACGTCTCATTTAAGCATAATGTAAACATCTAAATGGGATTGATTATTAGTCTTTCATTCCTGAGGTAGTACAGATAGTGATTGAAGAACATATCAATATATAAGCTTTTATTTTTGTACATCACACAGCTGATGCAAATAATTTCATTAGTATAACTACAGCAGCAATAACATTTATGAAAAACCAAAGTGAACATTTCTTGAAACGAAATATTCTCCTACAAGAGAACATGGCTTTTGTTCAAAAAGCCAGTGGATTTCTTACACAGTCCATGTAAACAATGTAAAAAAATATAAAAAATTCGACAAGTATAGCAGGTGATCTCTTAGTCTAGGATAAACAAACAGTTTTTATAGCGTTATTGCTCTTTCCCGTAATTGAAACTTCATGAATTTTTTTTATGAATTGCTAATTTTTCGTTCCATTTTTGGTCAAATTTTCATTATTTTTTAATGAGCCGTTACGCGTTAAAAAAACATTTTCTGAAAACAGAAATCTTACTGTAACGCCCCTTTGGCGAATGTAATTTCGAAAAAAAATATCTCACCTCATTGTCCACATAATGTTCTATTTTTAGGCATAGGTTCATTTTGATCCGTCAAACAGTATGGCTTGTATCGCTCTCACAAGGTTTGAGATTGAATTAAAAGTCAAAATTTTTACATTTTAGTGAAAAAAAAATATTTCCCGTTGTTTTAAAATTCTGAATATATTTTTCGTTTGTTCCGTTTGTAACCTTAAATATAATGTCAAAATTTCAAAACTGTAGGGTTATTAGTTTAGGAGAAATAAATGTTTTCTAAAAAACGGTTTTTGGCAAAGAAAGTGACTTTCCCATCATGCATAATTCTTCCCAAACAATAGGGATCTTCGTCTTTATGGGGCCCATTTTGTGTAAAATATCAACTTGATCCATCAAAGATTCTGGACCGTAGCGTGGTAACAAGCAATGCTAACCCACCCACCCACGCGCGCACCCACCCACCCACACATACACACACACACACACACACAGACATCATCGAAAAAACTTCATAAAACGACTTCTGGGACCTCAAAACATGTAATTCCGTCAAAATCTCGAGATCGATTTTTTTCACGATCACTATACTTTACTTATAATAAAGTAAAAATAGAGCAACTTGTGTCCCGTTGTTTTGGAAAAAGTATATCTTCAGTGCTCTGAAGATTTTTTCTTCAGTTTTTTCCTCATATTATCCAAAAGACAAAAGAGTGGTGCGGCTCAATATATGATCCGACACCCATTAAATACAGGTATGGGTGATCTGTGTGTCCCATTTACTGGCGGTGTCAAGGGGCTACGTGGATCAACTATCCATATAATTAGTAATCCTTCGGTCATTTGATGGGAACTCATGTATAGCATGTAATATGTAACTATTTGATTTGAAACATTTATTAATAAAGTAGCATTAGTGATGGTAAAGATTTCTTCATCATTTATCTATGTGTTTACTTCTTGGTTACCTTATCCGTCTTCATAACAAACATTTTTAAAATTTAACTGGTGGACTAAGTCTTTAAGTAAATCTTTACAATTCCTGTCAATGTATTTTAAAAGAAATAAATCATAAGGTATAATCTTCAGTAGAATTTATCTGTTGTGACACCTTAGACTGAACATCTAAAGGTCTTTTGTTGATTTCCGAGTTTCAGTATTACTTTTATAAACTACTCTACCTTTGCTCATTGTATGATTTATTTATAAATTAGTTAATTGAAAAAATTATATCTGTACATTAGAAAGGATTCATAAAAATTGATTTATCCTATCCAGTGAAGTAAGATCTGTCCCTGAAAATACTTAATATTTCTTTTAGTTTGGACTACCGCACCGGTGCTATTATACTATGATACTCCTCTCACTGTCCACTTCGTACTTGTATGAGGTTACTTACTTATAGATTGTTTAGTTGGGGCAACGTCTAAATTTCACTTCTGAAAGTTATGAATAATCAAATATTAGTTAGTGATTTATTGAATATTTCACTTATATTTTGTTTTACAAGTACGTTACTTTTGATTAAAATACTTTGTTTTTAAAAGCATTTTGGTTGCTTTTATGGCCTTCAATGTTGCCAGGACACATATTTCTGTAATAGAAGCATGAATAGCTTTCTTTACCCCTTGTTACTGTTATAATTTTTGTATTCTTATTGTAGTTTGCTAAAATGATGACAAAAGTATTATGAAATACTTTGATAACAATTTATCAGTGTAGCTCTGAAAAATGTATTACAAACACCATTTGCTTTTTTGTACCATTTATTTTTTAGTTTAACTAACTCTTTATTACAGAATACCACTGATGAGGACTCGATGGTAGTTCAGACAATTCTTGCTACTAGGAAAGGAAAACGAGAAGTGAAATTAGAAGTTGAATCAGAAGTGGAACAAAAACAGCAAAGCAATGACGAAGTTGATGTTGTGTCCCAGGAGGGAGTAGCTGCAACTGATGTAGGGCCGGATTCAACCCCGTCGATCAAAACACCAAGTAAAACTGAAACGAAAGTAGTTGAGGTTGATGAGTATTATGTCAAATATAGAAACTTCTCTTACTTACATTGTGAATGGAAATCGGAGGATGAACTCTTTAAGGGAGACAAGAGGATAGTAGCTAAAATAAAGAGGTTCAAGCAGAAGATGGCCCATCAAACTAATATTTTTGAGAACGTATGTCTTCTAGATGAAGTTATTGTAAATCGTACTCTTCCGCTCACTTGTAACTGATTATTATTTTTTTTTTCAGTTGGAAGAAGACCCGTTCAATCCTGATTATGTTGAAGTGGAAAGAGTTTTAGCTGTATCTGAACTTGCTGACCCAAACACTGGTAGCACAATTAAACACTATCTAGTGAAGTGGCGGGCTCTGCAGTATGAAGACTCAACCTGGGAACTTCAGGAAGATGTAGACCCTGCTAAAATTGAACAATTCGAGAGGTTCGCAAAAATGCCATCTAAGGATGAACTGAAGGTACACTTATTTTTGAAAGTTTTAAACCTTATTAGGTTTTTAATTAGTACGTTACATGACTTTGAAATTCAAGTTTTGATGGTTCCACCAGTTGACATGTATTATATATCCAGAAAAAAGTAAAAATACAAATTGAGTTTGTAAAAAATGAATATTTAGTAATATTTAATTGTAAATGTTGATATTATAGTTACCATATATCCCATCCAGTAACAATTTTTCACAATAAACACGTGAAATTATAGTCAACGTCAAACCACAATAAGATATGAGAAAAAAGACGTAAGATTTTTCAACCATAACAAGTGATCTGCGTCAGAGTCACTCTGTCGAAGACCGCTTTTTACGGTTGAAAGATCTTAGTCTTTTTTCCCATTTCTTATTGTGGTTTGAACGTTGATTCCATCTAGTGTGCTCTGGTTTCAATTAGGTTTTTTATTTTTAGGCAGTACCTATATTAATAGTTCATGTGTGATGTTATAGTGTATAGTGATCATTCTTATGTCACTATTGTATATAGGTCTTATAGTGACCATTCAGTGATCTTATAGTGTACTATATATACGGCCCAGTGAGCTCTGGTTTTCGTTAAGCCTTTGATTTCCAGGCTGTACCTACATTATGAGTTAGGCTAAATATTCAACACGCCTTGGTTCAGTTTTCATTATGGCTTTTGATTTCCAGGCTGCTGTCACATTTAAGGTTGTCACAAAATATTAATGTAAATAACAAAAATAGCCAAGCCAGAGAAACACTTCAAAAGAATGAGGCACAGCGGATTGTTTAACTCATCTCATCGTAAATAACGAAAGCGACAGAGAATTTTTTTATCCATTCTTAGATTCAAAAACTTTCCTCCCGTAAATGTCAGTAACTGAAGTAAATTTTGCCTAGGTTTCTAGGAACATTCCCCAAAGTTTGGTTTTGGACTGATTGTTCTAAACTTCACTTGTGCTTGAATTTGATTATATCTGTGAAGTGACAGAAGTCTCTTAAAACTCGTGTATGCTTTTACACAAGGTGATTTACTTTCTCACAGTATTCATATTTTTAAATCCGAGTACATTTTTATTCAAAATAATCCTTTCTGTAAAGTGTGTTTTCCCCATTACGACACATACATATATAGCCTTTCGTCTTCAGTGCTGTTCTAGAGAAGGAATGTTTTAGTGCTTTCGAACCTCCCCTACTTGCAACTTCCTCAATCTTTAACATGTCAGGGAGCAAGGTTAGCTGTGGTAACGTGCTCGCCTCTAGACTTGTAGGTCCGGGCTTCAATGCCCACTCTGGCACGCGGGAGGTGATAAACACATTTGAACACATCTGTCCCAAGCCTGTACGATGTCAGGTACTTGTTAAAGACCCCCTACTCACATACACTTGAGTTGGGCAAAATTTAGGACTCCCATGTAGAATGTTCATTGTATAGTATTACAAAGGTCCAATGTTTGGCCTATGTGTGTTCCTTGTGAGACTGACTGCCACTGTAACTTATCTTAAACATGGTACCATGTAAACAAACAATAGAGAATAAATATCCACGTATCAGAATATTTAGAAATACATAGAAAATAGAATGAAGATATTATCGGAGAAAGTACTTGTTCGAACTTTTGTATTTTTTCCTCGTCATAGTTTCTTCAACTATAAATTCATATTTCGCCTTAGTAATAGTAAGTAGTAATTTTTTAGTTACAAATACGATATTCTGTCTTGCTTGCTAAATTTGGAAATATTTACTGGTTCATGTTTTAGGAGTAATTTTATACTTACCTAGTTATGAAGTGACGCCGAAATATTTGTATTCTTCATACATAGTACAGTAATTCCAAAACTGATGGTGATTCACAGATAATATTAAGGAATTTTTTATTTAAAGGCGGTACGAACTCATTTAGACTCTATATATCACTCTAGAAATGCCTCAAACTTATTATTCTTCTTTAATGGTAAAAGTCCGGAAATTGGTAACACTGGTAACCGGTAGCCTAATGGTGGGTAGGGTTGGATAAGTGGTTGACAGCATGCCAAGACCTACTGGGTATATACATAACCTCACTAAAACTTTCTAGAAGGGCTAGGCTATCTGAATTTCATTTATTTTAGCACACTATACATTTAATTTAAATGAATCCTTCTATTAATACGTAATAATGATCATAAAAAGCCTAGCCTAACTGCTTAAGGCAGGCCAAAACGTACTATAGGATATATAGTCAGTCTAACCTCAACAGTTTAGTAGTGTTAGACCGGCTGTATACTGTATTGGTCGATTTAAAAAGATTTGAATGAAATTGAAGTAGCGTAGGCATATGAGAAGGGAGGATAGCTGGGCTATTCTCTGCCTCACCTTGCTTTAAATAATAATCACAATCATCAAGTACAGGTGGATACAGTTAGTCTATGTTTATTATACATTAAAATGCGTAATATTTTTTGTGAATAATAAAGGTATAGTTTGCTTAAGATAACGAAATTGGTGCAGTCTAGGCTACTCGGTTTCACTTTGTGCTCACTGTGATTACCAATACATGGAAGAAAAACAAGTTCAAAAACTTGAATGTACGGTTAATTGAAGTACTCAAACTCGATATTTGAGTATGTATTATTAATATACATTAGTTTCTTTATACTCTTTCTTGAGGGTTTCCTTAATAAAAGTATTTTTACAAACAATGAGTTCTGGATTGAAGTTGTAAGAAGCACTACTTAATGTTGAAAGGTACTGATTATTTGGCGTGATGACAAGCCATGCTAATACTGAGAATACTCCAGGTATTCGCTGAGTTCAACAGTTTCTGTCTGACTCCTCAAACTGTATTTTTCAATATCACAATATGTTTTTCCATCAAGGGAAATAAACTTTTTTTATTTCTTGTTTTAGCTAAAACCAAAGCCAAGTGGTAAGGATTGGGTAAAGCTTGATACATCTCCAGTATACAAGAATGGAAATACTCTCAGAGATTATCAGCTGGAGGGCTTGAATTGGCTGCTGTTTTCTTGGTACAATGGGTAAGTGATTTATTGTAATTGCAAAACAATTGAACATATACAAATTCCTATGTATCTTTAACTAACAAAATTTTTTGATGTACGAAACATTTTTTGTCTCATAAACACAAGATTTATTTATACTCTTTATTTTCTATTTTGAACTTAGCAGACTATTATATCGTCCATGAGTTCATACAATTTTTACACATTTCTAATTGTATTTTACCATTTTAAATAGCCACATTTCCATTTAACAGTTGTATAGGTGATAACTTATTCTTGTGATCTATTCCACAGTCTATTCAATTTGTTTATTGATTTAATTGAAATGTAAACCTCATGTAATTTTCTGATATCAAGTTCAGATAAAAGAAAAAATTATATTATGTTTTATTGTTTCGTCCAGTCAAATATTTCCCGAGAAGTTTTTGGGTCGTAAAAGTATTAAAGTGAAATCATCCAAATGCTTTGAGAGAGTAGAGAAATAGTGATTAATTAACATATGTTTTTAATGTAAGTACTTTATAATTGTAATTACGACTATGTATATTTCGATGGATTTTCATGTTTTTTGGGTTCTCAGAACCAACCCATGGTTCATATTTACGAAATACTACTTTGTTTAGGATGTAAGGTTTTTGTGAATCCCATTATTCTTATGAACATGCTAAGTTACATTGTTCAGAATTCGAAGTACAAACAGTAGGTACTTAAATAAATAAAGACTTGGTACTCTAATAAATGTCAGTACGACATTTATTTGCTATTTATTAAATTAAGAGGCAGATTCGCTTTATATTCTAACAACTATTTAAAGTATGATTATAAACAAGGAATTTTACTTTTTTGCTACATTTCATACACGTGTCAATTCCTTCAATTTATTTAATTCCGATTGTCCAGAATAAACTAGAAATCAAGTATTTTTAACAAAACTGGAAGAAGACCATTTGATGTATAGGGTGAAGGTAAGTAACATAAGATTATTTTGAAGACATGGCGTTTTCTGAACTATACAAAAGATTGATATAATTTCACTTTTTATTTTGTAATATATTCATGAATGGTTTTTATTCAGAAGTTTGATGCTAATGCCTGAATTTATGCTAATTATTTATGATAAATTAATCACACATATTTGTTATTTTATATTTTGAATTTTATTATCGCTACAGAAACCTGGTATTGATTGCTTTCTATATTATACAGTTGATAAATATTTTGATCAACAATACATTTTTGATTCTATTACCTATTTTACTTTTACAGTCGTAATTGTATATTGGCTGACGAAATGGGGCTTGGCAAGACGATACAGTCGTTAACCTTCATTCACTCTGCCTACGAGTACGGCATCAGAGGGCCTTTCCTCGTAATAGCTCCTCTCAGTACAATCCCCAATTGGCAAAGGGAGTTCGAGGCCTGGACCGACCTCAACGTTGTTGTCTACCATGGATCGTAAGCATTCTTTACTTCCAGATAAACAATAACTCAGCTCAATTAACTCAGCTTAGTCTCAGCTTAAGAGTCTCTTAGACTCTTAAATAGTTGCATTATACCCTGAGCTCAGTTCAGTCCTTTAATTTTTAAAACGAAAGAAAACAGAAACATATTAAACTTGATTTACTGCTTTTAAAGTTAAAAATTAATGAAAATAAAATACTTTTTCAGAAATATGTACAATTACTATCACTTCAATATAGTAAAATAAAAAGTTCAAATAATAATATAAACCACATAATTTAGTTCATTTATAATATTCTTATAGTTTAATCAATAAGACTATTTAATCCTTTCTTTGAAAATTAATAATTATGTAGTTTAATGAAGGCTATAGAAATGAAATATTCAGATATAATAGAAAGATCCGTTGGTTTACTGTTCATAAATTTGTCTAGTTTGTTAATGTTTTGATATAGTCATGTATTATAGTCTGATCGGTTTGAAGGGTGACAAATTTTCAATCTGTTTTTTTATAATTTTCTATTTTGAAGATTGCTATCAAATTGTTAAGGATTTCCATGTTCTATGAATTCTTTACTGATGAAATAATTGTAAGAAGACTAAATTATTTGACATCATTTGTTGTTAATACATTATTACCACTTATCCGTATTAATTAATTAATTCATTGATTAAACATTAGTAGCAGTATAGTAGTAGATAGTATTATATCATCAGATGTTGAAGGTAATTGTAGTTGGCATGGAATACTCTTTAGTTGTCACTCTGGGATAAATATATGTGAAGGCTTTTTCTATCAACTTTCCCCTGAGGAATAATATAGTTTGCTTCAACGACGTGATTTTTATATAACTTTTTTACATAATTTTTTATTTAACTTTCTCCTTATAGAAGTTACTTTCTCATAAAACTTCATTTCGATTAAAAATATAATGTAATGAACTAAATTCATTTTGATTTTGAAGTTAATATTCTGTAAGTATAAAAGTTTTTTCTGTGAATTATTAAACTCTAAGGCATTTGGGAGAGTGTACGTGTTATGTTATATTATGTGATTTTGTTATGGATATAATAGCTTATTTAGGTAATCATTATGCAAAAGCGAAGAGATTACAGTTACGGCTAAGGGTATTGACTGCTTATCTTCCAGGACAATGGCCTACCTTATTCAAAGCTTACAGGATCTCACAATAGCTTTCTGTTCGTGTTGCATTCTGTAAATTCTCTTATAATGATTAGTATTGTTAAGGTTTTATTAATATTGTTCTATTTTCCACTGCTTTCTTTTTTGGTTATGTTTCATTCTTCTATTTCAGTGCAGCAAGTAGAAACATGCTCCAAGAATATGAACTTTACTTCAGAAATGAAAAAGGTGCTATCATGAAGGATACTCCAAAATTCAATGTTCTTATCACAACTTTTGAAATAATTATTACTGATATACAAGATCTTAAAGATTTTAATTGGAGGATTTGCGTTATTGATGAAGCTCATAGACTGAAAAATAGAAACTGCAAACTCCTCGAGGGTCTTCGGACACTAAATTTGGTAAACATTTAAATGTCAAACCTTTGCTTATTTGCCAATTATTTCTTGCAAATTTATCTTGTCTTCTATGTGTTAGTTGAATAACTACTGTATAGTGAATAATATACTGAAATTGTAGAACAATCGTATATCACATATCGTTTTATTAAATTCTCATATTGTTTTTATTCAAAAACTATATTTCTGTAGGTTTATTACATTGAAACATCCTATGACCATAGAGACGACAGAATTAAACTCTTGATTTAGATTCATGGAATATATTCGTTGTTAGTATTTCTGTGTATGTTTATTATATTGAAACATCCTATGACCATAGAAACGACAGAATTAGACTGTTGATTTAGATTTATTAAATATATTCGTTGTTAGGATTTCCTTATAGTTGGTAGTATTTTTGGGAGAAGTTATAAAAAGCATGACTTTAGTTTTGTTGTGAACTTTGAAAGTATCATTCAGCTTTCTGATTACTAGACATTAACTTATTTGTTACATAGTTATCAGCATCTATAGATTAACATAACAGCTCACCCTTTGAGAGCGTTCCTTTTATCTTATCTTTATGAATGAAACCCTTCTATTTAGTATCCCAACGCGTCACTTCAAAAAACAGTTATATCCAAATTAACATCGTAGCCTGAGATAAAAGCTGTTCCCATTATATTATTTCGAATAGTTTAATTTCATTGTTGGAACCAATATTTCAGTGATGAAACAAAAAATTTATTTTGGAAATTTAAAATGTATTATGAGTAAACCCTTTATAAATAGTTTATAGAATATTTATTAATATTTACTCGTATGTGTAAAGCTGAAGGAACGTTTTACAATTTGGAACAAACTATTTTTGGAAAATTGAGGTTTTTTTTTTCATTTAAATTTGTTAATTAAAAACCTGACCATGTTTTTGTAAGTAACGAATAATACATTTTTATAAACATGGTGAAATTTTCTGTCATAAAATGTTTGCTTAGTGAAACAAACCTACTTGTTCTGCCTACCAGAGACTACCCAGTTGGAATTATAATATCATGAAAGTCACATTGTTACAGATAGTTTTCCAAAACTTATAACTGAGCGTGGTTGGACAGAAATTCAAGTCAAATTATTCTTTCTATCTTTACTGAAGTAGTAAGTCCACTGTGTTTGAAGAAGAAGTTCTTCAGTTTCAAATTAAACTCTCATTGCCAACATTTCGTTTTTTATTTAAAACCTTTTTTATAGACAGAAGTATAAATTTTGAAACAGAAAAAATAAGTACTACATAACAAATTATTTTTCTTTGTAAAATACAAAAAAACTTATTTCCTCTGTTTTTGTGGGCCTATGAAAAAGGTTTTAAATAAAAACCGAAATGTTGGCTATGAGAGTTTAATTTGAACCTGAAGAACTAACCTAGTCCCGATAAACTTTAGTTTTGTATATATATATAAAACCAATTGAAAAGAAGATAGCACACATATAGACACAGGAATAACTCACTTCTATATTTCGACCATCGTCTTCATCAGGAGGCGAAGAGTCCCGCAGGACGGCAGACCGGCGACATATATATATATATATCAAAGATCAAACCACAATAAGAAAATGGGGAAACAAGACTAAGATCTTTCAACCGTAATAAGTGGTCTTCGTCAGAGTCAAAAACCCAACTGACAGTTGGGTTTTTGACCTGATATCAATGAATACCTGAACTTACTGTAACTTTCGTCCTATCATCAATTGATTGTAAGTGTACGACATGCAGCAATGTTACAGTTCCTGTACTTATTATTATTAAAAAACATTACTTATTATGCAATGTTTAGTTCCTGATTCCTTAAATTATAATGACTTCAACCTGAACCCGTGTACAGTGTTGTAAGACAGTAAGTGTTACAGTTATAACGAGATTGGGTGAAATTAAATCATTTGATTAAACAAATGTTGGTTAAGTTCTTATTGATTATTGTACCTATTGCTATCTTGTTGAAATGGAAATTATATTTTTCATTTTTTTTTTTATAGGAACACAGGGTACTACTGAGTGGAACTCCGTTACAAAACAATGTGAATGAATTGTTTTCCCTGCTCAATTTCCTAGAGCCTCAGCAATTTTCTTCTTGCGATGCTTTCTTAAACGAGTTTGGAGCGTTAAAGACTGAAACAGAGGTGCAGAAGCTTCAAGTTTTGTTGAAACCAATGATGTTGAGAAGACTGAAAGAGGATGTGGAGAAGACTCTAGCACCGAAGGAAGAAACCGTCGTCGAGGTAGATTTATCTTCTAGTTTATCTTTTAGTATCTTTCTATATTCCAAGTTAATGGATGATAAAATATTTACCACGTACAAATATTTATGTTTAAAAACCGGCTGCTCGTCTAAAGGATACAAGTTATGTATTACACATCTTATGATTTATAAAATATATCACTACATAATAGAAGGAAATAATGAAAAGATTTTGAGTTCGTTGACAACGAACTTACCTTGAAAGACGTTTGACTTTTTCTTTTTTTCAATAGTGTTCTTGTAGTGATCAGATCATTTTAAAGTCTCGTGTGTTTTTTTTATGAAATTTTTACGACTTTGTAAATTAAAATATATACTAAAGGTTCATATAAAATAGTAAAACGCACAGTTCAGTTTAACCTAGAAACTCATTTCTTTGATGTGCATGATCTCTTTTTTCCCCTCCTGTTTGACCGTTCAGTCGTCAAGTTTGGATGTGTTTTATCTTATGTACACCTTCAGTTTATTTCAGAACATTAATTGTCCATTTTGTAGTTATTTTTTTCATTGTTAGACTGCATATATTACTTCAGCCATAAATTAAAGCTACTCATACAATAGATAAATATACTAGTTCCTTCCTTTTCAAAGAGACGAAATTGATAAAAAATTGAACAAAAATTACAAGGAATGATAAATTTGTAACCAATGAATTTAAATATTATGTTATTAATGGCACCTAGTATTCATAATTTTTATTCGAAAAATAAACATTTCAATGGCAATACTTTTTAATTGTTTTAAGTGTACATACTTTTTATAAAGGGATATAAAAATATTTATATTATGACCGTATAAAATCATTAGAGTCTGTGGTTCCCGGAAAAGTTTGTGAAAAAGGGTTCCGCGTTGAAAAAGGTTTGGGAAACTCTACCCTAGAGGAATACCCCCAAAGACCTGTACACAGCCTGGAAGTGATAGTGTCGTCCGGTTGACGACATGCAGTCTTACAGGGGGCGATGGAGACTTTGAGAAACTGTTCCCAGTTTATATCCAGCAGAGAATCCAATAAACATTACTTTACGAAAGATTATACAAAAAATGTACAAAAATTAACCAAATGCATGAAAATACCTTTCATTGTGAGAATTAAAATTAGTTTGTTATTCAAATACAGACAATTAGTCTTCTGAAAATCATACGCTTTCATATGCAATATGAATATAATACTGTGACTATTTTTATTTATTTGTTTAATGTATTTCAGGTTGAATTAACAAACATTCAGAAAAAGTATTACAGAGGTATATTGGAGAGGAACTTTTCATTCCTATCCAAGGGGACTACTTCTGCAAATGTTCCTAATTTAATGAATACCATGATGGAGTTGCGGAAATGCTGCATACATCCCTATCTCCTCAATGGTTTGTTTTAAATCATTCATATACATTAATTTCTAAAGTTTAGTGTTTTAATATTTTAAAAAAATATTTATTCGGGTAGTAAGGTTTTTTATTCACAATATGTACTACAATAAGCCCCCTTTTTTTATGGGCGATTTATGTGATATATCGGTAGCAAGAGTTTGGCACAGGGGAGATTCCCTTGTTTTCACCTTTAGGTTTATTCCTAAAGCTAATCGGGAATGTGATTTGCCGGCATGCACAGCACGTTCGAAGATTTTTAGGCTTTATTTTTTTCTTATTCCTAAATACTTTTTAAAATTCATAATCATCAATTATGTTTTGGGTTTAAAAGATTTGCATAATAAGGGTAGCCTGAGTTAAATTTATGTTAATTCAGAAATGTGAATCAACAACATGAATTCATTTTTTAAAATTGCTTCTGAAAATTACATTTTCATATAAAAACATTATGGTAATATAGAATAATGAGATTTTCACACAGTTTGGAAGAAAATGCGATTATTTATCCATGTCTAACAAAACCCAAAATTGTTAAATTGTTAAACGATAAATTGTTAAATCGGTTAAAAATTGTTAAACGACAAAAGCCAAAATGTGTATATATTCATCAGTTTGTTGAATAAGCTTTGTGAAATTTGTTATAATTGAATTATAGGAGTCTGTTGATATTTAAAATGTTTGTCAGATTTAAGGCTAATGTTTAGTTAGTAATCAGCTTTCAAACTAGTGATTAGAATTAGCAAGATGTTTCTAACTGTGGTTTAGGATTACAGACTTTTATTATTAAATTGTTATAATCATCTTATAAAATTATTATTGTAAAACATTATTGTTATTATTGAAAAATAATAATATAATTTTCATTACAATTAAAATTGGAGTTCAATATAGTTGTTAAGTTTTCTTTCTTAGTGTGATCCTTTAAAAATAAAAAGTGATCTTGGACTGTGTGCTTTGCCTGGTGGTGGTTAAGGTAATTAGATATTGGGATAGTCAGTACTTTACTGTAAATTTGAAATAAACAAAGTAAATGCCTTCTTATGATTGCTGTTCATAGTTTGATGATTAGTATGTTAAAGATACAAACTAACAAACAGTTTGTTGCTGTATTTGAAGATTAAACAAATAAGTATTGCTACATAAAAAAGTTTGTTTAAATCTTCCTATTTTTTTAATACGCCTTTGTATTGTTTAGTTATTTTTTTGCCGAAATGTAAAGAAAATCGTTGGATCCCTTACCAGATATGAGAACTACTGCACCTAAGAGAACAGATATAGAAAAATTAATAAATGACTAATCCTTGAAAGTTGAAGCAATATAGTATTATCAAAACAGTATTCCATTAATTGTACGGGGTTTATACTCCTGATGAGAAGAATAAATCATCAACAAACACCTTTCGAATATTTTTAGTATTATTTTAAAGCTTAAAAGACTAAGTGTTAAGTTTCAACTGTACAAAGTTGGCATCTTTCCCTTTTCAGCTTTCAGGTCAACGGGTGTAACATGAAGAATGATTGGGAGATTGTCTGAATCCGTAGGTTGTTATTGTTGTTGTTGTTTTCGCAAAACGTTTTTGTGTGGAGATTAATCTCTTTTAATCTCACGTTTTGTGGGCCTAAAGGTATATTGTATACTAAAGTTATTTATACGTATTTGTTCCGTATATTATGTAAGTTGTAAAATGCATCTAATTTTAATAGGCCGAAAATAAGGGAAAGTTTGTTTACAGGTGCTGAGGACCAGATTCAGCACGATTATAAGCAGAGCCAAGGAGAAGACCCGGATGCTTATTACAAAGCACTGATCCAGTCATCTGGCAAAATGGTGCTCATCGACAAACTGCTACCCAAACTCAAAGACAACGGTCACAGAGTCCTTATCTTTTCACAGATGGTCCGCTGTCTAGACATTCTGGAGGATTACCTCATGTTCAGAAAGTATGTTGTATCTCTATTTAGATCTAATGATTGAATGTTTATTCAGAAAATCTCGCTGTTGTATCAAGATTTTATTAGTTTCAAATAGAGCTTTATTTAAAGTTAAGTTTAATAAGGAAGTAGGGAAAATAATGATTAGACTGTTATATTACACTAAGTTAATGAAGAGTACTGTAGACAAGTTGGAGGTATGAAAAATGTTAGTGCTCGTAGAATTCATGCGAGGGATCCACATTATTCAATTGTAGATATTTTAATTATTTCGGAAATTGTACTCTCTTTTGATGAAATTTGACTATGCGGTGAAATCCTATTTTTACAAACTGAATGAGCTTGTGCGTATAAGTGAAATCTTAGATTAAAGTAATTTTAACTTTTCAAAGTTAACTCTGTGGTAAAACGTCTATTAAACTTGTCTTCATATCAGTTGAATTCTTAAGGTTTTTTTCTTTTTTATTTCCTCTGAATATTTCTTGTGTAAATTTTAATTGACATATTACTGAAATATTCCTTCTTAATGGCATGTATAAACTTGGAAATAATATGAAAAAAACGTTGACAGGTATCCATTTGAGAGAATTGATGGAAGAATTCGTGGCAACATGAGGCAAGCTGCGATAGACAGGTTCTGCAAACCAGACTCGGATAGGTTTGTGTTTCTGTTGTGTACTAAGGCTGGAGGTTTGGGTATAAACCTAACTGCTGCCGACACAGTCATTATCTACGACTCAGACTGGAATCCCCAAAACGATCTCCAGGTTATTGTTTTTCCTTATTCTCGATTAAGTGAGGATTAATTGAAGCATTGATTGATTTTGCCTTCCCAGGCTCAGGCTAGATGTCATCGAATAGGCCAGCAGAAAATGGTCAAAGTATATCGCCTTCTCTGCCGGAACACTTACGAACGAGAGATGTTTGACAAAGCTTCTTTGAAGCTTGGCCTGGACAAAGCCATTCTACAGAGCATGAACACCAGCCAAGGTGGAAAAGACCCCGCGGCCAACAAACAACTCTCCAAGAAGGAAATAGAGGATTTGCTTAAGAAAGGTAAGCCTGCCTGCCTGCATCCATTATTTCACATTATCTTATATGCAATAAATTTAAAAAAAATTAAGTATCAGATGTTTGAGTTCAGTCCGTCGCATAATTTTTGTTGGGTAATACAAAGTACGACAATTCAGTTGTTAGTTGTTAGAAAATAATTATTCGACTGTAAAGATGTTTAACATTATAAGTTTCTTAATATAATGATAATGAGATACAGTGAAGTAAGTCATAAGAAAAGTTCACTGCTATACCTAGTGTAAGTTTGTCAATCGCCTCACAATTCTCACAGCACGTCCATTTTCGAAAGAAATGTATTTCACATTGTATATCTTCTAGTGGGACTCCACTGAATATACTGAGTATATTAATGTTATGCTTATAATATGATGTTTACTAACCTCTGAGGTACTACCTAGGAAAAGCTTTAAAATAGAACCTGTAACTTTGAAATTGAAAATTCGATTTGTACCAATAAAACTGGGTAATCCTGGGTCGACGAAATTAATAGTGTTTATTGGATATAGATATTTATTTAATACTAATGAAACAAAATTGTTGAATTGAAATCTATTGAAAATCAAATTAAAATTTTGTCAAAGTCCCAAGGTCAGAGCTAAACTGTCTCAACAAAAAGTGTTAGAATAAAATCACTGGTCTTGGTAATTTGTTAAACGTTTTAAAAGCGCATATAGATGGTCCAGTGTAGTCACAAAATGTGTATATATCTGGGTAGCTACGTAACTGTCGGTTTTGGACCCATGTGGTATTACGTAATTGAGATAGTTTCTAATGGAGGCTTGAGATATGAAATATGGTTACAGGTGCTTACGGCGCCATCATGGATGAAGATAATGCTGCAGACAAGTTTTGCGAAGAAGACATAGACCAAATTTTGGAAAGAAGGACTCAAGTGATTACATTAGAGAGTGAAAAGGGATCAACCTTTTCAAAGGCCAGCTTCACTTCCTCTGGTATCAGACATGATATAGATATTGATGATCCTGATTTCTGGAAGAAGTGGGCCAAAAAAGCAGACATCGACACTTCTGAGAGGGATGAGCAGGTAAACCTTGAACACCTTTATATTTAGTTGTATAATTAATGTCTGAAACAATTGGCACAATGTGATTTATCTTGTAGAGTGAACTGCTTATGAATGAACCTCGGCGCAGGACTCAGATCAAGAGATATGGTCATGATGACGCCACCATGGACATATCTGATCTGGAAAGTTCTTCCGGAGCTGATTCTGGTGACGATAATGATGGAGGCATGGGCCTTGGTCGGGGTAAGTGAACTAGCTTTTCTTTATGTTATGGGAAAGGTGTGTGTTATTTCAGTGAAGTCTTTGACAGTTTCGTAGGGAAATATATCATGGTAATGCGACCATGACATATGGTCGAAAGGCTAAAGATATGACAATAAATTAAAACAGTTTCGTAGCGATTTAGTTTTCCTCCAGGAATGTGAACTACACATTGATATATGATTTACTTAAGTTTCCACTTCGTTTACTATCTTTTAAAACTATAGAGCATATGCCTTTCAATTATATTGAAGGTTAGGTTACATGAGAAACCTAAAGTGATTTAGGGCTGGGCAAATTGTAACTTGATTCTGCTCAATTTGTCATGCCGTAAAATGACTGGACTGGCAAAGGAATCTATCTGAACAGATAGATCCAGGATTTATATCTACTCTGGCCCTCGATTTATTCATGTGGGAGATGAATAAATCTGAAAATGTCGTCCCTCGGAGAGGATGTTAAACCGTCGGTGCCGAGCCTATATGATGTCAGGTACTCGTTAAAGATCCCTTCTCTAAAAACAATAGAGATAGTCAACATTTAAGACTCCCAATGTTGAATCAACGGGTAATGTGGTTCGCCCATTACTATTAATGGGTGTCAATGAACCACAATATTATATATATAATATCCGTCGTTTTTGAGAGAGGAACTGGTACGGAGAGAAGACTAAAGCGAACTGAACGCCTCTCGGAATACGTGCAGGTGAGTGGGTCACATCGAAAACAAAAAAGTACTAGGAATTGCTGAAGAATGAAAAAATACAACATTAAAACTTAATCCAAGAGTAAATTAATGAATTAAATTTAAAAATAAACATACATGTTAAGTTCATTAACAAATAATAAAAATAATTTAAATATATAGAATTACGTGTTCGTTCTATTTCTCGGGGTTTCATGAAGTATTAAAGAATGCTCCAATACCTTATCCGCGTTTTGACTGTGCTTCTAGACATCCTCAGCAGTATATCAATTCAGAATTGATTGCATAACAAGAATAACAAATTTCATGTTATGAAGATAAATTCTATAATTCATATAAGGATTTCTATAAATCACTATAAAATCGAAAAGATGATCAAAACTGGACGTATACCAGTTCAAAATCGAATAAGAGTAACACACAGAGTAAAGAAACACATTTAGTAACTAAAATTTTCGAAAAATCCGTCTTCAGGAAAAAAGAGAGAGTGAAACCAAGCACGCTATTACTTGGCTTGGTTACCTGCCGTTGCATTGACATCGTTTTTGGTCGCTCTCTCTCTTTTCTCCTGAAGACGGATTTTCCGAATATTTGAGTTAATAAATGTGCTTCTTTACTCTGTGTTACTCTTCTTGGATTTCTACAAATATAGACGAAAGGTCGGCTTAATGTGTTTGAGAATTATTTGATACTTGACCAAACCTCCAGAAATAGAAAGCTTGATTACTTCTAATTCTATCGTTGGACTGTATTAGATTGTTCTTTCTACAGGTCGGAATAAGAAAAATAAACTGAGAAAAAGTAAATTTCGACTTGAGGAGTATCAGATGTCTAAGGAGGGTGATGGTGCTTACGGCACCTGGGCCAGGTCTGAGTGCTTCAAGGTTGAACGAGGACTTCTTACATTGGGGTATGTATCTTACACTTGGTAATTCATTAGTTTTAATTTTTTTTCTGGTATGTATACTAGTATTTTATCAATGGACTTCTTCAGGTCAGGGTATATCCGTGTAGTAGAAAAGTTTAGTGAACATCGTCAAATAAATAGTTGTAATTAAAACAGACGTTTATGAACGTTTGTTGTCCTAGAGCATTTCTGAATATGGACCATTTAATGCTTGTTTGATCTTATAATTAAATATTCTTTAATTAATAGAATATTTAATAACACAACAGCTTTATTATAAGCAGTTGATATAATTCATTCAATGTATTATTGGTTTGGATGGCATGCCGATTATAGCAATTCCAACCTTAGAATAATATCCTTATTTCTAAATCGATATTATTTTGGCTTCTATGATAATGTAAAATATTTCGATGTGTCCTAACGTGACGCAGCGCACATTCGGAGAACTACTGAACTAAGTAATGTTCCCAACTACCATATATTACGTTTATTATTACTTATTGCATATTATGAAAATTAGTTTGCTTACTGCTCGTAGCCTTCTGGCTTATTTAGTCTTTGTTACAACAAAAACCATCGAAAACATAACTTTGCTGTTTGACGAAGTTTTAGTTCAATTCTTCTTTTTCTTAGTTGTGCGGTTCAGTTAGTCTCTTATTTAGTAAAATAGGTCTCCACACGACGTTTTACAAACAAAATCAAAGCAACGCTTTTCGAATACGAGGAGGATGATATTTATTGCTTATCTCTAATATAGGCTATAAGCAATCAAACCTTCTTTAGCTTCGATTGATTTAGGTATAGGAAAAAAAAGCAGTAGTTCTTTTAAGTATTAAGGGTTTTTTTTATCCAAAAGACAGTTCTATTTTAAGCATTAAATAAGGTTCTCTGTGCGCAATTGTGTCAACAAAAGTGTTATATTTAAAGCACTGTTATCAAACTGGCCTTGAATCCAATAGTATTCTCAAAAATACTCTAATGCTAGACATTGTGTTATCGTAATTCTCTGTAATGAAGTCTGATAGTATTATCGTTGAAGTGTATGACTGAATTAATTAAGTAATCCTTAATTCTTAATAAGAATGTAGTATCTATTAGGTATGGTCTGGCAAAATATTTTAACTTGCTATTCTGTGGTTTACATCGTCAAACTTGCATCTACATTTCACCCCTGACTACCCTTATAGTGAACTCTATTATCATTGCAAAATCAGAATCATTATCAAATTAATAAAATCAATGTGCTGTGTTATATCATAAATTTTAAAAGAAAGATGACACTTCGGCATGGTTGTACTATTCTTTTAACCAAATTAAAGAAAAAAATAATATGAATTTAGTGCCAGAATTGGGCTCTTCTGACATATTTAGGTTGATATGCTTCTGAAAATTCTACAGCAATCAACGTGAATCTATTTTATTCATTATCATCATATATGTGTTTTTATCGCATTAATACCCTAAGTATTATTCAAGATAAAGCAAGTTACCATATATTGTGCAGATGAACTAACGGGGAGTTTTATTTAGGCAAAACGAAAAATTAATTTAGAAAAAGAAAGGTTCTAATTTTAACAGTAATATATTGAAGAATTTCTACTACGAATATACAACATAAAAAATCTGGAGTGGCCTACACTCTACTTTACTATAAGTAACTCAATGTCAAATTTCTTGAGTATATAAAACATAACGTATTATTTAAGCATAACATAAATATCTAAATGGGATATAATTATTAGCATTGCATTCCTGAGGTAGTACAGATAGTGATTGAAGGACATATCAATTTATAAGCTTATTTTTGTACATCACAAATAATTTATTATTTGCAAATAATTTCATTAGTATAACTACAGCAGTAATAACATTTTTGAAAAACCAATGTGAACATTTCTTAAAACGAAATATTATCCTACAAGAGAACATGGCTATTGTTCAAATAGCCAGTAGATTTCTTACATTTTTACTTGACATCCTTCTACATTGAATATTAATGTAAAATTTTCAAATTTGAAACAGTAAAATACCCTTTTTTTCTCTGAAAAACATCTTAAACAGCGAAGAAAATGTTGTTTTAAGGTGATTTGTTAATTAAAGATGTACGATAATTACAGTTATTAATCTCTAAACGAAAGATTTATATTTCGAATTATCTTTTACATTTTTGGTTTTTAACATAATTATTATACTGGGAATTTTATGGCTTCTTAGTATTTAATAAGATCATTTTCCTTCCCCTTTGTCAAGTAACATATATACGAATTTTTATTTATTGAGTGTTATCATTTACCTGCACAATATTATTCCTCTTACATCTCTTATAAGTCAATAATATATTTTCATTTTTCCATTAGAAACATCAATTTTATCTCAGTAGATTTGCTCAAAAAATTTCTAAGTCAATGTAAACAATGTAAAAAAATAAAAAAAATTCGACAAGTATAGCAGGTGATCTCTTAGTCTAGGATAAACAAAGAGTTTTTATATCGTTATTGCTCTTTCCCGTAATTGAAACTTCATGAATTTTTTTTTATGAATTGCTAATTTTTTGTTCCATTTTGGTCAAATTTTCATTATTTTTTAACGAGCCGTTTAGCGTCAAAAAAACATTTTCTGAAAACACAAATCGTACTGTAACGCCCCTTTAGCAAATGTAATTTTAAAAAAAAATATCTCAACTCATTCTCCATATAATGTTCTATTTATAGGCATAGTTTCATTTTTGTCCGTCAAACAGTATGGCTTGTATCGCTCTCACAAGGTTTGAGATTGAATTATAAGTCAAAATTTTTACATTTTATTGAAAAAAAAATATTTCCTGTTGTTTTAAAATTCTGAATATATTTTTCGTTTGTTGTATTTGAAACCTCAAAAATAATGTCAAAATTTCAAAACTCTAGGGTTATCAGTTTAGGAGAAAAAAATGTTTTAAAAAAAACGGTTTTTGGCAAAAAAACTGACTTTCCCATCATGCATAATTCTTCCCAAACAATAGGGATCTTCTTCCCTATGAGGCCCATTTTTGTGTAAAATATCAACTTGATCCATCAAAGATTCTGGACCGTAGCGTGGTAACAAGCAATGCTAACACACGCACCCACACACACACAGACATCATCGTAAAAACGTCATAAAACGACTTCTGGGACCTCAAAACATGTAATTCCGTCAAAATCTCGAGATCGAATTTTTTCACGATCACTATACTTTACTTATAGTAAAGTAAAAATACTAGTCTTACCTGACTTCATAAAACTAAAAGTTACTGGTAAAGTAATTAAAAATACACTACTAAAAATTAAAAATTTAATAGTAAAAGAAAACGAAACTATTAAATTTCAAACATAAGTTTTTGTCATGAGGAAGAAAAGATAAAGCGGGAGAGATGTATTCATACTGGCATGTCGAAGTTAATTCACTATTAATAGCATTGCCTTATAACATTATTATGAATTTATACGAAAACGGTGATCGAATTGAATTTAGTTTAAATGGTGATCTAAAACTACAGAACTAAAGATCACAATGAACACGGTATTTTGCAATAAACACAGACGAGTCTATATTTGTAAAATTGAAAGAAGATTGATTTTTAATTATTAGAAATTAAGAGAAACTAATTTTAAGTTTTCATGAAATTATTAAATTGTGATGTTTTATCTTTCTTGTTTTGAAATGTGACTTTTATTTTGTTAGGTGGGGCCGTTGGCAAGAGATTCTTTCACAAAACCAATTCAGAGAAGGCTGGAGAGAATCTGACATTGAAGAATGTGCTCGAGTTATTGTAAGTTAATATTCTATTAAAATTGTCTAATAAGTTCACTGCCCCAATAATTCATAGTCACTTGTTAGAATTTAGAATTCAGTTTATCATTTTATTATTATTTCATTTATTTTTTTATTCGAGTGTGGCTTGATAAGGAGTGAGAGATTGATCTTTGAGTGGAAACATTACAGATTCTATACTGCCTGAGGTTCTATCGTGGAGACGATAAAATTCGTACCTTCATTTGGGAACTCATATCGCCCCCTGAAAGCATGGAGGCCTTTTCCAGAAATCACCAAGGTAAATCCCAAATATTTATATTAATAATATTTATAAAATTTAAGAATTAAACATATTCTATTGTTAGTAGTACATGTGATTTTTTTAATGGTAATGAGTGACATCTTATTTGCAAGTTTGTTGGTTTAAACATTTATGTAGATTTTATCAATTTTAAAAATTAATTGGATTAAAAAATAAACTTGATGTTACATTTGATTATCAAGTTTTTTGTTCTATGTTCCGTTTATTGAATTTCGGTGATATTACTAATTGAGTTCAACCCAATGAGTCATGTGTGGGTGAAGAATAATTAAAACATAAAAATACGGCCAAAGTTTAATACTTTCCGATAAGAGTTTTGGCTCTGCCTTTCAGTCCCCCTGGTTCTGAGTTAAATCATTCTACTTTCAATTAATGTGCTTTTGAAACGTGCAGTATCTTCTTCTGTCTCTCATTGCTGTTATGAAGGACTTCAGTCCAAATGCATGCATTTTCATGTGTTTTCTATTATTTGTTCTATTTTATCCCTTGTTCCGAAATATTATTCACATTTATAACTCAAATTACACAGGGAAAAAATTCTTGGTGTGATCGATATTTTGAAAAATAATTCGTTTTCAGACCGTCTTAGAGAAAATGAAGCGGAAGGTGATGCATTCAGTTTAACATCACTCGATCTCGTAAGTCAGACTGAAGATATATCTTCATTTTCTCTTCTGATGACGAACTGTTGTTCGAAATATCAACATTGTTTTTGTTCTTTTTTTGTGTCCTGTATAATTTTTAGTTCCATCATTTCCAGTTAAAACACCTTTTCCATATTTTGTTATATATATAACGATTACAAGAAAAGAACACGTAGAAACAACACAACACTTCAATATTTCGAGCTCTTCGCCATCAGGAAAAGAAGAAAAGGAATTCTGTTCGTCTGGCAAACATCAACTTACCACGTATGGCTTAGTGATATGTAGTATTGTCAACTCACAAAAAAGTAAATAACTAAAAAATTAAATTAGGAATAAATTAACTAAAAATAGTAATAATTAACGGTTTAGATTGATAAGCTTATTTCCTTCTCTTCTTCTGATGACGACGAGGTCAAAAGATTGAAGTTTGTTGTATTCTTTCTACGGGTTCTTTACGTATAATCGTTTGGTAGTTGTCCCAACGGACTGTTTCATGCTTTCAATTATATATGTATACTTTAGTGAGAAACATATGGTTCAAGCAGGCAACAAATAAATTACACTTTGAACTAAGAACCCAAAAGGAAGAACAGGAAGTTTTCTTAATAATTCTGTCATTCCACTGTCGTGAGGAGAATTATAGAAGAAAGAGGTCGATGAGAGGAGGACCTTCACGTCATCCTTCTCATTCTATTATTCTCTTGAAGTGATAGAGAAAAGCAGAACCCTGATTTTTCTTTTGTATTTTTTAGTTTTAAATATATATATATATATATATATATATATATATATATATATATCATGATTTGTTTTTCTTGACCCAATATGTATATGACGTAATTTTTTTTTTGAGGGTTGAGGTCTAATGTTTTAAACTAGTCCTTTTGCCGACGTTTCGACATATATTTATGTCATTTTCAGGGCTTCAACACGATTGTTTTACAATTAGCACTACTATTACTCCTATTTGGTTATTTATTACATTTTAATATGTACAGTAACAGAGAGGAATTTATTGATAAATCGGTTTTTTCGACTATGGATTTTTTTTATATTGACATATATTATTGACATATTATAACAATATCCTTATGTCAATATAAAAAAAAAATCCATATTCGAAATAACTGATTTATCAATAAATTCCTCTCTATTACTGTACACATTAAAATGTAATAAATAACCAAATAGGAGTAATAGTAGTGCTAATTGTAAAACAATCATGTTGTAGCCCTGAAGATGACATAAATATATGTCGAAACGCCGGCAAAAGGACTAGTTTAAAATCATTAGACCTCAACCCTCAAAAAAAAATTACATCATATAAATATAGCAGATTCAATAATATATCGACCGTTTGATAGAATAGGTGTGCTCTCTAATCGGGATTCGGTCAATTTTCTAGGATAAAAAATCAAACTCTCGGTTGCCAACGTTTCGGTTTTATTTAAAACCTTTTTAATAGGCCTACAAACAAAGGATAATAAGAAATCACATATCAACATGAAAGATATACACAATATGAAAATGGATTGTTACAATTTATGAATATTACACGCAGAAGTATTTCAGAGATACATAAAACAATATTACTTACAGAAGTAAGAATTTTTTAACTAAGAAAATGAAATTTACATTATTTAAAGGAACAATGTTAACCGGACAAAACCTTCGACCAGACTAATAAGATAACATTACAAATAAACTCAACACTGTTCACTCAAGGGAACTAAATAAATCAAATTTCACTAAAACTTGAGCGAAAGTTTTAGTGAAATTTGATTTATTTAGTTCCCTTGAGTGAACAGTGTTGAGGTGAACAGTATAATTCATATTGTGTATATGTTTCATGTTGATTTGCGATTTCTTATTATCCTTTGTTTGTAGGCCTATGAAAAAGGTTTTAAATAAAACCGAAACGTCGGCACCGAGAGTTTGATTTTTTATCCTAGAAAATTGACCGAATCCCGATTAGAGAGCACACCTATATGTATATAGTTAATTGGTTTCTATTGTTGTTTTGTTTATGTGTGTATACATGCTTTTTGAAAAAGTGATTTGAATAAACAACGAAAATGTCCATCGTCTATGTTCTTAGATCATGCATTGCGCATTGCACACATAATTTTGAACATATATTTTAAAATCTTTTGGTAATAAAATTGATTTTGATAAATCACTAGCTTATCCATTCTTGTAATGATGGAAGCAAACCTGTGTCTTATGCTCTAATTAATACAGTAGTATTAACTATGATACACCCGCAACCGTTAGTTTTAACTACGAATTACAAAGGTAGTATTTTTTTTTAAACAAAAATAAACATTTATACCGTGAGTTATATAGGTTGATGTTCGTTTGTGATTTAGGAATTCCAAACGCAAACAGTATTATGCAGAACAACATTCCTCGAGGACGGAAAGCCGTGAGTCGTAGACTGAAAAATAGGGAAGGCTACTCGGGCAACTTTGTGGACGAGTACAGCGACCATTGGTCTCGACAAGAGCGCTACGATGGTGACATCTTTCTTGATTCTAACTATCGAAAACATCTGAGCAGACATGCCAACAAGTTTGTGTTAATTTCACTTAGTGTTTGCAACTACTTTTAAGTAAGACACTGGACCATATTATTTTTTGAAATTTTTTTTTCAGACTTCTACTTCGAGTTCGAATGCTCTACTACATTAAGAATGAAATTATTGGAGACTTGGTTCATGGAATTTCTGATGGCACTCATGTCAGGTATTTAGTGTTTTGAACTTTTGTCTACCAGTTCCAATTATAAAATTGAAATTTTAACCAGAACATAATGGAATTGGCATTATTCCGTTGGTGAGGGAGGTTTGTCAATATTCCTAGAGAAATCTCCGAGTGAATGGCAAAAAACAAGGCGGATAGAAACTATTTTATTGTTCAGTGTATTCTACACTGTTTGCAATCCCTTTCTTCTCTACTATAAGCAAAGTATAGTGATAATGAAAAAATTCGATCTCGAGATTTTTAAAATTTACATGTTTTGAGTTTCTTAGACCTTTTTGACGTTTTTTCGATGATGTCTGTGGATGGATGTGTGTCCAAAAGTTTGTGTACACGCTACAGTCAGTAATCTTTGATGAATCAAATTAATGTTCTACATAAATAGGGTAAATATACCCTATTGTTTGGGTGCAATTATGCATGATGGGAAAGGGCCAACATATACTTTTAGACAACATTTTTTTCTCTTAAACTACTAACTCTAGAGTTTTGAAATTTTGGTGCTATCATGGAAGTGACAAAATCATGTAAATGATTTATGATTCAATGTGAAACTTGTGAGGATGATAAAGACTGTCTACAGTTATTTTCATTGACTTAGACATTTTTTAAGTTTTCTGACAGAAATAAAATTGATGTTTAGAGGTTTAATGACAAACTTTGAAATAATATTATGACTTAATATTAGCTGTAAGAATAATAAAATTCTTACTTGTAAAAAATGAACACCAATGTAACATAATTTCTGATGTATTTTGACAATAGCATGCGTGTAATTGACCTTTACAACCAGGGGTTTATGTTAAGAATTTACAAAACTGAAGTAAGTCACTGAACTGATATTTTGATGTAATGACTGGTATTTCAGCTGAAATTTGTCTTGAGTATTGAGTCCAACTATGCTTAAGGGAATATTATCACGATGGCAATGAAACTAATACTAAACGTATGCAATTCGTACTAATATCGGCCCAACCATGAAATAGCTGCTAGTTGCCTCCAAAGCATTACTAGTCAACTTTCGTGTATACCATATTAAGGGGGTAAGAAATGATGAGATGTCTATATTTGGGTGTTTGCTTGTTGTACATGAGTGCATCGTGTGCGATATCAATGGAGAATATTTATTTGCAGGAGTCTAGGCCTAGTGTCTCCCCACTGCGATCAGTCCACCTCGCCTGCTCCCTGGTGGGATAGGGATGCAGACAAGTCACTCGTCATCGGCACTTACAAGCATGGCTATGAGGCCTACTCCAATATGCGCGCCGATCCCAACCTTTCTTTCCTCGCTGCCTGTGGTCCACCTCCGCCAACTACAGCTGCCGTAGCTACTACGTCAGTACAAAACTTTATTTGGTGCTATGAACAGTCTATCGGAAAACCTCCATTTATATTAACTTATCTTCAAATAGTCGTAACTTTTATTTAGTAACTCTCTACCTAAAGAAGATGTATGCCTACTAGTCTTGGACCCCCCCCCCCCCCCCCCACACCGAATTAATACAGGTTTGTTCGGGAAATGCATAAAACTACTCCCCTATAGTAAATGTTTTACTCAAATTTGTCATACATATATATATATATATATATATATATATATATATATATATATATAAATCAATGATATAGTCAAAAAAAAGATGAATTTTTTTACTATCTCATTGATTTTGTATAATATGTCATTTGGTCAGCTCCTTTTCCAGTTAAATTCTGTTAACAGGAAGTTAGTTCGTAGAATTGAAAGATCTTAGTCTTGTTTTCCCATTTCTTATTGTGGTTTGACAATTGATTATTATTTCACGTGTTTATGTGAAATCTTTTTATACCAATATATATATATATAAGGTATTGTTTCTTGACCACAATTTACTAAAAAAACTTTTTCTTCTTCTTGCAGTTTGGTCAGGGTTAATGTACGGAAGTAAGTTTTTTGAATTTGTTATGATGATTGTAAAGTAGATATGACAAATGTCTATTGTTTTTTGTTAGTTTATAGCCCTGAAGATGTCTTAAAATAAAGACGAAACGTTGGCGAAAAGGTGTTTCCATATATTAACCCTGACCAAACTCCAAGAAGAAGATAAAGATTTCACACAAACACATGAAGTAACTTTCATTGATCTCAATATAGTGGAGCGATTGCAAAACTGGTCCAAAATAAATTACCTATTAGTATTTTTTAACCGGAAAAGGTACAAAAATGAGTTGTTTATCTATATTTGTCATTATATAAAAAATGATAAACTGTAAAAAAAAAATTGGGTACAAAGTATACAAAAACCTGTAGTGTTATTATTAAAAAAGAGTAAATCGCACACACATAATAATACTTATTTATGGACAAAACAATCAAATTTAATAACTACAATATGAAAAAGCATTATGCATACACTGGGACCGCCATTAATCTTGGAACCTATTGTCTGCCTATATGAACTCTCCTTGTGAATCTTCTTTCTGAAACTACCCTTGTTGATGGTACGATAAATCTCTTTCTTGTTTTATTATTTCTGGCCTATAACAAGATTTAATAATAAACACTTGGAATGAAATTCAATGTCTAAATCACAAAAAGGAATGAGGAAAAAAAGATACTTGACGGTCTTCATCAGAGTCAAAAACGATTGAACCTCATGGTTGAAAAATTTTAGTCTTTTTTTTTTCATTTTTTATTGTGGTTTGAACATTGATTGTTGTTTCACGTTGTTTTTGTGAAATTTTGTTATATATATATATATATATGTATGACTACAATAACTTTTCGGGGAGATACATTGTATCCTAATATAACATCGACAAAATCTTCTACGAATCCTTGTAAATATGTTTTAGATATGAAATATAATTTGTAAATTTAAATTAATTCATTCTTTCTGAATTGCATTTCTTAATTTCAAAAATCGTTCCATCGTTAAGTTATTTTTCAAACTGTTCCAGCTTGTTTTAAAAATCAACATTATCGAATTATCTTTTGTTCATTTCAATAAGCACATATTTTAGGTGGGGAGCGTAAAGAATATTCATAATTATAGGAAGTAAACCATTCATCATTGTTGCTCCCGTCAGTAGTATATGCAGGAAAGTATCTTCTTTCAGACAAAATCCATGTCCACCAACAATACGCAGTTACTACTTGCATATATTTTCTAGCTAACATCTTCTGACATGTGTGTCCTATGTTCTAAATTATCTTTTCTGAAGGAATATTTATTTTTAAGTCTATTCGTAAACCTGATTCACCAAATGTAGGGATAAATTGTGTGCAATTAAAGTTTAAACCTGTTAAGTATTTTTCATAGAATTCGAGCAATGTTACTGTAGTTTTTTTAAATCAAGTTTTTTACTGTAATATTTAACAGATTGTGGTATATCATTGAAACCTCTTACAGTTAATGACTTTCTCGATTCAATTGAAGTATAAACACCCTGAATGGATAGCAATCTAATACTGTTTTTTAGTCAGTAAATATAACTAGATAAATATTTTATTTTATATAAGGAAAAAATCTGTTATTTATAAAGGCTTTGATGTAGTAATATCATTGTTTAGATGGGTTGGGATTTGCCTCTTGATTCTTTTCTTTTGATTGAATAATATTATATTATGTTTGAAAACGTACATGGTTCCCTTTGTACTTTCTCTAAGAACTTAAACCTTGGAAATTGTTTTGCATTTTGTCGGAATATTTTTATCATTTAAAAAGTTTATTAGAAAATGTATATTTTATTTATAAAAAGTGAAATAGCCAGCCAATATAAATATATCTGGATGTTTAAACATTTAAAACACTATGGGCAATTTCTCTACGACTATCACCACAAATATGTGTGAGGGTAGGCTTCAGGCTTTACCTTGTGCAGACAGATAGGAAATCGATTCATTCACCCTCAGCAACAAAACATTCCAGACTGACTCATGACTAAATTAGACAGATTGGAGATAAGAAAAGTTACAAGCTTATATTCAACTAAAGAATGTTCCAGAAACACTTCTTGAAAAGACTAATATCATTCTAAAATATTCAAATAAATAATGTGTAATGTAGTTTACATCTTGCCCTTTGTAGGGTTTAAACTTCAGGACCTATAGCTCATAAGCTCGTGTTCCTGGCTTAATTACTTCGCAGGGATATTGAGATTTAATCAGTTATATTGCTAATACACAAAATACTCTTAATTTAACTTAAAAAATTCCGATTGTACGAAATTGCGAAACAGCATGATATATCTTGGCACTCGGAATACCGGTGCTGAATATTGTAATCACTAATGACTGATTTCATTGATTTCATTTTTATTGGCATTCCGTGAAACATCTGTGATCTTTGCCTAGACTTTCCGAAATTATTTTCAATTTCAATTGAATCATTAAACAATCATTTAATTAAAATATTGTGTTCCAAAATAATACAGAATTTTTTAAGCCACCTGGTGTGGTTTCACATCCTCTCTCGGGAAATGGATGTGAATTATAAATTTAAATCAATTAATTCTCCCTGAATCGTACTTCTTAATTTCAAAAATCTCTCCATCGTTAAGAGCTTACTTTTCAAATTAATTTTCCAAACTGTTTTCGAGCTTGTTTTAAAAACCAATATTAACAATATCTCTTCTGTTCATTTTTGTGAGCACACATTTTTGTAAAGCGGTATTTTATTTGGAAACGTGAAGAATTTCCATAATTATAGGAAGTAATCCTTAGTAAGTTATATTTCATCCAAAATTACGTTTACCGAATTAATTGTAAGTTTAAGAGATACTCTTAGTTTACGAAGTAGATGTATACCAATATGAGTATAGTTCATTTCATTTGAAATGAATAAATAAAATTTAAGGTAATATGCTTACTTGTATACTATCTTTTTGATAGTATATGAAGTTATATTAGTGTTCATTCACTTTTATGGAGTTAGAATAATGCTTTTTTTTTTGAGAGAGGAAACAACTATGAGACAATCAATCGAAGAAAAGCTGTCACAGTTATCTTAATCAGAATTATGTAGCAACAGAATTCAGTATTGTAATTTTGACATTTTTTGTTTAGATATACAAAAAAATACAGTATCATCATAGTAATTTTTATTAGAACTCTGTACTAATATACATCATATCTTAGTATTTGAATTACGGAATTTCGTACATGCAGTAAAAATATTTTGATTGTTGGTATAAAAGTGTGCCAGTTGTTGATTTGGCGTTGTGCAGGGACGAAGGCAATCGTTTGAGTGAAGACGAAGAAGCAGTGGAGAGTGAAAGCGTAGGCTCTGCCAGCACTCAGTCGGGAGTGAGTTGTTCAGCTACTGACGGTCGCCCGCAGTGGCCATCTGCCTCCGAGCTTAATCACCGTCTACGCAGGATCATCAATTCCTACCAGAGGAACTTTAAGAAAGAGGAACTTAGAATGGCGAACAAAGTCAAGGTAATCTATCAGTTCTTGAAGTCTGTTTTTACACTCTTCTTTGCTATATATCCTTACATTACTAAAAGCATTAACTTAATTCCTCAGACTACATGGTTATTAAAGAAAATAAAATTTTCGTGAATGATAAGAGGAGGGTGGGTATGGTTTTTTGATTCTTTAAAAACTTACCAGTGCTTATTCATTTTGTTTTATTTTTTTTTCTTTGTGCTTTTTAAATAGTAATGAGATAAAACTTTAATTTAGATTGGTGAATGTATTTAAATTCAAAATTGTTTGCCCCTCATATATTCTCTTAAACAACAATATTTTATTCTATTTATAGAATAAAACTTAAAACTTATTTTATTTCCCAGAATAACTGTTATAATAAGTTCATGTATTACTTATTTCTTTTCGATTAATCTTTATTATTTAAACTTAAATTAGAAAAAATAATATCTTCCTTTAACTGGATAAAAGGACAAATTAAACACATGTAGGGTATTCATATTTTCAAGAGGTAAAATTTAAACAAATATATGCTTATAACCACTTTTTCTTCTTCTTGGGATGTGGTCAGGGTTATTATATGGAATCATCTTTCGCAACGTTTCGTCTTTATTTTAAGACATCCTCAGGGCTATAAACTAACAAAAACAATGGATATTGTCATGTCTACTTTACATTCATCATAAAAAATTCAAAAAACTTACTTATTCAAGGTTAGCTTCTAATACCGAACTTTGGCGTTGGCGAAAAGGTGATTCCATATATTAACCCTGACCAAATTCCAAGAAGAAGAAAAAGTGTTTATTAGTAATTGTGGTCAAGAAAACAAACCTTATTATAAGCTTATATACACATATTATTCTAAAACTTTCGAAATGAACAAGTGAACATTAAAATAATCTATGAACAATGTATTATTCTCCGACTTGGACTGGCTTTTTTTTAACATTTGTTTCTTTTGAGTTTTAATCTGTTCCCCAAGTTTTAAAGATATAATGGAATAATATAATTACTTTACATAGTGTAATAAAAAGTTAAGATAATTAATTATTGTTTCCTGATGATCTACGGTTGTAACAGAAAGAAAATACTGTTTTGTCACCATTTTAAGCTGCAATGCCTTCCTATGCAAAGATGATTAGAATGTTATTGATTCGTTTTCGAACGAAAGAATCACGGAAATTTAAGAGTGCCGGATTAGTGAGAATTATATCGCATTCTTAGACAATTTTTTTTTTTGTGAATTTATGATCGTTGGAGTGAAATCATGGTTTGTTTTTGTGGACATGTCGGTAAACATTCTCAAACCATTTCAATAGTGGAAGAAAGGGGCAGATTTACGAACGATAGTTCTTAATTTTCCTGATATATGGTTCCAGTTCACACTGCATGGATGATTTTATTCTGATTTCTTTTTGAAGCTACGTAAAGAAATGGGATAAGATGAACAAATCACATATAATTCAGAATAAGAAAAAATTATTGATAACAAAGGGAGAGTTAGAATCTGTGTGCCAGAATCTCTACAGGAAAATTAATACCATTGGAATATTGCTATTTCCTAAACATAAAGCAAAATGTTTACGATTTATTATATAATATTGAAGAAAAAGCTATAGTTTTAAAATAATAATAATTATTACCACATTACAGTCAGTCAGTCCAAGTGCCAAGTGGGTCCAATTTACACATATATACACATTTTTTTGCCCTGTAAAAACTATCCGAAACGGACAAATAAAGTTAAATATAGGTAAAGAACTGAAATAAACAAATAACGCTTACTCAAGCGCATTGGTACAGAGACGGTTGGAGACCAAACGTCTCCAGTACCATCGGCTTGTGGTATCCCTCACTTATCTCTCTTGATGACGGTTCAAGCCGAAAATTAGAGACTAAGTGTGTGTTTGTTATTTACTTTTGTTCTTTATGTATATAACATATACTTCAGAATAATAAAAAAAATACTGATAACAAAGGTAGAGTCAGAATCTGTGTGCCAGAATCTCTACAAGAAAATGAATACCTTTGAATCTCGCTATTTTCAAAATAGCGAGAACTATTTTGTTCAAAATTTTGAACAAAAATCAAAAATTTTCACGATTTACTATATAATATCGTTATAGGTTTAACGACAGGATTAATGATATGCGTAGAATACCAGTCGAAACGTATCGGAATATATCAAACAGTGCAGCATAAACCAAGAAAACAAGAAACTATTTAGGTGACTTATACTATAAACTTGACAAGCAGTAAGTTTACGATTTTGCGATTTTAGGGTAGATATGTGATATAAAATAATAATTATTCAGTTTGTTACTCTAAAGATCATTATAGGTAGAATTTTTAAATAGAATTTCAAATCGAGCTTTATGTAATCTATTTGAGTCTTTTATTCTGAAAGTAACGCGTCACTTCGCTTTTAAATCAAGGTAATAATATT
The DNA here is from genome assembly GCA_026182355.1 of Hermatobates lingyangjiaoensis. Classification (NCBI taxonomy): domain Eukaryota; kingdom Metazoa; phylum Arthropoda; class Insecta; order Hemiptera; family Hermatobatidae; genus Hermatobates; species Hermatobates lingyangjiaoensis. Next base: position 2,691,154 of record JAPFBL010001927.1, read on the forward strand.
ATAAATAATTAGGAAGCTAATATTATTGATGGTTTCTTGTACTTATAACTTTTTTAAAACATAATTGTATTTATTTACGCCACACACATATTTTTTCAATATAAACAGTTTCTCATGTTCATTGAAAGATCAAAATAATTCATTATATTGGATATATATTAAAACTATTTGATTCGTAATACCCGCTTTAGACTTTCACATAGAATGCATTCATCATTTCCTTGTCAATCCCACTTCAGGATCGGAACTCGAGCTTCGTTGTTTCTAGGTTGTTTGGTTGTTTTTTTGTGATGTTAACCGTTATATTTTAAATATACCGATCCATAGCAAAATAAAACATTAAACAACTTTTCCCTTATCTAGATTTTTCGTAATTCCTTTTGCGATTTCATGATTTAACAACCTATGTTATTATGTTTAAATAAATACATACATTCTTTTTTTCAGTGCATATTTATGAAATTCATTATAATTAAATAATCAAACTTTTTTTAGAAAGCACTGTTAACTTTTTAATTAACTACAATTTTTCAAAAGCCGTTTTGCGAGCTTATAATTTTTCTTTTAGGCCATAATGCTTTTTATTTTTTTAGTGTGTGTTGATTTTTGTAGTTTGAAGGTAGTTTTAATATTAGTAGTTGGAATTCCCTTTCTTTCGGAATTCCGGATGTAGTTGTTTATTGTTGTTTTCTTTTCTTTACTTTTTGCATTAGATTTAATATGAATAGAGTTGAAGAAAAAACGATATCCCAATGAGAACTACATAGTGCACAAAAAAATTACTGTGTTATATGATATAACGAAAAATTTCTTAAAGATAGTAAGTTGTACAATTTCTCATCAAATGATGTACATTATTATTTACATCAGTGAAATGTAAAGACCATTAATTTTACTTATTTATTATGTCGACTATCTGATATGTCTTTAGTTTTGACTACAGAATTACAGTTCCCTTATGGTTGTTATATTTTTTTCTGTATTTTTGTTTTTCTTTCAGTTTTTTTGTTTTTAATTTCCGTAACAAGTTGATATATACTTGTCAGTACGAGGTTTAAGACAATTGTCGTCATGTATGTAAGTTCTAAGGCCTCATTGGGACTGTCTGAGATATAAAATATATCTATATATATATATATATCAGTCTAAACTACAGTAACAAGTCATAATTGGGACTAAGATCATTCAACTGAAACAAGTGGTCTGCACTCAGTATGAGTGAGACTGTGACAAAGGTCACTTGTTTTTATTGAAAGATACTAGTCTCATTTCTGATTTTCTTGCTATGGTTTAGACGTTGCTTTTTATTCCTCCTGTTCACTATTGAACTTATTAAATATATAAAATAAATTCAATAATGTATATATAAAATATCATATAAAATAAAATATCAATTGTTTGATACAACAGGTGTACTATTCAATCGAGAATCTGTCGATTTCTATGTTCAAAATGAAACTCTCAATGCCAGCGTTTCAGTTTTTTTAAAAAACCTTTTTCATATGGAGAAGTAAGGATTTTTTTAATTAGCAAATGAAATTTACATTATATAAACATAGTAATAATCTTTACTTGTCAAAAATAGATAGTCTAGTCGAAGGTTTTACTTCTGCTTATCAAAAAGGTTTTAAAATAGAACCAAAACGTCGGTATTGAGATTTTGATTTAAAGCCCAAAAAATTTATCTAGTCCCGATTCTAATATATATATATATATATATATATTGTTGGTGTATGAAGTCAGCAGGTCTTCTCTTAAACAGGTATAATTAAAGTTGGCAGCAGCTTTTGCGTTGACCAATTTCTTACTGATGTTCTCTAGTTTCCTAACTAGTTTTCGGTAACTTTCGGGTATTTTTCAAAGGAGTTCTGGTAACGACATGAACGGAAAGAAGTTGAACACTATAAAACTTTAAACTAAAACTATAATTTGAAACTTAATCTAAAACACAATCTTTCGGCTCACATTAGCCATCATCAGGTAAAAACGAAAATATTAAACAAGGCAAAAAGGTACAGTGCAAAGGGCAGTTAACAACTAACTATTATAGAAAAGCAAGGAATGCGGAAGGGAGGGAGGTGTGAGTGGGAGGGCATGCAGGGCACTGCACCCCAACTACCTGCTTGTCCCCTCACCGACCTCTCTTACTATCTTAAAAGTAATATCAAAATTTTTTGAACTCGGTATAGCTTTAAGGTCACTATTTGGAATATTTAACGAAGGGTTATATTCTTTAATGTATAGTGCTTCGAGTATATGCAGTCTGATGTCGTCTTGGAAGCTCTGCAAGATGGTTGTCCCCTCAGTCAGGTTCTCTCTTGATAGTTTCTTTTTGTGGACCTCTTCGGCATGGCTCTTCGGGCTCCTCCTGCAAGGTGAAGAGTCAATCACCGTGATAGCTTAGTCGTAGTCAGCCCTATATACTCCGAAGGCAGGGTTGCACAGTCCCCTGTGGTACATTTATACTCATATATGAGATGGCTACGCTGCAGCTCGGCGGTTTCTTGTTTTGGTTTATTATTTATCAGTAGGTTCTTTGTATTTAGGTTTTTGTAGAATATAGTTAGTTTCAATCGATCTCTGGGTTGACGGTTTGTACATTATTACCTATTAATTTTTGGAGGACTATCTCGTCTTGTTGGTACTGGGAGTTCATTTATCCACGGTAGTATAGACGTATGTACTCTCCCTTGGGCTGGGTAGGTGGGTTAGTTGTGTACCACTTATCCAGGTATATTTTAATAGCTCTCGTAACCTCTTGGTTGGAGAAACCATTGTTAACTAACACCTGGGAGGACTTATCAAGTTCTTGGTGGAGGAGGTTCCAATTACTGCAGTGCGTAAAGGCTCTTCGTATGTAGGCATTGATGGTTGATTTCTTATATCTGGTCGGGCATTCACTAATTCTGTTGAATTATGTTCCGTTGAACAGCATAGGCCTGTGTCTCAGTCAATTAATACTCAATCAATGTTGTTAAGAAATATTATTGAATCGTCTCTAATTAAATTTAATAGATCAAATATTATAAACATTAGTAACGGTCTCTTCAAACTTGATACTTTCGTCACGAGGGCAATAGCGTCTTCAAAGAGAGTTGACAGCTAGCGGATAGTTTTTTACTCTTTCTTACTGTACTCCTTTGTTTCCCCAAACATCCCTTTCTGGACATTAGTCCTTTCCTGCGCTTTCACCCTTTTAAAATACCACTCTTCCCTCCCACTCTTCTCAACTCCTAACCAGATGTTTTATGCATCTAGTGTTTAGTTGGGTTTTTTACTCTGACGAAGACCGCTTGTTACGGTTGAAAGATCTTATTCTTGTTTTCCCATTTCTTATTGTGGTTTGATCATTGATTGTTATTTCACGTGTTTATGTGACATCTTTATATATATATATACTCGTATATAGACTGTTCTTGAGTACAGCGATAACTTAAGAACTTTAGTATAGTCCATTTTAATTGAACATTTGAAATTTACAGTATATAAATAAATGGTGATAATTTTTTTTCATGTTTAACTAAACTACTTACAGGGATATCAGATAATATTGCTTTTTTAGGAAGTAAAAGTGAACATAATGAGAATGACGGAACCACCTTTGGTAGCACTCCATTAATATAAAGTGAGACAAATTGGAGTGGACTGGTTGAATGCTCAACTGTTTATTTTCATTGAACTCGTTTTCGTAACATCAGCTGTTTGCTTAGACTACGATACTTCGTTGTTTCACCTGTGTTGTGCCACATAAGAAGGGAACAAACACAGAGTCCCATTTGTGACTGAAACAGGACAAGCTTTTATAGGTTCAAAGTTGTGTTCCTGGCCAACTTTCAGTATAGGCACTTTACTCTTTCGTTTCGGTCTTTAGTGCCCATCAGCTAGATGTGCTAAAATTCTAAAGGCAATGGTAACCTTTGGAAATAGAAAAGTTCATTTGACAAATTTACGTTATTCTGACTAAAGTTGTTTGAAAAAACATCTTCAACAATTTATCATAACTTTTTGCATAATAAACTGTAGAGTTCCTTCTTCGCACTTTCGGTTTTGATTCATACAGCAATAAACTTATCATATCCTCTGTCTTTATGCATTTTTTTTTATTCTGCTACTACTGATGTATTGATTAGTTATAGGACAATTATTAATACATTAACTCTTTGCGGAAAGTAACCTAAATAACTCATAAATGAACTACTTCATAGAACATCATGTGTACTATTACTGTTACTATAGGCAATCAGGGTATCAATCTTATTGTGCAGACATTACGATTATACCATTCCTGACAGGCGACTGTCTGCAGTCGCAGGAATATATGAATACTATCGTCAACTCGTAAATATAAAGCGAAATGAACAAACAGTATTTATCGCATAGTATGCAATTTTTTTTCCTTACAATGTCACTAACAGGTTTTCAGTTTTAATCAATGCAATACTTGAGGAATTCTCAGTATTGTAAACTGCACTACTTCGTCTAGTGATTAAGTTGCGAGAGACATCGGTAACTTTATTAACAACCCACAAATAGATTTCTACACTTGTATGTCATGTGACGTGATTTTTACTCAATAAATAGACTACTTGTGGAGAAAATGATCATTTTAATTTCACAAATTTTCACTTATTTCCTTAAGATTTGAATGGTTGTCAGGAGAAAAAAGGAAAATAAGATTGTGACCTGAATTGTTATCTATGTCTTATACTTTTTTAAAATTTTGATAAATTGTGAACAACTTTCGTCAAATCGTAACAAACATGTTCTTTTTTTACAGTGTGAGATAAAGTTCTTTGAATCCTCTTTCCCGAATTAAGTCATTTAGGTATTCAGATAACACTGTTCAGTGTTTTTATTTTTTGAGATGTTAACTTTATCAGGTGTACCTGCAATGAAATAAGCAGGAAAAGAGGGTAAAGTGCAAAGAGTTGAAGACTGTTTTCCAAAGGTGGAAAAACATTTCAAAACGTTTACCTTTAGAAATGCATAACCTTTCAAAATTTCCTGCAGCATTGATCGAAACTTGGTGTTAATCTTATCTGGTGTTAATTATTTTTTTTGTTGATACTTTTTTTTTTAGATTTCGGGCGCTAAATAAACCAACGCTCCGAAATTTCTGTTGTTGAAGTCAAAGGATATTTTATATGACGCTTTCTAATAATTTAACTTTCGATAAACAACTAAATATACTTATATTAAGAAAATGATAAACTTGATTATACCTTGAATAATGATTACCTTGTATACTGGCTTTGCAGCTGTTGGTTCGGTTTCAAACGCAATCCATCTTCAAGAGAAATAATATACACGTAAATATTTAATTTAAGGAAAGAAATGACATATGTGGTCTAATAAAGCATATTTAGGTTATCACTACATAATTTATCAAGGGAATACTAAATTGAGTTTAAAGTCGCATTTGAACAAGTCTGTTAACGACATTGAAAGGAGACTACTAGAGTTGTCGGAAGCATCTGTTGTTCCGAGAGATGAGTTCAGGTAGCAGTTAATCATTCTTTCTGGTTTCTTCTTCGCGAGAGCATTAAAATGTGCAATTAATCTCAATACTGATGTGGAATTAGAATTTTATTGTGTGTTTCTAAGATTTGTAAAGCTATCAATGTTTTGGCAGATAGACATTTTGTCTTAATTGTGGATATCAAGTTAAACTGATTTTCTTATTCACTTAACTTTTAAAGAAAAGTTGAGTTCAACTCCTTTAGTTGACACACGATCTTTAAGTTTAATACAGTCCAGTCCGGTTTGTTAATATTGTTAACGTAAATGAAGTGATGCTGTTATTTTACAAAGGTCATCAACAAATTTATTATCAAAATTATACGCTTATGGTGTTTGATGTTTAGCATCCTCTTACTGGTTAAAATAATTAAATATAAAGCGTATAATTTTTTTTCTCGTTATCTCATAATGTAGAGTGAACTGTGAATATTTAAAACTATATAACATGGTCTTAAAATATTGGTGTGGAAAACAAGTTCACAAAGTAAAAGAAACGTGCAATTTGAGTTATTTAAATATGTGTATGTGTACATAAGAAACGTAAAAATATGGTGAGGAAAGAAAAGTTATGTTCAAGTCCTTTAGTTGATACACTATAAAGAAGACTAAGTAGAACTATTGTAGAAATCAGTTGAAAATGGAGTGGAAGAAAAAGAACCAGTTACCCAATCAGTTATTGTTTGGAAAATACCTGTCAGACGGCCTTGGTGTAAGATGGTCATTTGTTTTTTTTGTAATTATGAATCGTATTAATAAAGGAAACAGAACAAACATATGTTTCTGTTCTGATGGAGGAGGAGACCAGCAATAAGGTCGTGAGTGCAAAAGCTGCAACAGTATTGAATAACGCGTGCCTAAGAAGGGCTACTGTCAGAGTATAAGAACATTGCTAAAAGCATATGCTACAGAGTAATCTGAAATAAACTCAACACTTGTGTCTCCCAAATATTCCGTCACCTTATCACTGATCGTTGAGGTTGTTGGAGAAAAAGTCAAAACCCGGAAACTTTACCCGAGGAGGCGTAAGTGAAGTGTTTGTTTGTGTAGACCAACCCTCAATAACCTCTGCTGTTTATTGTAATAATTATATAAATAACTATAATCAATTTAAACTGATATATTATATATATATATATATTTAAATACAGAAAATTAAATAAAAAGTAATAAATAAACGGTTGAAATTGACACTTGGAGGAGAACGGGTTTCAATAAGAAAAATAGGTGTCTTCTTTAACACACAGGGTTTCAGATGCGTCATAAATCTCTTGTAGCCCAACGTCCACTATTCATATATATATATATATATAATTGTTAATGTTCATAATATTAAATTAATGGAAATAATTAAAAGCAATATTTGTTAAAGCTGATCAACTTTACGCACCTAATGAAACGAGACATAGAGGTTGTTTTGGTTTTGCCAGTTTTTCAATACTCTAAGTTAAATTTGCCACTGATAGCAAGCAGCAGTGTAATCTACAAATTTGAATCCGTCAGTTGCGACCTCGTTCTACTTTTAATAAGTTTCATGGTAGAAAATGCTGTTTACATCTATATTTCGTTCCGAAACAACATAACATATAAAGCTGTGGACAAATTTTCGTAGCTCAGGAAATTTTCACAGGTCAATGATCGTTTTAATAAAAAGGGTATTCCTATAATTTCATCTCGTTTGATTAATCTATTATATCTAAACTGAATGCAGATTAATGTGACGTAAATAACGTTCCCTAAAAGGATATTCACAAAATATGAAAATCGCTAAAAAATAAACCGTACTTTAAGCTTAATTCATCTTTATTTCAAGAAAGATGAATTATCGCCACGCTTGGCACAAGAACTATATGAAGACCACCCCAGCCTTAGAGTTACCTGGGTGTTGGGTTCAATAATCTCATTAAGGAATTTTTTAAGGACTTTGAGACAGAGTGGGCATTGAATCCAAGTCCATAGGAACTAGCAAGTTACTGCATAGACAAAAGGAAACCCTGTGACGATTCATATACAGACTCAGCTTAGTGAAGACGTTTAAACGGTAAATGCAGTAGTGGGAAACGCAGTAGGTGCGAGGAGACAAGGGTAATTGCTCAGTGGTAAACTGAAGAAAGGATTTAAGAAAGGATTTGGATTAATAGTAGGAAAGATCTGACATCCACGCGCCCATATTGTGTCATTCCCCTTGTAGTAAAAGGATTCAATGGCGAATGAAAGAAAAAATAATCTTTTAAACACTTACTCTAGTATTTGTTAATGCAATGAAGTTGAGTTTTTAAATGTGGTCCCAGGTGTTTTGAAGTGCTTATTTTTACTTGGTACAAAACACCTGTGTGCGGGGTGGGTCTCTGTAGGAGCTACAAGTTCTTTTCCCAATATACCCTGGAAGAAAGAATAAAGAACTGCATTGTCTATTTAAATGCAGTTCAGTAAAATAATGTTATTTATATCTAGAGAGTCATTAAATTTCGTATTTATTACTTAGAAATTATTTAAATTTTGATCCAATGATACTTTTTATTGCATACGAACTTAAAATGTTTTTTCTTACAGGCAACACTAAGTACCTCGGTAGTCTTTACGTATGAGTTATGCTAAATAAATGATTCTGTAGAAGTTTTAAAGCACATCAGCTTTTCTATATAGATTATTATTTTATATTTATTTTATGTACATATGTCGAAAAAATTGTCATGGAGTGAATAAAAGTTATCATTACAAATTCTTAAGTAGCCCATTGTAAAAGAACTTAATATAAATTGATTCAGAAAGCGCTTTATTGGTCTTTGACTTTAAGATTATTGTTGAACAAATATCAGCCTAGTAAGTTAATAGTCCCTCTATTAATATTTTTGTGCATGCGTGTGTTTTTGGAATTGAATGTTTTTGTTTTGTTTTTGTTTTTGTTTTTTTAGTTTATATATCATTTGTTGCTTTTTTTTCTAGTTTTCATCCCCGTTAATTTTTATTTGATGAAAAGTTGAAATATTCTTGTCATATTAATTGCTTTTAATATTATATTTTTTATTTTAGATTTGTTTCTATTCAGGTTAATTAAATTTCTCTTTAGCATTATTTGGGCGTCTTTGTCAGTAAGGTTCCTTACTCATCTCGGCCATGAATGTGATTCGATGTTCTATAGTTCGCTGCCTTTATTTAGATGGTATTGATAACGTAACTTGTTTATATGTTAATAGAAAAAAAGTATTTTGATCATTATTAGGGTACAAAGATTTTGAACTGACTTCATTTCAAGATTTAATGTGTATTTTCGAAATGACTGAAAATAGAGCTAGCTGGCTAACTAAACCTCAAATGAAACATGTTAATTCAATTTTTTTTATATTATTATTTTTTGTCACTGTTATTATTTAAAGTATGTATGTCCTTTGAAATAAGTCTTGTGTCAAACATTGCTAAGTCTCTTTGAAGCGTCCTGATTTTGTTTGTATATCTTACAAATCACACACAAAGGTATTTGCTTTTTAAGTAGACGACACTTAATTCGTTTATATTTTACTGAGGCAGATGTTTCTGTGTTTCTAAAACACACATATATTTCACTTTCAGAAAAAGTATGGTCATTATTGTAGATTGTTCATGTGGAAGATCCGAAATCTTGTGCACAACACCGCCTTTACTGTAGAAGATGTAAAGATGTCGATCCTGAGTCTTTTCGATGGCAGGTATTCGTTAAATATCGCTGCGCTAATAGCTTGAATCAGGTAAAATCTAGGATTCTCGATGTGGAATCAACCCGGTATGAGTTTGGCTGCTGCAAATTAACTTGATGCCAGTTAACAATTGAGCAATAGTATCCTACACAAAATGTATGAATGGTGGAAATTGAAGTAGCAACAGTAATAAATCAATGTAATCTGCCAGTGTCTTCGTTAGAAGAAAAACTAATGGAAGCTAGGTCGTTGCTTTCGATCGTTGGGCATTAAAAATAGGCACCGGCGATGATTACTTTGCTTATTTTTAGAATCAGTTACTGTTTATTATTTACTCATAACGGGAAAATTAAAGAAGCTAATTGCCACTAGGATAAGTTTTATGAAACTTCCTTATCCAAAATTGGCTTATTTCCATTTCTCGCCTTCCCTGTGACTAGAGGTAACCTGAAGAAGAACACCAAAGTGTTCGAAACGCTTAGTTCTATCATTAATCTTTTTATAAAGATAAAAAATTTATTTTTCCATTATATTGTTTTTTTAGATGCCCAAACCAAATCACATCACTCACCTCTTCGTGGTAAATTGTTCCTCCAGTTTACTAATCCCCTCATGAAGGGTGAATAACAAAAATATATTGTTGATGTTTGAAAAATGATGATGAAGTTTCAAAAATTATTTCGGAACGAGTTGTATATGGTTACAAAATACCAATACAACAAAAAATAAAAGGTATTCCAAAAAATTACGTTACGCATTAATATTTTCATATTGGTTCGTAAATATATTGTTTTAAGGAAACATGACGTTTTCTAGAGTTTACGTACCGTTAATCATGTGAAAGTTGAGATTACAAGTTTAAGCTAACCGTAACAGTAAAACATCTGATTAGTTGGTTTCAGGTAAGAGATGTCTTTCTTTTTCCATCAAAAGTGAATTATTAATTTAAAATCATGATTTTAATAATAGTTTATTTAACAATTGATAAAATGGGTAGATACGATTTAATAGATTTCCACAAAATAAGGAAGTATTCTTTTGGAGACATCACGTATTGTTTCGGAATACTTTTCCTTAATTTATACTACAGGATTACGAGTAATTGTTTATTTGATGGAAAGTTAATTAAATACTTTTACATAGATTGTGTGCGAGTTAAGGAATTCACAAAGAACAAAGATACAGATCAGCTAGTTTACCCTCAACCTGTTGAAGTTCATTCTTTATGATAATTATAATTTTCAACATAGTAATTTCAGTGGACTAACAATTTTTTGTTTATGTCATTACTTACTTACAGTTATTACTTAGTTTTACAGTATTCTTTAATTATTATATTAATAAGTGTATATCATATGGGGAGGTAGTAATACAATGTGTATTCAACTTGTGACCCTGACGGACACCTTTGATGGGTCGAAAAATCTTAGTCCCATTGCGAGAAAAAGACACACACTCATACTTTTAGACTCTGAGTTCGTTTCAACCATCATCAGAAGATAGAATAGAGGGAGACCAATCGCACTCGCAAAGCAATGGTTGGGACCCATCAGTGTTGTCACACATCTGCCAGGTTAAGGAGAAGTAAGAATTGTTATACTAAAATTGAATAAAGAATAAGACAAAAATAAGGGATAAAAAACGAAAGATTGTATAAAAAAGTAATTCAGGAAAAAAGAAAAGAGCAACGGTGTAATGGCATTGAAAAAAAGAAACATTAGAATAATAGAAGTAAAAATTGATAAAATGTATTCTGAGCAGGGTATAATATTGATTTATCTGTTTAAATCTAGACCTAGAGTATTTCGCATTCAGAAATCAATATTTCCATGCGGGAGGTTGTTTTCTCTTACTTCACTGGCAGGGAGGTTGGTTCCATAGCGAGTCCTGTTACTCATACTTCTGTTCCTTTCTCTCTCATTGATTCTCCTCCCTACATTCTCTTTCTCATACTTTCAGAAACTTGGACAACAATAAAAAAAACTTTTCACCATTTTATCATCCTCCCAACCCTACCTACAGCTCTGTTATCTTTCCAAACCCCTTCGTTTATGTTACACACGTTGGTAACTAACATCGGTAGTTTATTATCCCACAGAAATTTAGCTTTACGAGTGATATACATTTACCTGAGGAATCAAAATTGAGTCGACGTTAAGGTTGTTTCTGCTGTCTTATTATTAATCCTCAACCCATTTCTCATCTGAATCTCAGGTACATACATTAGTCTGCTCCAAGACCTACGCTTTAATTCGAATATCTGAATTTGTCGTTTGGATTGATCTAAATGTGATTCGTTCTGCTTCGGATAAGCTTAGCCTTGGTATGAATCGTCATGAATAACCACTCTCGTAGCCATCCATAACGACAACAGTGATCTCGCATTCAACAATTACTGAAGTTTAAACTTCCAAGGGAGGTATATTTCCTTGCTGAATGTGCGAAATATTGCAGGTCTAAATTTAAAAATATTAATAATTTTATTCCTTTTGTAGTATATAATTTAGTATGTTTAATTATTTTTTCCCCTTCTTGCTTCATTTTGTTGTTTAATTCTTCTTTTTATCTTTTGCCGTTGTTGAGTATTTCAACAATGTTGGTCTCCAACCGTTCTTCTTAGTTACTTCCTCTGTTTTGCCTTTCTCTTGATAATGGTTTAAAAAAAAAAAAAGAAAAAAGAGCTTGTAAGTGTGTGTATCTAAGATCTTTCAATCGTAATAAGTGGTCTTCAACTGAGTTGGGTTTTTGACTCTGACGAAGACTGCTTGTTACGTTTGAAAAGTCTTAGTCTTGTTTTCCCATTTCTTATTGTGGTTTGATCACATATATATATATATATATATATATATATATATATATATAAACTAGAATTCAAAAAAGAACACATAGAAAGGAAACCACTGAACTCACTACTATATTTCGATGTCCTCGTCTTCAGGAAAAGAAGTGAATCGCTCCAAAGGCTGATAACAACTCGTTATGCGAAAAAATATTAAATACGGTATTTGGTATTTCATTTGTAGTTAATCTCTGATGACATAGTGTGAAAGAGCATATTTCTTGAAGCGATAAATACGGTATTTGGTATTTCATTTGTAGTTAATCTCTGATGACATAGTGTGAAAGAGCATATTTCTCTCTGAGTATATTTTTCTTGTTTTTGATTTTTCGTTGTGGTTTTTTGCTTCATTAATTTCAATCACATGTTTAATTGTAATTTTATAATATACTAGCAAACGTACCCGTCTTTGACGGAATCAAAAATTCTATTATACCTGGTATTCTAAAATATAAATTATAGTATTATACTAATACTACAATTAGAAGTTATAGAATAGTAGAAAATACCATTATTAGTACAGTGCTAAGCAAATGCCTCTGTATACAAAGATTAGATTTTAAGTTAGACATACACAAATCTACAATCAATGTTTCAGCTTTATATGTCTTATGGTAGCAATATTTTTTGGACAAACCGACAGACAGAAATTATTCTAAGGGTACATGTGGCTACTCTGAACTATGAAACGTAAAGAAAACTTGAAATGAGTTAGTTCTAATTAACGTGCTCCCAGTCAAAAGCTAGCACGCAAGCCACTGGGCTACTCTGGTTCCATACCTTACTTTATTACCAGTGTTTATATTACGAAAATATTAAATTAAAAAAAAATATTTTTGTTGTATTTATTTATAATACATTTGCACTACTGTCATCGGCGAGCAAGCAAGCTACTGGCTACCCTGGCTAGATCCCTTTACTTTATTACCATCTTTTATATTATCCACATTTTAAATTCAAAAAAATATTTGTTTGTTACATTTATTTATAATACATTTGCACTACTGTCATCGGCGATCACGCAAGCCACTGGGCTACTCTGGTCCCATACCTTACATTATTCCCAGTGTATTTATTAAGCAAATATTAAATTAAAAAAAAAGTTGACAGTTATATATAATACATAGCAAACGTACCCGTCTTTGACGGAATCAGAAGTTCCTGTTTTGGTTTATTGCCGTGTGCCTATGCCTTTTGGCTATACCACTGAGGAATCAGAAGTTCTGTCATTTTTGGTATTTCAAAATGTCATTAGAAAATATAGAATAGTAGAAAATACCATTATTACTACAGTGTTAAACAAATGTCTCCAGCTATTACACTACATTAGCTGTCTGTCCTTCAGGTTCATGGTAGAAGAAAGAGTTGAAACCTCTGACCGTTTAGCATGTAAACTACATTTGACCATGTGAGAAAAACTTGGTTTTGCTACCTTGTATTCCTGCGTTAGATGAAGTCTCCCTTTGCGACTTAGTTAACGTCATTGCGAAATAGACTCTGACCGGAATTTGCAATCATTTCAACGTAAACAGACAGTGGCTCGGAATCAATGGTATGTGAAGTATACACACAGACTCCCCAATACCACATCCAGTCATTATGTCCGCCTCTATGGCATATCTGTGTAGAGCACGAACTCAGAGTCGTGTCCCGTTGCACAGTTTTGGGGCACTCATGTTTCGTAACATGAAATTTGTTACTGCTACTAAATTGCAGCATGATTGGTGCTCTACTTTAAGTTTTTACTCATGAGCTGGCAGTCCAGGAGAAATAAATTCAGAGTCAAGAAATTCAATTAGATAATGAACTATTCACTAATCCTCATCACTAATCCAATCTCTTTACTGACTTGTAAGTTCTTTCCTCGGCTTCATATAGCGTAAGAACTTGTTTGTTGATTTCTTATGCCTGTTCATATTAAGGGCTGAGAATTGCTCGTTTACAAAACATTTATTCTCAATAGATAGTACATCCTTAACTCTGTGAAACACCATTACGCAATATATTCATATGCTCAATTGAAATTAAAATCAACTAACAATACCTACTTGCCACACCTGTGTATTTTCAAAACAAACTTGTCTGTGAAGTTAGGAAAATACAGCTAAAAGCCCCATAACTTCGCTTCTGTACTGAATTAATAATTTATTTAGAGCCCATATTTTAAGTTAGGCACACACAAATCCAGTGTCAATGTTTCAGCTCGCTATGTCTTATGGTGGCTGAGTTTACTTGTGACAAACATTTTTCCGTTAAACGTCCATAACTTCACTTCTACGTTGAATTTCCAATCAATTCATAGCCTATATTTTAAGTTAGACCTACACAAATCTACTGTATAAGTTTCAGCTTTATATGTCTTATGGTAGCTGAGTTGACCTGTGACAAAGTTTTGCGGACAAACCGACAGAAATTTTTCTAAGGGTGGATTCGGTTTCTCCAATGTATGAAACGTAAAGAAAACATGAAATGAGTCAGTTCTAAGCAATGTACAGACAAAATCATTATTTTATTTATAAAGATATCTCAAACGATTAGAATAAAAGAACACGTAGAAACAACACACAACTCACTTCAATATTTCGACGTCGTCGTGATCAGGAGAAGATGAAGATTAAGATGAGTTCTGCTCGGCTGGCAAATTATATTGGAAAATATATTCCGTTAGTAATTGTCGTGTTTTGTTTACTTATTATATTTAAAATTGTAGAATTTAATTTCGATTTGAAACATACCTGACTTGGTATTAGTTGTTAAATATTTGAAGTAAGTTTAAAATAAACTGACAATATGTATGAAAACACTTGGGTTTCATAAGTTTCATAGATAGTGCTCAGTTTCTTTGTAAGTGAAACAAATGTTTACTTCTTAACTACCAGTTCCCATGTATCGTAAGAATTTATGATTATTTTTACACACAGTTTTGATCTGTTAAGTATAGATCAAATTTTAAAACTGCTCAAGTATTTGGATGATCCATGCTCCCCCATCAGTCGCATTAATTAAAGAAATTGTTTACATTTTGATGTTCATCAGTCAGTAGTAACTTCCAAGTATTCAAAGAATCAGTTACCATGTAATTTACACCTTTCTTTAAGCTAAGAATGTTCATATGATTTTACAAATAAAGGAATGAAAAGGTGTTAAAAACTAAATATATATATATATATATGAATTTTGAAACATACATAGATTTACTTTTATTGACCTGGAATGTAGAAAAATTGGTAACAACACGCAATTCTCAATGATCAAAATCGCCTCAATAATGCATTAAAAAATGCATTATTTCATTAACGGTGCAATCTGTTAAAGTGTGGTATTTACTCATGTTAGGAAAAGTATTAAGTCTCCACACAAAAAAGTTTATTACAAGAAACTAAACAACGCGTTTCGTACACTTGATGTTCTTCTTCAGGTTACATCTAGACAAAAATATCCATATGCATTTAAGAGCTTAAATAAATACAAATAACTTAAACTCTTAAATGCATATATATATTTTTCACTTAAAATTCGACAAAAACGATCCAAACTGGACGCAAATCAGCTTAAAATCGAAGAAAAGCAACACACAGAGAAAGAGACTCAAATTTTCGGATGATCCGTCTTCAGGAGAGAATAGAATGGGCGACCAAACAACACGTTGGTTGTGTTTCCGGTGTGCTTGATTGCCCATTCTATTCTCTCCTGAAGACGGATCATCCGAAAATTTGAGTTCGTAAGTGTGTCTCTTTCTCTGTGTGTTGCTTTTCTTCGTTTTTGAGCTGATATATATATATTTTTTTCCTGTAATAAATTTTTTTGCATGGAGACTTACTTAATACTTTTTCTAAAATGCATTATTCACTTAGAACTTCATTTCTATAATTTATTAAATGACTTGGTCAATAAAGCATTGTTTGCCGAATTTAGTCGATTTCAGTAAATAGTTATATAGAAAAATAATTGCTAGAAAATATCTTTCTTGTAGAAACTTCTGTTTGACATTTTACCTATAGGACTTCTTAAAAGTATAAGTTTATGTATTTCTTTAAAATAATTGCCGAAGCAAAATCATTGATGACTAAGATGGTATTTTGTCTTGTTTACATGATAATGAGTTGAAATGTTGACTAACTATAAAGCAATGTTATTGTAAAAAGTTCAAATATGATGCGACATAGCAGTATTAAATTGAAACTGCTATTCAACTGTTGACATCAGATCTGAATTTATAATTTAATACTTCAATCATTTTACTTCCACTTTTAAATGAGTGAAACCTATTCAGTTAATGTTTTATCAGTTTCAAAGATTTATAACTTTTTCTTTCTTATTTAAAAAAAAAAGTAAGTACTTGGTTTTGAATTTTTCTTTATATGATAATTTTCAAAGTTAAATATCATTATTTTAGTAAATTTCTTTATATGAGTTGATTTTTTTAAAAATGAGACAATTAAAAAATAAATAAATTAATTTATATTAGAAATCCCAATGCTAATACTAATAAAGGATTAAATTTTACGTTTTTTAACATTAATTTTTAGGGTTTTAAAAATCATACAATATCAGTGTAAATTTGTTACTATTAACCTAACACTAAAAAAATACTAAGTCCATTATTTCGTTAGTGTATCCTAATTTGTTGTAACCTTTAGTTTTAATTAATTTTTAAGCATACATAGCTCGTCTGACTTTCAAAAGGAACTATTTATATACTATATTTGACTATTTATTTTAGTTTTTAAATTGTAAAACAGCATTGAAAACAATATATCCTGGCATTTGTTTTAAAATGAAATATTTAAATTATTTCATGTAAATAGTATTGTGTTTTGAAATTTTAAATGACTTTCAGTAATATTAATCAAGTTAGATAAATATATTTGTACTCATTTTTATAGTAATTTAATTTTGTTGTTCGTAAGCCTCGGAGAAATTGATATTTGGAATTTTTTTAGAAACTCCTTGCTCAAATAAACTCCTTGCTCAAATGTTGAGCCCATGGTTCATAACGATTCAGACATTTCGTGGCCATATCCTGAGGTAGAATAATCCTTGGATTTAACGGCTTGGGAAATTGATGTATTCTAGATTTATTGTATTAGACTGTTAAACTTTATTCCTTTTAATATGTGTTCCAAAAGATAACATTGGTTTGCATTTTGATATTCGTCTGCGTGTTTATAGGTTCTGAAGTTTGTAAGTGATAAGTGAATAAATGATTATTATTTTTTATGAAATCTGTAAAAGTACAAATAAAGAATTCATTAATTACAAATAAGTAAATGTAACCATAAGTTATAGCTTCACTGAATATGAGTTTTTCGAATACATACTAACTATCACCCATAAGGAAGGGCACTAATGGTTTTGCAGGAAAGAACCATAAGGAGAGAGTTTTTGCTGAACAAGTTTCACTGGTTTCAGTGGGAAAGTAAGCATAAAGGAGAACATTTTTAATAGAAATTTAGTTTTCTAGAAACCACTGGATAAACTTATATTGTACTCGGAGATGACCTAAATTCATTGATTCCAGTCTTTTTAGCTCCTCTTCATTTTTTTAACAGTTGTAACACAATTGCTAAGAAAAAAAATTGCTAATCCAATTTTTCAGGAAAAAAATCCTGGAAAGTATTTGAAGTCGGCTATTTTACTCTGTTTTTAAACCATTTGAGAGTATTTAAAATGTGACCTACATGCATAAAGGTTGGTCCCCACTCACACTTGTCTTCGACTGAAACCGGAAAGAAACATTCCACATTCTTAGACAAAGAGAAAATTTTTTTAAAAAAATATGACATGAAGGACATTATGTTATATAGGTAGATATTCTATTCATATATTATAGCATTAATGAAAGCAGTTTTCTACAGTTATAGAATCCTTAGTTATGTTCTCTATAGCCTATTCCAGGGTCTACTGAACAAAAGAAAAAGCCTTTAACAGAGATCTGATCTCGTCTAAGTATTCTCTGCGAGTTATTATATTACAAGTAAACAATTAAATTGAGCTTTTTGAATGAGACAAATTAAAAGTGTCGACATTTTTTGTTAAATATTTGTGAATTTTATTATATTTGAAAATTTAAAGAAAAAAATTTTCAATCGAAAGCTTAACTTTGTTTTTAATTTTTAAGATCATGAATGCTTTATTCGCTGTTCTTGTTGGAACAATCCTTGAACCTACGTGCTGTCTTGCATGTCAAAAGACTGTTCCATTTTAGAATTTTATCCTGTGTTTATTAGTCGATGTATTATTTATCCATATGCAATCGTTAATGTTTCACTGCCCTGAATATATATCTTTCACGTAGTATTTTCTCTGGTTTTCTCCTGGTTATACAATTCTTTCTTTTCTGCGTCCTCCCATCATTTTTTAGTTCCTTGCGTGTATTTATATTGATACTACTGCTTCACCTATTGTAACAGTTAGTATGTTTTAAAGTAACATTTAATTTAATAATTGTTAACTAATCCAGTTAACTCCCATGATAAAATCGGTTTTAAAAAAATTATAATCCCTATGCTATTTTTGCGAGTATTTGGCTTGAATATTTTTGATGGATATTAAATAATACAAAATTACTAAGACGTTTTGTATTGGTAAAATAAATAGTTAACTTCCATTTAGGTTATTCACTTATTTTCAATAAAGGTGCTATTTTTTTGGGATCTTATGTTTTCAATAAAAATCTCGGTAGCCAAATTTGTTCCCATTGATAAAAAAGAAGTTTAGACGGAGCTACATGAGGTTTATTCGAGTTGTGTGGGTGGGTATATATCCGAAAGTTTATGAGCACAAAAACGGCTCCTACAAAATGGATGTTCTATATTGTTTTTTGGCAGCGTGGCAGTGTTACCCATAGGGAACTCACATTTTTGGCAGAATATGATTTGAGCTTTTTTCCTTCTTAATTAGTAACTCTAGAGCTTTCAAATTTTCGAGATAATATGAAACTGACAGCAGCATGAAATAGACAATTTTTTCTATAACCGGGCAGGTTAGCTTTGAATAATATATATATATATAACAGATTCAATAATTATTCATGATTGATGGATTATAATTTTTTACCGTTTGATGGATCATGAATTTATATCCAAAAATAGTCCCTTTTGAGAGAATGGGATAAATATTTTTTCTTGATATTACAATAGATGGAAAGGCGCGTTAAGTACATGTTATTTTACAACAAACGGTTAACTATAGGAGGGTGAAATTTTATGAAAAAATTACAAAATGAGCCTGAGATAAAAAGTAATTCTAGATTTTCTGATTACCGAAAAAGACAATGTACCTGAAAACTCAACTTATAATAGCTCCACTCGTTGGATTTGTTTGTATTTACTTCGAAATTCGATTGTTACCAATCAAGTGAAAGATAATTCCTATCTATATGTTTGAAGAACGAATTTGATGAATTTCAATGATTTAATGTAAATATACGATTTAATTCTTAAAACCGTCAAGGAAATGCAAATCAACTATATATTGTGATGTTTTCCTGCGAATGATGAATGGTTCTCTTTCTAGCAAAGTGTTGTATTAAATCTATGTGTTGGATCATTAATCTAATATTATTGTCGTACAGACTCGGGTCCGACGGCTTAACGTCCTCTCCAAGGGGCGATGTGCTTAGATTTATTCACCACCTTCCACAGGAAGAGATCAAGGGGCAGAATAGAATGGGTATTGAACCCCGGAGCTACCAGTTCCGATGCGATCACGTTGCCACTGAGCTAACCTGGCACCCTTCCCATCTCTAGTAACATGACATGGTTTTAGGAAATAAGTATTTTCATAAAGGACAAATATACTTATGAGAGAGGCAAGTCAATCAGTTCTAAAATATTTTGTTAACAGAACAGAAGACATTTAAGCCTTGAAGGAATTCTCTGGTCTGAATCTTAGATAGTGACGCAGCTTTATAACATGCCTTAGAATCCAGTCAATCAGAACTATTATATGGGTGTTTTAATTCAACAACGATTTCAACGAATAGTTAGTGTAAATATAGGATATCACAAAATTGAAATTGGGTCCATTAGAGACTTTTTTAGAGGGAGGGATGGTTTATTCCTAATTAGTGAGCAGTAGTGGAGACTTACTAGATACTGTAAATAATGAAGATTACAATATTTAGAGATACGCAGGTCACCTTGTTATTAAAAGAAGAGGAACGCTTGATTGTACTGCATTTGAGGCCATGTAGCATACTCTCCAAGTTTGTGAGACTAGTAAAAGAGAAAGGTCCGTATATAAATCCAGGTAAAACAGTCTTTGTACCTTTCTCAAGTCAAAAGAAAATATACCATATTACCTTGAAGTATTTAATAGTACGAAACTGTAATTATCCGATGTATTATTCGTCTCTCTAGATCGAAGTTTCTCAAACTTTCGTCGACATTGGAACCCTTTTTACTTCAGTAACTTTCCCGGGAACCCCAAATTCTGATGATTTATATAATCATAATATAAATATTTCCATATGCCTTTATAAATAGTATGTATGTTGAATAACAATTAAAAAGTAATATTACTCCAATGTGTATTTTTCGAATAAAAATTAAACTAAAAGATTTTAATTTTAATGTTTTCTACAAGTGTATAACACATAAAACAGAATTACTAGCAATTTTAACAATAAGTTTATTTTGTAATAATTTTTTGCTTTATAATTGAGAGTTTGATTCTCAAGTCAACCTCATTTCGATAGTTACTTTTTATGGTAGTATAAAAGGAAAATCCGGTTTTACATAAGTAGGTAATGGGAAATGGCAGCAATGTGTGAAGTGCTATTTTTGCAATAGAAAGAAATTTGGGAATCAGATAGCTCCAAAAATGACTAGTGATTAATCCTAAATATGAATAAGATGTTGACCACTTCTACTTAATGGGTATATGTAGATACAAACATTATTCGGTTTCATGATTAACAAAAAACAGAATAAATCGGTACCCACTAAAAAAATTAGAAAATTTTGTTCTAAATGTTTTTCACGAAACCCCAGAAAGCTCGTTAAGGAACCCACTTTGGGAACCTCTGCTCTGGATGAAAGACTAAAATGGAAAAGCCATGTAACAGATATATTGTCATTAGTGTTGTGCTAAGGCCACTAAACCCAATGTTTTGTTGTGAGAGATTCTTTGGTAGATCCTAAACTCTTAACCACAAATTTTTGGGGTCTAACATTTAACATTTTTGTGTTTAGAAAATTAGTATTTCTGAGATAAACAATGGTATGATATGCATCGGTCAATGATCACCAACCTTCCTTACTTCCAGCATGGAAAAGTTATTAAACCCCCCCCCACCGATATTTTTATCAGAAAGACACAATTGGTGTCCATTGAGATTGATACGAGATGGAAATGCCTCAATGAGCGAATTATTGTTTATTATTTATCACAATATGAAATGGGAAAACAAGACTAAGATCTTTCAATCGTTTGTTTTGTTGTAGTCTTGTTTTCCATTTCATATTGTGGTTTGATCATTGATTGTTATTTCACGTGTTTATGTGAAATCTTTTTATATTATTATATATTGATAGTATTATTTATTATTATTCAAATGTTTATTATAACGAAATATTGATAGTTTTGGTTATAATGTTGTCTTACCAGGTAGAGTGATGTATGTACACTGAATATTTTCCTGATTTCAAGAAGGGTGATTTCGTCTGTATACTTAATTTTTAAAAAATTAGTAATCATAAAATTAGTAAAAAGAATTGAAACTCCTTGTGGATCTGTGGACACAAGGGAATACAAAGGAATAAGACAGTGGACAGCTTGGAAAAGTTTAGACAAAAAAAAAGAGACTGATTCGTAGCAGTTAACACAAACACTAAGAAATAAAAGAATTAACAAATCACAAATAAATTTGTGGTATTTATTTATTTTTTCGAACGGTGTATCCAATAGTGTTCGTATCAGTGGGTACTAATACAAACATTAGGTTTTTATAAAATTAAGAAAATTAAAAATAAACGGAAACGAACATAAAAGAAAACTAAAGTGCTCTACGCTTTATACATATTATTTCCATTAGATTTTCATATGGGTTTACTTACTACCTTAAAAAAAACTGTTGCTTTTCTTTGTTACATTTTTTATGATCTGTACTGCTGATTTAAAAAAAAGTATTTTTGTTTTAACAAAAAATTTTTAAGCTTGTTTTTAATTTATTTAGTGTTTTTTATTTTTTGCATCTTTTTAGGGTTTGCTTTATTTGCTGATTTCGTAGAACGAATGTTAATCAAAATTTACTGAAGTTAGAAACAACACTACCTTGACTGGTTATATTGAAATAACTAGAGCAATGGAAGCGATCAATATCAGAAGTAGGAGGACCAAAAGTAACATGAAAATGCGTAGCACGGGGATAACAGATTATAGGAAAACAGGAGAAGTAACCTTGGTATACATGATACAACACTACAACAACCAGGAGCTCAAAACTCCTTTAAATCTGTCAAGTGAAATATCCAAGCCTCGATAAAACTGAAATATTTCATAAAAAAATCTACAGCTGTATCACTATAAAGGTTCGCAAAGCCATTCTGCGAGTACAGAAGAGAAAGACCAAGCATTCTTTTGTAAAGTTCAAAAAGAATTGGGAGGAAATAGAAAATTGAATTGAATACGAAGAATGGGAAAAGTAGGAAAGGATTAAATAAATGAACGTATTAATAAAAATACCAGTATAAGACAAATACTAACGATATTGAAAAAAAATATTTTCGACCGTGTAGAACTCACTTTTAGTAACTCAGTATGGACCTCCTCGGAAGTGCATAGGATAGCATTCGTCACTTCTTTTGGTCGACCTGAACGTTCGGTGTCACTAGTGCTAGTACGACCACAACGAAACTCTGTAAACCACTTCTTAATCATTGAAATTGATGGTGCCGAGTCCCCGTAGCATTTATCAAGTCTTTTTTTAGTTTCAGTAATGAATTTTTTACGTAAAAAGTAATGCTTAATCAGCACACGAAATTCACTTTTTCTCATTTTCGTAAAAATACACGAGGTTGTCTGCTTTGAATGACTGCACGTGGTAGCTGGCTCATAAATCAGATAGTTGTCCACTAATAGATTACAGATGACGGCAGCACTGTTGCATTTGGAGTAACTGCGCAGGAAATTCAAAAAGTCACTGACTTAGCAATCCACCCTCGTAAATGGATATTAAATTTCACCTCCTAATGGAATGTGGGCTTGAAAATACTTGTCACCAAAAGTGTATGCATTGGGCAAAATATTAATTTTAAAATTTTAATCAGTGTTAGAGAAAATAATGTAGAAAAAGTATGTAAAACCTGATATAAATATTGTTTGGGTGGTTTATTACTGTAAAAAAAAAAATATTAAGTCCGTGACATGTTAATTTAATGAAGTTTGTTGAAAACAGTAAGGAATTTCTGTAGCTTCTAGTAAAGTTCTCGTTTTTACATCATCCCTCATAGGCCCTTCCATGCTCTGCTTCAGGAAGAACCAGGTCCCTTCATTTGTCATTGATAAGAGAGTGGTTTATTTTGACTAGAGGTCATGATTAGCAGTTTTCATTAAATGGTATTACCTCAGTCAGGCTTGCTGAGAGAGCGCGCCTCGGGCGTGATAGAAGCTTAGGTTTAGGTCGTAAGTTCTTAAAAAATTGTACCTTATGTACAAGTTACTTTTCCTTTGTAAGATGATGGGTATAATAACAACCGGTACCAGAAGCGAAAAGAGGGAATAAAACGATAGTATGCCTACTTCTGCTGTACCATATACTCAGTCTAAACTTTGTCATTAGATGATAAAAGTGAACTGAATTTCAAGAAATATGATGAATCTCTTATTCTTCAAACCTGGCTTATTAATCCTGGCATTAGTTAACATTTAAGGATTACTGATTATTCCATTTTAGATCTTTAGTGTTCTGTTTATATTGTCAAGATCTAGAAAATAATGGGCAAAATCCAAACAAAACTCTTAATTTAACTTCGTTGAACTGATTTTTGAGTCTCATTATTTGAAGTATTAAAGGAATGAATCAAGGTTCCTGTTCCGTATTTCTAGAATGGTCTGCTGCTACTTACTAATTCCAAGCTAAGTTTAGCTTTGTTTTGAAGCATATATACAGTGCTTCGTAATGCGACTTTTTGTGTATATGAATCATACGTAATTTAAGCTACATTTTTCTTTTCATGCTCTTTGTAAATACGTTTTTCGAATATAATAAACATTAAGTTTTGACTGACTGTATATATATTTGAACACTGGAATCTACATATCTGGATCTGGATCTGTTGACTATTTCATAACCAAATTAATCATTTGACCATGAAATAACCAATTAGATATTTTTGAATACATATATGTATGAAATTACCATTAGAAGTAATAGATTCTACTTGTTTTTTTAAACTAAACCTCGAATTCATGACATCATGAATTTACTTATTCAAATATACACAACTCTTCAGCTATAAGTCGTCAGTACCGTACAATAGACGTTACTGACATAAACCATAGACATCATTAAATATAACAGCTCTATTTCATGGTATTTCTGGTGTCACTCAAGCGAAGCAGAGCATGTTCGTTCGATATGACGATACACGTCAAAATATCGAAGTTACTTATGTTTGCAACTTTCTATTATTTTAACCATGTTATCGTTTACCTATTGGAGGTTAGATCACTCTACTTCTGCTCCTTAAACATGTATTATTCTTTTATGTTTCAATTCGCCTGAAAGCTTATATGGCATATTCGTCTGTTTTTTATTAGTTGTCGTAATCGTATCCTCTTTCGTATTATATGTTTGAATATATATATACATTTATATGATCAAATCACAATATGAAATGGGGAAAAAAAGACTAAGATCCAACTCAGTTGGGTTTTTGACTCTGACGAAGACCGCTTGTTACGGTTGAAAGATCTTAAGTCTTTTTTTTTTTTTTGTCATATTGTGTTTTGATCATTGATTATAATTTCACGTGTTTATGTGAAATCTTGTATATACACATTTATGTGTGTATAATGAAAGTCACAATAATAGCGTGTGATCGACTACACAGTCAATAGAATCCCTTCTATAAATTTATGTGCAATCTTTACTATATCTATTACAATAAATTAATTGCAGTGGTTTTTTATGCTTATGTACATTTTAGCTTCAGTGAGACCTGACCATAAGTGCCAGGTACATATATATAATATATATATATATCTTTTATATATGATATCTTATTTTTATTTTACAAAAATTGTTGACTTAAACAGCAGTATAAGTTTAAAAGTTACTCAAAATTATAAGTGTAAGGGGTGAATGTTGAGGGATTGTGTAAGTCAGTGGACAGTTTGTGAGAGATGCTGGTTGAGTAGGTGGGCAGTTCCCCGCTGGAGCCGGGCCTGGCTGCAGGACTCGCCTCCGGCACCCCCACGCCCGCAGACTTCTCCGCTCTCATGGCTGCCCAGGGACTTGACTGGCACCAACTGGCCATCTACCTTTGGGTAAGTACCTTTAAGTCTTTGTCTTCCACTCACTATCTTCGTAAACTGTAGTCTTTTCAAAACTTAATGAATTATTGGGGCATTTTGTAGTGTATTCAGGTAAATAATTCAGATTGGTAGTGTAATTGTAGTTACCTCTGGTTCGGTAGGAATGCATGATTTTTTTTATAGGTATATCTTGTGGTATATTTTTTATTAAATGCTATATTCTTTCTTAATATTAAACAAAAATTGAATACATTGTAGAAGATGGAAAGGAGAGAGAAGTATGAGCAGATGGCTCGAGAGCGAGAAAGACAGAAGATGGAGGTGAGTCAACGCAAGTGGACTCGACGTGAGGAGCAAGACTTCTATCGGACCATCTCGTCTTACGGAGTCAACTACAACAGGTAACCTCTGCTCTTCTAATCCAGCTTACGTTATAACATGCTTTCAAGAACGGAAATAATATTTTAAATACTCTTTATTAAACTAGTAATTGAATTCATATATTTATTTTCTTATATATGTAAATAGTTTTTGCATGACTTAGTACCGGGACCATAATTTTTTTAATTGCCTCTAAAATCTCAAGTTTTGGGACTAAAGTCTATTTAAAATGTGAGCAAAAAAAAAAAAGTCTGAATATTGAAATCTTAAGGTAATCGATATCTTTTGGTCAACGTAGAATTCTGGTTCGGAGCTATACTAGACTAAATATCATTAAAAGAAGCCATCTTGGTTTATTCATGGTGAAAGCTAAACCAAACATGAAATATTAATTTTCCAACATCTCATCAATTTCATACTGTCTATATTAATTTAAATATTCAGTTTTTGTATCTATAAATATTATAATTATTATATTTGTTTCGTATTAATAATATTATTAAACACTTTCTTATTCTTAATATAATCTAATTTAATAATATGTATTGTATTAATATAATAATATTAAACACTTTATTTTATTTTATTACATACCTTTTCTTCTTCGACAGAAGTAAATAAATTTTGAATAATAACAACTATGAATAATCGAGGCTTAGTGAGCTCAATAAAAATGGACTTACTCCGAGTTTAAGAATGTAATTCTGTTTGTTCAAGATGGTTAATCAAAGTTAATGAAAAAGTGTGTAGAACAATATTTTGCAGGGAAAAAGTCATTATAAAACCATTGATTTGACTGCAAAGTAAACAAGTTTTATTTGATTGATTTCTTTTATAATTATTAGAAAAATAATTTAAGTCGTAAGTTGTATTCCTTGCCCGACCGGTTCTGGGCTGTTAGCATCTTATCCTCCCTCAAGAGGCTTATGAGCTGGATAAACTGGATCCAGTCCGAAAGATTGAGTAGGGAAGACTAGCTGATACTATTTGTGTCATAAATATATATGTTTCGATATAAAATTAAATATTCGTGTGTATTTTAAAGGCAAAAGAAGATATATGACTGGTCAAAGTTTAAACAACTTGCTCGCTTAGAGAAGAAGTTCGACGACACAATGACTGAGTATTATGTGGCCTTCTCTGCCATGTGCAAAAGAGTGTGTGGCATCAAACTTTCCCCTGAAGAAGGTATACAAACGTTGTTATTTTATATTTCATACAATCGATTAAAAAATAATGAAAGGAAGAAGAATCTGTGTCTCATATGTGAAAATTAATATTAAAATTAGATTATTGTTTAAAACATGAATTGAATGAAATCTCTTTCTTTTCTCTCTCCCTCCCTCCTGTTCATTTCTAAAAATATATCTGCGTAAATATAATTTAATCCCTTTCGATGTATTGATGTCAGGACATCTTGTATGCTTCTTAGTTGCTAGGTGTTCTTGGATATTTTGTTTTGGTGTTTCAGTCAATAATGCCTTATTTTTTGTAAAGAGAGCTTTATGGACGTATAAGACTTTTAATCTTATAAATAACAGACTTGTTTCTTAATCAGTATTACCACATATGTGTGATATTCAAGAGAACGTTAAGAGTTAAGAGAACAGCTTTTTTTTTTTCATTAGTCATACTTAATATATGTTTAATAAAACAAAAGGGTTTTTATGATGACCTAAATAAATATTTATTATCTGCAGAGAGGATAGAAATTGCAGTAGAAGTGCTGTCAGAAGAACGCGCGAGGAGAGTCCTGGAGAGGATTTCACTGCTGTCTAAGATTAGGGAGGAGATCTTGGTGCATCCTTTGCTTCAGCAGCGACTCGCACTGTGTTTGCCCTCGGCTGACACTCCGGACTGGTGGACTCCCGGGCTCCACGACCGAGACCTCCTCATAGGCGTTGCTAAGTTAGTATTCCTAGAACTAGCTTGTCAATCTTTGATTTTTAGTTTAAGACTTCCATACTCAAAGTTCTTTTCTTTCAAAATGTATGATAGTAGTTCAGTCGAAATTGTATTAAATTGAAGAAAGTAAACACAATTAATGTCATAGTGATAACTGTTATCGAATTAATGTTTGTTTTATCACGAAAAATAAATGTAAGATATTGTCATATTATGGCTGGTCTTTTATTTAAATGTTTCCCTGAGGGAAGTTATTTGTTCAAAATATAATTAGATCAAGCTTAGTATTCGTAACCATGTTGATTTTTTATTAAATATTTTGTTCAGAATAGGTGTTTATTATCTCTATTTGTTCTAATTTAATCGTTTTGTTGTTTCCAGACATGGCCTCGGGAGGACAGATATATATATACTTAATGATCCTGAACTTTCATTTTACGCTGTGACCCAAAAGAATCTCATGAAAACTGAGAGTACCGTAAAAACAGAAAAAAGTGACGATATTATGGGGTTAGAAAAAAATGAAATAGTCGTTAAGTTAGAGAAAGGCGAAGGAACACTGAAGATAGAAAAAGTGGGTGTTAAAGGAGAAAGTGAATTGGTGAAACCAAAGGAAGAGGTAATGGAGGAAATCGAAAATACTAAAAAAGAAGATGAGAAAGTAAAACCAGAAGAAAAATGTGAGGAAGAGGTGAAGAAAATGGAAGACAAGCTAGATGAACCTGCTGTTGTAGAGGGTCAACATCAAGGGCAAAAAGAAGAGCCTGAAAAAATGGAAGAAGAATGTGTCCAAAGTAAACCTGCAGAAACTGAAGAGAGACCAGTGTGTAAAGAACAATGTACACCGATGGATCAGAGCAAGGATGAATGTGAGATGGAAAAAGTCGCAGTTGACTCAGTGACTGTAACTGAGAATGTACCTATGGTCGAGACTCCTCAAACTATCACCTCTGAGACAACAACACCGGTTAAGGAAAGCGAGGCCGAGGCGAGCACTGATGAAGCTGAAGCAAAAGTTCCCCTTAAGGATGAGCCTAAAATTGATGCCAAAGCTGAAGAAAATAAGACACCCAGTGAAGAGACTCCGTCCCTCATCAAAAAGGCTTTGAATGAGGAGCCCAAGAAGGAAGAAGCTGGAACTCAGGTGAACAAGGGAACTGAAGTTGAGGGTATTGAAAAATTCAAGGCCTTGTTTCCAGAATTGGAGGTGATGCAGAAGCTTCCAGAAATAGATACGAGTGTTGTAAATGAGAAACCTACTCTTACAGTTCCTAAACCATCTCTGGACACAACAGTGGCCCAAATCATTGCCAATAGCTACCAGAATCACATCAAGTGGCCTAAGGTGAGTTTTCACTGAATGAATGTTGAATCCTAAACCCTAAACATTGGTTTCAACCTTTCTAAAGAAACTTTCGTGACAAGAATCAATATTGAAAGCTACCATTTTTGTTACTTGATACTTTAAGATGTATATGGTTAAAAGTAGACATTTTATTCATTCCAGTACCTGTAATTAGACGAAACATCAGTTCTTTACACTTTGAATTAGCTAAAATAATAAGAGCACTCTTTCTCATAAGAACTAAAATCTAAATACAGAGTATTCAGATAAGAAAATTATAATGAAAGAATAATCAT
The DNA here is from genome assembly GCA_026182355.1 of Hermatobates lingyangjiaoensis. Classification (NCBI taxonomy): domain Eukaryota; kingdom Metazoa; phylum Arthropoda; class Insecta; order Hemiptera; family Hermatobatidae; genus Hermatobates; species Hermatobates lingyangjiaoensis. Next base: position 2,720,593 of record JAPFBL010001927.1, read on the forward strand.
CTTTCATTGAATAGCTGATTATTACAATTTATTACTCCTTACTCAAACTGCTGTTAGAAAAGATATAAATAAAATCATCCCGTATTCTTTTACCACTTTAAAGAAAAAAATATTGTTTAAGAGTCATTTGACTCTCGATACCAATTTGCACATTCATAATTAACTATGGGCTCCAGTGGATTTCTTGGTAATAAGTGGCATACATGTTAGACAAAATATTCTAGTGTTATTACTATTATGTAAATAACATTTTTTTAAAGTAACTTTTATGATAATTAAGTTATGGTTAAACTTAACTGTCTAAATAAATTTATTGATATGAGGTCTAATAGAATTGTGTTGGTTAGGAGCACGCACTACAGGTCCGTCTCGAACATATCGTGCATGCAGTAGAGGTGGGAGAGTGGCCGGTAAGCACGAGCTTTTCGGCATACTCAGAGTGTGGGACGTCGACGGACCTCAGTCAGCCCTCACACATAGATGAAAATCCCCCACCTGCCCATTCCGAGGTCATCACCATTACGACTGATCATGGAGTGCGACCTCCTTCCGCTGCTCATCCTACCAAACGGAAGCGCCACATTGCCATCGATGTTGAAACTGAGCGGGGTAAGTTTTGTGTTCGTGCTTTACTCCTACTATGCCTTCTTTTATAATTACAATAATAATTCTCGTGTGTCTGCAGCAAAGTTACACGCCCTCCTCAATAGCACGAACATGCAGATGTCACAACAAGTCGCTGCTGCTCATATGAAATCCTCTCCTTGGGACCATCACACCGACGAGTCTATATCAGATGATTCTAGGTAAGATCATCTTTTTTTTCCATTGTTTTTTAATATAATACCTTAACTAAAATATGTATTATTTGACTACAGAAGATCTACTCCTGGATTACAACCACCACCAGCACACCAGCAACAGTCTACAGCACCCAGGGTGTTATCGCTGCCCTTCGATCTGACTGTTGGGAAGAGTGCGGCTACAGGAGCTGGAAGTGGGGCTGGAGGAAGTGGGAGGAACTCACCAGGGGTCACGGGTGTTGCAGTGGGTGTCCTGGACTTAAGCAGCAAAACAAGCCCAGCTCCTGCTCACACTGCATCAGCACCTCCTCCAGCAACGCCACCCTCGCCGACGGCGCCACTGGACCTCGCCTCTCATAAACAGCCCAAGAGTAAACTGGACGACACTCTCAATAAGTTAATGCAACGAAAGAACTGCCCTGTGGAGGAACCAGTGGTTGGAAAAGAGAAGAAACGGCGAAAACTAGATGAGATTGTACTTGGTCTGAGTGCGGCGAAGGAGCAGATGAAAGAAAAAAGAGAAACGTCTGCAGTGACTGTGACGAGTGTTGGGAAGGCGGCAGGCAGTCCAGCACCCAAGGAGCCACCTCCTACACCCTTGTCAGCCTACCTGGAACAACACAACCAGCTGCTGCGACAACAGCACTCGCTGCAGCAGCAGCTGCTCCACCAGCAGGCTCTCAAGCCCTCCCACAACCATCACCGAAAGACCTACGACCAAATCATGGCCGACATCACCAAGGTCACCGACTTCTCTGCCAAGATGTCTTCCTTTTCCAATGAGGCTAAGGTTTCATCAGTTATTCTATTTTATCTCAGAATCCATTTATTTTGTAGTTCAGTAATGATAATTACTGATTTAGAGGATATTCCCTAAGTTATTTATGAGTTCTTATAATAATAATAATAGCCAAAGATAATATTATTCAGTAACTTAGTCTTCAACAGAATCATTTATTAAACCTGATAAGTGTTAATATATTCAGTAAAAACTGAGTAGATTTGTTTTATTCCAAAAATACATTGTTCATTTTTAAACTAAAATTAATATTCTGTGACGAAGTTAATTTAATGAATAGTTCCTTTTCTTTTATAGTGCTGACTAAGATTAATAATAAATACATTGAAGTCTGTTAAATGTTTGGAAAGCACTTAATCTATGTTGTGTAGGTTAACAAATGGCTGGCAGAGCAGACGGCGGCCGCAGCTGCAGCAGGTGTAGGGGATGCAGGACTGAGTACAGCTGACTTCTTGGCCAGACGACGGAGGCCCAGAGTTGACCCTACTCTTCTCGACTGGAAGAAACTTACCGGTGAGGAGAACGTATCTGTCATCAACAGAATCACTGGCAAGAAGGTCAGTATAACTTACACTCAGTATCCTTTGACTAGTCATATAAAACAATTTACACCACAGAAATAAAATAATTAGAATAAAACAGTTTCCATACCGGAGTTCCGTGCCAGTAGGTAATGATCTAAAAACTTTTTTATTTTAATTATTTTGGAGTTTACGATTCCAGTTGTGACATATCTGAATAAATATATAGCCTGAATTTTTGTAATCTCAGGTAATGTGGCTTGGCTCGCCCAATACTAAAATTTGTACCAAGTAATAAATGAGCCACAATTCCGCCTCTAGAATAGCACTAAACGGTGAAAAACCTTATATGTGTGGGCATTGGAAAACAAACAAACAATTTTTATCTCCTCTTTTCACTTTTATGTAACGTTATTTTCCGACCATGTAATCCCTTGTATTGAAATATATTATTGATATTTCATACTCTATTTGATAAGCCGACGTTCGATGTCTTAGATTAGACATCGATTAGATTAAACACATTTTAAAGTCTTTTATGAGCTGTTAGCATATTCATTACCATAAATATATATTTATGTAATGTTTTTTTTTTATTAAAATATACTATGCATTTCATTCTTTCCTTTAATGCTGATTTGGGAAACCGTTATGTTATTTATCTTATATTCCAGTATACCTAACATAATATATGAAAATGTTCCCCAAACGAAGATTTCTTGAAATTAACGTGTGCTTTATCTTTTACAGTTAACTGGTTCGAAGGCCCCGCAACTGAAGCGCTTAGCACAGTGGCTCTTAGAGAATCCTATGTATGATGTTGACCCGAAGTGGGCAGAACTTGTCAAAGAGAGGGGCAATTTGCCATCAGACCTGGCGAAAAGAGTGACTCAGGCTAGTAGTACGCCTAGTAGTGGGATGGCACCAAGTCTGCAACAGGTGACCGCCGCAGCTGCTACCTCTTCCGCCAAAACCAAGGCCTCTCCACGCCCTCCGCTTATGTCAAGTCCTCCGCCCACATCTTCGGCTGCTGCCGCGGCTGCAGCAGCCGCTGCGGCCTCAATGCCCATGCCAGGGCTTGCTGGCATCAATCCTGCTCTCTTATCACTTGGCGGTTTTGACCCTAAGAATAACCCCTTACTATTCCCATTTGGTGGTATGTCCTCTGCTCTTAGTGGGCTTACAAATATGAATCTTACAAATTCTCTCTTTGCAAACCTCGCAGGTCTTGGTTTACCTAATTTGTCTGGAATGGAGGACCAACCTGGTACTTCTAAACAAACCAAAACTCAGCGAAAAGAACCGGCATCAACAAAACCAACGCCTACATCTTCAAGTTTGCCCAACTCACTGCCTTTCTTCTTTCCGAATCCCAGTTTATTGTATTCACCTTTGGGTCTTGGGGGATTGAATCCTTTTTCACTTCAACCGGGAGGTGGAGCATATGATAGCTTGGGTCTTTTGAATGGTGGTTTGGCGCGTGGAAGTAAGGGTAGCAGCCAGTCTTCCTCGGGTAGAGCCACCACTACCACCACATCTACTACGTCCATGGCCAATGCACCACTTTCGTCATCTAGAGCGCGACAGGAATTTACCCTTCCACAGGATACGCAACTCCTAGAGAGCCTGACTCGCTCTACCAAAACTCCTTCTAAACCCAGTAAGCCTTCAGAAGTTGATAGTTTGAGAAATCTCATGGCGGCTGCTTCTCTACCTGCATCCTTCAAAGCACAGGATAAGGAAACACTAGAAGCGCTATCAAGGACATCTGCCGATTTACTGTTCTCTCGTCTTCCACAAGAACAACCATTGAAAAAACCTTTCGAACTGATAAAGAGGAAAAAGGAGCCCACTCCTGAAGAAACTATTGCTAAGAGGGCTAGACCTGAACTGACAATAGAAAAGAAAGAAGATGATAGCAGTCAGTTGATCGAAAAAATGGAGACATCATCATCGGTACCGACAGTCGAAACGCCAAGTGTGAAGACTGCCGAGGAAGAAGAACAGCAGGTGCAGCCAGCAGCACCGGCAGTAACGGAAGCGAGTAGTGGGGAGGTAGTGCCAGAACCATCCCCAGCGGAAGAACCTCCGCCTCCACCGCCACCTCCACCTCCACCACCACCGGCAGCAGCCCCAGCGCCAGTGGATCAGGCCTCCGAGGAGGTGGACGAGCGACCTGCCGAGGAGGAGGCACCGCCAGCGACGACTGAGGAGCCTCGCAAAAAGGCTGCCAAGCCACGCAAGAGGCCTACCGGGGGGGATGCAGTGGAGAAGAAGAACCTGCGCAGCAGCGCCGGGAGGGCTGCAGCTGCTGCGGCCGCCCGCCACCGAGCAGCCTCTCTCGAGTAACATTCCCAGTATTAGCTCCCGACCTCCTTCATTACGCTTACTAGCAAAGCAGCACACTATGACAACTTACACTGTCCACCTTTTTTAATCCATTATTTATTTATTATTATTGTTGTTATTATTTTCAAGTTAATATTTTATTTGTGGTGTACTCTTACATATAAGTTGAATGTATAGATGATTGTATTTATATGTAAATACATATATAGCATGTGATTTTTGTATAAAATCCGCAACTATGCGGTCTTGTCTCAAAAGGGACTTGTCTTTTAACTGTGTGCACATTTGTTGTGCACTATTTATATGAGTCAGATGTTTATAAATGTATAAATTATATTTATGTACACAAAAGTTGAACTGTGATAGCATTCACTTTTAATTGTCCTATTTTTGTTGATTGTGCTGTTTGTATTTTTTTTTACGTTAAATGTAGTGACTTCTGATCATGGAAATTTACCCAAGGAGTTCATTTTTCCTTGGTTTATGACGATTTTATCTCAGACTCCTTTAGACTTAGGTTCTTTTATTTCTGTTATTTGCTGCTGCTGTCACAGTATGTTCTTGGCTTTAGAGAAAAAAAAAAGAGTTTTATTTAATAATAATTTATAATTTAGAGAGTCCTGATTTTATACCACCAAACTGTATTAATTTTTTATCTGTAAATATTTTTTAAAAAAGTTAAAATAATAAAAAGTATGAAAATATGTAAAAGTTGTAAAATTGCTTTGTGTTATGGTGAGGGGACTTGAGTTAGTCTCCAGTGTATTTAGCCACCTTGTATATATTAATAGACTAGCGAAGAGAATATGTTTCGAGTTAAGACTGGCTTATTTATTACTGTACGTGGTGGGATGCCTCAGTGGGCAACTTTCACGTTCCCTTTTATCTCTTTGTAAATAGTTACAATATTTTTACATCACAAGTTAGGAATGGTCGCCTCTCTGGGTGGGGGCCAGCCAAAATGTAGATCATATTTAGCTTACAACATCCGGTAATTTCTCACTCTGCCAGCTTGGTTCATGGTGTTTCTTTCCCTGTTTTATTTTATTTTTTTTTCAGATTGTTTGAGGCTAAGCTTTGCTTTATTGTTTACAATAAGCCCTAAACAAGTCAAACGAATAAGGAGGAGTGTAATTTTAACTGTTTGTTATTATTTTTTTATAGAAAATGGTATTATTAAGTATTATTTAATTTCCGTAGATTAGATTTGTTCAAACTGCTTCGGTAGTTACGGATCAGATGAGATGAACTTGTGATAAAAACCTGGACTCACAGTTGACTATGTGGAAATAGCTACATTGTTTTGGTAGACTTGAAGTAGCTTGGAGCCTGTTTGGCCGTTCCTCCACAATTGGCAACTTCATTTTCTACTCATCACTTCCTTTTTTTTTTTTTTTGCAATAGTACATGTCAATTGGATCATCAATGTTTCATATCGTAGAATCTCGTTTTTTATATATTGTTGATCAGTCTTATTGGAATGATGACCTAGTGGTTCTTGAAAACATGGTAACTTGTTTGTTTTTTAACTGCGTATTTCGAAATGTGTATTTATTAATGGCTAATGTACTTATGTAAACTTTGTTACAAATACAGTGAGTTCCGTTAATTATTAATTGATTGTGTTTTTTTTGTTTGAATTCATCAAAAAAACTCAATTTTTGGTAAAGTATTTTGACATTTACATATATAAAAGAATCTGTTGAAATAGATTTATTATTATGAGTAATTTTGTTTTAATTCCTGAAATTTTAATTTAAAAATAGCTTGAGGCCAATACTGTGGTTTATTGAACACCATTCATATAACAACACTCTCCATTAAACTACAGTTTGATTCACTACATACAATATTACACTATTTTTTTGTCAAATTGTTAACGATTATATCAATCTGAAGAGTGAAGGAGTACTCGTTTACTAGATTCCTTTGGATATGTTTTCAATAAAATATAAGAAATAATTTTTCTGTAATTTAAACGCATTTTCCTAGTTATTAGTAAATATACTTTGGATAAAATACTTGACAGAACTATCAGACAAATAATTTTAAATTAAAAGGCAAAATAAAAAAAACACGTCCCTGTAATGTGGACAACCTTATACCTATTCCAAAAGAGTCTTTCTTCTTATATGAGAAAAAATATGGATTTTCTTCACTCAAATTTAGTGTAGCTCACTTTTTAACTAGTGAATAGATATTGATTATAATGTGTTTCGAATCATAGAGATTATTTTCAAAATATTTTGAATCGTTTTGCTTGTTGAAATAAAGCTTAAATTATGAAGCTGGAATGGAAGAGGCCAAATCGAGTTAGGATCTTAATAAAATTTTGAGTGGAAGTTATAACTCTTCTTCGTCTATTATAACTGTGGTTAAACGTTTATTTCAATCAGGATTTTGTTTGGACTTTCGTCTTTGGTGGTGACATCCTTTCGGTCTTTTTTTAGGAAAGTGTTAATTTTTACCTCTAAAGAATCAACACACTTGATTACTTCCTTAGTTAACAGTGAAGATTCATTATTTTAATAATGGAAATATGAACTGTTATGCAATGGGTAACATCTTTTTAGTCTTATGCTCTCTTCTCATGACCAAAAAATGATACATACTATTACTTATGTAATAAAATACTTATTTTGAACCCTTTCTAATCAGTAGTTGAGCACAAATAAATTGCAATAAAATACCTTTCATGCAAAGAGAGTTGAGTTTGAATTTCAAATTTCATTAAAAACCGTTGTATGATTTGAACTGTGGCGCGCCAATAGATATAGTTGGTCCACTCAATACAGACATTGTCACAAAAATAAGAAGAATCTAAGACTCTCAAGACATGAAAATCTGTCGACAATTTCAAAGTCGCTTTTTTCATAATTATGAAATACACTATTTATAGACAAGTTGGACAAAAAATGTTTGGACTATATAGTGGTCTCCGCCTTATTCATGTTTACTTTTGAACGTTAAAAGATGCGAACATAATTTTCCAATTTATTACAGTACTTAACTATTTTAACCATCATCACTTATAAGATTGCGAGAAGAATGTATTGTTCCCCTTCATTCAATATTTCAACAAAAAAAATTGTTATAAATAGATATTACTTTGCTTATGGGATATTTCCGTAATTAATGATAACGACCATCGAAAAATATTTAGTTTTTATTCGTGATTAAATCAAAATCACACAATTCTGTAATTTTTTTAAAAGAAGCATATTAAGAATAAACAAAATTTGACTTGATTTCATTTGCAAGGAATTTCGGCTTTTAAGTAGAATGAAAAACTATTTTGAATCGATATTGTTTTGTTCACTTCTATTTAGTCCTAGATATGAGAAACCTTTCTGCTATGAATATTAAATTCAGCAACATATTCTCTAAAAATCTTTTCCATATATCTAAGTTTATTACTTTAATTACTATACAATAAGAAAAGGTGTTTTCCGACCTTATGTAACCAAAGAACCAACCAATTATGAGACTTGGCAATCAACAATAAATGTCAAAAGAAAGTAATAATGATTCGTGGAATGCAGGCATTAAGGTACAGTAAGAGCAGTTGTATAATTATGTATTATGATAGTACACCTTTCGGTCAACTGATTATAAATTCATTCTAAACTGTATGGTGATTGGGACATGGAATTTATTAAGGTGAATTAAATGGCTAGGGCATTCATTCATATGATAAGCATGAATATTGAAAGGTCACCAAAACAATTCTGTTTACTACCTTGCACGGGGCAAAAGGAAGCAGCAGACGTGTGATAAGATGCAGCCAGACATTGAAATTGATTTAAGGGCTCTAAACAGAGGGTGGTCAATTGGAAGAGATTGGATGTGTGCAGGGAAGAAAAGAAGAGTTTTTATGAGGGAAGGTAAGACCCACCCTAGTCTGTAATGTTAGTTTTACTAATTCATTGCCTTTTTTGTTATTAGATAGAAATTTATTGAAATGGAAGTAAAATAAACTGAAAATGAAACTTCAGTTTTCCATTGGTTTGTACTCGACAACTTTATTGCGTTAAAGAACATTGTACTCTTGTTTTTTAGTAGTTTTTATGGAACTGTAAACTTTGCGGAGAGCAGTTGTAAATTATTTTATTGGTAACTTTTTTTTTCTTCTAATTAGGCAAACTTTATTACATTGTATGAACACCAAAAATAAAAAGAAAAACTTTTTCGAAGAAAGTACTATGACGTTCGTTGACCCATCTCATAACCTGGAATGGTCGTATTTCTTCTTCAAATAACTCTTAACAACCTACTGCCAGTGTAAATCAAGATCAGGATGAAAGGAAACATTAGAAATATGAAATAATGCTGTTAATAATGGTTATTTTTTTGGTTTGAGGAAGAGACTTGAAATGATTTGGAAAAGGACAAATAATATGATATAATTAGCTTGCAAAAAATAAGCAAGGAAAAAATATTTTTGTGACACTTTTCCATTTAAATCTAATCACTGCCTCTTCTTACTTCTTCCTCAAAGATACCTTGGTGAAGTAACAGGAAGCTATATGGCAGCAAATAAAGAAAAACAGATATAAATGGCGAGCAACTATTTTTGCGCCGGGGGTGGGCGTAAGGTTTACCCCCCCGTCAAATGAGTGTTGGATTCAAGTAGACTTGCTGGACCAAACCATATTTACAATTAAACACTGATAAGAGGAAAAACACTGACAATCAATATTACAGACATTTCTACAAACTTTTCCTAAAAATCGTGTATGGGATGAGTTTAAGAAATGTCTGCAAAGACAAAAATATTAAATTGACAAATAATGTGAACGTTTTTGACATACACTTTAAACACCACACTTTTCTAGATCGTCAAATATTTAATGAGCATTAGTTTCCGTGACATTGGGAAAGACAGGTCTGCTATAACAGACCAACAATCATGGGAGCCAGCATCCTCGAAACTTATAAGGTATCGTTACTATTATGACATTTTCAAACTGTTTTTTAAAGACCATCTATCAGTCATATATTCATTTTACTTAAATATCACTCATTTGAAGATATCTATGAAAATCTGCTTGCTATTGAAAACCATTTGGATGGATTTCCAGGGTTTTTGAAGGAAGACATCGGAACGGATATTGAGCAATTTGTATGATGGTATTGTATAGAATGTATTCCCTATAACTACATGGTGATAAAGAGAAGAAAAAATGTAAACGGATCTCCAGACATATGGGAAGCAGTTTTGAAGATTATTAAGACTTGAAGACGAACAAGAGTCACTAAAAAGTTAAGGATAAAATTCAGTCGAGCAACCACGAGAAAGTGGTGGTAGAATAGTAGTAGTGATGGGGGTACGATTAATAAAGATAGAATTGTTTTTTTCATTAGTTTTTCGGACAACTTTAATACCTCATCATGTTGCTCTCTCCTCTAAATTTACCATTAATTCTAAAAAATTAAGAATAATATGCAAAACTCGAATCATATTCGTTTATCACTGACTAATAAGAGAAAAAAAGTATCATTTGATATCAACATATTTAATAAACTCATCACGGGATCTATTGCAGAAATAATTTTAATTTTTTTCAACCGGAACAATGAAGAATGCTATTATTTGCAAATTGAGTGAGACTATTGGATTGATTATAACGTTGGATTTACCAACGTAGTCTTAGTAAATCCTAAGATGGAAAGAAGCTTACCGTCCTAGGGGATTGTATTCAACTTATCAATATGACCCAATGACTTCTTCAAGAGAGCCGATAAATAGTTCTTTTGAATTTTTCATTTCAATGATTTTATTCCAAAAATACCGATGTGTTCTCCATTGCATGCTGCGATCCAGCTTCCATACTGTCACATGTTGAACACGGAACAGTGTCAACATGGAAGCGATCTACTGAGGAGAAGGAGGAAGTAAATTGTAACTACAACGCCCCCATACTTTATTGGAAATATTTACAAGCATTACTTTTTACTTTCATTCATAAGTATTTATGAATTTATTTGCTTAGTTAAATCATATTAACTGATGGTATTTTTTTTCAGATGGAATTGTTTGCTGTTTTTGAAGCTAACGGCTTGATTTAAAGAGAGGGAAAATTTGCAATAAAAGAGATATATTGATCAACGGCATCTGTAAAGGAAAATCAACTGAGTATGAAGCATTTTTTTTCTTCGGACTACCTTCTGAAATCATAAAAACAACTTTTGGCTTCTACATCATTACTATTGATTAATTAGACTGGAATTAGACCGAGGACAAAACCCACTAAAATTAAATTATACTAATTGTTGTTTTTTTTTTTTAGATGGAATTGTTTGCTGTTTTTGAATTTAACGATTTGAGGTCAGGACTGGGATAGGACCGAGGACAAAAACGACTTACATGAGGAAGATTTGAAAGGAATCGTCAATATAAGGTAAGTGTAATTAATATAATTTTTACAAATTTAAAATGTCATGGATTGATAGTACTATACCTCTTTTGTCTATTTCAGAAGGGGAATGGAATGTTTGAAATAACTACCGCTGCCTACGCCATGAAAGCTGTACACTTTAGACCTGTGTGCACTCACCGGTTAGATACCTTTAAATCTTAAATTTTGACTGGGTGTAGTACTTGGGAATCTGTATGTATACCACGCATACCGTTTATTCCGTACAACTGTCAGTTTCAATTCAAACGGTTGCAATTTCCCGTCAGGTTCTGTTTCTCAATGATTCTAATAAGTCGCAAGGTCAAACTCTATTAACTGTAGGGAATAAAGTGAGTGAGACCAAGTGTTTCTCACATGGTCAACTATATGTTGCTTGCTCAAGAGTCAGAGGTTTCAACTCTCTGTTCTTCCATGCACCTGAAGGGCAGACAGATACTGCGGTATATACAGAGGCACTACATAACACTGTACTAATAACGATATTTTCTGCTATTTTATAATTTCTATTTTCATTTTGGAATACCATGTATTATCTACGTGGTATTTACACGCATTTCTACAGTAGTATTTAATTTAATGAAACAATGGGGAATGACAATAGGATGAATAAAGCAGTATAGGGTTAAATATTTATTGTACCATGGTCTTTCATTAGTAACTCCTTTTACAAGTAGTATTGAAGGCCCTCAAAATTATCTAAAATCTTCTACAGGGATCTTCTTCAGATTTATACAGGTCGATTATTTTCTCCACCTCTTCTTTTGTTAAACATCTGCAAACAAGTCATTTGAAACATTAACAAGCCATCTGAAAAACATTAACATTGTATTTAATGGTTTATTTTTAAAGGATTTATAATAATAGAAGTTGTGAATAATATTAAGAAATCATGTAAATAAGATTAAATAAATACTTTGCTTTCTTAGAAGAATTGTCTATGAATGAACAACAATATTCATCAAATTTTTCAATCATCCACCATCTCTATAACCAATTAAGAAGATTAAAACAAGTTTAGGATAAATATTAAATAGTCAATGTACTTTTATAACAGAATATAAAAAAAGTAATTTGGATACGAAGGTGTATATGTACATGACAAAAAATCCTTGAGAAATCCTTATGAAGAAATACGATCCTTCTATTTCGATTATCCTCTGATAGCAGGAAATTAGTTCATGAAACTCTCTGACAGAAGATACCAAGAATGCTATTTAATTTAATGAAATGTCGTGACCAATGGGTATCTAAATTGAAGTATTAAAGAAATAATTTTTTAAACAGTTTAGTAGATAAACAATGTCCTAAATAGTGCATGCTTATTGTTAATACCAAACAGGTTAATAAACATAATATTATTGTAAACTTCCGATATACCTCGTAAATTGTAGATGGAGTCGTCCGATCAGTTTCGCATATTGTGCATCATCGAAGGAAGAGCGTCCTAGAGCTCCATTCGATGATGCAGCCTATGCGAAAGCGGTAGGAGACAAATCTTCTACTGGGCAAATCCCTATTGACATCCTTATTAAGTGGCGTGTGGAGAACTTCATGTGTAAGAGGGGCCTATCCCCAATCTGGATTCCGCCTAGCCGCAACGAGATACCGCCTACCCTGGACTGTGTTAGGAGCTGGGCCTTGTCGGAGTGGCAGCGTAGGTGGGACCTTGGTACTACTGGTCGCTGGACCTATCGGTTCATTCCCTGCGTTACTGACAGGCTTCGGTGGAAGCACCTTCGATCCTCTTTCTGGTTATCCCAGGTCTTGATGGCCAACGGTGATTTTGGGGATATCTCGTGCGTTTTCGTCTTCGTGAGAACCCCTCATGTCTTTGTGGAGAGCCATATGAGACGGTTGCTCATATTCTCGAGTCCTGTGACCGATTCTCTCACCAGAGATTTGATTATCAGATGGCCTTAGGGACGTTTATTGCCAACAGGTATAGCGTGGTTCTTAGTACAACGTGCTACTCTTCCTTCGTTGCGTTAGTCCACGAAATAGGTAAAGTTAAAAGGACCCTAACGCTTTAACTCAAACGGCAACCCGCCTCCCATTCTCCCCGAAAAGATCCCCTTTTTTTGATTTTCGTCATCTTCTGCCATTATTGTCGTGGCCCTTAGTTGTAAGTTTTCTTTTTTCTCTAGGGGGAATATTCTAGTACCCCTTAATTTTATATAGTACTTAATTTAGTTCTAAGTCTGCCCTAGGGGGAATATCTCAGTACCCCTAAGAATTTTAGTCTAAAGTTATTTTTATTTATTTATTTATTTAGTCCTAAGTTTGCCTTAGGGGGAATATCTCAGTACCCCTAGGAATTTTAGCCTAAAGTTAATTTTTAGTTATTTATTTTATTTATATGTTGTCTGTGTCTATGCATGTCTATTTATATGTCTCTTGTCCTTTTTATGTTAGTTTTAATCTATATCCTCGAGGGAATATGTCTAAGTACCTCTTGGTCAAGATCCGTACTTCTTGTTTTAGTATCTTTATATTAGTTTTTCCTACCTTAGCCTTAAGCTCGCCCTAGGGGGAATATACTTGTACCCCTAGGAACACTAGATTTAAGCTCCTTATTGTTAGTTAGTTTGTAACTTAGTTTTAAGTCTGAGTGTTACTCTAGTCATAATAGACTATTTATTAGTCTGCTGAGTGATGTCGGTCGTGGTAGCCCGCCTCCGCGAGGTCCACCTTGGGCACACTGGGATGAGCCTTCTGTTTCCTTTGGGAACAGTTATCTCTGCTCAGTGTGGCTAAAGGGCTCCACGTAAAAAACATCGGCCTGGTCTGCTTTATTGCATGGTGTGGTCGAAAGACCGAGGAACATGCCAATAAATCAAAAAAGGTAGGAGACAAAATCCACAATTTACGAGGTATACCGGAAGTTTATAATAATATTAAAAATTAAATACTAGGTAATAAAATAACATTTTGCATCAATAGTTCTACATAGACATGTTTGATTCGTCAATTTCATTCATTCACATTACTATAAAATTCTTCTAAAACTTTTACAATGCATATTGCCTCTATGTGCTTCCTATTAACATACTGGAGAGAGGGGCAGTATTCAACTACTTTCAGGATTCATGTTTCAGGATTTTTCCTGTGCTCTATTTTTGATGTAAAAGACCTGTCTTAGTGATAGACTGACTGACCTTTTCCAGACCCCTGAGGGTGGGCAGACCGGAGGCTGCTGAAGGCACGCAGGTCTTCCTTCGCACACTCGCCTCCGACAGTCAGCCTGCAGACCATTCCTCTTGTCTTTGCAGATACATCGTTCAAGGTAACCAGATCGAATCTCCACGCTCGGATATCTGGGGTGTATCCATGGTGGCTGACACAATTCAACGACAATTTCACTTTCATTCATAAAACAAAATTTATCATAAATAATCATTATTGTGCTTCAGGGTAATACACCGAACCCCCCTAACCGTCAGGAGACTATTAATTTTTATCACCGCAATGCTTATCATTATTTTTTTATCACTATTCCGCTTACCTTCTGCCTTTAAGGAGGAGAACACTTCTTATGACGGTACACTCCCTTGGGAATTAAACAGACCAACCCACTTAAGGAGGATTCCCCTAAGCCTTTGATTGCCTTTGATTGCATATACAGTACTCAATCGTATATAATTCCTGAAGGATAGGGGTCTAATATTTTAAAAAGCATGCTCCTGACCAGTTTTTCAACATATTTTAAAGCACTAGACCTGTTTTGCAAACAAATGTTGCAGTGTCTCCCAATTATAAAGTTAAGAATTCTTTATGGGTAAGAGTCTTAAAATGCTTTTTTGTGTGTTACGAACTAAGCACAGAGACCAACAATATCTTTACAATATAGTTACACAAATGATTATAGGAAAACAGAAAATTATTCACGACGCTTGATCTATAGCAAGGTCCCAAACTTTTCATCACATCGACCCCTTCCCAAAATAGTTTTCTTCTTATCAACCCCCTATGAAAACATTATTGCAATCAAGATATATTTTCACATTGGTGACAACAAGTTATATTTTTTTCACATTAATAACGTCAAAAAATAAGATGACCTTCATAGAGATCCTATCACAGTATTTTAGTTTCCTGCGTATAATGAAATTACTGAATAACTGTACGATGCAGATACAATTATAGATTTATGGCAGTATATCTGTGATTGTTATATTTGCCATAATACCACAAATGCAAAAGATATCTTTTAAAATGCAGCAAGAATGATATCAATGAAAATGTCTCACCTGTCATTTTGGTGACATTTTTCTACTGACATTTCTAGATAACTCTAGAATATGCTGTCATACCTCTTTTACTAAAATTAATGATATTAATGAGATGAGTGTCCGTGGTGGTAGGGGAATAGGAGTGTTTGTATTGGGTACAAACTCAAAGAGTTCTACCCGCAAATCACCACTTTTTTCCAAGTTTAGTCTGTTCTTCTGCTTTGTCAGAATTGCATCTCCGTGCAAAAATCCAGCTTCTACTAACTATATACCCAGTATTTATCAACACCCTTTCGAATACTGTTTGCTTTTCAATCCTCTTGTGTATTTCTTTTTATAAACTCAACTATGAATACTTACATTTATTTACCCCTCTTACACTCCTATGAACTTATCGATTTCTAGCATATTCATCGAACCCCATGGCCGTTTCATCGTCCCCTGGGAATCATTATAGACCTCTTGGAGACCTGTACTATGCAGCTATTGTGCTCATATGTGCTAGTTTTCTTTGATTTTTCCCTTCCTACTAACGCCATTTGGATTCGTTCTTCCTGAGATGATAAATGAGAAAGTTTTACACAATTTTCAGAATTGATATGAATTAGTAATTTGTGGAATCTCCGCTAAACACATTACAAATGTTGAAACATTTCAGTAGTTCTTTAATCATTTGGTTCATTATATTTATTAATTTACACCGAGAAGGAGTACACACTTTCTCGTTTTCATTTGTTTTTCAGATAGTTAAAAGAATTAATATTTTTTTTAAAAAAATGACAATCCAAAAGTAACTGAGTTTTCTTTTCTAATTTCTTATATAGTTAATAAATTCTAGAATGTTTCTGAAATGTTTTAAAGATTTACGAAAGGAACACGCTTTTAAACTTTAATCGGTTCTGAGTTCTAATTTTGAAAATTATGTTGACTAATGATCTTCTTCTATTGCTACTTTGATACAATATGCATTTTTAAATCAGTTTTAGTCCCTTTGGGTTTATAATATAATGCTTACTATTTATTAGCTTAAACTTCTATGAAGGACTTCTAGGGCTTATCTAACATAATTTTGAAATTTCCATTTCAAATAGCTTAATCATTTCTTTTAAATATCTTTTTACTCTTTATTATTTAACATATTTAGGAAAAAATAGCTGTGCGAAAAATATATTGGTATTCTTACATGAGGGTTTGGTACATGGGGCGCCTTCTGCTGGTCTCGAGCACAGTCGCGGTAGACAGGGTAAGTGATGGTCGGGTGAAACCTCAGAAGATACCTGTCGTAGCTCTCGGTGCTTAGCGTGTTTCTGTTAAAACATGTCAATTACCTTCAAATGTTGCTTAAACTCATTTTGCACAAATCAGATGAGTGGTAATTAATTTTAATTCTGATTCACAATCACTTTCCAAGTACACTTTTCCTAAACACATGAGTATTCGTGAATAAATACACTATATTCAGAAGTGAAACTGTAACCACAGAGGTTAGTGTAAGTTAGGTTAGGTTGCAGTGGTAGTCCCTTGTGAGATGGAGAGGTCTACACTCAACTATACTCTAAATAGGCATATGTCAAAATCACAGATAATTAATTACTGATTCTGGAATGGATACCCCTCTCCCCGATCCCCCCTCCCCCCCGATGTGCCTTCACCTTGTCGTGGTGGGGGGGCTTAACATGCTTGGGTGGTTGTTCCCTCATGGCATTAACTAAGAAAGGCACAACTGGGTGGATGGTTAGCTTGGGCGGCTTCCGAGGTGCTGACTTGGGTGCCAGCCCGTCCTTATAAGTTTGATCTGGTTAACTCCTGTCTTTTTCAAGACTTCTTTCTCACTATGGTAGCACAACTGTGGCTTTACCTCTTCCCTTGGGATCCTCATTCTAGGGCTGGTGTCCGCAGGTGGAAAGTCCGCTCAGTCGCTCACTTCTTCGGGATGTAGGTCCCAAACCCTTTCTTTTTGTTCTTCCGGCTTGTGTCTGTCTTTCTTAAAACATTTTCTCACACCTCAGTGAGATACGTCAACTTCATTTGCCTATCAGACCCAAGATATATTCGGACGTCGCTGGTTGTGACTGGTTATGGTAGACTTAGGTTTGCCTGGCTGGTCATGATGTTGTTACCGTCTGGAGGCTTCTTCCCCTTTATTTTCCCTATACCTTTTCTTGTAATCTGTGAATTATTCTCTTGTTACCTCCATATTCTATCCTGTATATCTCAACTATCTACTAACTGTTGCTCTTGTTATATTCATTTTGACTTTCAATTATAATTCTTGACGATTCCTTTCATAAGCAACCATGAGTCTTATATAGACTAAATTATACCTTTTTGTTGATTGGAAGCTCTCGTTTTTTGTTGTCGTGGAAGTCCTCCTCCTTGAGCCCTACCTTGGGCACTTTACGAACTTTGGAGTTTCACATTTTTCTTATTTGTGGTAAAGTGGTTGGTTTCTCGTGACATGGTGAAAATGCTCCACGTTAAGAAACATCAACCTATTCTGCTTTGTCATAGTATATCAAAAATATACAGATTCATAATAAGTCAAAACAGGCTTAACGTCCTCTCTGAGGGACGTCGTGCTCAAATTTTTTTTGTTTACCTCCCGCTTGAATAAATTAAAGGTTGGAGTATGATATCGAACCTCGGATCTACCAGAGATGACCATGTAACCCACTGGTCTGCCCTGACCCCCTCTCGTAAGTTAAATTAAATTATTGATAAAAGACTTACTTCCCATAACGGTGTTTGTGTTGTTACACCTGTTTCGGTCGAACTGCCCGTCTTTAAGAAGAACTGGAAATAGGCAACGTCTGAAACCGTTGGGACTACTACAACACCATTATAGGTAAGACGCTTTATCATATTTTAAAGTAACTTTTCCTTAGGATATGTGGTAGGTTGTAGAACTTACCTCAGACCTAATCTCAGAGCCTCCAGAGATTGGGAAACTACAATTCTATAGATGAATGAGAGTTTACCTTCTATTTGTAAAGAGGGTGTGTTGCGGGAAGTTTTCATTTTCAAACGTCTAGTTTATTTATTTACTTTGTTTGAACACAAGTTCAATAATTTGTAGTAATAAAACCTTTAAAACATGGAATGTTTACTTACGTATGGGAATCGCAGAGAATCTTTTCGAGTTGTCTTAATACTTTCGCGTGCTCTTCATTAGCTCTATGACATTTCTCTGGACAATGTTTTGATGTTATTATAGACATAGTTATTTGAATTTAATTTTAAATTGTAACTTGAAGTATTTTTATCTTGACTTGTATAAAGTAGAATGAATCACTTGTTAGAAAAGTAATATGTGCTGTACCAACATACGCAGAGGTTTTTTTCTATTATTGACGTTTATTATTTTATAATTTACAATAAACACTTCAAAATTCAAATAAATTACGTTTGAAATGAAGTTTTCAACCAATGAATCTGAACGTTGAAATTCTTTATCTGAAGATGACCACTATCCCAAATATCTCGATCAGTTTGTTAAAAGTAATATAATTATGAAAGAAATTGATTTCATAATTCGACTTTTCATGTTTTCAGAAACATGGCCCCTGAGTTCAATTTTTAACATTTCCCGATGTTGGCTGAGTGGGCTTGTATTCAAATTTTTGTGAACTAGAAGGGTTTGCTGGAACATAATGAAATTGGACACATGATCAGTCTTTGATTGGAAAACAACTTATTCCTACTTTTCTACACTTCCGGTTATATGAATTTGAAATTTCATTTTGTGTCTTCACAATATATATAATCAAATACAATTTCTATAAATTTTCTATTGATAGAATTGTGGAGTATATCCTAAAAACAATGTCTGTTCACGATGAAGAATCTCCTCCTGGATTATTCGTTACACTTCTTAATTTTTATTTTATATAACAAAACAAAGTTTTGAGAGTATGAATCATATCATCAACACAAAATTTAAAAAAAAAGTTTGCGACATTCGAATGAGTATAATTTGATTTTTAAAATATATATTAATATATTTTAATTACCTGCTCGCCTTTGGACTAGTAGATCTGGGTTTCGTTACCCAATCTGGTCATCCAATTTATTCACGTGGAAGGTGAAAAAAGTTTAGCACGTTGCCTTCGGAGAGGATATTAAGACGTCGGTCCCGAGCATATACATTGTCAGGTACTCGTTAAAGATTCCTATTTTGAATACAATTGAGTTAGACAAAATTTAGGACTCTTAATGAAGAATCTTTGTCTGGTTCTGTATATTGTTCTTTGCATGATATCACAAAGGCCCGATGTTGGTTACCTTGAGGCAGAGTTTTTTCGAACTTTTTTCGACGCAGAACCCTTTTTGATTCCAGTAACTTTTCCGGGAACCCCAGATTCTAATGATTTTATACAATCATAGTATAAATATTTTCATATGCCTTTTTAAATATTATGTATATTTAAAACAATTAAAAAAGTAATATTACTGCAATGTGTATTTTTCGAATAAAATTTCAAAACTAAAAAATTTTCATTTTCATATTTTCCACAAGTGCAAAACAAATAAAACAGAATTACTAGCAATTTTAACACAGAGTTTGTTTTGTAATCATTTTTCGCTTTATAGTTGAGTTTGATTCTCAAGTTAGCACCAGCATTAAGTCTACTTTGGTATTTGGTGTCGATGGTAGTTTAAAGGGGAAATCCAGTTTCGCACAAGTAGGTAGTGGGAAATGGCAGCAATGTGTAAAGTGCTACTTTTGCAATAGCAGGAAATTCGGGAATCAGAGAGTTTTAAAAACTGACTAGTGATTCATCGTAAATATGAAAAGAATTTTAACCACTTCTACTTATGGGTATATGTAGATATAAGCATTATTCAGTTTTATAATTCATAAGAAATATAGAATAAATCCATACCCACACAAAAAATTTTTTAGAAAAATATTTCTACTAAATGTTCTTCACAGAACCCCAGACAGTCCGTTAAGGAACCCCCCCCCCCTCCGCCCCCCCCTGGGTTCCGCGGAACCCACTTTGGGAATCTCTGCCTTGTGGGACACGCCCACTGCAAACTAACCTAGACAGAATTTAGGACTCCCATTGTAGATGTTGATTGTGTGAGATCATAAAGGGCCAATGTTTGATCTGTGTGTGTTCTCTTGCAGGACAGCCACTGCAACCTTATTTGTTGGATTATATCACCCTTTGAAGGGATCCCCAGTACCTTTTTATAAACTTCCTATCCTCCATCTGAAAAATTACCCGTGTAATATGACGTCCTTTACCACGGAAAGATTCAGGTTCGAACACTTTTCCGTACATGCACATCCACTTGTTCATTCTCTTCTATTCTGGAGTGGACTTTCTGTTCTCCTGGTAGGATGATCCTGTTCTGTTATCTTATAATATTAAATTTATTTTTACCAGTTGGGACTATATTTGATCTAAATGATTTAACAGTTGCTTGACTATCGAACATTATTATATCCCCTGTTCCTATATCCTTTTGTCCATACTAAGTTGTTTATATCTTTCAATACCATGAACCTCGGCCTAAAAAATGTTGGGCAAATGCTAGTAGTTTGGAAACACTTAGTCTTATGCCCGCCCAAGTATTCCCACTCCAGTATCTTCTGTCATTCTTGATCCAGAATACCAACAGATTCATCTTTAAGCGGGTGAGTAAATTCCTGTTTGTTTCCATCTTTGGTATAAAGAAGAACATAGAAGTTCTGTTGAAATTCAAACACTTTCATCTCCAAGTACCATTAATATTGGATATTCTAACTCGGGGAGTATTCATCCTTCCAGGGTAGAAATGTACCTCCTTGAGTTTCTTCCTTACTGATGTTGGCAAGATTTTTCTTTGATGCCTTCTGTATTACTTGATGAAGGCGTACCAACGTTAAAGTAATTCAGAGCTCCTGCTATGCGTATGCATGCCAGTCAAAGAATTTCATACTCAGCTCAGTTTTGCATCGATATAATTGCCCCTCATTATTGATTGGCCTCACTTCTAAACTCACTATTTTGCGAAACAAATTATTCCTAAATTTACAAAATGGACTGTAATGCACTTTTTACGTGTTACAATTAAAGTCAATTGAAAGAGGGTATACAGTACAGAAAAATGTGAAACTCTACTTGGAATAAGAGCATACTGCTCTAATTATCGGATTACGACAGAAATTAGGTTAAATATTCGTATCATAATCCTACCAGAAAAATTCATTCAACTTTAAAATCTTTTAAAAATATTGTTGTTAAAGCTAATTTTATGTATGAAAGTTTTAAATTATTAACACAGATAATAAGTGGAAATCAAAATTCTATCTTCTATGCCTAATGGTGTATGTACTTAGGATAGGGACATCGCATATTTACTGCTGCTTATATGTATGTGAATGAGAAAGTAATTCAGTGAAATAATAGTAGATTCATTTTAAATTTGTATGATTTAAAATATAGGATAGTTTGAAATGTATGTTGTAAGTATAGTATGATTTACAATATAAGGAATGTTTTTTTAATCAAAAATTATTCATAAAAAGAATAATTTTTCGTTGTGTATACTAATGTATAGTGATGAAAGAAGTATTTTGAGATTTTGTTTCGAGGTTCATTAAATCAGTTTTAACTTTTATTTACTCTTCATCTGAAATACAGAGTTATGGAAATATGCTTTAGGTTAAAATTTCCATATAGTTTTCAACAGAGATACACTTTTTTGACACCCTCTGAATTCAGTGGCTTTCGTAAATTGGTCTGTCTATGTGTGACTAGGTATATCTCAAAAACTTGAAGAGGTACACTCGCCAAATTATTTAAGTTACTGTTAGCTCTGACAAAAAACAGTAAATTCAACTCCAATATCGCATCTTTTTTTAGGGTACTTTGTTTCTGTTATCCTTCATTTTTTGGAGATTTATCTATCATTTCATTTCTTGATTTTTCATGAATTTGATCATTCATTTTTTATGATTTTACTGAAATATCATAAAAAAAATTAGAATTTCTATTATGCGTATGCATACCAGTATGATTTAAAATATAGCAGTATATTTTACAGTAGAATTGACAGGCACTATTCTACTGATTACAAATTATTAGTAACTAAAAATCATAACTACTAAATACCAGTTTACCAGCAGCCTTGTTCATTGCTTAATTCAATTCTTTCCATTTAATTTGTAAATCAACAGAAATAAAGATACTCAGTTCTTTTAATGTCATGACTTTTCGCATGTAGGTCGTTAGACAAACCAGACTGGGTCTGCACTTATCTTCTGACTCCCTGCTTATCGTCTCATAAGATATACCTCCTCATTCAAACTAACTTTATAGTTCGTTTTAATAAAAGACAACACTTATTCCTCAGTGGAAAGTAGTCATGATTTTTTGAAACAATATTTAATAAAATTTTTCGTCGCAATTCTCTTTCTCTTCTCCAGCCTGTTCTGGTCTTTGATAACTGAGTCAAGCTTCGAGATTTCCGAGTGTTGAAAAGTTGAGTCACCAAGAAATGTACAAAACAAAACTTAGTGTAAGACATTGACTTTAGCCCAATCGAAGTAAACTTGTTATGTACTGTTTAACATAGTGACCTTTGTACCTCACAGCTTAGGCTTGCTCTACTGCATAAGTCTATATCCAGTCTCATTTATTTACCTTGTAAAAAATTCAGATATCAAACAAACGAAACTTGTATTACAAATTATTACTTTGTCATTGGTAAACATTTATTACTTCCATAAATATTAACTCCTTTATATTCCCTTTAAATTGTAATATTAATGTTTCGGGATTCTACACTATTAAATAACAATCACAGACGTGAAGTAGATACTACTATGACTCACCTTGGACTCTTGATATTCAGAGATCTGTTAATGAAATCATAATTGTCCAGACATATCTTCCGCCAACAGGAGTTCAGGGGGTCTAGAAATTGTTTTAAAACATACTATTCGATACAAGTATATGTGGACTAAGAGTCAGTATAAAAAGCTCAGGTAGAAATTAGTTTTAAGACTGTTTTTTTATGTTCTATCATTTTAAAAAAAGAGAAAGACAGTGCTAATGTCTACCATGACAAGACGATGCGGTAAAATAAAAACTAAAAAATATATTATCTTAAATAATATATAATATGCAATATAATTGTGTTACTGTTACCAATGGTATTACTATTATTATTATGAAACAATTGGTTAGTTGCTGTTTGCCAGCGGGCAGAACCCATCTTCTTCTTCTTCTCTTTCTCCTGATGACGACGAGGTCGTAATATTGATTTGAGTTGTGTGTTGTTTCTAATTGTTCTTTCCTTGTAATCGTTTGATATTATTATTACTGTGATTCATATGAATACTTTGTTAATTTTTATTTTCGTGAAAAATCATTCGTTCTGTAAGGGTCAGTTTGACAGACACTATTCTACGTTTAAAAAAAAACATACTCTCGTATTCCATTTCGAAACACTTTATTGAGTGGCATTCAGCTAGGATGGCTCTCAATCATATACTTATCATTGAACGCCAATGTAAAATTATTAATTTATTTTAATAAAGTTTAATTCAGCTTTCAGTAAATTATTGATTTAGAATTAATAGAGGCCAACTAATGCAAAAAAAAGAAACAACTAAAAATCAATTTGTTTAAAATTTTACTTAATAGTTATTGGAAAAGATATAAGAAATTAGCTTTATTTACAGAATAAATGAAATATAGGTAGAATTTAAACCATGAATTTTTCTTTATGCTGAGAAAGTATCTTGGCAGATGATTTCGCATCAAGGAATAGCTGGCAGACTTCGTTGACATCTTGTTCGGTAATGTTTGACCTTCCGTTTACCTTAGCTGTGAGACTTGCAGGCGTCAGTAACTGGACAGCGTACCTTAATGAAGAAAAATATACTAACAACATGCAATATTTTATGCAACACTTCTTTAATAACATATGTATATATACACAGAAAATTATAAATTGAATTTATATTTTTAAAAAATATATATATTATTCCGATCTTGATGAAGAGGACCAGTCATTTTTGTCCAAAAATCTTATATATTGTATGCAGAAAGTCATAATATATTGGTATATACAAAATAATTAAGCAATAGCTGTCCTGACTAGAAATATATTACCTTAAGGTTGTATTGGATCCAACTTGGGAAAGGCTGGTAAGCGCCTCTGCATCTATAGACAGTCCTTCGGTTTGAGCGCGTATCTTTAGAATTTGGGCCATTTCCTGCATGTTGTATGGCAGAGTCCTTATTATGAGCACTCGATCAAGCAGGTCGAGAGGTAGTCCATGAGGGCTGACGATGTCACTAGCTCCCCTGTTGATATAACAAAGCTCTTTCATGATTTCCAACAGGATTATATTGAAACCAACCAATCACCAGTAAGAACACCAGTAAACAAGAAAATTGTATTATAAATTAACATAGTAACAAACTAACAAAATCCTCTCACCTCCATATATATAAACAAGTTTATCATGCTTTTTTTAATATATATAAAAAAAAGGAACGTTTCAAGAGGACAAGTCAAATTACATAGAAAGAACTGACACAACTCACTTCTATATCTCAATTCATGTCACATCTAGAGTCAAAGAATCTCCAGATTCACTTTACTGAAGGCAAAATATATATATACATATGTTTCATTAAATGCCTTGCTTATCTAGTCCATTTTTTGCAAAACTTTTCTAATTTTCTAATATAATTTTTCCATCTTTTAGGTAAAATGTACACCAATTCACCAAATGTTTTGTTCATAAGGTTACTTACACTCATTCCGACGTTTCGATCAACTCTGATCATTTTCAAGGACAATTATTACTTTAACAATTTTTTTAAAATTAACAAAACATCAAAAACAATTATTCAACACTAACTAAACTGATAATATACGTTAATCTCATATTGAATTCTTTCACTATGGAAAATGTCAACATAACCTTGACTTTAACAGGTTTCCTTCACACTGCTTTTAATTACACAACCTTACTTAAATTTTCTACCTTCTCTTGTAGACTTCTGGTTTTAGTCAAGTGTGTAATTTTAAAATTCTTGCAAAGCAGGTGGCTTGATCGTTGAGGTCCGGCTTCTTCTGCTTTATACATAGAGATTCTATTATGTGTAGCCTCCTGAAGTCCTTTTCTTGATATAACACAATATATCTTGATATAACGACTTTATCAGTTTCAATGATTGAACGTGAAAAACTGACCGACTCCTGATAAACTTTAATTTTGCATATATATATATTCATTTTACAACACATACTGAAATAACAATCAATGATCAAACCACAATAAGAAAACCCAATCAGTTAGGTTTTTGACTTTGACGAAGACCGCTTGTTACGGTCGAAAGGTCTTAGTATTTTTTTTTCATTTCTTATTGTGGTTTGATGATTGAATGTATATATACATTAAATTACAGAATAAAACGCTCAATTCTGGTATTCCAGTCAGTTCACTTCATTCCAAGTCACTTTTCATTGACGTAGAATAAAGTCATTGAAATCATACTCTGATATGCGAAAAAAAATCTGTGAGAGAACAACTATTATTTTTGTTTTAACGTGGTAATAGAATTAGGAAACAGCAATTATGTTTATACTTTTAAAAGAAAATGTTTACCTGATTTGACATCTTCCTCTATTGGTGGCAAATATAACGATAGGGGCAATTGAACTTTCCAAAGCCTGATGTAAATAGGTAAAGGTTTCAATGTCCAACATGTGTACTTCATCTATGAACAATACTCCGGGAACCAGTTCAGCTGTTCCTTGATCTATATATCTATTAACTACTTTATTTATTTCTGTTCTTAATTTATCTGTAACAGAAACAATATTACTTTTATTAATTAATATCATATATCACTGTGCTGAGTAATATTTTTGGTAAATAGAAACTATAATTAACCCTTTCACTGCTAATGACGTATGTATACGTCATGCGCTTGACGAATATATACGTCATATTTTTTTTTGTTTTTTTGGTATTGCATTGGAAATTTCATCTCATCAGTGAATTATACTTGGTTTCCAACAATATTTTGCCTGGGTTGCATGTCTATTTAGGTAATTTCTATTACCGCTAAGAACGTCACGCAGGCTACCTGCGGTCCTAATCCGACCCTTGGCTCCTTCCTTTATGAAGACCGTGGCAGACCTCAGTCTGCTTTAATATTAATATATTACATTAAAGTAAGCATGTAACGTGACATTTGCCTGTAAGTGATTACAGGACAAATCCTGCGATCACTTGTGCTCTGCTTCTTCCCTATTTATTCTCGTTTTACTTGTGTTCTGACCCCGGCTTTCAACTTTGATTTCGAATTCACCAATTGAAAGCAAGGAAAGAAAGACTATTAAAAAAGATATTGTTAAAAATACCTATGTTGGAATTGTTCAGTTATTTTAAAAGAAAAAAAAACAGTTATAACATTAAATATATTTATACACACATATATTTATAATACTCGTATATATGTATTATCAATATGTAAAAAAAAACTAAAATTTTACTTTGCCCGTACAGGTACAAAGCCCTGATCAAAAAAAGGATGGAAATTTTAGGTCCTTACAAAAATTTTAGCACAGCGTAAAAAAATCATGTTTTGAAATTCAGCCTTCAAGAACATGAAGTGTTACTGTTTGGCAGCAGCGAAAGGGTTAAAACAATTTATAAAAAAGTATATTCCAACAACAAAGGAAAACAATAATAAATATAGACCGCCAGATTCAAATTGAGAAGTGAACAATTTAAGCAAAGAGAGCCAGGGCCAGGGTAGCTAAATGGCTTAAACTCCTCTGAACTGGTACATCTGGGGTTAGATACCCACTTTGACCCTCGATTTATTCTCTCCGAGAGGATGTTAAACCGTTGGTCCCGAGCCTGTACAATGTCAGGTACTCGTTAAAGATCTATCTCTACTTTTAATATAGGACTCCCAATATAGAATGTTCATTCTGTGGTAATTCTTCTGTGGTCAAAGGGTTAATCTTTGACCTACAAGATAATACACCATATTAGTCAGTTCCCACATTGTTAAGCTCTTTTACAAAAGTACTGCTTTCCAACCTTTTGCCTGTTTGATTCAATCAACGACAGCCAACATTTCATACTTTCAAGCATGAAAACTTGAATGAAGTAAAGTTACCTGTAACTCAAAGGTGATTATTGAGTTTTGAAGTGTATGCTAAGTTAAAAGTATGTACAGCAGAAACTTCAGACAATGATCTATATAGCTAGCAATCTAGAAACTAGATTATATTTACTATTAAAGTTGTTACAGCAAAGGATACCTGACACTTTACTTCTGCTAGGTTATCTGTTTCATAATGAGTTCATACCTTGACATTATGTAAAGTTTGGGATTTATATGTCTACTGGTAGTGAACAATCTTACTGTTAGTATTGGAAGGTTCTGCTTTTGAATCCTAACCATGAAGCTAGATTTATATTGTGAACGTAAAGTAGTCGGACCTAATTCTGTATGCCAACAGATGACCATCCTAATAATCATGAATGAGATAAAATTTACGACTCTCTATGTGAAACAACCGGATTGTGTTATATTTTCACAGCTGATAAACAGGTTCGATTAACAAGCCTGCATGCTTGGATACCTCCCTACAACTCGTTATATTAGTATATGAATAACAAAGAAGTAAATCTGGAAGTTGGTAGCTATATATGACTATTAATGTATATTTTGTATTAAAAAAATTCGTTACAAATCTATATCACGAAAATCAAAGATAATGATTTTTTTATACACTTAAAATATTTAAGTAATAAAATGATACCTGTGATTTCAGTTTTTTTCGATTTTAGAAGCTGTCCCATCATAGAAAGGACATCTTGCCCTCCTTGGGGTTTGGCATTGGCCACGTCTAGATCATGCAAGGTAACGTCTTGAATCACTTCTTTCTTTTTATGAACATCTCCCTTCGGTACTGGAACGTATTCTTCTGCCTAAATATAAACATGTATTTAATTAAGTCAAAACAAAAAAAATCTTTTTATGTTTTTAAATTATAATTTTTGGTAGATCTATTAATAAGAATAATCTATAGTTATGTAAACCATTTTTTGGTGTGACTCAGGTGTCGTCTTTTTTTTATTATGTGCGATCAGCGCACAGAGTTTTTACTATTCAGGCATGATGATGAATAAAGTAGTAAGGAGAGGAAAATGATGAGGATCTCAAATAAAGGGTATGATATTGCTAACTAAAATGT
Organism: Hermatobates lingyangjiaoensis; assembly: GCA_026182355.1. Classification (NCBI taxonomy): domain Eukaryota; kingdom Metazoa; phylum Arthropoda; class Insecta; order Hemiptera; family Hermatobatidae; genus Hermatobates; species Hermatobates lingyangjiaoensis. The sequence continues at coordinate 2,748,943 of JAPFBL010001927.1, forward strand.
TTCTCCCTACCCAAGGGAGTTGATTGAAATTGAGTTGAGTTGACTCAAGAAACCATTAAAACAATAGCTTGAGATGCTATCTCACCCTTCCTACAGTCCAAATTACGTATCCCTGATTTTCATTTATTTGACCCACTCAAGAAGGCATTATGTTCTTGAGTGGGTCACGATCAGCAAGAACGAAGAGGTTAAATAATTTCTGGAAAGAAATAGTTTATGTGAAAGAATTATTCACATAAACAAGACACATACGTCCATGCATTAGGCATAACGAAACTGGTTCATCGTTGGGACAAGTGTAAATATTGGTGGGGTTATTTTGAGAATTAGTCTCTCTCTCTGTGAAAACACTAAGTTCCTTTTCTACAATAATGTATCTCTTAATTTAATGTCCTTTTAAAATAATAAAAATGAAACATCCACACAGAAGATTAATTAAACACAGGAAAAACACCGACAAAGACTCACTTTAACATGTTACTACCTATCGACATCAGGAGTAAAGCCTGAAAGGTAAACCTTTACTACTTTTAGACTATCCTTAATGCAAGTCTTGTCGGTGTTTTCCTTAAATATAAGGATGTGTCAGAATAAACACACATGACTAAAATCAAGGAAATCACCACTAAAAGCAGTAACAGATATTAAGTATTATATTAAGCATTTAAGTACATATTAAGTATTATTGTATTTACAATAATACAGTAATATGTCAGTGACTAAGATGATAAAACTGTACAAACAAGTGTGTCCAGAGGAATAGTTTATAGACAACTGTCTGTAAGTTTGTTTGTTTAGTACATATTAAAGTGTTTCCTCCACATAAAATTCTGTAGCCTAGGTGTCACTTCGGATATATATTCCTAAAGTATAAAAAAGCACTGACGGTATAATCCAGTTTAACTATAAAATCTCTTTAAATTGAAGGGCTAATCTGGTAGGAGTTGATTCTCAATATATTAACTATACTTAGTATAATTACTACACTGTTACTAGTCGTAGTAACAGTACATCTATTAAGTATTTACAATAATAGAGTAATATGTCAGTGATTTAGATGATAAAACTGTACAAACAAGTGTCCACACGCATGGTTGTCTATAAGTTTGTTTAGTACATTTAAAGTACTACCTCCAAATCGAATTCTGTAGCGTAGGTGTCACTTCGGCCTTGCCGTTTAACGGCTCCAGAGTTGGCTTCAATGTAGATTACATCTCCCACTTCTACCTTTTCCTTAGTCAGGGATTCGTGTATACTAGGCTCGAGTTTAAGCTGCTTCGTGCCTCGAGCGGTCTTTAAACCGATTATTACGTGAGATATACTCTTACCATAACCTGAAAAAAAAAATTAACCGTCAAAGCAAACAACTTGATAATAATTACTCCTTACACACTTTCATCAAACACAATTTCTTACAATTAAATGTTTACTTTAAAATTATATTGACAAGCCATTAAGGAAAGCACTAAACAGGCTATTAACAAATAATGTAATCTCAAAAGTATCTGATTTAAAGAATATATTATAACTTTAATGAAAGTTAGTTTCCAATTTCGACACTTGCATTATTAGTTTTCACTTCCTGCAATATTTTATTGACGGAAAATGTAGCTTATTTGTTAACTAATACCCATTGAAATATGTGTCGATCACATTAAATGTTACATGATTTCCTCAAATGTTCTTGGTCGGCCGCTCTTCTCTTTATTCAACACTGTCCCAGTCTCCATAAAGGTCTTGTGTCAAACACGAATTGAAATACGAGATGGTGGATCTATTCCGTGCTTAGAACTGTAGTTTCGTTGAGTATGAAAGTCCCATTTTGTACAATAAACCAGGATATACATGGTGGCTTTTCATTAGTTTAGCCATTTTATAGAGGTTCAATGAATCAGTTTTTTTCCGTTAACAGAGTATCTAACCCACAGAAACTTATAATAAAACGAATCTTCTTAAGATATCTCAAGGCCTTTGCAATATTTTGTTTAAATTGAAAAGAGACTCTATGTGCAGCACCCTTATATTCTTTAGTATAGAGCAGAACCCTATCGTTTTTGGTCAATATTCAAACATACAAAATGTACGGTAACTATTTCCCTCGCTATTTTGGTCAACCGAATACCTTGAATTTTTTTTATAATATGGTTTAATGTAAGTATCGCAGCATGAAAGTTTCATGCTTTAGAAGTATATCAGAAGCCAATATAAGATTACAAAGAAAAACTAAGTTTCACCAGTAGTCATTCGTCGGATTTGTTTGCTTTAATTTTACTAAAATCACAAATGTAAAAATATATAGTTGATTAAATTATAATTTAGTCAATTTATTTCAAAAAGCAGGATAATAATCAATATCAATTGAGATAATTCGTATTTGAAGGTAACTAATTACAAGAAATTATATAAACATTCATATATTTATAACAAAATGTGAATTTTATAAAATTACAAAATCAAAGGAAATAATTATTATATTCCTTATATTTGTAGTCAATTTATCATGAATTATAAAAGATCTTTTTCAGATAGACTATTATTAGAACAGAAGCATAACTTTCGCTGTCTATATTACAATTAAATCCTGCATCTCCCATTTCATTTAACCAGGGATATTGAAAATAATCCATTCAAAGAAATATTTACAGTAATTTATTTATTCGGTTAAGTTGCCTAACTCAGGTGTATTTAGAGTAGGGTTCTTTAACGAATACCTGACATCGTGCAGACTCGGGACTGACTGCCTCAGGTCCTCTCCGATGGACGACGTGCTCATATTTATTTATCTCCCGCTTGAATAAATCGAGGTACAGAGTGGACATTAAACCACGGAATCTACCAGTACAGAGGCGTGTACGTTACCAGTGGACTAACCTGGCTCCTGATTTAATTATTAACTTTAATTTTCATTATGTTTTTATAAACAGTCTTAAATCATAAAAAAGAAAGAAACTGGCAATTTAATTAACTTTTGCAAACTCTGACGCACCTACCTGATAGTATGTCACATTCCATTTGGTATTAATGTTTTGATTAATAAAATATATTCCAATACAAGTGGAAAATTTAACGTTTTTATATAATTTACTTAAATCATTTTGTGATTCATGCTTCTATCTCCTAAACCATAAAATTAAATTATTGCCAATGCTACAAGCTCCTACTCGTTATTGATGATAATCATTCAGAAGGAACCTGACTTCAATTCGTCCACCAAAAGTACTAAACAAACATCCAATCAAATTTTCATAATATTGGCAAAACATATTTCAAAAGACTGAGCACTAATAAACATCTTTATTACCTCCCATTGGGTTGTCTGTTTCAACAGGGGTAAGTTCCGTCACCTCTCCTTCATAAACTTCTTTTGTCTCTTTGATCCTTAGACCAATTGCTCGCCTAAAGTTCTCCATTAATACTTCTGTTTTTTTGATTTCAGAACTGTACACTTCAGATCCTACCATAGGACAAAATGGTACCTACAGAGAAAACGTATACATAAACTATGATTTCATTAGTCCATATACACACAAAGTTTTAGAGAATCATTTCGAATGTCTAATTAACAATTGAAACACATCAATAAATACATTTTACTGTGAGCATTGGTAACATTCATGACCTTTTTCATAATTAAAAATCTTCGTTAAATACCTTGTTCCCTAACTCCTGGGCAATGGCTAAGGCGATAGCAGTTTTCCCAGTTCCAGGAGGTCCTGCCATTAAAACAGCTCTACCAGCCATTTTCTTAGCCTTTATCATTTCAACTATTATACCAGCAGCCTATAAAATGTAAATTTCGATTAGAATAATTATTCATTTTGAAAAAAAATTCTTAAACCAGTGTAAACTTACTTCTCTGGCACCTTCCTGACCCACCAAACCAGCTGCAACTTGAATAGGGACACCATTTTCATCTAATCCCAAACCTTTTATATGACTATGAGAAGATATCCTTTGAGTTTTCACAGTACTCTTAACTTCCTCTATTTTCATGTTGAACACGTTTCGGCCAACAAATGAATCAAAACTAGCCGGGCACTTGGTAACCAGCAAACAACCTTTGCAGAGTTTACCTCCCTTAAGAAAAAAAACCTCTAAACTCATTGTTAAAAATGTAATCTTAAAAAAACTCATTTTTATTCTCTTTTATTACATTAAATTATGAATTAGTTTATTTGCGCTTAGTTTTTAATTTACATAATGCATTATGTATTAGTATATTTTCATTTTTTTTGATGAGTTCAAAAATTATTAATTAATTATTCCTGTGATAATTATTATCTAAGCTAAATTTAAAGTGATAAGGATTTGATAAAAATAAATTATCAAACAAAAACGAATATAATTCATAGTAATATAGAGAACTGTATCCAGTAGTAGTAAGATTGGAAGTTCTAACAAACAGACCACCAATCGGGACCTCTTTTCCAAAAGTCTGTCTATGGATTTATTGGTTATACGCATTAATTTATGAAGAATTTTTTTTAGCAATTACCATAAATTCAGTTGAACATCTTGGCTATTACTAAAATGCATACCAAATAACAAATGAGCTATACTTCCGCCTCTAAAACAGCACTAAATGGTAAAAAGTTTGTAAGTGTACTGTTAATTTCGTCAATGGAATAAAGTGCAAATGCATTAAACATTATCTGATCTTAATATTAATAAAAAACATGTTCGGTAAAAATATTTGCATCATCTCCAGGTTGTCCAAATGTAAACCCCAATTTTCACTCTATAAATGTAGAGAATGAACTTTTAATCATCTACGTGTTTAGAATGATATTCAGTTATATGTTTTAAGTTATATCTACGGGTCATTTAAAATGTAATAATTGTCTAGGAAGCCAAACAAACTTTTTAAAATTTGAATAGAATCTAAGAAAAAAATCTGGAGTGGCATACTCTGAACTTTATTGTATGTAAATATAATAACGAACTCCTTGACAGACAAACAACCAATTCATATTGTTCCTCTTTTAATATGGCTGCAGTACAGACGTAATATTAGATGCATTTGTAAATCTTATAAAATCGTAGTTGATCCATTTAATAATTTTAATGTGACTATATCCATTTGACTAGTTATACATAATTGATTCAAAAGGATGTAACATGCTGTTATTATTAAACTGAGTCATTGGACTTGTGAGCACCGCTGCTGTATCTTTCTTATTATACTTCATTTTTTCTATTCTAAAATCAACTTAGATTCTAAGTTATTTAATGAGCTTTGTAATTGTTTTCAGATAAGTATTTCTCACTTTTATTGGTTTCGTTATGATTGGCAAAAATCTTAAACCTCCTAAAAGCAATTGCCTCCCATTTATTTAGGAGTGATCAAAAGTTTCACAGCCTCTTCGATACAGAGTGTGAATTATTCGTATAAATTTAATTATAACTTGCTTAAGAGGAATGTAAAAGAATTAGTTCGGGTTAAATACTTAATATTAGTTGGTATATTAATACTTTTCATAAAAAAATATGTTCAGTTGGCATGAGTTTGTTAAAATTAAAAGAGACCTAATTTTTTTAAGGCACGTTTTATCTACTTTCCTTTTCATCCATTCCTCAATTGCATTCTTATAAGCCGTAGAAGCTCTGTCTGTCCACTGCCTCATTATTCTGTACCCCCTTGTGTCCAGGTTTCTACCTGAGAGTAACTCATTTTACCGATACTATTAATTTTTGACCCACCAGTATATCAAACAAGAGCCCATTGCACAATTAATGTCCCGTTCTATTATATTTGTGTAAATTTTATCTCAAAAAGAGATATTTTTATTTTAACTAATCTCAATAATCTGGAAAAAAAATTCGATAAAAAGTATCTAAAAGCAAGACGTTTATTAACTTATCCATACTAAAGGTAGTGCAGATCATTTTCCCGCTATCCTATGACACGCTTGTCTGTGTAGTTTATTAACTCTAATATTAATACTTTTTTTTATTTATCTTAAAATAGCATTAATTTAATAAAGTCAAGAGCATATTATTAAAAGCCTCTTTAATACCCATGGAATAGTCTAAAGGTTTTTGGTAAACCATAACTATAGTATAATCAATATAAGTGATACATAGTTCTTTAAGGGCAATTTTGAAGGTCAAATGCAATTAAGATCCAAAGCTGATTTTAAAGACAATAAAAGGAAGCTCAATAGGGCAGATGGAATGGAACAATCTAGTTCCAGAATATTTAGTGTAAGTATAACAACTAGCACAACTGAAATTGTGATCACTAGAGGCTGCCATCAGGGAATTGTGGATAAATTTCTGCATACTGTAAATATTCAATGTTACAAGTCTAAAGGATATACATACGACCTTGTTATTTTAAGAAGATAAATTCTTCAGGGACTGCCTTTGAGCTTATGCCTCATGATTTCCAAATTTTTGAAAGATAAAAGGATAAAGATCCAGATATAATTCCAGCTAAAACATTTTAATACCTTTCTCAAGAAGAAAGAATGTAGGCCTTAAAGACCTCATTATTACATAGAACTAAACTGGAAAAGACATGCGCCAGATTTTTGGCTACGGACCTCAGTTTAATAATACTAACATATCAGACTGTTCTAGATCAATGATTTCCAGTCTGTTTTAACTTACATGATGGCTATAATAACACTAAAACAAAGAAATCACTAATTTTTCTTCTATAAATTTGATAATAATTTACCAGATATTTTGATATTACGTATACAGGATAGAAACATTAATATTTAACCAAATTTCATTGGATTTTTGACTAGTTTGATAATATGTATAGTAAAGTTGAGTTTAGGCCCTCCCAGTTTTTTCAATATCTTATAATGTTTTATATCGTATGATTTTTTTTGGTTTACCCATGCAAAGCGGAGTTCGGCTTCCAGCGAGAAATATATCTCCATTAGAATATGAAATGACAATAACCTAACGATAAAATGGAAGTATACAACAAAATGAAAGTGCATGGAACACTAAGACAATTGTGGTGGAAGGATAAAAACGATTTCATAACAAAATCATTAAATTAGTATACTCATTTTTTACAACGTTCATAACAAAATTACACTTAATTTCATTCAACAATAAAAAATTAAAACTCCAGCAGCATAATGAATTTAATTAATTTATACTAATTGATCAACAATTAAACAAAAAATACACTTGTAGGAACAAAAATGTGATCATGACGTTGAAATAGCTGAGCATTACATTTATTGATGTGACGGAATTACATGGCACTTGAATGTTCTACGATTAATTATTGTTTCCAAGTGATATTGATTGTCATTTTTGTTTATTTCCTTTTGATTTGATTGTTTCAGTTTGTTTCTTATTAAATTCTTCTGGATTTAGTGATAACTCCAGGACTGATGGTTGATTGGCAATAGTTTTAAACCACCGAAGCAGGTTGACGAGTTTGTGCGATGACGATGTTAAGGTTGTGAAGAGAACACTAAAGCAAGCGATGTCCGCCAGTGTGATAGATTCCCCTACTAAGTAAGTACTTGTCAGAAGAACAGAATTCATTGTATCTAGGAGTATTGAAAGTTGATTTTGACTTGCTTTGTCTTTAGCTATAACAAGAGGTAATATTTCTTCGACAGCTAAAATCGCCCACTGCATGATTTTAGACTGTTTTATAATTGATTGTTCGGGAAGGATCAGCATTGATATTGCTACTGGGTCATTGAGTCCTAAGTATAACAACTCAGTTCCTTCTTTCAACATCACTTTTTCTTTCGAATATATAGAAGCAATTCGGGCAATCAGAGAAACAAGAGAATTCTTCTTATACGTCAGAACATTGTTGTCTTGGGATGGGGATTCGTTGAGGGCAACTTCTTGCCCAAGAGTTTGGGCAGCGAATTGGCAAGCCAAGTTGATAGCTTTGGACAAACATTCGTAGTTAGGACCAGAGGCCTGAGCAGACTCCGGTTTTCCACCACCCTTGCCTCCCATAAGATCTCGCACACTTCCAACCCAAGCGTCAGCCCGAAGTCCTTTGTTCACAGCACTCTAAAAACCATAGTTTATCATCATGCAATCAAAAATATATACAACAAATTAGAAGTAAATATTCGTATACAGATATACATCCGGGATAAATAATTCAAAAAACAATTATTTTGAATAGTGCAAAATTTGTCACGAGTTAACAATTGTTAAGATTAATGACAAGTCTTTTTGGCTTTTGATCAAAGGTCATATGTTGAATACAATAGTTCCCAGTAGATCACCAAAGTTTAGCAACATTGGGCGTAGTTAGCACTTAGATAGGTGGATGCTGCTTGCTTTTTTTGCCTGCCCTGGTCATGTGAATAGCCTAGCCCATGGTTTTATAAATTGGTACCAAATCATGAATGTCACACTTTCACCCTTGAAAATAACCAAAGACGTACTAGCTTTATAAATGAACTAGCAAACGTACCCGTCTTTGACGGAATCAAAAATTCTATTATACTTGGTATTCCAAAATATCAATTATAGTATTATACTAATACTACAATTAGAAGTTATAGAATAGTAGAAAATACCATTATTAGTACAGTGCTAAAAAAAAGCCTCTGTATACAAAGATTAGATTTTAAGTTAGACATACACAAATCTACAATCAATGTTTCAGCTTTATATGTCTTATGGTAGCAATATTTTGTGGACAAACCGACAGACAGAAATTATTCTAAGGGTACATGTGGCTACTCTGAAGTATGAAACGTAAAGAAAACTTGAAATGAGTTAGTTCTAATTAACGTGCTCCCAGTCAAAAGCTAGCACGCAAGCCACTGGGCTACTCTGGTTCCATACCTTACTTTATTACCAGTGTTTATATTACGCAAATATTAAATTAAAAAAAAATATTTTTGTTGTGTTTATTTATAATACATTTGCACTACTGTCATCGGCGAGCAAGCAAGCTACTGGCAACCCTGGCTAGATCCCTTTACTTTATTACCATCTTTTATATTATCCACATTTTAAATTCAAAAAAATATTTGTTTGTTACATTTATTTATAATACATTTGCACTACTGTCATCGGCGATCACGCAAGCCACTGGGCTACTCTGGTCCCATACCTTACATTATTACCAGTGTATTTATTAAGCAAATATTAAATTAAAAAAAAGTTGACAGTTATATATAATACATAGCAAACGTACCCGTCTTTGACGGAATCAGAAGTTCCTGTTTTGGTTTATTGCCGTGTGCCTATTGCCTTTCGGCTATACCACGGAGGAATCAGAAGTTCCGTCATTTTTGGTATTTCAAAATGTCATTAGAAATTATAGAATAGTAGAAAATACCATTATTACTACAGTGTTAAACAAATGCCTCCAGCTTATACACTACATTAGCTGTCTGTCCTTCAGGTTCATGGTAGAAGAAAGAGTTGAAACCTCTGACCGTTTAGCATGTAAACTACATTTGACCATGTGAGAAAAACTTGGTTTTGCTACCTTGTATTCCTGCGTTAGATGAAGTCTCCCTTTGCGACTTAGTTAACGTCATTGCGAAATAGACTCTGACCCGACTTTGCAATCATTTCAACGTAAACAGACAGTGGCTCGGAATCAATGGTATGTGAAGTATACACACAGACTCCCCAATACCACATCCAGTCATTATGTCCGCCTCTATGGCATATCTGTGTAGAGCACGAACTCAGAGTCGTGTCCCGTTGCACAGTTTTGGGGCACTCATGTTTCGTAACATGAAATTTGTTACTGCTACTAAATTGTAGCATGATTGGTGCTCTACTTTAAGTTTTTACTCATGAGCAGGCAGTCCAGGAGAAATAAATTCAGAGTCAAGAAATTCAATTAGATAATGAACTGCTTCTTCATCACTAATCCAATCTCTTTACTGACTTGTAAGTTCTTTCCTCGGCTTCATATAGCGTAAGAACTTGTTTGTTGATTTTTCCTCCCTGTTCATATTAAGAGTTGAGAATTGCTCGTTTACAAAACATTTATTCTCAATAGATAGTACATCCTTAACTCTGTGAAACACCATTTCAATGATGTCAAATACGCAATATATTCATATGCTCAATTGAAATTAAAATCAACTAACAATACCTACTTGCCACACCTGTGTATTTTCAAAACAAACTTGTCTGTGAAGTTAGGAAAATACAGCTAAAAGCCCCATAACTTCGCTTCTGTACTGAATTAATAATCTATTTAGAGCCCATATTTTAAGTTAGGCACACACAAATCCAGTGTCAATGTTTCAGCTCGCTATGTCTTATGGTGGCTGAGTTTACTTGTGACAAACATTTTTGCGTTAAACGTCCATAACTTCACTTCTACGTTGAATTTCCAATCAATTCACAGCCTATATTTTAAGTTAGACCTACACAAATCTACTGCAAAAGTTTCAGCTTTATATGTCTTATGGTAGCTGAGTTTACCTGTGACAAAGTTTTGCGGACAAACCGACAAACCGACAAACCGACAGAAATTTTTCTAAGGGTGGATTCGGTTTCTCCAATGTATGAAACGTAAAGAAAACTTGAAATGAGTCAGTTCTAAGCAATGTACAGACAAAATCATTATTTTATTTATAAAGATTTGCAAAAAAAGAAATTTAGCATGTTTGAAAAACTGTGGTATTTGTTTTATTTCTGTAGTAAAAATTCAGCAAAAAACATTAATATAAAACACATTGTGGAAGTAGATTTTCTAGAGCTTGGAGAAAATTTCTCAGTTAGACAGTTCACATAATAGAAATGGTATAATATAATCACCATTTTCTATTCAGTTAACAATCAGATCATTTCCACTCCTTCGTTTACTTTACTACTTCAAGATATTGACGATTTACATGTTTTGAGGTAAACCTTAGTACTTTTTGTTGTTTTTTTATGATGTCTACATGTGCGTGGGGAGTGGGTGTGAATACAAATTTTTTTGTGGGCACTATACAGTCAACATCGTTTGATATAGTAGTGAAGGTAGATTCAGTATGTAAAAAAACTTTTCCTGGGTTCTTTTTTGATCTGGTTCTTATAAGAGTACTAAGTAAGATACAATCTATGTTTTGGTTATAACCCCACAGGAAATTCTACAACCGTCTTTATAATTAGATCTTTTTTGCTGTTTAAATGTTTATAGAAGTAATGCTGAATGCCTTTCATACTTAATTTTGTTTTATTTTTCATAACTAGTTGTCATTTTTTTTAATTATTGCCAAACAAATTTTTTCTTCAATAAGACGTCAAATATGTTCAAATTTACAAATGCTAGACGACTGAAATTATAGAAGCAGTCCAGACAAAATACTTTCAAATAAATGTTTTAAATTGTAAAGGACTTTAAGAATATCTTATATTCATTACATCGACAATAACAAAAAAATATAGAAATTAGTAAATTAAGTAATTTGTTTATATCAATGTAAAATTAAGTTTTTAATTACATTTTATTATATATTATTTAAATATCTGTAAAAAGTTAATTTTCAATAATTTGATATTTGCCGTGAACAGGATGAAGATGAGGTCTTTTAGAAAAATACAGGATGTATCAGATTATTAGCAGTAATAAATTTAACAAGAAATTATCAGGATGTTTGAGAATCTTATGTAAGTATTTCTTAGTCTCAAATCACAATTTATCACTTTTACATAATCAATAGCAACTAAATTAATTTTTCTCTTTCTCATTATCTCACATTTTCACATTTATATAAATAATCAATGTGAAAATTAACACTTCATTTTGTTATTACCTTTGGAACGGAACTCAGGCAAAATATTTTTTTGGTAGTTTCATCAACAGAAAAGAACATTGCTGCTGTCTCTGGGGATAATGTTCGTATTTGCTTCAAAGCAGCATCTAAAGCCTTAAACAGGTATTTGTATAAGTTATATTACAAAAGAAGAACTAACAAAATAGAATATATTATTTACTTAAGCATTATACTTTTCAGCCCAACTAAATCCTCACCTTTGTGTTGGACCCCGCTGGCAAGTCATGGACTATGAATGGGATGCCTTCCTTGCCGGAAGTGATTAATTTTTTGGCAGCCTCTACAACCTGTGTAGTCTGTTCCGTTTTACCTGCCCTTTCAGCATTGTCCAATTTCTTTTTTAATTCAGACAACATAGTTCGAAGTTCTTCCTCAAATATAAATTTTTAATAAAAATAACTATCTAATGATCAATTACTTGCATTAATAATAACAATATAAGATTTATTACTTTTTTGCAGTAAGGAATTGTAGCTTGTGAAATATCGTTGGTCAAATCAACAATTGATTTTGTCATGGTTTTAACATCTTTGTTTTCAAGCAATGTTTCTTTTAATTTTGTAACTTCTTTTTCTAAAGCAAGTCCTCGCTTTATCGCCTAAAGAATAATGTTATTCAAACAAAAATCTGGTATTTTTTCAAAAAAAAAAACCGGGATATACATACTTTAGAAGCTTCTGGACCCGTTAACGCAACAATTCGTCTGATTCCCTTTGCGATGGCTTCTTCAGTAATTATGGTGAAGTCACCAACATGAGCCGATCTGTGCAAATGTCTAAAAAGAAGAAAACAATATTATTACCCAACACATAATATCATAAATATGAAAGAGAAAACGGTGCTCCTCAGTTACTCACGATTCTCTACAGAGCTCCAATTCAAAACTAATGGTCGAAAGAACTTATTTATCACTCGGAAACCGAACTGGTTTTACACACTGATTTCTCCCGGTCATACAACACATACAGTAACAATGAAGATTTCGAATCATTGACGAAGTTAAATAGTTACTGGTCTACAAATGTAATTTATAGTTTACGAAAAAAATAGTTTTCGAATTATTTACTAATGTTATAATTACTCTTCTATAAAAGTACTAACTAACTATTTACACTACAAAATTTTTGCAATAACTAACTTGTAACTTATTAGAAGTAACTTGAAGATAATCGATTTTAAATAGGGACAAATTTTAATGTTTTAAGTACCAAGAATCAATTTTTGATATTTTGTGATTATACTGTGTTTGCGTATATTTATTTTTCTTGTAGATTAAGACGCGCTGAAGGTCATTTAGTTTACGAATAATAAAGGAATTCAAAATATAAACTCTTCTTATTAAGCAGAAGAACTATCGTTCTTCGGCCAGTTGGAACATGGGAATACTTAATGCCATTATTATTAGAGAATTTTATGAATATTATCGCTGAACTACTCACGAACAATACTGATCTAAATTTAATAGTCGACATTTTATATTTTAAACTCCCAAACATATTTCTTACTTTGAATTTTGGTTTATAGGAAAAACCAGAATACAGAAAACGATTAATTGAAGTAGACAAATTATTTCCAAGTGTTACTTTATAATATGGACAGCTATCTGATGCTGGTCCAACGACCCGAACTGCAGTATGCGATATACTTTTTAATTTTTCTCAAAAACACGATGTACTCTTTAATTATTTTTAGCAAATGTACCGCCCAAACTACTACCTTCGGATTAGGAATTCATCATTTAATAATTATTACGATTATAACCTCATAAAAATCAATCACTTAATATTATAAATACTTGTGAGTTTGATAATTAGTCTATCAAAAGCAAAGAAGTTTTTTTTCTCATCACGTTTCTCATAATTGTTTTTTAATTTAAAGTGAATGTTCATGTTAAATAAATAATGTTTTCTGAAGAAAACACAATGAAGATAAAACACAAATCCTAGGCTTTCTTGCAAAATTTTGCGATAAACAATAAAAGCTCAAGAATAGACATGTGATGATTAGTTTCAAACACAGACAATGTTAAATTACAATTAATTGATTAAATAACTTATTAAAAGATATTAAGTTTCTTGTTAATACTCACGTTCCACCACAAAATTCAACAGATGTATTGAGAGCAGGTTTGGTTTGAGTATCGCTAAAAAGAACATCAACAGGAACTCCGACGGAGACAACCCTAACGGGGTCAGGGTATGCCTCAGTGAACATAGCTCTCAATCCCTCGATCTGCCTCGCCTCCGCCAGAGCAGTCAACTTCGTATGAACCAAGTCGTTGCGCTCTACTATCAATCTTACGGCTTCCTCAGCTTTCTTTAACTGCAGCAAACACCGATCGACAAATTTACAGCACTGTTCTTGAGAAGTGATTTAATAATACTTTCACTAAATAATATACTAATCTGTAATCTTATAATTTTGAAGTTCCTTTTTCCAATAATTTTTGGAAGCTCTCTAGTATACCTACAATAATGTAGTCAAGCTTGTAATAATTTTAATATTGATGAACTAAACCGTATTCTATTCATTCAAAAAACTAAATTACTCATATTTATTCATTTAAAACAAAGAAATGGTCAGTTTTTCGGAACAAATTTGCTATATTCAGAAAAGTAACCTTTAAAACAAATCATTATCATTCTGGATGAAAAAAAATCTAATTGACTAATTAACTTCGCTTGAACTATTTTTTTGATTTTCTTTTTTTAACTTCACTATGTTCTTCTATTTTTCACCTTTTGTCTTAATAGAATCTCAATTTAATTTAATTAATTTTCTTGAATTTAGTCAACTGGGGGACTATTTTAAAAAGAGATATGAACCTATTGAAAAAATCTGGAGTGGCCTACACTCTACTTTACTATAAGTAACTCAATGTCAAATTTCTTGAGTATATAAAACATAACGTATCATTTAAGCATAACATAAATATCTAAATGGTATATAATTATTAGCATTGCATTCGTGAGGTAGTACAGATAGTGATTGAAGGACATATCAATTTATAAGCTTATTTTTGTACATCACAAATAATTTATTATTTGCAAATAATTTCATTAGTATAACTACAGCAGTAATATCATTTTTGAAAAACCAATGTGAACATTTCTTGAAACGAAATATTATCCTACAAGAGAACATGGCTATTGTTCAAATAGCCAGTAGATTTCTTACATCGTTTACTTAACATCCTTCTACATTGAATATTAATGTAAAATTTTCAAATTTAAAACAGTAAAATACCCTTTTTTTCTCTGAAAAACATCTTAAACAGCGAAGAAAATGTTGTTTTAAGGTGATTTGTTAATTAAAGATGTACGATAATTACAGTTATTAATCTCTAAACGAAAGATTTATATTTTGAATTATCTTTTACATTTTTGGTTTTTAACAGAATTATTATACTGGGAATTTTATGGCTTCTTAGTATTTAATAAGATCATTTTCCTTCCCCTTTGTCAAATAACATATATACGATTTTTTTTTTAATGAGTGTTATCATTTACCTGCACAATATTATTCCTCTTACATCTCTTATAAGTCAATAATATATTTTCATTTTTCCATTAGAAACATCAATTTCATCTTAGTGGATTCGCTCAAAAAATTTCTAAGTCAATGTAAACAATGTAAAAAAATACAAAAAATTCGACAAGTATAGCAGGTGATCTCTTAGTCTAGGATAAACAAAGAGTTTTTATATCGTTATTGCTCTTTTCCGTAATTGAAACTTCATGATTTTTTTTTTATGAATTGCTAATTTTTTGTTCCATTTTTGGTCAAATTTTCATAATTTTTTAACGAGCCGTTTAGCGTCAAAAAAACATTTTCTGAAAACACAAATCGTACTCTAACGCCCCTTTAGCGAATGTAATTATAGAAAAAAATATCTCAACTCATTGTCCATATAATGTTCTATTTATAGACATAGTTTCATTCTTGTCCGTCAAACAGTATGGCTTGTATCGCTCTCACAAGGTTTGAGATTGATTTATAAGTCAAAATTTGTACATTTTATTGAAAAAAAAATATTTCCTGTTGATATAAAATTTTGAATATATTTTTCGTTTGTTCCTTTTGTAACCTCAAAGATAATGTTAAAATCTCAAAACTCTAGGGTTAGTAGTTTAGGAAAAATAAATGTTTTAAAAAAAACGGTTTTTGGCAAAAAAAGTGACTTTCCCATCATGCATAATTCTTCCTAAACAATAGGGATCTTCGTCTAAATGGGGCCCATTTTTGTGTAAAATATCAACTTGATCCATCAAAGATTCTGGACCGTAGCGTGGTAACAAGCAATGCTAACACACGCACCCACCCACGCACCCACCCACTCACCCACCCACCCACCCACACACACACAGACATCATCGTAAAAACTTCATAAAACGACTTCTGGGACCTCAAAACATGTAATTCCGTCAAAATCTCGAGATCGAATTTTTTCACGATCACTATACTTTACTTATAGTAAAGTAAAAAAAGTTAAGTTGAGGTAAATTCTTAAACTTAATATTTTTATCCTGTATTTTTTCCATTTTATACAAATAAGTAAGCTTACCATGAGCTTTTCAATTTGGCTTCTGAATTAATGGGTTTATAGAACTCAGGTTTCACAGCACAGGCATAATAGCTAGTGAATTATTATGGCATATTTTTAACTGAAGAAAGGGAAGAATTAATATTGAAACTGACCGGTTACTAACCTGTTGAACTGTTAGCGAACTTTTGTTGGAGAAGTCAAAGCGAAGCCTGTCGGGAGCAACAAGGGATCCTTTCTGATCGGAGTCTGGCCCAAGGACAAGGCGGAGTACATGGTTGAGGATGTGTGTCGCTGTGTGATTGGACATGATGAGCCGGCGTCTTCGTTCATCTATTTGTAAGTCCACTAAGTCTCCTTTTTTCAAACTACCTCCAGCCACTTGGCAATAATGAACAACGTAGCCACCTTTGTTTTGGACATCTTCTACTACAACTTCGCTACTCTGCAATCAACAGTTGAAATCAGATAGATATAACTTGCAATGAAAAGGTCTAATGGACCAACCTATGTGGTCCAATACTTGATTATTAATTCATTAGTTGTGCAATCCGTAATTGTGTGCTATTTCTTCATACTGGGGTAAATGGATAAATCAAAGTTTCCACACATAAAAAAGGCTTTTTTTTTAAACTCTATCTCTCATGACCTAAATTCCTCAGTAGAACGCTCGACTCTTGTCGGTCCTCCCCTCCTTCCTTTGGGTATGTCATTCTTTTTTCATTTTATTGTATACAATTCCTGTTAACTTGTAATTTGTATTGTAGAAGTTTACCTGACGATGAACCTGTTTGAAACGCGTAGAATACAAAAACCTTCTTTTCTACGCGTGTTGACTTTGATTTATCCATTTACCCCAGTTTGATTATTAACACATAATCACATTATTAAACCAGAAAAAAACATAATCGTGACCTATTTTGTGATTCAGAAAGTATTTAAATTGATTTGACAAGATATAATACTACAAACATTTAAGAAAAAAATTGAACCTATATTCAGGTTGGTATTATTCTATTGTATGGTGTTTTAATTTTTAGATTGCTTCATAATTAATGTGCTTTCGACATACAGTATTCTACTGCACTTAACCCTTTTTTTTAAAAACAAAAACAATAAAGAAAGTAAAGTAAATACACTTCCATTGTTGAAAAATTTTCAAACTAAATTCAAAATGTACAAATTTAGTTAATCAGTTAAGAATTACCTCATCCTGGGTGTTCACCATGAAACCTTCATCAAATATCTGACCACCCTGTTCAGCATAGAAGCAAGTTTTGTCCAAAACTATGGCACACCGATCACCTTGGGTCACACTATCAACAAACTGCCCATTCTTCCTAAGTGCTAAAACCTTGCTTTGGCAGCCTTTAAATTCTACAAACACAATTCACATTCGAGAATAACTCATTTTGTAAACAACCTTCCATACACACACAGTAACAGTGGAATGAAAAAGTAAAACGGGAAATTTTAATCAGTAACATTAAGAATTATATTTACTATTTCACATACATGTTTACAGACTCAGACATGTTTACGCAGACTCAGTATACAGTCGAGCTTCTCCATAGTAACTGGTTTCTTGGAGTCCACGTTACCATTGGAACCACTTTCCCAATAGTATGCTATTATAACAATATATTTCTATTTTTCAAAATGTGAAAAGTTTAATTAGAATTAACACTTCGAAGACGTAGTATGATTGTTGCTACATATGGGTATGTATCAACGTCCAAACCACAGGAAGAGATAAAGAAAAAGACTAATTCATCGGAACAGGCGGTCTTTGTCAAAGTCAAATCTCAACTGACGAAGACCGCGTCTTACAGCGGAAAGATCTTAGTCTTTTTTTTTTTTAATTTCTAACTGTGGTTTGGACGTTGATTTTTGTTTGACGTGTTTATTATCTTGTTATGTGTATATATGGATATATTTATTAAGTAATTAAATGAAACGGTCCAGTAGACTTTTAAGTAAAAAAAAAAATAAAAAGATGGTATCATACAGACAGACAAAGGAATAACTCACTTCTATATTTCGACCATCTTCGTTATCAGGAGGCGAAGAATCCCGCAGGAAGGTTGAGTAGCGACTGACCTTCCTGTGGGACTCTTCGCCTCCTGATAACTTTCGATGGTCGAAATATAGAAGTGAGTTATTACTCGTACTTTGTCTATCTGTATGCTACCTCTTTTTAATTGATGTATTTATTAAGGTATATAACTTATACTCGTATTTTTAAGTGTGATATACTATTAGTATGTTGTATAAAACAAGACATTCCATTATCATTAAAAGCTTGTTCTGATTTGTCGTATAAGCAACTCACTTTTCCTTGGATTTGCTCAAACATAAATCAAGATCTACTTTTTCCCGGTTCAGTATTACTGTTACAATATTTAAAAGTGTCTTATAATATTATCTGTCTGCATAACTACTATCTTACCACTAAAAGAGTATGAGTACTTTCCTTTCCTAAATAAAGTCCTCATCGGGACACTTCACCTGTGTTAAGATCATATTACTCACTACATTTGCATACTTTTTTTTCTTTTTAATTGGTTTTCAATGCCAGTAAACACTAGTTCAGATTGTGATTCAAATTTTAAAATGTATCTTTATTGGATAACAAAATGAATGATATCCACGTTGTGGATTAAAACACAGTTGTTTACAAAAGTATTGTTAACTGCAGAACCGTCATTTTAAAGGATCCAACTCTCGTCTAAATAAGAAAATTTTCCTTCTTCCTGCTCCTAAGAATGATTTTTACGTATGTAAAACAAAATAAATTTATAAATTGAAAGAAATATTCTATCTTTCAGTTCCATAAAATTAACTTTTATGTTTTATTCTTTGGGATCTACGAGTATCTTGAATTGCATTCAACATAGATTTCAGTACATAATTCAGAAATTTTTAAATAACAATATTGAAGTTATTTATATATTATTTGCTATATTTACCATAATTGGGAAATTTTGGATCAGGACTGGGAACAGCTTGATAATTATACTTTGGTGAATCATCTGTGGATGGAACATTGTTCGACTTTAGCTCACCTATAGCGTGGACATCGAACTTTATTGTGTCAACTTCCCCTGATCCTTTGGCTTGACTTGTTAACTGAAAAGATTTACCATAATTAATTATCATACTTTCTAATTGAATAGATGAGAATCGAAAAGATTGTTTGCTTGTTAATTAATGGTAACCAAAATGAAATTAATCATCAGATATTAGTTAAGGAGTTTAAAATAATGACATTCAGGTTAGACCAAAAAAAAATATCAAATAAGAATATATGGCTATTGTTAAATATGTAACATTCAATTATTGACAGACTTAAATAATGAGAATAAAAATATGGATATTACAGTGCGGGTACAATTACCGGTGAAGTGACAAGTGACTAGCCTGTTTGTCTCTAGATTAGGATGGTTTAGAACTATTAATGGTGATCCACGTACCGTTCGCGGCTGTTATCGCAAACGGATAGACCAAGTTTATTTATATTTGTTGAACTATATTTTGTTCACTAACCTTATTGAATGATGAAATAATTTATTAATTCATCAATAACCAGAATTAATAGTTAATTTATTATGTTAATAGCTCCAACATAATTTTATATAAATATTGTTCGTATAGCTTCATATATTTTTGGTTTTTTAGAAACAGTTCAAAGCTCCTAATGAAATATAGGACTAGAAGAACCTCTATGAACTTACTTTAAAATGATTATATCATAGTTTCTGCGACTGCTACATAAGTTATTACTTGCAAATAGATGATTATTTCACAAGATTTATGTATTTTTAATAACGCCATTTTTTGGTTATTAAAACATTTAGGTGCGTTATGGTATATAACTTGCATATTTCTGTGTGCCGCATAGTCTACATTCTTTTACAATTTACAAAACTACGAGTATTTTGAGGTACTGATTGTGATTTACATTAGATTGTCATCTATATAAACTTTTCTTTTCTGTATAAATATCTATAAAATAAATAAAATATTTATACATATTTTTATACAAATTTTATCTATATTATATTATACGTAATATAAGTATATATTATGTACAATATAATATGTACATAAAATAAACTATTCATATATTTAATATGAATTTATATATTTATATTATATATGCAGGAAACTAAATAAACATACAGACTAGGTAAAAACTGAGTCTCAAATTTACTGTTATTTTACTTTACTATAAGAAAGTATAGTGATCGTGAAAAAAATTCGATCTCGAGATTTTGACGGAATTACATGTTTTGAGGTCCCAGAAGTCGTTTTATGAAGTTTTTACGATGATGTCTGTGTGTGTGTGGGTGGGTGGGTGGGTGAGTGTGTTAGCATTGCTTGTTACCACGCTACAGTCCAGAATCTTTGATGGATCAAGTTGATATTTTACACAAAAATGGGCCCCATAAAGACGAAGATCCCTATTGTTTGGGAAGAATTATGCATGATGGGAAAGTCACTTTTTTTGCCAAAAACCGTTTTTTTTTAAACATTTATTTCTCCTAAACTGATAACCCTAGAGTTTTGAAATTTTGACATTATCTTTGAGGTTTTAAATGCAACAAACGAAAAATATATTCAGAATTTTAAAACAACAGGAAATATTTTTTTTTCAATAAAATGTACAAATTTTGACTTATAATTCAATCTCAAACCTTGTGAGAGCGATACAAGCCATACTGTTTGACGGACAAGAATGAAACTATGCCTATAAATAGAACATTATGTGTAGAATGAGTTGAGATATTTTTTTTCAAAATTACATTCGCTAATGGGGCGTTACAGTACGACTTCTGTTTTCAGAAAATGTTTTTTTGACGCTAAACGGCTGATTAAAAAATAATGAAAATTTGACCAAAAATAGAACAAAAAATTAGCAATTCATAAAAAAAAATCATGAAGTTTCAGTTATGGGAAAGAGCAATAACGCTATAAAAACTGTTTGTTTATCTTAGACTAAGAGATCACCTGCTATACTTGTCGAATTTTTTATATTTTTTTTTCATTGTCTACATTGACTTAGAAATTTTTTGAGCGATTCCACTGAGATAAAATTGATATTTATAAAGGAAAAATTTAAATTGTTTATTGACTTATATGAGATGTAAGAGGAATAATATTGTTACATGCAAAAAAATCACTGCCAATAAACATAAATAAATTACCTTTGTCTTCCATGGCATGATGGATTTGTCTCATAAAATGCTTTAATAAATCTATATATTGCACTCTTGAGCAAAACTTAATATCAGTTACAATTACATTATAATTGTGAATGTAGTACCTTTCCATGATATTAAAATGTAATGAATGGACTCTTTCCTCAAGAATGAGGACTTATGTTTGTTGAGAAATATCCAAATTTTTTTTTTACCACTCTAGTCTAATAGTTCATATTTATTATTTTCAAAAATTAGAAGCTCCCAACTATAAAAGATTTAAATTATATTGAATAGCTGGCTTTGACTTCGATTTGAGTATGTAAACTGGCTAATTACTGATATATTTTTTCTCAATATACATTCATAGCAAACTTAAACAGAGTACAGAAGGCAGGAAAAGGATACCACTCACTCAGAAAAAAATCGTATATATGATATTTGACAAAGGGGAAGGAAAATGATCTTATTAAATACTAACAAGTCATAAAATTCCCAGTATAATAATTCTATAAAAGACCGAAAATGTAAAAGATAATTCAAAATTGAAATCATTAGTTTAGAGATTAATAAATGTAATTATTGTACTACTTTAATTATAATTCATCTTAAAGAAACATTTTTTCTTCGATTTTTATGATGTTTTTCAGAGAAAGTAAGGGTATTTTCCTGTTTAAAATTTGAAAATTTTACTTTAATATTCAGTGTAGAAGGATGTCAAGTAAACGATGTAAGAAATCCACTGGCTATTTGAACAGAGGCCATGTTCTCTTGTAGGAGAATATTTCGTATCAAGAAATGTTCACTTTGGTTTTTCAAAAATGTTATTACTGCTGTAGTTATACTAATGAAATTATTTGCATCAGCTGTGTGATGTACCAAAATAAGCTTATATATTGATATGTCCTTCAATCACTATCTGTACTCTTTCAGGAATGAAAGACTAATAATCATATCCCATTTAGATGTTTACATTATGCTTAATTGAGACGTTATATATTATATACTCAAGAAATTTGATATTAAGTTACTTATAGTAAAGTTGAGTGAAGGCCACTCCAGATTTTTTGGTTATCAGAAGGAAAAGAAAACGGAAGACACAGTGTTATGGTAGAACAACGATGGACAACCCACCGTATAAGTGTGCAAACCTATTGTATATGTTTAGTTAGCTTTAAAAAACTTTTGCTTACCATTTTGGATTGTTTTTCCAGTTGCACATGTTCGGTATTAAATCATGCGAGTTATCAAACTATCAAAGAGTAATAGATAACGACGAATCTATTGTATTTATCTTTAATGTTACTTATTGGTTGTCTTTCATACTTCAGGCATCCAAAAAGAAATATCAGTTAATACAGCTCCCACAAAGTGTACTGGAACTGGATAAAAAAATGCCACTTCCCAGAAACGTTAAATAAAAAAACGTTGATAAAACATTTTTAGCCTGTGTTCTTCAGATAGTCAATAGTGGTAAAATGAAAATGAGTACTATTATTAAAAAAAAATGTAAATTCATATAAATTCCATTTTTAATTTTACTGAAATTATTAAAGCTTATTTATGACAAATATAATTAGCATTATATATAAAATTATATGATCTCCACCTCCATCTAGCTCTAAATAAAACAATTTTACTTACTCCATCCAATTCATCAGTGTAAGGGTTAATGCACATTTGCAGTTATTACGAACAAAACGAAAATTAGTTTTACTGCTGTAACTTTTAACCCACTAAAGACAAGACTAATATTCAAGAAGAGCAATTGTATTTCTACTTCATACCGAGGACATAACGAATAAGTAGTGCAAGCTACTAAATATAGAACTGATAATTCTTAAGATTACCTGAGCCATTTTGCGAGACTCTTCATATTTTGTCAGATCTATTGTGAGACCTTTTTCTTCCGCCATCAGTGAAGTTAAGTCAACAGGAAATCCGTAGGTGTCGTACAATCTCCAAGCCACTTCACCTAAAAGATTCATTAAAAATAAACAATTATAACCTTTATATATAACTTCACGTCAGGTACTTAGGAGTGAGATAATAATCAGGAAAGGATTCGCAATTAAATGAGGGATGTCATTTTTAATAATGAAGAGAAAAAACAATATTCCTTTACTTCAGTGAAGGGGGCTAGGGTCGCCCATTGACTGACATGCGAGCCTCTGGACTGGTGTATTCGGGGATTGATATCCATTCGCCCTCAATTGATTCATGCAAGAGGTGAAAAAAAATTGAGTATGTAATCCTTGAGAGAGGACGTTAAGCCGTCTGTCCCGAGCCTGGCC
This sequence comes from Hermatobates lingyangjiaoensis, assembly GCA_026182355.1. NCBI lineage: Eukaryota > Metazoa > Arthropoda > Insecta > Hemiptera > Hermatobatidae > Hermatobates > Hermatobates lingyangjiaoensis. Next base: position 2,772,725 of record JAPFBL010001927.1, read on the forward strand.
GATGCCAAGTAAGCGTTATAGATCTCTAAATACGATTCGCAATGTAGATACACACAAAGTTCATTGTGTGGCATCAAAACGGACCAATCTTTGGTCCATGTGATCTCTCGTTTGACGGACTAACTAGCCTAACGTACTTTAGTGAAAAGTTAACCCTCCAAATAGTAGGAATACAATCTATGTTGATTATTATCGTTATTAGCAAGGAACTAAAGGAAAGTTAAGACATTGAATGACTTTAGTTCTAAAAACTACCTAACCTACTAGGCGATATTTTAGCGAACTAATTGCTGATATCTAGCCATAGGCAGAACTTTTACAATTCACATGAAATTCATACACTTAATAAAAACAATTATTCAACTTTTAATTTCAGATTAGGAACTTTCAAAACGTAAATCAACTTTCATTATATAAAGGAAAACACTGATTTCAGTACATATCTTTATTACATCCCTTAATACCATCAATCATTTTTAAGAAAATTGTGAATTCACCAAACCATTTTGTTCAGCAAGTTTTATGGTGTTTCAAACATGGATAAATAAATCTCTAAGAATAATATTTCAACAAATGACTTAAGAATACATTCTTAATAAAGTAATTGAATAATTACCAGGGAAAACGCTTGATCCACCAAGTTTCGATATCGTTCGGTTAAGTAGGTTTCTCCCACGACTTAAGGTTTTTAAAAATTGAATCTCTTCTTCGTTGATAATGTCAATTATACATTCAGGATCTTTTTTCACCTAAAGTAAAAAAAATTATCAAAATTAGTAAAAATATTCTAAACAAGATAAAAATAAATACATGTTTCCTCGAAACACTTAAGTAAATAATTTAGGAATTATTTAATAACCTAAACTAGATTATTGTTTAAAATAAAATCTTTTAAGCAGGGAGATTCGAAACATGGAACCACGGCCAATTTCCTCGAAATAATACTCGTAGCTCCACAGTCCAGTTTTTCAACTTTCGATATATAATTTTCAGCTTTTTTTTAGTTCACTAGTAAAGATTTATACTATTTATAACTCGCATATACAATTTTTCATAAATTAGAAAAGGCTATAAAAAATCTGGGTACTAATTTTTCACACTAGCTCTAATAATTTGGTTATATTGATTGAAAGCACAACAGAGTGTCACTGGCGTATAATCACAAGATTGTCTGCATTAATCGAATGTTTATTAATCAGTAAATGGAAAACCGCACTCATTCCTTACATAATTAATGGAATAGTCCATCTTTTATACACACAAAAATCCAAAGTAGGAAATACATTCGGACAACTGGTAGGTTTGGAAGTGTTTCTTACTGTTAATTGATTTATTACGATATTCCTGTAACCTTCATTTGCATTTAATACATTTCATTTTAATTGATCTATGTTATTTTTAATATCAGCAAATCATATAATTTTAAATACATTCACTTTTTCACCTCTTATGTAGATCACTTACACTGAATACAATAGTTTTTAACTGCATCTCTTAAAAGTTTTTAAGACCTTAGTTCATCAGAAGTACAAAGTTGTTGGCTTTTAGGACAGTGGTTCGGCCTCCTGTGGCACTGGCCAGAAATGTATATCATTATTGCCAAGGGCCATGTCAGTTGCAAAGAAACTGTTCTACGAGAAAACGAAGTAGGAATATAACTAAGTGTGATTACAACATGAAAGCTGAACGACCTCAGCTCCCGAGCAATCGAGCTAGGAAAAGGGTGATTTATGACAAGAGTGTTGAAACTGGAATACAGTACCCTATGGAACGCTAATTGGAATATAGAACGCTAATGGAAAATACCACAACACTTTATTTCCAATTTGCATGTGTATGTGCGTGCATATATAACAGATATTTCATACATAATAAATGTATTATTATACCCCGACGATGTATATTACTATTTATTAACATAAATAATAATAGCATTTTTAAATTTGAAGTATTTATCACAATAACAAAGCCTACAAGGCCACTAGTAAAATCCATAAAGTATGAAACACACATTATTGCACATGTGCGTTACAGGCCTATAATAACATTAACGTTAAGACGCCTCGAACCAAATAATACCCCTTTATACATCACTCTTTATGCCCCTTTATTGAAGCCACTTTGAATTAAAAATAATGAAGGCGCTTAGTTTACATGGAGTACAGATCCAGCAAAAACGGACAACAATCCTGTACTTGAATCCGCAGTATGCAAGGACATATTCATATTCAAAATATAAATATACTTTTAGCCAAGTATATTTCTGTAAAATACAGTTCTATATTTACCTCAGGAAAAGTGTCACCAAGTAACTGAATAACACTATGAACTAATGATGCAAAAAATCCTGGTTTAGCATTGAGTTTTTCTGTACCGAATCGTACTGCTCTCCGAAGAATTCTTCGCAAAACATACCTTCAAAAAATGAACAATATATAAACGAAAAGATAAAGCAGAATATTTTAATTAATGTAATTTATATTTTTATTTGTATTAATTTAATTTTATAAAACAACTAACAAGTTAGGGTACTTTTTTACTGCTAACATATTTTAATTTGGCTTCCAAAATGTTCGAAGATAATTGATAAATCATTGCATCTTTCACTAAATCTGTGTATATACATAAATTCCATTAATGTATAATGGAGTGTATGTACTGGATACAAGTTCAAAATCGAAGAAGAACAACACCCAGAGTAAAGAAACACACTTACTGACTCAAATTTTCGGAAAATCCGTCTTCAGGAGAAAAAAGATTGGGACACCAAGCAGACAGGAAAAGCAACGTCAGGTAACCCATCGGATTTTCCGAAAATTTGAGTAGATAAGTGTGTTTCTTTACTCAGTAAACCGAAACCGTGCACTTTAACAAGATATGTTTCGAGAAGAACTGCAGCTCTTCTACACTAATTACATTGTTTTACATATAAAAAAAAACAAGATTTTAAGGTACACACGAAAATAAAAATCAACGTCCAAAGAACAATTCGAAATTCAAGCAATAGAAAGCACTTTTTTTGGTTAATTTTGTTATATATAATACGTATAATTTGGGAGCAGTCCTTCCTTTAGATATACCTCGTTGAATAGAACGACATATTTTATATATACTGAATATATACTGAATCAACTGGAAGATGCGAAGAAGAAACCAACCATATATATAAGATATGAAAAGGTAAAAATTAAACTTATAATATTTCTAATCAATATAAGTGACTTGTACTTCCCTTAAATATTAATTTCGTTTTTCAATTTCATTTTGTTTATAACTGAAACATATTTTATTGATTTAATTGTTAATTGATTTAGCCATACATGAGACCTTAGATTTTAAGCAATAAAGTCACAGGCACAAGCAATGGGACAAAGAGTAAACCAATTTGAAAAGAGTTTGCTCTGATTTTATTTACATTAAACGATAACTTTTAACGTTTCAAGTGAACTCAGTACCTAAAATGTGAAGCCATGACCCAGAACCCTAATAACAAGTTCAATTTTCTTTTAACTACTTTTAAATATGTTTTGATTTAAAAGTTTATTGCATTGAGGCAAATAACTTAATATAAACCTATAATATTACTATTAATTGAACAATGAATCTGTAAAACAGTAAAATGACTATGAATACTCTGTATAAGGCTTCCTCATTTCAACCAGACCCTTGATGCGATATGGACTCTAGTATATATCGTGAGATTAGAGAGACCTCACCCTCTGCCGGTGTTGTCGGGTCGACCTCCATCAGCGATCGCGATGGTCAGAGTCCGCGCATGGTCAGCAAGGACTCTGTAAGCCATATCAACACCATCCTTATCTTCTTCACCTACTTTCCCACTGTACTCTCTCATTCCTGTGCCCTACAAACAGCATTATATCTTAATCAGTGAACTGATGTTTTACAATGATAATGTCTTTAGATTTGAGAAAGTGTCACCTCCTTGTATACTGATTGTCCAATAAACGAATTTGAGATAAACTTGAATATTAATACACATAATATAAATTATATTTAATATTATTTATTTCAAAAAGTAAAACTAACAACATTATTATGTTCTATTATTTTAGCTTTAAGTCACAGATTTTCTGGACCAAAAAATAAGTTTTTCTGTATATGTAGAAACAAAATTGCTGTTAGTAAATAAATTTAAATATTTATTATGAGCCATGCTTAATAGTAAAGGATGTTAGCAGTTCTAAAATTCTTTCTTCTTTTCATATTCATTGTGGATATACCAAAAGGATGCTTATATTTTTGTATACTGGGGTATCGACAATAAATTTTCTTGTATTAAGATTATAATACAATATAATATATTAAGATTATAAACCTTACTTTTGGAAAATATATATTTGAATTGTTTGACTGAGGATGAACATTCCATTTTATTTAACTTGCAAATAGCTACGTTATAACTATACTTTTTTATACATACATATATAAATGATCAAACCACAATATAAAATGGGAAAACAAGACCAAGATCTTTCAACCGTAACAAGCGGTCTTCGTCAGAGTCGAGTCAAGTGACGAAGACCGCTTGTCACGGTTGAAACATCTTAGTCTTGCTTTCCCATTTCATATTGTGGTTTGATCATTGATTGCTATTTCACGTGGTTATGTGAAATCTTTTATACATATATAAATGTATACTTGATATAGTTTCTTGACTAATGAATATCCAAAGTACTAAATTTATTCTCGCTGAATAGGTACAAAATTAATAACAACAAACTACCAGCCGTTTCGCCGAAACTTTTTTGGCATTATCAGGGCTACAAACAATTTATTATTAGTTCTTAATTGATTGTTTTTAGCAGGGCTGTGGAGTCGGACCTACTATGGCCGACTCCGACTCCAGCTCATCTTTTTATTATTAAAAAACAGATGACAGGTGGCTAATAATAATTAGTAATTTGTAGCTTTGGTGCAGCTCTAAACAAGAATGGAGCATCCATAGGTCAAAGCCGAACGAACAGCCTCATTATAGAGAAGGTCCTTGACTGAGTCGACCGCCAGGAATGACAAACTAATAAACATATTCTATTTAAGCATTTATATTATGTATAAATACCACATTAAATAACGAAGAAGTTTGATGTTATATTTACTTATAACAAAGTAAACATTGAACAAGCAAGACCATATATTTTGTATTTAACTAGACATTTTGTGTTCTACCATCAAATATTCAATGTCCTTCTCCGGAGGAAAAAATTCTACTTGGACCAATTAATCATGTTTTATCATTTTATTTCATTTTCATGTACACAAGTAATAACTAGGTGGGGAGTCGGAGTCGGTTGATTTCTTCCGACTCCAACTCCGACTCTGACTCCACAGTCCCGGTTTTTAGCACTAATAATGTCGAACTATTTTGGGAGAAATATCGGCTGGTAATTTACTGTTACAAATTTTTAAACCCATTCCTTCAAGAACAAATTTATTACTTTGCATAAAAATATGTTATATATATTCTATAACAAGATTTCACAATAAACAAGTAAAATAACAATAAATGTTCAAACCACAATAAGAAATGAGAAAAAAGACTAAGACCTTCCAAATCGGTTGGGATATGACTCTGGCGAAGACCGCTTGTTAAAGTTGAAAAAACTTAGTCTTTTTTCTCATTTCTTATGGTGATTTGAACATTGATATAGTTTTATTTTTATATACACATTTACATATAAATGTAATTTATTATATGTAAATAAATTATTACAATCACCTATAAAGATCAAACTTCCCTATCGAAAAGTAAGTTAATAACGATTCTAAAGCAGAAATATTTCATTATCATGTATTTAACGTTGATTTTTTGACAGTTAGTCATAAAATGTACTTTAGCGAAGAGAACATATGTTTATGAACTAAATTTAATTACTATTTATTACTTTAGAAACAGAAGTACATACCTCTTGAATAGCTTTAAAAAGTGGTGTGAAAACATCTGTGTCGTAGTTGGATCTTTTTTGCTGGATGACAGAAACCAATCGCTCAAACCCTAAACCACAGTCGATATGCTTTTTGGGGAGGAGTTTGAGTTTACCATCACTTTCCCTGAAACGAAGGATTGTTTGAGACCCTAAATGTTGCTCTATCATTATTGACAAAAAATATTTAAATTAACAAAAAAATAAGACATGAGTATTGATTCCTCATGTAAAGCAATGTAAAGCAAGAAATACAAGACTAAGAAAAATTGAAGTGTATATATCAAGTTGCTAGACGCTAAGAAGAGCCTTGTGAAAGTTCCAATTCTTATATCGTTAACATATACTCCTTCAATAAAAGGAAGAACAAGTAATCGAATCAGCTAAACAATATGGTACTGCTAAGTTAAAATATGCAACCAATATTAATAATATGATGTTTACTAACCTTTGTGGTACTCACAGTTTGCATATATTCAACATTAATCACTAAAAATATAACATTCATACAAATATTTACATTCACAATTTAAACAGCAGTAACACAGTGTAACATTTTATTTAATCGATTACTGAATATAATATTAATTAATCACAACCTGTTGTATTGAATGAAGACAAGATTCCAGACTTCTAGTACGTCAGGATCATCTTGGTTTACCAGATGCGGCACCTCCCTACCTCCGATACGATCAAAATGAAGTTCAGAGCATGGACCACACGGACCAGTTTCTCCCATTTCCCAGAAGTTATCTTTCATGCTTCCAGGTAAAACGTGACTCTCTTTCAACCTGCATTAAAAATAGAGAGTAGTTTAACAATTATTTCCAATAAAAAATAATTACTTTTAAAAGAATTTAAATATTTAAAGCATACAAACAATTTGGAGAGGTCTACACTCAACTATACTCTAAGTGGGCATGTATCAAAGTCACAGATAATTAATTACTGATTCTGAAGTGGACCCAATAGTCCCCCTCCCCCCCGATGTGCCTTCACCTTGTCGTGGTGGGGGGGCTTAACATGCCTGGTGGTTGTTCCCTTATGGCATGAACTAAGAAAGGTACAACCGGGCACGTGGTTAGCTTTGGTCGTCGTCCAAGGTAGAAAGTCCTCTGGCTTGGGTGACAGTCCTTCCTTATTAACCTGACGTGGCTAACACCTGTCTTTTTCAAGACTTCTTTCTTATTGTGGTGGCACAACAGTGGCTTTAGCTGCTTTCTTGGGAGCCTCGTTCTTGGGCTAGTGTCCTAACTTAGGTGGAAAGTCCTCTGTCACACATTTGTTCAGGAGCAGGCTCCCAAACCCCTCATTTTCTTTTTGCTGCTTGCGCTTGTCCTTTTTAAGACTTTCTCTCACCCGTGAGTGGGATCTGGAAATTTCGGTTGCCTGTCAGGCACAAGATTTATTCGGATGTTTTTGGTTGTGGCTGATTATGGTAGACTTAGGCTTGCCTGGATGGTCGCGATATGGTAGCGTGTAGATTCTTCCATCTCTTTATACCTTTTCTTGTAACCTCTCACTCCTTCTCTCACTTACCTATTCTTTCCTGTATATCTCAACTCCTTATTAACTGCTACTCTTGTTTTTTCCCCTTTTCATTTTCAACTGTGATACTTGGTTAACTCTTTCTCAAGTAACCATCAGCCTTTGCGAGGTCCACATTTGTCATTTCAAGAGAACTGCCTCATCAGATTCAATCTGAAAGATTCTACGGAGGATAAAAGCTATATTGTTTGACGGATCAAAATGTAATAATACCTAAAAATAGACTATTATATGGTTGTTGAGTTAAGGCAGTTTGTTTCAAAATTGCATTAACCAAAGAGGCCTCATGAGATGTAAGAATAAAACCCTAGCATGTAAAAAATCAACGCCAATCAAACATATCATTTCTGATGCTTTCATGGTAAGATGGATTTGTCTAACAATCTAATGTTCTAAGTAATAATATGTCTAATTGCTAAATCAATCTATAAGTTGCACCCTTGAACTCACATTTAGATTATCTTGTGTTTATGAATCATATTACCTTTGAATAATATTGAAATATGAGGAGTGGCCTCTTGCGTTTTATATTGGAAAATAGATACTAATTTTAACCTAGTTCTTTAAGTTGTCAAGAAGTTTGATATTATGTTTACTTATAGTGAGTGTCAGTGTCGTTAAAGTTGAGTGTCGGCCATTCCAGATTCCTTCTTATAATGATGGCTTTGCTTTACAAATTGCAGTCAAAGTTATATTTTACAAGAGATTGAACCGGAGTACGAGCCGGAATATAAAAAATGTTAACTCAAGTGTTGAAGGAGGAATTTGTTTACATGCTTCAAAACCCTTATTAGTATACGTTTTGAATTCCATGATATCGTATTGTTACAGAGACAACATAAATATGTCAGTAGTTACCCAAGGTTTAGCCATATCTGTTTGCATTCCAAATCTGGTTCTAAGCCTGATTGAGGATGGCCTCCAAAGTAAGTAACGTAAAGGCGATCTTTCGGTAAGTGGAAAACATCAGTCAGTAACTCCCAGGCCCATGCACAAACCTCTTTCTGTTAACAAATAGTGCAAAGCTGTGTGGTCAAACTGTGTGTTGTCCAAAAACAACTTCAGCAATAAATTTCATTGTAACCTATCAAAATGGAGGAGAAAATGACATTCATAAAAACTTGTAATAAATGAAGTCTAAAGTAGTCACTTTTATTGGGTTTAATAATATTTAGTAAAGAAGGTTTATGATTTCACCATATATTTGAGGTACTCTGTAAGCGACCAAATCATGAATATATTAATTCATTTTAACTGTGCTACATGATATTGGCACTGTAATAAAGCTTATCACAAAAACTAGTGACAATAATTTTTTATAGAGAACTTTAATTTTCCTCTGAGGTTTCGATTGTGTCTTTATATATGTATGTATAATATCAAAGATCACCACAAAATTAAAAAGAAATGTTATACACCCTCCTTTTTAAAGAAGCAATAATTGTTTTGACAATGTATTTGAGTAATTTTTAACAAGGCTTTGGGAATTCTTCTATTGATTTTGTGCTAATACTTTTGATTCTACGTGTGATTACATGAAATTTCTTAGTATTTATTATAAATATTAAAAAATATCACAGGAAAGAAAGGAATTCAATAATCAATTAACTACAAACCCAATTAGAGGAAAAGTAATGTTCAGTCCTTTAGCAATAAGTTATAGGCATGGGAAATAAATTAAAACGTTTTCATTTTTTTTATTTAATTTCAGGGATTTTTTACATTTAGACATATACAAAAAGTACGAATAATGTAACTTGACTATAACTGATATTTAGGTTAAGAAAGAAAAGTTTCCATAAATACCTTAAAATAGTCTCCGAAGGACCAATTGCCCAACATTTCAAAAAATGTATGATGGTACACATCCTTGCCAACATCGTCGAGATCATTGTGTTTGCCACCGGCTCTGATACATTTCTGAGTATTGCAGGCTCTCACCAGCCCCGCCATGTCACTGTTTGGATCCACTGTACCAAGAAATATAGGTTTGAACTGAAAAAAAAGAACAATTAGATTTATGCAGCTCAGGTCATTCAGAACAAAAATGCAAAACGTCATTTAATTTATATTTAGAAAAAGTATTCCCATTTTGGATTTATAAAATCTTTCATAAGAGATTTGGTTACTTTACAAAATTTGGTTTCCAATACAAAATATATATATATTTTGAATGTTTTCCTTATTTCGACTACATATGTTTAACACTATTTTTCTTTTTTATCGAGATTTGGTCTAGCTTCAAAAATACAACACCTTTAAACCGACGTTTGATTTGAACACAAACCGAGATTTAGTTGCTTCGTTACAATAAAAAAATCCCAAGGTAATTATGTATATTAATTAAACAATGTAATATAAGTACTTCTCATGTTATTGTAATTAAATTCTGTATTGATGTAGCCCTGAAGATGTCTACAAATATAGACGAAACGTCGGCATAAAGGTGTTGTATTTTTGCAGCTAGACCAAACCTCGATAAAAAAAGAATATATATGAGCCGCTTATTTTGAAAGTGGCCTAATTCCATTTATGTTAAAATCGAGATATTTAAGGGTTTGCGTTTTACAAAATTTAAAAATATTGTCATTTTATTTATCAACTAATTTTTGTTATAAAAAAACTTAGTAATTTTAAATAAATTTTGTACAATTTGCTGCAAAAGGTAAAGATAACGTAAAAATGTAATTATTTAAATAGCTAGCTAAATTTTTTTGGAAAATGGAATTAGGCCACTTTCAAAATAAACGGCTCATATATATAAACTAGAATTTAAAAAGAACACATAGAAAAGAAATCACTGAACTCACTACTATATTTCGATGTCCTCGTCTTCAGGAAAAGGTGTGAATCGCTCCAAAGGCTGATAACGACTCGTTATGAGTCGTTATCAGCCTTTGGAGCGATTCACATCTTTTCCTGAAGACGAGGACATCGACATATAGTAGTGAGTTCAGTGATTTCTTTTCTATGTGTTCTTTTTAAATTCTAGTTTATTCAGTTCGAAGAATCGTTTCATCTAATTATATATATATAAAAATTTCACATAAATACGTGAAATAACAATCAATGATCAAACCACAATAAGAAAATGGGAAAGCAAGACTAAGATCTTTCAACCGTAACAAGCGGTCTTCTTCAGAGTCAAAAACCCAACTGAGGTTTTTGGTTGGGTTTTTGACTCTGACGAAGACCGCTTGTTACGGTTGAAAGATCTTAGTCTTGCTTTCCCATTTTCTTATTGTGGTTTGATCATATATATATAGAGGCAATCATGGAAAAAATAAAAAATAAGAAACTAGGGAGATACAAAATGAATATACCTGATTCATTCCGGCATTAGTGAACAGTAATGTGGGGTCATCATGGGGTATAACTGATGATGAATGAACGTAAGTGTGATTTTTATTTTTAAAAAAGTCTATATAACCTTTTCTAATATCTTTGGCAGATAATGATGAATCCATTGTTCCTAGTTATCTAAAAAGAAAAGAAGATATATATATATACACTAAATTTCACAGTAAATACGTGAAATAAAAATCAAAGTACAAAACAAGTAAGAAAACCAGACATGTGACTTTCATCCAAAAACAAGTTGTCTTCCTCAGAGTCTCACGTATACTGAAACATGTTATACCTTTCTTGCCCTCTCCCTTTCCAGTACCTCACCAAATCTCCTACATCATTTGTTTCAATATGAGTGAGACTCTTTTGTTTTGATTAAACGATCTTAAGTCACATTTCCGATTTTCTTATTGTGGTTAAAGCGTTAATATATGTATACATTTGTATTATTAAAGATAACAATTTTTCAAAGATATTTAAAACTACAAACAATGAAATTTATGATAGTTGCAAAAGATCGTGATTATAAATATAACTTAAATGCATCTCGTAGTCTTCTCAAAACAGACAAAAAAAAAAAAAAGAAAAAAAAGTCAAGACTCCTCCTATATCAACATTAAATTAATTTTTAAAACAACAATATTTTTAACTCTTGTCATAGCCCTACCGGAGAATACCTACTCTAAACATATTACCTGTACTAAGAGAGAATACATTCACTTCTATGTATGAAAACCCTTGAGTACTGTTCATTTAAATGAGTCCTGAAATGGTTTTTCACTTGCTATAAATTGATTAGAATTTTTTTTATCAGTATACCTAACAATTAAAGGTTACCTCGAAAAGATTGATTATTAACAAGACCCAATATCATACTATACAATGTTTTTTTTTCTTTTTCAGAAATAGGTTCCTTGTCTGTTTCTATATAATTGTTGGAGACAATTATATTTAATCGTTAAAATAAACACAACTTTTAAATTAAACTGGGACTAATCTAACACAGTGATGTAAAATTACTAATCATAATGAACAAAAATAAATTTAATTTTGATTAATAAGTTTGTGTTAATTAAATGACGCCATGAACGTTATTTTTACAGGAGACTCCCAATAATCGCAATAATATTATTACCTAGCTCAACGATAATCACAAAAAATAAGTATCCGGCTCAAATAATAAAATAAGTATTATTAAAATGATAAATATCATTATAGCATGCGTTTATATCAGGATATTTATGTATTCCTGATACAATGCTGTAAATGATAGTAGGTTGGTACCTTAATAAAAAAGTAATATACAGAAGACTAACTGGTAGAAAGTATTATTATGATTTGGATATTATTTATTATTATGTTTATTGGAGCTCTACTAAAGCCCTTACAATAGAGTAGTAAAAAGAGATACATAACTTCAATATATGGAAACTTTGATATTCTTTAAAGTATCTTCTAGATTTTGAAGTCTTGTCACGGGTAAAAAATCATTATTCCTGTATACCTTTTAGCATAAATTTGTCAAACTTTGTTCAACTTGTCAAAAGTCAGGATTTGATGTATTCAAATTCTGTATAGGTTATTTTAAGCTTTTAAAAGTTCTTATACAAAATAATTTTTGTTATATTCAATTCAATATATATGTCTAAAAATATGCACTATCATTTTCTATTCGTCATTCCATCCTTTTAAAAGTGTTACTATATTACATTAAACAGTTGTTATTTCTATAAAGTACAGATTTTAGAGGGGCATGAAGGAAGGTTTAGAATTAAATTTTGATAATAAAAGGGATTATAAAAACCACACCCAACAAAGCCCTGGATGTTATGTTGGGGCTGCCAAGCTTGGCTGATGTAATAATCGGCGAGGCAATGGCGGCCTACATCAGACTACGGGACTATGGGATGTGGAATTTGGTTAGAGGAAATAGTCACACCGAAATAGAACTGGTGATTAAGAAAGAAATAGGCGTGTTAGAGTTGGGAATACCCAGACCTAAATATGGCCTACCTAACAGCAGGAATTTTAATATGATAATTCCCAATAGGAAACAATGGGAAGAAATGGACATTGAATTCTCGTCGGATGAGCTGGTATGCTTCACTGATGGTTCTAAGATCGGTGAAGCAGGACGGTCGGGGGCGGGAATTCTTATTTCCAATTTAAATATAGAACTAAGCTTTCCGCTTGGGACACAAACCACAGTCTTCCAAGCAGAAGTGTTTGCCATTCTAACGGCAGCCAATCTGCGGGAGATATGGGATGGACCCGAGCGGAAAGTAACCATTTGTTCAGACAGCCAAGCGGCAATAAAGGCAATGATGTCTCCGACAACTTCTTCCATGTTGGTAATAGAGTGTCAGGAAACACTAAATAAGCTAGCTCAGATTAAAGAGGTTAAATTAATTTGGGTTCCGGGACATAGCGGCATTTCGGGAAACGAAAAGGCGGACTTGTTAGCCAAAATCGGAGCCGAAATGCCGTTTATAGGACCGGAACCGGTTTTCCCGCTGTCTACTGCTGGAGTCAGACATCTTATAAATGCCTGGCTGCAGGAGAATTTGAAGAAAAGCTGGCCGACCTGTCCGGGCAACAGACAGGCCAAGATGTATATTCTGGGTCCTAGCGTAAAGCGTAAGAAGTTTCTCCTCAGTATGGGTCGAACAAGGTTGAGAAATCTTATTGGAATTCTCACCGGTCACTGTAGGCTGAGAAGACATTTACATATCTTGGGTTTAGCAAACAGCGCGATCTGCCAAAAATGTGGGGAAGAAGATGAAACCTCCGTCCACTATGTGGCTGAATGCCCTGCATATAGTCTCCTTAGACTTCAAACTCTAGGTTATAGCACCATAAATATAGATAAGTTAAGGGAAATGGAATGGAGAAACCTTCTGATCTATATAGAAAGATCAGGAAGATTCTCCCAAGAGTAGGATCCGGGATGCTTGGGGAAGGCAAAAAGGGCCCACTCGGCTGGCCTACTTGCCAGATCTTTGATCTCCCCGCCTTACTACTAACTAAGGGATTATAAAATTTCTTCTGAAAATATATGTATTGTGACTGCTTCTCTTTGGTACACGTCATTACCTCAGGCGGCTCATAAAAACGATATTTAGCTTTAGGGTGTACACTGAGTTTGAAAATTTAAAACCTTATGCCGGGGTGCTTATCTGAATTTTTTTCTAGTTTAATATATCTTTCTTCTAGAAGATGAACATACCCCTCTCTCTATTTTGAGGCAGTTGCATATCACTAAAAATACTATAATTAAAGACCCTTTCTCTTAAGAATATTTCCTTCCCGTACTATTAACAAACTGACATGCGTAAGACCAACTAGTACAAAATATTTGAAGTTCTAATAATGTGGTTTATAAAAATAAGGAACCTTCCCGGATATAGCATCTTCTGAAGTTAATCACCTCCTACTTTGGTTAAAACTATACAAGTCCCTAATGTCTATTTATCTTGGGGTAGGTATTGGTAATCTTTTTTATATATCTGCGTGTTCATAATCATCTTCCACTTCCTTAATAGCTATCATGTCATTAATATGTTATTTGCTCACAGTATACTCAGTGAACCGGTTAGGCGACAGATTTTTATTTTTGTAGACTTTTTTAAGCCACCATAACCGTTTACACAAACGAGCCTTTCTTAATTCATCCTAAGGTTTTGTAATCACTTGGATTAAGGCTTCCAAGTGGGATATTAACTCCTGGCACCCAAGTCCGATTGAGGTAGGACCTCATAGCCTTCAGACTTGCTACCCAGTCAAGAGGTGGCAGACTGAGCATTATCTCCTTGTGTTGTATGTGATCATAGGGAAGTCTGATCGTATAATATTGGTTACATTCTTTCTAAAGAAATAATCTTATTAATACCGTAAGTTTATTCTCTAAAATAGGGCTTAAATGGGAACAAACTGGTTCTGTTAAGTTAACTTTTCCCGAAATGTCAACACGACCTCAAAGACTAGTAACAGAGCTCAATTATATATATGTGGACTATCTTACAGCTGGTACAAAGAAATGAAACGCATGTTTGATGAGGAGTATGAAAAGTGTTATAAATCAAAATTGACTCAAACTTTGAATAATTTTATATATAATAAATATTTCATGAAGTAATGAAATGATTGTTTAATATTTTCATAACAGTCCATCAAAAATATAAATTGTCATGAGATTTAAGTGGTATCATAAATCACAGAAAAAAAAATTAAAATAAATGAACTGCTTAAAGTAATGATAAATACATACCTGAATCAACTTACGAAAATTCGAAACTTCAATCGAGATTGTTCGGTCAATCCTACTTTCCAGTACACATAAGCATGTGTATTCAAATGACACATGGGAGGTTACACATCATCTATTACTTTACACTTGGTTTATTAATTATATTACCACCAAATTTAAATTGTTAACTAAATATTGTTATTACAATTTAAAGGCAAGAATTAAAATTAATATAAATATGATAGATAGAAAAACTACAACTTTGCAAACTAATTTGTATCACTTTAATTTAATATTTATATTTCTTACAAAGAGATTTCAATAATGCATGATTAAATTTAATGGCATTTTGAATAACTTTTAATTTCGAAAAATCAGTCAACAGCTTTTCGAAAGCTACCAAGCATCTTGTACATGGAAGTAGTTATTGCAGTTTGATGGTTTCCTTTGTGTTGCATTTAATTTATTGAGCTATTGTGATTGTGAAACAGTTTTTTGGCTGTATATTCTTTGTTTATTTATATTTTGACCTTAATATATATCATAATAGAAGTTAGAGCGAAAACTCAAGCGGATTTCACTTTAGTATGTGGACATCCTAATACATTGAGTGCGGCTTACAGTTGTGAGTAGTAGTGTAATGGTTTGAAGTTTTGCATTATCATTATTTTATAAGAAAGTAAAATAAAGATTAGATTAATGAAAGATACAAGGTATAGAATGAAACTCGTTGATAAAGTAATACGGAGTTTCAAAGTTGCAAAAATTTTTCGCGAGAATAGTGACAAAACAAACAGTATTGACTTTTCTTCCAGCGGAGATGCACTAATTACATGTAGCGAAGATGATCAAATAGTTATTTATGACTGTGAAAAAGGAGCATTAACAAAAACTGTTAACAGTAAAAAGTACGGCGTTGACTTAATCCACTTCACCCACGCTAAGAATAATGCTATTCACAGTTCTACTAAGGTAGACGACACAATCAGGTATTTGTCTTTACATGACAATAAGTACATCAGATACTTCCCAGGACATACGAAGAAGGTTGTTTCCCTATGTCTCTCTCCAATAGAAGATTCATTTATATCTGGTTCTCAAGATAAAAGCTTGAGGCTGTGGGACCTTCGCTCACCTAATTGTCAAGGATTGATGCAGTTAGCTGGAAGGCCTGTAGCTGCGTACGATCCTGAAGGTTTAATATTTGCAGTTGGAATAAATTCTGAATGTGTGAAATTGTACGATTTAAGATCCTTCGATAAAGGTCCTTTTGTAACTTTTGATCAAGTTCAAGAAAAAGAATGCGACTGGACTGGTTTGAAGTTCAGCAAAGACGGTAAAACTATCCTTATATCTACCAATGGAAGCGTTATAAGACTGATGGATGCCTTCCAGGGTACACCGTTAAAATCTCTTACAGGATATTTGAATAATAAGGGCCTTCCTATTGAGGCATCATTTAGTCCTGATTCGCAGTATGTTCTGAGTGGTTCTATTGATGGAAGGATTCATGTATGGAATGCAGATACTGGTTATAAAGTTTGTGTCTTGAATGCTGATCATCCAGGCCCTGTTCAATGTGTTCAGTTTAATCCTAAATATATGATGCTCGTTTCAGCATGTACTAATGTAGCTTTTTGGCTACCGACAAGTGATGATCTTTAAATCAATTACATATCCTTCAGGAGTTAGGATTAATTATGAAAATTTGTCCAAACTTGAATATCACATTTTGAATATTAGTGGTACACTTAAAGTATGGTAATTTATGAAAGAAGGAATGCAGTAAGAGTTTAGGTTTCTTTAGAAAATGACTTCTACAGCACAATTTACTGTGTTATCCCTTTAGCTCTTAGGTTGCCCACCGTTTAGTAGAGTTGTGTTTAATATCTACTGATTCTAAATTATAAATTTTAATGCCAGAAAACAATAATTGTGTACATACATTTGTACATTTGAAATACAACTAAGCTCTAGATATATCATTCAACCTGTTGACAAGTATTTGTCTAAAAAAATCTTCATTCTTTTTGTAAATACCACTTATATAATTTTGAATATGATTTTTAAGTTCGGATTAAAGTCTTTTAGATAGTCAACGGCATTTGTTATTATTTAATTAGTAACAATAATTTATTGTCACTATGAACGCAAGTAGCTATTATTTTTGATAATTGATTCTTTGTAATAACATTATTTAATGTAAATTATTTATTTTTTCTTTGATGTATATTCCTTGTGTACTACAAATGTTCCTGATTTTCTTGTAATTTAAAGAATTTTTGGTGTAAATTTGTTAGATTGCATTTTGTGTATTTGACACTAGATTAAATGTTGATTAATGTCAGTGAAGGAGAGAATTTATTATGCATAAGTTAGTTTAATGTTTAAAAGTAAGTTTTTTTGTAGTTTAATTAGAGGGAAAAGTTTTATTTGGTATGATTGCTAAATTTTGGCTAACAGAAATGGAATGTATCAATGTTTGTAATTTCAACCTTATCTTCGAAATTCTGAAAAACAAATTGTTCTTTAAATCTATGCCAAATCACATAAAATCAAGTTTACTCATTAATTGCTAAGATTTAATTGTAGAGTACTTTTCAGTATTTCAGTGAATTAATGTGATACAGGAAGGATATGTGATATAAAAATCCTTCAACTGCCACTTGCTTCACTTTGTATTTCTTATATTTCTTTAGGGTATTTGTACTCTTTAATTAATAAAATGTATATACTTTAAAGCAATAAGTTTTTTTTACTAAATTCTGCTTCTTGGGGAGCAGCAGTATTTTTTTTCAGATATGTTAGGAATTTGGTTTATTAATACATGGACCGGGTTTGTATTAATGTTTTATTTTTTAGTAAACGATAGTTCTTAATTTCTATTTACCTTTGTACACTGACGGTACCAATTTAAAAGAAAATGTGCTCTGTCGTTGAACTTGTTTCTGGAAGTCACAGTATTGGTCCCTATTATTTGTAACCTTTTCTCTATATTTATTCATACAAACTTACCATATATAAAGTCATTCTTAATTGGATAAAGGAATATTTCTAAGTCTAGAATTTATTAGAACGGTTACAGCTTCGTTTACAATTTAAAATAACATTGCTTTTAGATATATTAAAAAGAAGTAAAATGAAGTTTAAAAGTCATTTTGTAATGTTATATTTATTAGCTATTTTAAATACGTCTGTTTTGGTAAAAAGTGTCATTTTAAGACAATTTGAAATTACATAATGCTACTATGGACAGAAGCTTCTCTTAAAATTACAAGTCATTAATGTACTTAGTCTTCAGTGAATCGTTTCGTAAATTCTTTATTTCAAGTATGGCGTTGAGACAAATTTACAATTATTTGGCTTGTCTCTTCCTGAAGTTTACCTTAAATTTCTTCACTAATTGTATTAGTTTTTTTTTTTTTTGACTGCTCCTACAATTGAAACAGAAATTTAACAAGTTTTAGAACTAACTTTTTTTTCATTGTGGTTACAAATTATTACAAATAATTTATTGTGTTTAGAATTGTTCATAAGTTTTTAATAATTTAATTATTAGATTAACTGGAATTTGGTGGACATCCATTACATGTACTCCGTAGCATGATTCAGAAGTTTTTTTTTTTTAAATTATTCATATGGTCAGAATCTAAACGGAAGGATTACAGTGATTTATTAAGAAACATACCTCTTTAAAGAAACATAAATTTTAGGAAAAATCCTGCTCTGTATATATCCCGCTTGGAACGGGAAAATACATTTAAAATATGCTGTAATATATGCTGGCTTGATGAAACCATAGTTAACCCTTGTTAACGAGTAATCCTTGTTTATCTCATTCTAATCAAAGTCACGACTACCCACACGTTCAGTATGACAGTTGCTACAATCCCATTAATAACAGTTCTGTGAATTTCTAGTGAATCCATTGTCTATGAGTCCTAAGAAGTTAATTGGTGTTGGGTTTGATTACAAAGGAGGTAATATTCAAACCTGTATTCCTAGTATAATCAGAGAATGAGTCACATCATGAAAACATTACCCTAACTTAAACTCCGTTTGTTATATCATCATCATAACTTCTCAGTTTAACTTTAATATACTCCTATCAGTTTTTCGTTTCCCGTAATTAATTGCAACGGTTTTGTTTTATCCGTAAAAATACCAACCTTATAACTAAGTCTTTACAACATTTCAGCCCTGCAGTAGTTCGGTTTCTAAAAATAAACATGTTTATTACAAATAAAACATGTTTGTAATCCGACTTCTATTTATAATCAGTTATTTGTAAAAATCATGAAGTCATTAATATTTCTTTCTATGTGAACATTTTTGAAAGGAAATTACAGAAAACAACTATTTATTTTATTAATGTCTTTAATTTTTGTAATAAAAATTTCAACAAATTCCACATGGCAACAAACAGTCGTTTTATTAGAAACATACAAGGTAATTAGAGCATAGATGACGTAGTTGTTAAACATTTGAAAGAGTCATATAACAAACAAAATTCAATTCCTGCAAAAATTAAAATAAAACAAAACCTATTGAAGAAGAAAATAATGTTTCTTAAATTTAAAATATTGTATCACAATAATTTATGATAATACAAAATTATTATAATTTGATATGACAATAGTTTTTATTTGAAATGAAAGTTATGATTTACAAGTATGTCAATGGGCAATATTTACTGTTCATGTTAAGGTATACTCACACACATACATCAACCTTCATATTGGAAATCTTTAAAAACATTCATTAAAAACTGTTTCACTATTATAGCAGTCTGAGGTTATCCAAACCACTATACACAATACGAATTTGAAAACCTTTTGAAAGTTCCGATATTATTTTCGTGTTACATTCGTTTATAATAATTTGTGAAGAATTAAATTACATGACTTATTAAAACTTAATGGGCCTTTTTCAACCTGCAAAGAAATTTCGTATCGGCTGGATCAGATCTATAGTCGATCTCTAAAGAAATATACTACTTGCACAGAAACTTCGTTCACTGGCTACGTAAACTTGGTTAACGCAGATATTTGTTTATAAATTTTTAAGAACTATTATATAAAAAAGGAAACATCCTTTACACCAATTTCTTGTTTTAAGAGTCCAATAAAGGGATCTTTTACCGATGTCACAAATATTTCAAATAATAATAATTATTACTACTAGAAGGCTTATTATGTTGTGCATTAAAAGTTTCAAACCACATTACTGAACACATAATTAGTTGTGATAAGAATCAATTACTGATTAATGATTTTAATTTTCAATAATACTTAATTTGATCTTTTGTTGTAATTTTTCTTAGAAATACAACACTAAACTGAAAAATCGATTTTCCTCTCATATGACATAATAAGTTTAAAAACAAATTGCTAATTATTCCAACTCACAGATAGTTTATAAAACTACTAGTAATTAGTTCCCTTTAAATCCAATTAGTAAATCCCGTTTAAAAAATACGCACAATTCTTTAGTTTCAAAAACTTATGGACAAATTTACTGGAGCCGTCAATGTTCTCTCCAAGGTATACAAGGATACAAGATAGAGGAATGAAAGATGATATGATTTCATAGGGTCTTCCAAAGAAGTATATTGATATGGAAATAAACAATTACAAATAAATTAACAGGAAAAGCAGCTGAGAAACGGAAGAACAGTTGAAGGATGTGCAAAGAAATTACTGTTTGTTTTAAAATGTTAGTAGGCTCCATTGTGATTTGTCTAGTAAAAACATTGTCAAATTTTCATTATACCTAAAAAAATAAATCAATTTAACTTAATCAAAATGATATCAATGACTAGCATAAGGAACGCATATTATGAATAAGGACCAAATTGGTATACCTTGCTGTTACTTGGATTCACTTAAACTAGAAAAGTGAGAGAAAACATTGACATCTTAAGAACAAAGAACGGAACTTCTGAACATAAAATAATACCAATTTCGATTGAAGACAGCCGTACAATTAGCCACAATGTAATGTTCATATCACAATGTGAGTTCTTTTAATGAATTGTGCCACAAATTAAAAAAAACATTTACTTAATGAACTCCTATTAAAAACTTAAAGGTCGAATTTACTTTAAATCTAATGATTTAGTTACTTAGAGTAAATATTAATTCTCTGTGTTAACGATATAAATTATTGTTATTATTATTAACAATTTAGCATTAATTCTATTTGTTTGCATGATGACACTGAGAAATCAGAGTTTTAATAGGAAAAATTATTAGTAATTTTCAAGAAATTAATTTACTGACATTAATAGACAAAACATGTTTAATTCTATAAACAATTAGAAAGTACAATATTTGACTGGAACATGATTATACGACAGAATAGCTCGAACTGAAATAGCTGGTCCCAAACAGCTAGTAGTCTGACAACAGCAAGAAGGGCGAAGGCTAGAGTACAGAATAGCTGGTCTCAAAATAGTAATTATATTTACCAGTCTTTACATCACTGGTAGCTAGATGTATATAAGGCTAAAGGGTATTTAGAATTTTACATCCAAATATAAAGGCTAAAAGTAATTATCACAGATTTGGAGAATCCAGATATGGTATTTCAAGATTTGCTTTCCTAAACGTTGAAAACTAGGACGCTTCTTTCAACTTTCCTAGATCTTGATCAAAATCCAAGAAAGTAGAGAAGGAAGTCCCTTTGAGTTTTCAACTTTTATCTTGGATAGGCTGACAAAGACGAGAGAGAAATCTATGTATATACAATGAATAAGCTTCGAGCTAGCATCAGAATTTCAAACTGAATAAGATTCTATCAACACTTTCCAGAGACCCTTTTGACAAGTATTCAGTGGGAAAAAGCTGTGCATGGGCTTAAATAAACTTCTTACTTTTCAAGGGAATGAAAGACCATACAAGTAACCAATTGTAACCATTTATAAAAATATATAAACAATTAATAATGTTTTTTATTTGACAATTTTAACTTTTGAAACTATTAATATCAATTTAGCGCAAGCTTTTAGGGGACATTTAACTATTTGGGGCCAGCTGTTTAGGGACTAGCTAAAAGGGTTTGAAATCCACGGAGTATTTCTTTAATTTCAAACCAAAAACTGCTAACTTAAATACAATAACCATAGCAGAAAATTAATGTTATTTACATATAATTCCTAATATAAAATATGAAAAGTATTTTCATACACAAAAATACAATAAATTATACAAATATAATTAGTAATATTTCACTAGCTTTATTATAAATTGACTGTACCTCTTATTATTAAAGCAATGGTAATGGACTTCAGCAATACTGTTTAAGAACAATTGAGACTTCATAATGATTACATATTTCTTACAACTACTTTCAGCGACAGATTTAACTGGATTAACTTTGTATTTATTTGTAAATAAAATTAGGCAAATCCTTTGTAAACTAAAAGTAATTTTTTCGATGCAGTAATTGTAACAGGACATCTTACATAAGTTCAGTGTTCACTACATTTATTACACGATAATTTGTATAATTTCTTGACTGCATACATTTGTTAGCACTTATTTCTTTCTTTAAATAAACTTTTACAATAATTGAATCATTACTATATGAAGTATCATGAAGATTTTATTTAATCTAAAAGCATTGGATAATTTCGGCTCTCAGCATATTTATAGAAATAAAGTAAAACATGTATAAAATGAATTTCAAGGCAAGAAAATTGTGTACATATTTTATTCTTTTTAAAAATTTCAAGATATTCTGCTTTCTATTTTCTATCAAACAGTAAAATTAGTAATTTAAGAGCAACTTAAGAGGTTTAACAGTCACAGTTAGGAAAAGGTGTACAAATAAAAAGATATTTGTAATCAAAGGAAAGTATAATATATGTTTGATGCTGTTGTAGAAAAATACTCTACAACAAAACAATCCTCATATTGACGTTTTCATTAAATTATTTGTATAAGGCACATGACATAAAACAAAATTTTAATGACAAGCACATGAAAATTTGAAAGTTATATACATAAATAGAATTATTAATGGGTTGATTTTGAAAGGAAACAATCTTAAAATGTTGGACTATATGAGGAAGCAAAATATATGTATTACAGTTATTTGAGGAATCGTAAGGAACAATTTCAGTTCACTTTTAAATTGCTGTCGATCCAAATTCAGAACATTGAAGGTCTTGGTACCAAATTATTTCAAGATAACAATGAAATTTATCACTTTGAAAGAACTAAAAAACAAATTATTATTTAATTAATTACTTAATATTTCCAAAACATTTCAATGCTTTGAAAAAATCCAAAATGAGAAAAAAATGAACACGTAACATGCATTTTGGTAAAAGACATACTAATTCAGATTTTGTCTTAATAACAAGTTATTTTACATGACAAAACACGTAAGTATTTTCAATATATATACATGTAGGAACATTCTATACGAGGTCAAATGATATTTCAAACATTTATGGATAAATAATAAATTAATGGAAGCTAAAAGTAGCTATTTATGGAAAGAAATGTTTAGCTAAATATTATTTTATAATTAATTAAAAACAAATTCTTATTAATAAAACATATGCCAATTTATAACACAAATCTTTTTTTAATAAAAAAAAAATACTAAAAATAGTGAAATATTAATCGCATACCTCGGGGTTTATCTTAAAATCTTGAGTTGACCTGTATTGCTCCCGTAAACGAATCCCGACCCAGCAGTTGGAATCCAACGGATGCAATTCACTCCAAAATTTTGATAATTAGGCCGAAAGTCAATTCCTCTAATGATGTCCATAGTACCTTTCTTTTCTCCACCAATTCTCGCCTCTCCGCCACTCAGTTTGCATATCTGTCAAGAGCCAAACCGAAGCTTTGAGGCACTGTACCACGACAGTTACAGATAAAATAATAAAGGGTGAAATCGTCAGATGAGTTTATTCATGCTTGAATGACATAATCTGTATTTCTATCCTGCTCTAAAACATTACACCCTTGAATGCTATCCCTGTGTCTCTCTATACATGTTATTCCTAATACTTATTATCAATGCTTACCAAAGATTTTACCTTCTATAAAGACATGGAATAATCTCAACTTGTTTTCTATATTTCCATCACAACATAACCCCTACCCGTCCATATCTATTGCACTGTGCCTACATTTATATAACAAACCCAAATCCATTTTAACGCTATTCAGATTTATTTTGTCCGCATCTAATCAATTTTGCCAACATTGTACTTATTTCTGCATTTTTATCTCTCTCTCGTAACAGTCAAATAATCTTAATTTGATGTTTCCGTACTTCCCCTCCAATAATATAGATTATTGATGGCAAATCTTTTGAGTTCAGCGTGTCAAAATTTTGAAAAATCGAGACAATTTTCATAAAAAAAATTGCGACACACATCGCAAAAGTAAAGACTAAAAAGAAAATATAAATATTTATAATTTTTATAAGTTATTATTTCTCTCCATAATCTCTATTTTTGTCCTATTTTCTCTGTCTTTAATGACATTTAAAATACAAACACAAAAATAATGAAACCAAAATTTAACATTTTAGCAATTTGAATTTATCATGTTTTCAGAATTTAAAATTTCAAATTAATATCAATATTAAAAAATATATATTTGAATGTTCAATTATTTTTAATACCATTTAAATTATAAAAAGAAAAATTATGAAACTGGAATTGAGCATTTTTTATTCATATCAATATTAAAACAATGTATTTAAATGTTTTTAATAAGTATATTTGTTACACAAATATTATAGAACTTGTACATAAAAGTCTGGTTTCAGAAATAATGAATTGATTATTATTTATCGAATTAATAATATTATTAGTAGCCAATTTTGGCTGTTATGAGAGACAAATATTTAAATTATGAAATTTTTTATCTTTGAAGATGCATGTAACCAGAAATAAGGTTGCGTATCAACACTGACACACATGTCATATGTTCACCCATCAGCGATATAGATGATTACAAAAAATATTAATTCACCTGTCATTACTGTTCTCTTTTACTTTGCTTTAACTAAACTTCTTAACTCTTCAATCTAAACCCTTTATATCTCTCTCTGTTCCTCTTTAACACTGCTCAAAACACTGATTCCCCCTTCCAAAAGAGAGAAGCTTGGAAATTATCATAATTTTGGGCAAATCCTCTTGTCACTGTGTTAATATCACCTCTATCCCACTATATACACTATCCATTTCGTTTCATTTTTTGAGTATTACAGGTCTATATTTCTCTCTCTCTAACTGCACTCTGTCGGGTCAGGGGTATGACAAAGGCTTAGCATATCCCTCCTTTTCTTTTTTCTTTCATAAATTATATTATTTTTTCCAATTCTCTCTAGCATTAACTCAATCAATATTACTAGTAAAGCTGAATTCGATGGTCTGAGGTAATGGAGGTAACTAAACTAGTTATTAGTGATAACTAGTAAATACAAAGACGTTGTAATTACTATTCTCATTTTAATAATAATTATAGCAACGTCTTATAAAGAATTTCGAAATATTATTAAAATGAAATAGTCCAATAAAACTTCCAGCATCTGATCAAAATTAACGTCCTACTGTGTACTATATGCACATTGACATACGTAGTCAAAATTGATAATTATCAAGATTATTATAATAATTACCATAAACTATTACCAAATATCTCATAGGTTGATTTAGAAGGCCAGGTAACGGAGAACCGTTACACCTTTTTTGTACAGTCACCGTACAAAGTGTTGACCTGTAATGTTTATGAATATTAACCAACGTGGAGGTACGAATTAACTTCTGCAGAGGTGCGAATCTGTTTAGTCATTCGCCAAGTAGATCACCTTGCAAAATTGGCCACTAAAGCTGAACACTTGTTTACATAAGCTAGAACCAGTTTCACTTCCTTGTACTCAAAAAAGAAAAAAAACCTTTTCTTGAACTCAAAAGAGTAGAAGAAGCATATTACCTGAGCTAAATTTTGGTGAATGTTAAACGGCACGAGGTAATTCTTGGGGTTAAGACCAATAACCAAGTGCCTCGATGTCGGAGACAAACTAACCGAGACGACGTTTTGGAAGCACACCATTTTATAAAGACACTGTCCCAGTGTAGTAGGTTCGAGGCTAAAAACACCTGTACAAAAGCATTTCTGTAAAAACATTGAACAATAAAGAAATATACACCATTTAACTATAAATTCAGTAAATCATGCGTAACAAACTAATAATGAAATTATTACTAATTTCAATTTAAACTAATGAAAATAAGTTTATTAAATTTTGAAAAATTGACTTTAAAGACTAATAATAACAATAAAAAAAAAAAAAATTTCTAGACCACTTTTCCTGCTCCTGTCCGATTTAAAAGATTCATTTTTTCAAATATAAGTGGTGATAGGTTTTGCAAAAAGAATATATAAAGTTAAAATAAGCATCAAAGACTTAAGTTTACAAAACTATTCTGCATCTAAATACTCCTCCTTTCTCACATTTCACATTCTAGTGATTTAGTTGTTATTTTCTGAAACAAGGCTATTATCGCATGACTGACTAAGTGGTAGTTGATCTTAACTAAGCAAACGGTCGTTTACCAAATGAACTTTCCAGTCATTACAACTATTGACTAATATAACTTTAAGCTTTGCTGATGAGTTATAAATACTTGTTCAACATTTGAAGATCTAAAGTGTTGAAAGCTGTTTCAACAGTAATAATTATTAAATAGACAATCTAATAGAATAGTTTAGTTCATCAATATCGCTAGCTGCTGTCTGATGTAGACAGAGCTTGAATAGAACGAAGAATGCAAGATCAAGAAGGTTTTGTATCAGCATTTTTCGGATAGTGAAGTCTTCATCACAATCTAAATGGGACTTAGATTTATTGTGTTTTATGTGAAATGTTAGAGCTCGTTTAGAATCTAGGTTAGGTTAGGTTACAGAGGCCGTCCCGAGAGAGAACACACATACTCGTAGGCCGCAAGCCGGCCGCTTGTGATACCACAAAAGAGAATTGGGGCTATTCTCCTTCGTCCCTGGTCCACTCGAACCACCTCGAGAGAACAATAAATCTAGACAGATCCCTGATACCAGTGGATGCAAAGTTCTCAAGATTATCAAAAAAGTACTCTCGTAATGATTCTTTCCTTATTTGAGCCAAACCAGGACATTGACAGAGAAAGTGAGGAACTGTCTTCCTCTTCCTCGTTCTGGCATGCCCTGCAAAAATCCCTCGCCTCCACTCATAACCTGGTGGCGTGTTTTCCTATTATCTAGTCTCCCGTTGTAATCATTCTAATGACAAATCTTCTTTGAAGATCTTATTTTCCAGCGTTCTTGCTATGAGTTTGGCAGTTTCTTCAAAACAAATTACCAGATGTTTAACTTTCCATCAAAGTAGTATTACAAGAATAATCTCATTGAGGTTGTGCTACATCAGCTAGCAACATAACTTTTGAAATAAATGTTTATTAAAGACAACACAAATGTTGCTTACATCATATTAATTGTCACATTTATGAATTAAGTAACTAACAGTGAAAACTATTTCCACAGCTGACTTAAGAGAAACTTAATATCTGACAACAATAGAAATTGCACACATTTGCGAACAGGAGTATAAAAAACACATAATTAAACGTTTTAACTCTGATACCTAGTTCGAAGGTAAATCTAAAACTTAATGTTTTATTTTTAATGTTTACCAAGTTTTGTTGGACCGAAAGGAAGCAAAGGGAGTAAGGCAACCAACAATTTGCTGTCTGTAGAAACATCAACACTAGCGTCGTTATGCAGTCTACATTCTGGGACCACTATATTCTTCTGACCTATCACCAATAAAAATTATTTCATTCAATTATTAAATATGGGACAAATATATTATATCAGATATTGTACAAACAATTTTTTTAGACAATAATAGATTACTCACTATTGCTAATATCCGGTATATCGCAGTCTTCAAAATCCCAAGATTGTATTCGATAATATGGCCCCCAATTATTGTTATCTGAAATGAGATACATTTCTTAAATATGTGATACATCAAGTACCATACTTTATTCCAGGGAATCGTATTTTTAATCTGAAAAAATATTGAATGAAAATATATAAACTCACATCTAAAAAACAATGAATTGCCTATGAATATTGGGGTGGGCGAAGATTCATCGTCAGAATCTTCAACTGGAGATTGTCTAGCTGGAGGGGGGTGAGTTCGAGAAGGGAGTAGAATAGGAGGAGCGCGAATAATGGGAATCGGGCGCCCTTCGCTTCCCGAGGAAGAAGACACTGGACAAAGCACAAAATCAGTCCAAGTCATGGTCTTTAACAGAGGTTAATAGAACAGTTCTTACTTGGGGGACTCGAAGTGGAGCTGTATACAGGAGGAGAAGGAGTCTGCGGGAAAAGAATCCTTCGAGAGCTTGCCGACCCTCCAGAACTAGATCCAAACCGTCTGTCAGTACCAGGCCGCCTTCGAGTTTCATCTTCGGCATTACTCCTGGTTACCGTATTCCCTCCATCTACTCTTCCCCTGAACAAAACATAATAATATTAAGATAACAAAACAAACTATTTCTGCAATGATACTAATCCTGTTTCACATCTGACATGTGCCATTATGTCGACTGCGAATATGTAAAATAAGGTATCAGAATTTGGTTTAACACACCTTGAAACTCGCGGAAACAAAAACCAAGAAATCTTACCTTCGAGGGGAGGTGGCTAAGAAAAAGATAATTTAATCTTTTATATATTATATTAGATCTAAGCTTCTATCTGGCGTAGTTTTCAAAAGAAACATATTTCAGTAAAAAATCTGTTTAAAATCCATGCTTTTATAAATAAAACCAAACAATATATAACGTTATCTAAACTCAACTTTGGACCATGATCATGACCAATCGATTGAAAGATGAGAGGATTTCACACCAATTGGTCTAAAAAAAACTCCTGAATCTTTGAAATTTCATCTGTTGCTGTATTGGAGAGTATTCCTAGTTAGTTAAAGTAACCAAGACTAAAGACTCTTAACCTTATGTCTTTAGATGAATAACATTTTAATTTCTTTCCCCTAAAGACTGCAGGATGCTAAGAAACATTTGACTCCTCTATTTATGTGTCTTCTATATTTGAACTGAATGGACAACTTTTTAAATTCACCGTTTTAAAGTTGTCTTTTGACAGCTTCCTGATGAGTCTTCTTGACAGATTGTGCGAAGCAGTTCCTTGTCTTTTTGAAGACTTCACTCCTTTATGGAGTGAAGAGTCCAATATTTATTATTGTAATAGAACTTTTATATTATACTTCTAGAAATTGTTTCATCCCACGCAATGAACATTTCTTTAATATGCTCATAGTTATAGCAATTAACATGATAACTGAAAAGTTAAGAAATGCTAATTCATGAAATACTGCAAGATATCTGATGTACTGTTGCATTAACATTGTTGATACTACTTTTGGTATACCAATACAAAATAATTGTCGTATGATGGCTGTAATGCTTTTTCGTGTACGATGTAAAAAAAATGACTATTAGAGTCATATCAAACCAAAGTACAGGATTAACATTATAAATTAGTATATCTGGAATTGTATGAAAGACAATGTAAACTTGGTATATCTATTTAATTCTCTTAAACCCTCTGCTATCAAATAAAGCTTTGGTTACGGTCAAAAGAAAATAAAAGCTAAATAAAAACAATTTAAAGAGCACTAGCTACATTCTGGAAAATCTGCATTGTAACTACTTCGATCCATTATTACTGTGATTGTAGGCAAATCTATTTAGTCTAGAGTGCTAAGTTCTATATTATCAGTCTTAATTATTTGCAGGGAATGTTTTCCTACAGATACAAATTTAGGGTAACTGACATCTCTTTGTCCAACTGAACTAGATGATTACGACTGTTAATGCAACAATGCATCAGATTTCTTGCAGTATTTCATGAATTCGCATTTATTAACTTTTATTAGAATCAAACATACTATTTTTAAAGTGCTTAATCAATTAATATTTTTTGAAGAACTTCAACTTTTATTCAACATTTCTTTTTACAAGTTTATTTAACAATTTCGGAATAAGAGGTGAAGGAGTTCATGATGTTGATTGCTATTATAATGAGCATATTAAAGAAATGTTCATTGCCTGAGATGAAACAATTTCTAGAAGTCTAATTCTACGTATAATATAGAAGATCTATTACAATAATAAACATTGCACTCTTCACTCCATAAAAGACAACTTTAAAACGGTGAATTTAGAAGGTTGTCCATTTAGTTCAAATATAGAAGACACATAAATAGAGGAGTCAAATGTTTTTTAGTATCCTGCAGTCTTTAGGGGAAATAAATTAAAACACCTTCATGTAACTGACATTCAGAAAGTAAAACAGCCAATATAAATAATTAACAGGGTGAAGTGAAGTAAGATTGTATTTAAGATTTCTTCATAGGTATTGAATCCCGGATCTACTAGTCCAGAGGCATGCACATTGCCATTGGGATACAGCGGCCCCTATTTATATAGGTGACGGCTAAAAGGTAGCCGCCCATATTTGAAAATGGCAAGGAATGTACCATTCATACAAGTAAGTATGGTATCAAGATTATGATCTTACCAGACTGTGATCATTTCAACAATTAATGACCGTGTTAAGTTGAAAGCGCTTTGGAGTATGTTGTACAGAGCTGAAACAAAAAGCATATAATTCATTATATATTTAGCAAAAAAGATAAATAAGAATGATTTCAGAAGTGCAATACACACATATGCTCCTCCTGTGCAAATCATCAGCTGGAGCATGTCGAGAAAAAGATTCACTGTCCAGAAGATCGAGAAGTTCCTCTATAGTTTGCAATTGCTGTCTCTGAAAACTGAATGACTTCTTTTAGTTTGACTAGCGATTATTCAAGACTAACTAGAACTAACAAATTAGGGATTACACAAATTATACAATAAAACATTTACTATAATCGAACAATTAGTTATCCGGTGAAAGTGAAAGAGAGATGTACTCAGTCAGCCATATCGAAGCCGAGTGACATCGGTGAGTTCATCTTCTTCCATATTGTGTTTTTGTTCTACTCTCAATAATTTTTAGTTTTAAGTCCGACTGGAGCATCAATTTTGTATTTTGAAATTATATAAGCATAAAAGCATCACTTTACTAGGTACGGGAAGAATATTTTGAAATATCAGTAATAAAATATTTTTTTTAATTGTATATTTAAAAATTCAAAAATGTTAAAATATATCTCTACGCTTGTTACTACTACTTGTTACTCTCTACTCTCTACACTCTAAACTCATGTTTCTGAAACATGTAATTGTTTGTCTGGTAGAATAAAAGTGAACTTTTGAAACTACATAATTTAAACCAATTAATTCACTAAATGAAAAATGTCTTAAAGTCTTTGATGTCCTATTAAAAAAAAGGATTCAACTGACTACAGTATACAGGCAGAAGAATCAAACATATTATTTTTAAAGTGCTTAATCAATTAAAATATTTTTTAATGACTTCAACTTTTATTTAACATTTTTTTGAATAAGTTTATTTAAAAATTTCGAGAATAAGAGGTGCAAAAACTTTATATACTCCATTCATATTTGTAAAGATATTGAAACATTGCCAGACGGGCAATTGGTCTATCAATTCCTTAACTTGATCAAAATGTATACGTATATTTCATTACGTATACATTTGGTTAATTACTAAAAGAAATTATGACCATAACTAAGAGGCACTCTAAATTATAATAAAATAGTGCAACAATAATTATAAGAGATAATATTATATAGGGAACTCTTAATAGAGTATATCAGTTCATTTATATTAAAAAAAGAAGAAAAGTATTTAAAACCTCATTCTGGTACGACTAGAGTTACTGTTTGGTTCTGAAGGACGTCCAGCGTCGGGTTCCGTTCCTCTGAAACACAACAATTACTAACTGAATAAAAGATAATTCTTGTTTTCAAAGAGGTTGTTAGCAAAATTATTTAAAAATATATTATCTTGCCTTGTACTCTTTCTCACATCTCAGACAGTTTCTGAACTTGTCTAGCACATTTTCTAATTGACAATCTCTGGTTGGGACAATATAGGAGTTCCGACAACGATTAAAGTGTGAGCGAATCGTCCAAGGTAAGATTGTAATACTAATAGAGTAAAAAAAATAATAGAATATCTGAAGAAAATAACTCACACAGAGGCGTCTATTAAAAATGGTGGAGTTTGGCTAGATATATCTCTTGTAGAACCTTAAAAAAATGGATAATGCAAATTATTCATTATTGCACAATAACTAAATTTTTAAAAAAAATAATAAATAATGTTTTTTTTTCTTACTATTAGTTGAACGAGATAGAGCACCTCTGTGCATGTTACGAGGAGATACATAAGGAGGTATCGTTCTATGCCGGTTAAACCTGGTACATCCTGCCCTAGGTCTCACGTTTGGGTTGAACACTCTGCTACCTCGAGTGGCCTGTAAGACAATTCACTTAACAAACAATTCATTCATTACTGAAGTCATTCAATCAAAGGCTAATGAATTCTATATTAAATCTATTAAAAATAATATGGCTTATACCATCTGTCAAAACAATATTATAATAAAATTGAGAATCAGTTACAGTGAACTCTTGCTAGTTCGCGGTTCAGTTTTCGCGGTTTCAGTATTTCGCGGAGTCCTGAAATGTTCAATTAAAAATTAAAAAATATTCAAGTGTAATTGCTGTAAAAAATAAAAAATAACTCGTAATGAAAAAGTATGGTGGTTAGTATTAGGGAAGAAAATATACAGGATTCTTGTATGATCGAGAAAGATATCAAACAACCAGTGACTTGCTGGGTCAAAATATATTCTACAGCATTAAATTAAAGGTTAATAAAAGCAGTTAAAAAATATTCAATAAGGACTAAAAATTCCTGAAAAATATTAAAACATAATCAATTGTAACAAGAGATAATAAAAATATCAAAAAATATTTCATCTATAAATTAAAATAAAGGATAGTTACAAATTTTTTTATTTTATTTACTTGCATTATTATTTACTGTACAATACATTATGGATATAATTCTCTCTCTCTTTCTCTCTTATAGTCGGTAAAGACGTAATTTTTTTTATTAATTATTTCTTATTTTTTTCTTTTTGTTTTTCATTTTTATTTACAACACAGTACAGTATTCAGTAAGGTCAGGATTCTCTCTCTGTTGGAAAGATTGTTGTTTGAGCTTTAGAGGCTTTTATAAAGGCGGGTGTTTTGCTATTGCTTTTCGCGGGTGTTTTCGGTTTCCATTATCTGTGAAAAGTGAGGGTTTACTGTAAAGCAAAACAAACTTTCAAATCTGATATTTTTGTTGGACCTTATATACCTACAATAACAAATGTATAATAATAATAATCATAATTCAATTCACAAATAAACACATTTTAATATAGATATAAACATAACATGTTGATAACACAAATAGACATTATTTTATTCAAAAGTATACAATCTAAAAGTAAGTTAGGATGTTTAAATAACTTCTTCAGAAAATAATTACTTGAAAAACAAAAACTTTTTCGATTAGAATGTATTGTAAGCTCTTTTACTTGCATCTAACAAATTCTTACTGTATTTTACTCTATATGATTTATTTGTACACTTATTGTAATGTTTATTTTGATTACGGTATATATTTTTGTTTTATAAACTAAAAAGTTGGATTCGAAAGTTTGATTTGACTAAAATCTAAATGAAATGTATTTTCTTGTACATATATACAATGACATGGAGAAAAGAAAACTCAATTCGATATTTCAACATCCATTGTTACCAGAATATTAAATGCCCTGTTCGAATACTTGGAGTAGCAGCACAGTACTTCTCCTAATGACGACGGAGTCTAAATATCTAAGTCATGAGTTTTACTGGTGAATTTCTGGGGTTTTCCCCCACATTACCTCCAGTCTACGTTTTTTTTTCATTCGTACATGTTTCGAAAATTATTTATTATTACTATTTAATTTCAAAAATAATAACCAGGGACATGAAAAATAAAGTCAAATTAAAACTAAAAAGAGTTAATTGACTCTAGTCATTTTTTTTTATTGTTTAAACTGATCCCCCATCGTGTGATAACGTCAGCAGTTTACTAGTTTTTTGTTTGATCGGTGATTCTTCAGATTCTACATTGGGAGTCCTAAATTTTTCCTATCCCAAGTGCATTTCGAGTAGGGATCTTTAACGAGTGCCTGGCATTGTACAAGCTCGGGTCCGACGGCTTAACGTTTAGATCCCCAATACAGTAGGCATCTATTATTCAAGTATTAAGGCTCGAAACTGACAGCTGTACATCTCTCCAAGGGTCAGATGCATAATATTTTCAATCTTCCACGTCAAAATCTGGTTTAATTTACTGGACTACAAATAGAAGTTCTTTAGAACAAGTGTATTTGGTAGGCAGTTTTAAACAGAAGAACACACATGTTTTGAAACATATTGTTTTCATAAAACATCTTCGATAGATTATATTACACGTAAAACATTGTATGGTAAAAAGCTAATGAAATAGTCTCCACATATAGAAATTTAATCGTATAAACAACGCGTTTCGAACACGTTGTCTTCTTCTTCAGGCATTAACTAAGGGTGAGTGTCTGTGGTACAACTTTCATTTACAATGAGTAAATACCACATAATAACTGATTCCATTAGCTTAGAATTACACGTAAAACTTTTTTCTAGGATATATTTTATGAAAATTCACAGCATCAAAAATTTTAAATTATACTTTTATTTTAATTTTAGATTATAAAACTGCAGAGTTTTCAGTAAACATTTCGTTCACTCTAGTTTGGTAATAAGGTTTTTGCTCATTGAACACCTTGGCTTAGTGACAAACAACCATAAGATTAAACGATAACGAACCTCTTAAAATACTGAAATTAAGTTTAGCAACTGATATTTACTCACAAACGCAAAAACATATTAATTGAACAATAGAAGACTTACGACGTACGACTGATAATTACAATGTGCCTATGGTGTGTGATAAGTTTTTTTTTATTAAATCACAATGACGTAACTACATGGAATACGGTTTACCTCTGCCTGAGCTGTATTTTGTTGCAGAGATGGAAGCCGAGACCTCTTTCTACGACTCTGTGAAATGATGCCAGACGCACCTCCATTACTCGAGCTTGTGTTTCCTTCATCATTGTCATCATCACTGCCCTCATCAGTCGTTACAACTGATCTTCTGTAAAACAACTCTGCAATCCTTGACGCCCTACAACGGTTTGATCTAGGGGTTGACCTACAGAATAGACACAGTCCATTTATAACAACAAAAATAAATAAAAACCAAACAGAACGGTAGTCGCCGTTCCAAGTTCTAAGTCCGTACATATTACGAGAATATAAATTTCAGGAACTGAAAGAATATAAACACTTAGTCTTGACATATCCCTAAAGGAAAAAGTATTATCTGTTGCATGTTCTCAACAGACTCTTGCTAAACAAGTCGAGATTAATAGATCTAACTTTTTACTTTGAATTGATCAAAATTATCAAGAACCAAATTGTTCACTCTTCTCAATTGTATGCAGAGTACACAACTGAAGCTCTGTTAGATCATATATAAAAGGCTGCAACTGAATTCGAAATCATGTCGAAAGGACACACAGCCTTGCATATAATTTCAGCATAAAACTTTCATACCTTTAGTTTATGTCAACAACTCATACGTACTACTTTTTCGATGCAATATTGTAAACAAAAAAAGTATACTTCGATGATATCATTTTTTGAAATATAGGAGTGTATTTTTCATATTTTTATGTTCCAAACAAAATAAGTTTCATTTAGAATATCCAAATGGATCACAAGTGAAACTAAAAATACCATTTTAATGTGTGATTTTTAATAAATAATTATGCACATTCGATAAATATCTAAATTATTTTGGTGAATAGTCAGATGAATATAATATTTATTCTTTAGAAGCAACAAAAACATAATATTAAGAAAAAAAATTGACAAATACCTAAAGGCAGATTCAAAACGTGCTCGTTTAGAAGTAGATGACCTAGGAGATCGGCGAAACGAAAGTAGTGGTGGTCTGGAAGAAGAACCAGAAGAACCGTCCCCTTCTGAGTCTACTCCAGAGGACGAGGTGGCGGGGGTGGAGGGAGGGTTGAAAGTCTGAGTTATGGTGGCAGAGTCTTTGGATGTTGAAGGACCCCCACAAGCACCACGACT
The DNA here is from genome assembly GCA_026182355.1 of Hermatobates lingyangjiaoensis. NCBI lineage: Eukaryota > Metazoa > Arthropoda > Insecta > Hemiptera > Hermatobatidae > Hermatobates > Hermatobates lingyangjiaoensis. Next base: position 2,809,065 of record JAPFBL010001927.1, read on the forward strand.
GTCTCCATCTACAGATAAACGTTGGAAACATCCACGTCAACTATACATCTAACAAACATGATCAAAACTTATTTAACAAATTTAAAATAAACGATGTATCAGTTCTTTTCTCAGTACGAATGGAAAAAACAGTACGATTAATTGAAAAAAAAACCGGCGTGATCAATGATATAATACCAAAGATAAAAATTCATAAATTTTGACCTGATCTGAATTATGTCACGTTTGGATGTATTCTTGCCATACTTCATCTCTATATATCAACTGAATAGTAACCACACAAGAACTATTTGTTTTTAAAGAAAATTCTAATATTACAATGCTATTATGGACCTTTCAATTATTTTTTTCTGAAGTTGGGAAAACATTATTCTGGAACCTGTTTAAATCCTTTTCGACTTTTGCGAACTAACTAGTACAGGCTGGACGAAATGATATACATAAGTTGATAATAAAAGAATGAAAAAAAAGTAGATGAAAATAACCAATATTTTTTCTCAATATTACGAAAAAGTAAAATAGAAATCGTACATGAAGATGCAGAAGGAGTACTAGTAAACAGGCTATTGGGGTAGGCAGGGCAAGCCGTCCTGCGATATGCGGATGTAGAACTGGCAGAGGAGTCAGAAGGGTCACTGGCAGATAAGTCGGAGAGACCGTCTCCTCTGACACCGCTGCTTCCGAGATTCCTGTCATCGTCCTCTAAGTTTCGACGAAGTTGTTCCCACATTTGCCTTACTTCCCACAGATGAACCGTTTGAAACCTCAACCTAAACATTCATCATATATCTCAGTAAATATACAATAGAAGAAAATGTGATTGATATACAAACTGCAAAGTGTAAATCTAAATTAAACAAAATGGACAAGGAGCTATGAATGTAAATTATTTTAAATATAATTATGGAAGGAGTAACAGTTTCACGGTATTTAAAGAGAATACACAAAAGGATTGCGAACTTACAATTTGATGATGTTTAATACAAAGTGACACAATCTATATTTAAATTAAAAAATAGAATATGCATTAATAACCTAATATTCTAATGTAGTGCAATCAGTTATTATGTGGTATTTACTCATAGTAGGGTAAAAATCTAATAAAATGGTCTCCACATATAAAAATTTTAATGATATAAACAACGCGTTTCGAACACGTAGTGTTCTTCTTCAGGCATTAACTAAAAAATACAATGACAACAGAGAGTTATCTACAGTACAAAGTAAATAAGTACAAAAATTAATATAAAATAAAATAAGGCAGAAAGTACGAACCTAAGGATGAGTGCCTCTGAATAAGATTGACTGGTAATGGAATGGACAAGACTGACCCCCACCCATGTCCATTCCATTACCAGTCAGTCTTATTCAGAGGCACTCATCCTTAGGTTCTACTTCTGCCTTATTTTATTTTATATTAATTTTTGTACTTATTTACTTTGTACTGTAGATAACTCTCTGGTGTCATTGTATTTTTTAGTTAATGCCTGAGGAAGAACACTACGTGTTCGAAACGCGTTGTTTATATCATTAAAATTTTTATATGTGGACACCATTTCATTAGATTTTTACCCTACAATAACCTAATATTATTAAAAAATACAGTCACGCATAGAACTAAGGTGACCATTTTCCATAATAACAGGAAATTGATTGAGAACCATTATGGTGCTCGTCAGTATCTGTGGTGTTCTGATCCAGGGTTATAAACCCAGGATTACGTCATCTGTTTGAGCTTTATGGGTAGATGATACTTGTTTGAGTCTATCAATGATATGAGAGACACGCGGTAAAGTAATCACAAAAAATTTATTAAATGAAATAAATTACACAAAAATAATATTGTTAAGATTAAAACAATATGTTACCCGCAAAATCTGGACACGTTATCAATGTGTTGACTCAGTAAATGCATGCCTAGTCTCACACTACTCAAAACAATTTCATTTGACAATCTGTGTGAAAAAGTTGACGTTGAAGAAGCCGAAGAACTTGGAGCTGTTGATTGTGAATAATTCTCGTTGTTTCTACGATTAGCCCACAAGCAGAACCTAGATCGAGGAGTACTGCTGCTGGCATGAGAGACTCTCCAGTTCGGAGGGTTGTTGTTCGGATTGTTGTAGGTACTAGAGTCGCCGTCCCTGTTCCTTATTCCCAAGATACTCGTTAACCGACTAACAAGCCTTCGTCTCTCTGACAACACGTTCACCTAAGCAAACATAATCACATTACTATCATCAAATTACTATTTATGAAGAATTACCTTAAAAATAATATATATATATACTACCAAATTTCTTGGAAAATTATCAGACTGTTCACGGGTACGGCTATTTGCAGATTCGTCTAAAGCTAAAACAAAAAAAAAAACTTCTGTAATATATTCGAAACTACTTAGACAAAGGGGTTAACTTACATATAGTTATTCATTTATAAAATAATTGATACTGGATTCATACGATAATTTCAGTGGAATATCCATTGGCTACCATACAACCGTTAGCTACATACGGTCAAATGGAGTAGCATAAAATATCAAAATTTTTAAGAAGAGAAATCATGTCCTTATCAGTTTATTCAGAGACTTAGCAGTAACAGAATTTACATCCATTGATTTAGTTTAGAAAAAAATGTACCAAACGTTATGTTTTCATATGATCGTAACTACAACTAATTATTTTCAAATTTGAAAAGAGTTCTTTAAAAGAAAAAAAAGAAGATATTTTTAGTGAATAAAACGACTTGAAGGGATGCAACAGAACGACTTTTTTAACATTCGAATATTTAAATATACGATGAAATTACAGAAATCGTCCTAAAAAAAAGCTACAATTTAAACACCTATACAAAACCTTAAGAAATTGATGTTTTACACCAGGAAAAATACTGCAAACTACGCATTAGTTAAATATAATTACATACAACAAGAAACAACCAATAAGGAACTTTAATACTCCTGTAAAATAAAATCTGAGTCGGTTTTTAGGGGCATAATAAGATAGTGTATTTTATCAATACAGAGAAATATTATGCTTACAGGCATTGAGGGAATCAGCTGGTTGATCAAGAATGCTTGTGTGAAAGTTACGCATTCGTCGCATTTCCGATTCTATTACTCTTTCTTGTTCTTCGATCCTTGCCAAAAGAAAATGTTCGTGAAGGAGTGTAGCGCGTTCTGAAATCGATGGCTCAGTCGTGTATGGCGAAGACCCCGTGCTGGTGCTGGCTGCTTGTTCCCTCGAATCCATTCCAGAGTCTGATTCAAGAACCCTTAATTCCCTTTGCAACAAAATGCACCAGGAGTATATTAAACAATTTACCACAATGCAGGATATAGATGAACACATACTTAACTAATTCCTAGTTAAAAAAAAATCACCTATTGATTTGTTGAAGCCAGTTGAGACAAGTAGACAAGATGTGTATTAGCCGTGTTGTGACGTTCTCAACGTGAAAGAAGACTGCAGGCGTGGCAGCAGAAGACGGCCTCCTAGGCATGTCGGCCACCAGGCGCGCCAACACACTCACGGCTCTGGGGTCCTGGTCATCACTGCTGCCAGTAGGGTACGACCACGTGTCCCTGATGTACCTTCGCAGCTCTACCCATCTCTGCATCAAGTAGTCTAGGCTGAAACAAAACAAAACTTCACGCCTGCAACTTCAACAACTAACGACATCCTACCAATTATTCTTTGATATCAAATATTGGAGAGGCATTCATATCCAAAAAGCAACAATATGCAATGAGGATCTGGTATACTCAGATTTTTAAATCTTCGAGCTTGTGGAAGTTATTTACTTGCCTATTATATTTTCCTCCTGATAAAAAAAAAAAATCAGCATTCCATTCACACATACAAGCAGAGCACATATTTTACTATAAGAAGAGTTGATTTTCCAGAGGTTTAGAAAAAACATAATCAACTTATATTTTATTCTAAATAAAATACATTATTCTAAATTTATAAACTTTATTAAACAACTAATAGAGGCAAAAAAACATACTCTTACTTATGTCACTTAGTAATTATCCAGTCGTTATCTAAAAGACAACGATTCGAACGCCTGGAGGAGAGTATTAATATAACATACATCTTCCTTTTTTTTATGTCTCCCAGAGAGGACGGAAAGATGTTGATCCTAAGCCTGTACCATGTCAGAATTCATAATAGATAAGACTTCTTGCTACAAGAACAGCATCAAAAATGTGAGACAAAAAGTGTGGGCTTTGTTAATAATTCTAGATGAAGATAAAACTATAGAAACACAGGAGAAAAATACCACAAGAGAAAGGTATAAAGTTTTTCAACGAATATCAATTTCAATAAAATAAATGAAAAATAAATAAATTCGCAATGAATAAATAAATAAAAAAAATTAATAAATGATATAAAGGAGTATAAAATATAGAAAGGCTCAACCATCCGTCATGCCTAAAATCTGCAGCTGAAATGTGGTCTACAAACTTTACTAGTGCTCAGATTATATCAGAGTAGAGTGACATTTCTAAAATGATTGGAATGCATGGAGGAAAAGTATTAATGAAATACTGTTAATACGAAATAGCTATTTTAAAAAGTAAAACTTTTTTAAATTATTATTGCATATTAAATTATTATAAATAGTAAAAAAATGATGATTTTGTCATGTTTTCAAGCTATTTTTTTACATTCGTAGATTTTAATTTAATGTATCTAGAGAGGCTATCCTTTAGTCTGCTGTCTAGTAATGTAGTTTGAGATCTTTGGTAAATGTGTCAGCAGTTCAGTGTGGACACTGTCAACAACCCATCTATCAGTAATATCAAGACGAACAGCTATACACATTAATATTATAATTTTGATAATTCATCCTAGCTTGTTTGTTATTTTTGCGATAGTATAACAAATATTGCGATTTTTGCACTATCGCAATAAGGGGCTTGTGGACAGCGACCACATTAACATGCATTCATGGCACTTGGGGCACGTGAAACAAAGGGGCAGTAATTTACGAGTTCAGTCAGTTTCCGACTAGCTTAAATACTTTGAAGCGTAGTCTTCGTTCTTGTACGAGACAACTCCTTTAAAAAGTTGATTCATCACACTAGAAGTAAATTTCTTTATTATTTTCAAGATCCTTAAGCATACATAGACAATCATATTTTTTACAACTTGAAATGTATAATCATGATAAGTTTCTATTTAAATTTTTTCTACTAGCACATTACTAAAGAACATTTAGTTACATCCAACCTTGACAGTTCCTCTAATCACAGGCCTGACATCTCTAATCATAATTTGGCATGATTGGAGTTTAAATACCACTCTGGTCCTTTATGTTTATCTTCCCCACATGGGTTGTTAGCATCACAATAAAAAAATAGTGCACAATTTTTCTTTCACTGGTCAAACGTCGACTCTATCTTATCACAACTCTCATACCATAAATTAGTATTTCCTACTGTCGTCTTGATTATATTAACAGCATATATGTAAGAAAGTATTTCACTACAGCAAATGAGCCTTGATTTCTCCATTTAGCAAATGGATTACTATGGATTAATATCAATGGATTAATAGAAAATTATTACCATTTTTTCAATTGAATGAGTGAAATATTAGCATTTAGAATTCAGAATTACTACTTGATACATTTATAAACACCATGTCAGCCCCTAATGTGTTAAGCCTGGTAATCTCAACATAATATATATTACTTGTTATTGGGAATCTGAGAAGGAGGGTTAGGTTCAAAGGAACTCCTCGAAAAGGACGACTGTTCCCTAGAGTGATTGGGGTAGGAGAAGGCACTGGGAGGCGCCAGGTGCTGACTGGAACTGAGGGAGGCAGTGACTTCGTCCGTGCCCAGTCGGACCAAACCCCACCTCCTGCGGTTGACCTCGCTTTCGTTCTGCAAACAGCAAATACTGCTTAGTAACACATGTAAATTAGACTGAACATCGACCAGAAACAGCTTCTAACACAGCAAATTATATATACAGTGCAACTTCAACCAAATATAAACTTATCGAATTTCAAACCATTTTTTTTTAAAAAATGAAAATTGCCATTTTTCAGCATACTACATTAAACTTTTCCAGAGTTCAAAATGTATGATAGTAGATATGTCTTAGTGTCTGTGCTGACATAACTACCACTCTGAATATCCAAGGCGGTATTTAAGTTGAATATTCCATAATATTCAACACTACTTGAACATTTCGTTCGCGTCCAAAGTTATTTAAGTTTTGGGAAAATAGACTTAGAAAACTTTTAAACCTGCTAAATCTATCAAAAGTCACGGTTTTGTTAAATTAAGGAGATAGAACGCGCTTTTGTGGATTCATAGATGAAAATGGCAAAGAATATTTACCAAAAATGACGCTTTAACGAAAATTTTTTGGTTTTACAAAAGTATGTTTTGATTTATTGTTTATAAGCATATTTATCAATGAACAAATTATGAATTAAAATAATTTCGAAATGTATTACAACATTTCGTATGCTTTCACACATCACTATTTTATCCAAGAAGCTTGTTGTTGGAGGTTATTTTACACTAAATCAATATTAAAGAAACACAAGAAACAAGATAACTACATTCATGATTCAAATACAGAACGGTCATCCCAAATCTAGAATATCAAACCCAATATGTCATTCACTTTGACAATATCTGTTCTCACTATGTAATTGTTAAAATAAAACAAGTTCAAACAATAATTTGTTAGATAAAACCTTGACTTTCAATTTTTTTTAAATTTCTGTCTTCACTGTCTTTAACTTAAATATATAGATACCGCTGTTAAAATTCGATAGGACAACAAACAATATTTTATGTAATCATGTATTTAAAACAAATATCATTGATTAGGGAAACTTACATTAATGACATTTGCTCTTCGGGTTAGATTTCTGTACCTCCTCATCAACTGTTCAAACCTCAAAAGAAGATAACTGCAAATCAAATAAATTCGTTAAAATACATAAAATAAAGTAGTCTAAAACAAATCAAAGTAACATGCGGTAAAGAAACACTGCTTCAATCTTTGGAAATGTTAAACTGTTTACTATTAAAAAAAAAATTAGAAAGCAAATGAGATATAATTCCTAATTCAATAACAGTTCGCTAATCAATTACTAAAAACCACGAACTAATACCATTCTTTAACGATGCAGTCATTCACTAAAAATTAAGTTGAACCTGTAGCAGATGTTATTTGACCTATTGGAAGGTCTTGGAGGAGGGGGCGGGGGCGAAGGTGGCCTTGGGGGACTCGGAAGTCTCTGCTGGGAGCCGATGGACATCCTGTCCCATTGAGTACATCTTGGGGTCAGATTAGCTATGCCTGTGACCAGTTTGAATCCGCCTTCCACGAACTTAACATACCTGACAAACAACGGACCAGTATCAAGTTACACATCATAAATGAAAACTCTATTGTATGCAACCTGTACAAACTCTATTGATCTAAAAGAATACGGAACTGTACTTTAACTTCAATCAGTATACTACCTTTCATATACGTATGCCTCTCAATACTCCCATCTAATAAGAAACACCAGTCACAAAAACAAATTTGATTAGGAACATCATCAACAATATGAAGACGTAGACTATGATTATAACGTCATATGAGACTGGTCGACACAGGAGGAAAACAAACATTATCTTAATAAACTGTATGCTGAAATTATTTTCTACTTCAAGAAAAATAAAAACAACATTAATTAAACATATCAATTTAGTTTTTCAAATTTTAATAAAGCACTACAAACAATATTTTATAAACAATAGTTCAGTAAAAGAGTTTATATAATTGTGACATAATTAATTTAATTAATTGTCACAAATTAATTATTCCAGAATTAATGACAAATTCTCATATAATTCTCAACCAAATTATTAATTTCTGCTATTAGAAATTTGGTTGAACTCGCTTTCGTTCTGTAAACAGCAAATACTGGTTAGTCACACAAGTAGGTAAATTAGACAGAACATTGATTAGAAACAGCTTCTAACACAGCAAATTATATATACAGTGCTGTATATATAATATTTTATATCACAGCAGCACTGTAATTTTTATTAATACGTAATAAATTAATAATTTATTATCTATAAATTATTAATAGATAATTTATTAAAACAATCTATTTGCTATTATAGATTAATTCATTTTTAATATACCGTAGTGTTTGAATTTCATCTTCATTATTACATAATACCCTAGTTATACCTATATTCATTTAATTACCTTTTGTTATAACATAAGCATAATTATATTTATTTATTCAAAACAACTTTAATGATATCAATAAAAATAAAGTATCAATCAGGAGGTTTTTTCCTTTTTTTCTTGAAATGCTCAACAAATTTCTTCTGCATATATATGCTTGACAGTGTAAACTATGAAGACGACCGTACACTCTAAACCTAGTTCTTCTTCACATTTCATATAACTTTTATGTTGGATTTCTTTGCACATATACGGAATTATTCCACCATTTGTAGAATTATTCAAATTATGCACTGTAGAATAAAACTCTAAATTGGAACTATTACCTTTCGACCAGTAATGAACACATTAGAGTCCCAAACAGAACAAGCTGACAGAATAGTAACCAAAGCAATTGATTGTTAATTTTTCTGTTGATGGGAATAATTTTCAATTTATTTTTATCTTTAATCTACCAAGTTTTTAACAATTTTTTTTCTGCCTTTTACTCATTTCAAACATCACATCCAGACATCATGTTTGACTTCCTCCTGCTTTTTCTGATTCCACTTTTGGCGAGGACCATTACCGTTCGGAAGATTTTAGTCCCATTTAAAGTTTTTCTGTGATGCTTACATTGATAGAAAGACGTATATAATCAAAACACTTTATAGCTTGTACTGCATGCGTTATTTTTATACTCGTGTACATAGAATTATACTTTAAATACACTACAATAAAAATGACAATACTTGACTACCTGACTTTCTCTTTATCATTAGCAGTGGAACACTTAGCAAAAGGTTTTTCTTTGCTCCAGTCCCAAAAGAATATTTCATTGTATGAACCTATAGCAAGTATCCTATGAACTGGATGAAATGTCAAAGACGCTATCACTGTCCCACTTTCAACAGTCCAAACTTCGCTTCCTCCCTGTAAACACAACAAAAACTTTCTTACAATTAACATTTATAAGCAAGTAAGTAGCCTATATACAACTCCACAGATATTTCACTGTTTTCTAGCAGATGTCCTTTCGTAAATGTTATAGGACTTCAATTATTGCAACTTACTTTTATTTCTAAGGTGTTATAACATTTCTATAATTCATCAAAAAGAAGATAAAGATAGTTTATAAAACAATTAAAATACCTAATCTTTGTGTCATGGCATTCTAACAGCTAAAAATAACTCGTCCCCTTGACTATTGCAGTAAGACAACCTTGTTGTCACTATAGACTAGCAAACTTAAAACTGAAATCAATGAATAATTATTTTCGAATAGATAGTATTTTTGGAAATGCAGAACTAAAAATTAACAAAATCAACTAGTTTTTGTTAAAACTAATTATTTGTTTGAGAACGGTTTGATAATGAATACAGAAATATGTCAATACTAGACTACCCGTGACCCTTAGCGTCACTCAGAAATTATAACAATAGGTTTTGAAATTAATTCATTGAAAATGATTGACAGGAATAATTTTAATTGTTGTTTCTTGTTATTAGGGCATTGACACAGATCTCATATGGCCCAAGCATTTGATATAGTATTCATAACATGATTCAAGATATATATACACAGTAAGTATATTTAGCAAAACGAAAATCATTTATTTTATCATATAAATAAATAGAACATTAATTCAAGTTATAAACACAATGAAATATATTTAAAACAAACAAAACTTGTAAACTGAAATATCAATTTATTTACCTAACATCAAATAACATTAATGAAAGGAATGTACCTTCATAATATTACCTTAGAACATTCGTATGTTATCTGACAGTTGTTTTCAAGTATGTTTCTAAAATGATTCATTTTTAACCTCTACTATAGTAGTTTATTATATATTTGATACATTTATTTATAATACATTTGCAGTAGTGTATTATAAATAACACTACTACCGTCATCGGCGAGCACGCAAGCCTCTGGGCTACTCTGGCTCTTTGCCTTTATTTTATTACCAGTGTTTATATTACGCAAAATATTAAATGAAAAAGAAAAACTTTTTGTTAGATTTATATAAAATACATTTCATTACTGCCATCGGCGAGCACGCAAGACACTTGCTATCCTGTCTCCAATTTTAGAAATATACTGATAATTTAAAAAAAACTGACATTTCCGGTTATTGAGAAATTCTGGTATTTTTTTTCTGTTAATGCTATTATCATTTTCACAATAATTTCAAAGTTTTAATACTCTTGTACTAGTATTTTAAAAGAAAAAAAAGTTGTTAAAAACTCATTTTGGCTTAAAAGGTACTTTCAGATTATTCAATATTGCTACAAAACAACAAAGCACATCTTACACAATAAGACTCAACTTATGGTGAAATATGAACTTGGTCCATCAAACGGTCCACACACCCACCCAACATTTTTTGATATACACACTGACATCGTCGAAAAAATATTAGAAAAAAACTTTAGGGATCTCAAACATGTAAATTCGTTAAAAATCATTAAAACAATTTGTTTATGCTTACCATACTTCATTTGTAGTAGCATAGTACTCTTAGTCGAGCAATGAAAAAATGAACTTATTGACTAGACATTCCTTCTCATAATAAATTCTCTATAGCATAGTTAACTGTATACAGGACCAAATTATTCAGCACAAAAAATATGAATTTGTATTCAAAGTGCTTATGTGATATTATGCACAGAATTTTTCTATCTATAATTATGAAAAGAGCAGTGCGTTTTCCCATATTGTAGAATAGAGTACCGCTACCATTAATTGTTTTTTCCCAAAATCTATACAGTTCTTATCATAACCGTAACTATTTATGTACCAAATTTCACATTTTCTGTCTGACACTATGACCCGTAGTGTGTTCACAACTTTGTAAATACATTCCTGCCCGCATACACACAGACATAAAAAAAAATTACAAATGCATTCAAGGGACTACAAAAGAGTGTGTATATATATCGAGATCTTCAAATCAAATTCATCTTGACTGCTATATCGTATTTATAGTAAAGTTAACACGTTGTATTCTAAACCGATAATAGATGAAATAAATTAAATAATTTCTGGAAGTAACATGCAAAAAATTTTTACATCTTAAAATTAAATTATAATTATTATTTTGTTTATTACGTTCGTAAAAATATGAAATTTATTTTGAGTCAATAGCGCTACAAATTTATATAAACTTAGAAGTCACTATCATCGGTGCAAGAAGGGAAAATTCTTAAATATATTTTGCTTGATAATAAAATAGTGGAAGATTGTCTTATATAATTCCAACTTGAAATACTATGAGATATTTATTTGCTCTAATACTAAATTAAGACGCAATTATTAAGATATAGTGGGGGTAGCTTTCGCAGTAGAATGGATGTAAGCGAACTTTTGGACCCTATAGTTGGATGCATGTCTTAACACGTCAGTCTTCCCCACGTTTCGCCAGACCGACGACACCAAAATTGCGCTCATCATGTTGAGGTACACCTATTTGTTCTTCAATCATGTTCTATAATATTATTTTTCATAATTTTCTTTATTTTCATATTTCATCACATTTTATGCTACTTGTCAACTACTCACTTCTAACAATTACAGCATTCTGCTAAAGGCGCCTGCAGTTTTATATTGGTAGCCCCACAGTTTTGTCTTTTTCGACTTTATTTAGTGTATAGTTCTTTAAAGTAGGATGTCTTCACTCATTGCTCTTTGATGATCAACAAATTCTTGTATATTCTTGTAATGGGTGTAAAAAAATGTAAGATAATTATCTAGTTAATTCAATGAATACTAGATAATTTTATAATAATGTTTATAATAAATAAATTTATAAATAGTGATATATTTTAAAAAATGTTTTAATTTTCTAGTTGAATGTTTGATCTAAGCTTATGTCTTTCACTTTTGAATGTTCAATCTCTAAGCTTGCCTCCATCTTTGATTCTCATCTCCTCCTTTGCTCTTTCTCTCTCTTCATCCCTGTCATACACTCCCCTCTTCGCTATAATCATGGCAGGTTTTCTCTTTCCTTCTTACTCACTCTCATACTCTATTTCGCACTTTTAACCCTTGGACCTATATAGGCATACTATTGTATAAATTTTTCACTTATTTTCCTAATTTCAGTGATCTCTAAATCATAGAGTCAATTATTCACCTGTTCCCTTGAGCAAATTGTAGATTTCAAGTTTATATACTTAAGAGTATTTAAAAATACATAATATATTTTTAAATGTATCCAAAATATATATGGGATCTTACACAATGTAATATACAATTATGAGAATCTAAAAAGCTGTCATAATTATTGAATCATGCTGGTCAAAACAAACTAAAAATAAAAGTCCAATGGTTTCTTTCATAGTAATTTTTATTAATTAATTAATTATTATTACAAATTAATGTTAATTTATTAGTGATAAGTTTTCACTTAGTCACTAAATTGTAATTGTAAACATAGAACACTTTCAATCCTTAAGATTTTTATCAAATATGACACTTTATACATGTGCTTTCTGCTTAAATGATGTATCATATTTTTATACAAAAAAATGGTAATTGACTTTTGAAAACAAAGTTATATTAAAATTTCGCTATCAAAAAAATTAGAATCACTGCAATTTAGTTTTTACAGTATTAGGAAAGACTAAATGAACTATTCGTACCGTATTTTACAATTCAATACAGTATTAGAACAATACTAAAAGGGCTCAACATTTTAATTCCACTTCTACAGACTTATTTGATTAAATCATATTTAAAAACCTGGAGTGGCCTACACTCAACTTTCCTATAGGTGAACGTAACTTCAAACTCATTAACCACCAACTGATGCTTTGTGTTGTTTACAATAAGCATCATTTGCTTACATTTAGATGTAATAATTTTATTAGTTATAAGAATCGTGAAATCAGTGACGAATTAGACATGTTATTAAAACTATTAAAGGCCTGAAACTCATAGGACTCGTACATTCCATTGCCACTGCTGTCATCCTGTTTATGTCATAGTTGTTCCTCAGGGGTGTCAAACATACGGCCGGATCCGGCCCATCCAGGAAATTAAAAATAAAGAATGAGTTTACTTTAATTTTCTGTAAGCCTGTGATTCTTACATCGTCTGCTAGGGGCCCAAATTTAGCACGCTAAGATGACATGAAAGCAAGACTGTAATGGAGCTAACACAAGGAGGTGACAGAATCGAACATCTGTTGGCGCTTTATCCACTTTTCCGTTGTCCTCGCACCTTCACTAGCAAAATGTCTCAGACAAAAAGGAGAAAAGTGGATACAGAATGTCTGAGTTATCAAGAAAAATAGAGATGTTCTTATATGATCACGGAAGTAAATGGGTTGTGCCAGTAGTAAGTTCGGTGCTTAAAGAATACAATTTTAGGCACCATTATGAAACTCAGCGTGGTGAAAAATACACGGAGAAGATACCACGGAAAACTGAGATAACAGAAGGTAAATGAAGTGATGGTGTATGTAAGGAAACAACAATCTGTTTCCACCCGGAGTCGAGAAGCCAGTGATGAAAATTAACTACGTAATTGCGAGCTAAATAGCATTAGCGTCAAAGCCGTACAGCGATGGAAAGTTCATCAAAAACTGCAATCCGATAGCTGTCGACATTGTGTGCTCTGAGAAGCGTCATGCTCTTGCCAATATTAGCTTCCCAAGGAACAAATACACTGGCAGACAGATCGACAGATTTGGACCACCAACTAAAAAGCTACGTGAAGTAATTTTTGACATTTTCTGTTGCGATTCATAAGAGTATTGATATTCATTTGTTCAAATTCCTTTCCACAGGTTGAAAAACCAGTGTATTTAAGTTCCACTAAGCTGTGACTGAATGTTATGCAACAATATTATTATCACTGTGATCAGTTTTGTGCATAACGCACTTAAATGAATGTCACTGAAATGTTAAATAAATGGTCTGCTTGAGACCAGATCAAGCTGTATTCAGCCCCCAGAAAAATGTGCTTGACACTCTTGCTCTACACAAATATATTATTATTCATTAAGGATGATTACAGCACTGCGTCCTAAGAACTGTTGTACTTAGTACTTCTGTATTAGGACTTCAGTGCCTCCAAGAAGCTCAGCATTTTTACTGCATCCAATGCTATAAGTTCTTCTATAGTTACACAAGTACGTAAAATAGATGAACGGTCGCTTTTAGTCCGTTAGTTGTACAACCAATTACTTTGTGGTTGGTATTTACTCATAATCGGACAATTAAACAAATTAGTCTCCAAACAAATAATATAGTTATTACATTTTGGGGTAGGAGTGAAAAGGACATGAATGAACGTGCAAATTATTATGTCTACTTTCTCGTTCTGATGACATATTCGGTTGAATTTATATTTCTCAAATGAAGTAGTATAAATAATATTTATATTATAACTTTATTCTTATATTGCAAGCTTTGAGAATATTTCCAAATTTTGGGTTTGTTAAATTTTATTTTCCGTTCGTTTACTTTCAATGACTATAAAAATATTTTTTTACCCTGAAATAATTGTAAATCTATTTACGTACACACAATGCCAGTGTGTATGTTCGTTCCCCCCAGAAGAAAAGGTCAGGAAGTCTACATAAAACTTAAAAGTCTTCTCGACAAAATTTTCGGTGAATATAATTGATTTGACACAAATCTTTAGGCACTCTCCTAAGATACCTGTGAACAGTAAAGGTACCCTTTTTAACGCTGTAGTTTTTAACCGCCATCACACTTCTTAAAGTATAACTAACTTTTTAACTTTGTATATCCTTTAATTAAAACTTCCAAATTGTTTACACTATAGCATTAACCTGACTGTGACAGGTTTTTGTAAAAAATATGCATGATAACTGTCAATAGGTGAAGTACTACTTGTTTAGTTTGTTGAAGACAAGTTTTTTACGAGTTAAATTTTTCATGTGAGATTGGAAATCATGTAAGCTCGTAAAAAATCCCTACTCTAATTAACTTGGGTGAGATGAAATTTAGGGTTCCCGATATAGTATCAACCCGGTAATATAATAATAATTAAAATGTGTGCCAACTAATAAATGAGTAGCACAATCCGTCTCTAAAACAGTACTAAAAGAGAAAACCTGTAAGTGCAGGTGTAGAAACATCTTTCTCCCATCAACAATTTATAGGAAAAATTACTTTTTGCTTATAACAACTATTCACAAAGGTCCATGAGACATAAGTGAGTTCTGTTTTAAGGAACATCCACCCTGCAACATCTCACAACTATGTTATGATGGAACTAATTTCCTTTTACGAAAGAAATTAAGAAAAAAGAGTGTGTCCGCTACTTCATTTTATTAATATTAGACATTAAAAAAACCTTCTCATCTTACATTAACAATGTTAGATATATATAAAATAACAAAAAAAACCTTCAGATTCCCGATATTTCCCTTTTAATACAGGTCATCATTCTTCCATAAAAGATAACGTTATTTAATTTTAGCAGCAATTTATGAATAAAATTACTTAAACAAGTTTCTCACAACCATTCACAAATGGTTGGGGAGGCCTAAGTGTGCTCTGTGCTCCCTTTAGGGATAAGCCACTGCAACCTCTCACAACCACCTACGATGAACTAATTTCCTTGTGACTTTCTCTCTTGCTGATATAAATATTTTCGGTCAGAATCTATAACGCTTATCAAGATAGATCAAGCCCAGACATGATGAAGATTAGAATCACATTATGCTTAACCAAGATGACGGCACATAAGGTCCATATAAAAGTAATTTTGTGACGCTGACATAGCATGTCAATGTTTCTATACGAAATTGAAACAAAAACTAATAGGAGAATTAAATGTGAATAAATTGGGTACACTTTGGTTAAACAATATTATTTTGAAAACCAACGAACACGGAATTGTATTTTAGGTCAAATCAGTTTTAAATATTCCAGCAGAAAAGAAATATACATTCCGCTGGAATTTAATTCAATGGAAATAAAAGTAAGGGAATATATAACGGAAGTTCATTTTTTAAAAAAACAAATCAACAACAAAAAACAAACAAAAGCAGTGAAACTCACATGGAGATCCCAAACTCTGACCATGCCTGAAAGACATCCAGAAGCAAGAATCTGATTTGACGAAGGGTGAAATGCAATACACCATGGTGTTCTAAGGTGTCCTTGTAAAGTTTTCACTAGTTTTCCGTTTAAATCTGTTATATATATATTATGATCCCCATGAGTTGAAGCAATTAACTTCCTGAAATATTATTTATAAAGTTATTAGATAAAGAAATAAAACAGAATAAGATGTAATAAATTCTCAAGCTTAATCAAATATATTTAAAAAGATTACTATAATAAAATTTATTGTTTTAAGAAACTGTTCATTTAGAAACAAATTATTAGGAGCAAAAACAATTAATTAGCAGGCAAATCAAGAATGTTTAACAAAACTCACCCATCAGGACTGAATACCATAAGAAATGTAGATCTAGCGGTTTGAGGAAGTTTACAAACCTAGAAAATCGAAGAAAGAAATTAAGAAAAAAAGGATGTACATATCTTCATTAAATTAGCAGCTTGGCATTAAAGAAAACAATATCCTCTTACAACAACAATGCTAAACACAGATAAAAAACAAAAAAAAACTTACAGATTCCTGGTATTCCCTTTTAGTACAAGTGAGACATTCTTCCACAGCATGCTGCATAACACTAGGAGGTCCTCTCCGTTTAAAATGACCGATTTCTCGTAATTGTACGAGAACAGACAAGTTTTTGATGCCTACTGGAGGAGCTGTGGGTTTTGTTGATTTTAAATATAATGAAGACCAAAGGTCCTCCATCAGAGGCTATTTCTGTAAAGTAAAATCATTTGAGAAAGAATGCATACTACTTTAAAATTATAGATTTGAATTTTCACTCTATAAGAGATTACAAAAAAAAGATGCGTAAGATATTTACTTACACAGTGTTTAATTAAACAGTAAACCTATCCCAACAGTACAGGAAGGATATTAATAAAATAGAGATTAAAACACGTACACGACAGACACAAATATCAACAATACATATCTATACAAGGAAGGTTCCAAGTCTGAGAACTCTGAGCAGGTTATGATATGAACTGTTTCAAATAGGAATAATTATCCTGGTTATTGCTTTATCAATAACTGCAAATATGAGGAGAATTGTAGGAAATGTTTCGTTTTTTTAAGTAAATTTATCATTATTTATTAAGATAAGATTAAAGTATTTGAATTTACTGAAAATAATTTTATACAATTAAATATTTCTCTGGAAGTATTATTAATCCATAAAATTATATTTTAATTTTTGTTATCATATTATCGTCTATTTTTCAATAAATTAATAGTACAATTTATGTAATTGCTTTGTTCAGATAAATGTGTATTGTTTTAACAGATTTAAAAGGACAAATGACAATATATGCTACTAACATTATGAAAAAGTACTTATTTTTACAAAGGAGGTGATTAAAATAACTTCATGATACCAAAGAACCTCATCCGGTGCTACCTAGTTAATATTAATATTGTTTAAAGTGGTAGAAAAAGAACCATAATTCTCTAAGAAGTGGTGATACGCAATGAAGTCAAGTATGTATAACTTGTATCGAAGATACACACTAACCTGTCGTATGGGAAAGCATAGCATTATTTGATATTATCGCACGATTTTTGCACGTTAGCAGTCATTTTAAGTTTTTTATAGTATTTCTTAATAACCATAGTCTCCATTATCTTTGATTTCAAACTTTCTAATTTGATGTGAACTAAATATTGTAAAAAATGTTAACGTTATGCTTTTACTAGTAATGAAAGTTTATAATTTGGCTTTTGGAGGTTTTCTATTATATAATGAAAGTATTTTTCTTCCCCTTAAATCTTCTTGTTGACCTTGATGTAACTAGTAATTTACTTTTCAACACCTGCTACTGTTTAATGTATGCTCCTCCCTGCACAGAAGTAAATTAATATTTTTACCATCTTCACCATCTCAGATTTCGTTTATTTTGAATGTGTCATAATCTTGCTAAAGTGATAAGTTTCTGTTTCATTTTGGTATATACATATCTTTCCTTCCTATACGTATCACTATGTTTGAAAGTTTGTTGGAGTGTTCATCTCTCATTATCCATTGATTCAGAGAAATCATTTGCCCATAATCCTCACCAAAGAGCCCTACCAAGTCCTGTTAGTCTACAACTATCTATTATTTTTCTTCTTTTTTTTTAGTTTTTATAACTACCACCAAATAATAGAAGTAAATGTTCCATTAGTTTCAGCGGGGTTGGCAGCATACCAGCTCCCTACTTCACTGTAATTGTTTTTAAGCAACTCAAAGTTTATGATTATCAGATATTTTCAGTTGCTCTTAGAACATTTGTTCAATTAAATAATTGGATTAAACTGTATAATCCTGATTAAGAAATGCTAATTTTGTGGTATACTATTTACTTTTAGACTTGTTTGTTATTAAACTAAGGGAAAGAGACTGCATCTACATTACTCCACAAGTAATTCGCACCATTACACATTATTTATAGATAGAAATCCCTGGACACATATTCTTTAACAGCATTTTTCTCGGGACTTAGAATAAATGTTTTAGAATAAAAATATTCTCCAATGTTACAACAGAATCCCGTTTAATGTCAAATGTCATAATTTTACCATATTATAAATCTAGGTTTGCTCGAAATTTTTATTTTAATATAGTCTTTTCTAATGGTAATAACGGGGGTAATTTGCTAGTATAAACTATGATGGGAAATGGGGGATAGTGGCATTTATAAAATTCCGTGTAAATGTTATCTGGAAATATACAAAGGTCACACTGGTAAATTATTAAAATTGTGTGTCATACTACACCAATACAGATAATTATAGATGTAGGAAGTAGCTCCTTATTTTTACTTATAAATAATGTAAATAATTTAATAATTTGTATAAATTAAACAGAAGCTAAAATCATCACTTGTGGTATAACATTCTATTACTGTATCTACGAGTATATTACTAATGTTTATTCAAGTTATACTCAGTGCTGAGGGAGCAATAGGGCTGATTACAAAGGTGGACCGCTATCAGATAACTGTTACTTATTTTTTCTTAAACTGCTTTGTTTACGCTGACTTGCCTAGCCCTTTCCTTGCTACTTATGCCCTTTAAAATTCCTTTCTTGATTCCCTCCCATCTCTAATCAACAGCAGATGTTCTATTTCACTTGTTTCAGTTTGAATGGGACTCTGATGAAGACCAGTTGTTTTGGTTGGAAGATCTCAATCACATTTCTGTAGTTCTTACTGCTGTTTAGATGTTGTTTTTTATTTCGTGTTTTTACTGTGATAAACACGTGAAATAAAAAACAACGTCCAAAGCACAGTAGGAAATGATTTAAAGAACTCTTTACGGATTTCGCGGTTAAGCCGATACCTTCGTCTTCAATTATAGATTTACTGTTTTATGAAAACAGTCGAAAAGCTTTGTCTTTTTTTTTTCCATTTCTTACTGTGGTTTGAACATTGATATATATTTGCCGGAAGAGATAGCAAGTAAATTTGTTTATAAATACAGACAAGAAAATAAAGAAAAAGTTACAGAAACGGAAAAGACGCACCCGCGATACAGTCTATATTTATAAAGGTTTTGTGAACTATATATTATTAGCATCAGTTCTAAATAGGCGCACAGATCGTGGATAGCGGAAAACCATGTAAAATCTGTTCTCTTCAGGGGGAACCGAAATTATATATAATGGTTCTCGACTCCCTTTCTTCCCAAAGCTATTGAGGAGCTGCATAATAAGTGAGGACTGGATGGCTGAGAGAAATTCTGCGGTTAGAACAATGCTTTCCCTTGGTAATAACTCTGCATGCACCACATTTCTGTTATTTAATAGGTAATTAAACGAGAAATTGATCTAAACAGTGCTTTATCAGTTAAACACTGCTACCTACTGTACAATTAGTGTAATAAATACGAAAATGAAGTCTCCTATTTTGGGTGGGCATAGAAGAAACTCTGCCCACAAACTGGAGTGAATGGAGAAGAAAACATTAGGACTCTGAAGCAGATTGACAATATTTGCTTTCTCTGAAGAAACTTTCATAATAGTTTGGTGACATTTCGTGTGATAAGAGAAGTGTTTTCCGAACAACTCTCAACTTAGCTTGCTCTAAAAATCTCGTATATATATATATATATATATATAAATGATCAAACCACAGTATGAAAAGGGGAGTAAAGCTGGGGAGCAATTATTAATAATATATCATTGGTTTGACTTATATATCATAACAGTGACTTTAGCTGACCCATTGGGATCCTCGTTCTAGATCTGGTGTACGAGGGTAGAAAGTCTGCTCAGTCTCTCATTTGTTCGCTTGTGGGGTCTCAAAGTTAGTAATTATTGATACTATTAATTATAGGTCCCAAACCAATGATATATTATTAATAATTGCTCCCCAACTTTACAGTACATCTACAGCACATCTGTGATGCCAATGATTCTAATATATTAATTGGCCATAAATTGGTCCATAAAAGGTTGTTGGCTGTGGCATCTACATAAAGTTTTAGGTACGCACTCACCAACCCACCCACCCACGCACACGCACATGCACACACGCACACGCACATACACACAGACATCATCGAAAAACTTCATAAAACGACTTCGGGGACCTCAAAACATGTAATTCCGTCAAAATCTCGGGATAGAATTTTTTCACAATTATTATAGTTTACTTATAGAAAAACAATATTGAATGTGATTTATGCTTTCTTAGTTAAAATTTATTAATTATATTTTTTAGTTAAAAATCTAAGACATTTTTGTAGCACAACATACCCTTTAGAACTTTATTTAATTTTTTTTTTAATTGTTATACATTTTTGTTTGGATGGCATTAAAATTTGTTAACGTGTAGTTTAATTTTTCAATGATTTCTGTTTTCTTTATCCTTTTTATTATTTTTAAGTTTCAGTTGTCATTCTGCCTTTTAGTCTAAGTTACCAAGATACCTTAAGTTAGCATTGTATAGTTTAAGTGTACCATTCCAAACATTGCAATTTAGTGGAGGTATAGATGGTGTCGTATATGGATTGTATATTTAGTAATGTCTAGTATACCGTATCAAATATTATAAATAGCGGATGAATAAAATGTGTTTATGGCATATTACATATTTAATATGAATCATAACTTCAAGTGTACTGTCTCAAGTAACATAAATGGTTGAGGTATATACCGTAGATTAACTTATATAAATGTTGGAGGTACCAACCCACATACAAAACTTATCAAAAACATTTAAAAGCGGACTTGGATGCCTCACAACGTGTTATCCGTCAAAATTTCTAAATAGAATTTTTCCTCGATTACTGTATTTTACTAATACCAAAGTAACAAGTGGAAAATATTTGAGGCTATTAAAATTATATGTCAAAGACCTATAAATTTCAATCATTTAAAGTGAATGCTTGAATGATTGGGCTGGGACTTTGCGCAATCCTCAATGCGTTATCTTAATGATTTGGTTAAATAATGGTAGAATAATTATAAATATGTATGAGTACCGTGTATCGTATCTTCGTGACATTTCACAAAACCGAGGAAAAAATAAAATATTGACAAATTCAATCTATCATTTAAATCTGTGAAATTGAAAAAAATTGTTAACTGAGTAAATAGAACAAGAAGCTTGCATCGTCTATTTTTGCAACGGAGAACTGGGGATTATTAAAAGTTATGTTCCGGTTTTTTTCACGATATTTTTACTCTTGAAATAGTCTTTAATAATTTTAATTTTTTCATTGTTATTTTAAACTGATGCAACATATTTTTTTTATTTTTTTACTTGAAGCTCAGAACACTAGGGCATGTGAATACCTGTTGGCAATTTATTCTTTGGATATCTTTGATATTCACAATAACGATGACAAGCTCATCATCTAATATACCAAACGTGCCAAAAAAAAAAAATAAACAACTACTTTCTTTTTCCAGTAATTTTTTGGTAAAATTGCTTAACTGACATCGTGTAAGTGAAGTTTCTCAAAGATATCTTAGAATGAAACTATTTTTCTTATTCTTGCTGAGTAGGCTGATAGAGTTTCAGATTGACATGGAGATGAGACTTATTCCGTGGTGGTCGTAACAATTCTCTTGGATTGTCCAATCGGCAGGCATCCTCTGAGCTCTTTCTCAGGTTACAATACCTAATGGTGTGAGGGAAGTATAAAAGACATTTTCTGAAGGAGACTTAAATGTATTCCAGCAGACATTTCTTCAAATCTTTTCAATCTTAGACTTAACACTTGTTGATTATTCTTCAACAAACCAATCACGGTAGATTTGATATCTTTTCCAGACCTTGTAATCAATATAATATGTAACGTTAATTGTATTTTAACTAGAAATCAAAGAATTAATATAATTTGAAGAAATCATAACTAACCTTGATTGCTACCATATATCGACTAAATGAATTGTTGAAAACTCTGAATTTGCAATATTACAAATCATCTTCCTAAGTAAGTTTAAAATTCATTTAAGTTAAACATGTTTAACAGAAAATAATGAGCAAAACTGAGAATAATTGCACTGATCAATATACTGCAGTTTCTGAAAATATTTTAAGAAATTTGATTCCCAAACAAATAACGTGTCTACTTAAAATGATTTTAAGAAGAAGAAGAAGAATAAATAGATTTAATTGTTAATAAGAGTTTATATATATGAGTAAAATATGACTTAATATGTAAACTTTTAACAAATTGAGTATTCAGTCCCAAATAAAACATGTGTTCAACTTTAAATTTGTAAAAGTTGTTCATGAATTAATAACAGGAATCAAGTAAGTTAGGTGAAATAAGCTTTTATTTATTTCTGTATTGTAAATTGTGTATATTATGTGAATTTATTAGAGCACGAGGATGAGGTCAAGAGGACTTGTAATGTTCTCCACAGTTAAACCACTTAAAGGAGAGTGGAATAAAAATGAGCCTTGTTTTAGTAATCCCAGAATTAAAGAAGGAAACAGGTGAGGCATAGAATATTTAAACATTTCGGACGGGGTGTTGGGTGTTTTCTGGTTTCCTTTTATAATATATTTTTGGTTGGAAGAGTTTTGAGAGTAATTGAAGTAAGAGGATGAAATATTTAAAGTGAGTTTGTAGTTGTTGAAGGAAAACGGTGATGCGAAGGGAGGAGTTTTACGAGGAGATACCAGGATGTATTCGGAAGATAGAGTGCTTTTTTTTTTATTGTAGTAAGGGCATAGTATAGGAGATATAAGGAGACAGGTGAATCACAAGATTGTGTGGGTTAAAATCGAAAGAGTGTATGTTTAGGTTTGGTATGGCTTAGATCGGGTCGATGAGACATGCGCATAAGACTCCGGTTGGGGGCAGTTACTGGCGGAGATTAATTCGGGCTCCACCGCAGCCGAGAGGTAGCCGTCAGCTTGCCAGTAAGTAGATCCTGAGACAGCGAGCACTGACCACCGGAGTACATGCAACGTCTCTCGTTGTAGTACCTGTTAAATCACGAGTGAACATGTAGTCACCAGATTGCCAAGGCACCTCTTGTCACTTGGGGTCACGACGTCTGTCATACCAAGCTTATTGTCTGTCTCTCTCGCTGTGTGCCATGTGGTAGCTATAATGGAAGCAGTCCCATGGATGAAGCGGTAGGCAGGAAATCGAGGTCAATCAATAAGGGAGGTACAGTAGGCTGTAGCAGGGTAAGCTGGTGACGGGCATGCTGGGAGGCGGGCAGGCCGCGTGGACTGAGCGAGGCACCCAGTCGGCATGAAGATGGTGGAGGAGGACCTTCGCTGGGCGCGGGGTCCCCCGGGAGGAAGCCTCTCCCACAGACCAAGGTAAACACTTTTTCATCTCTTTTCCAAAATATAATTTGTAAACACACAAAAAACCTCTCAATTATTCACATGTTTTCAAATATTTTATTTCTTGGTGAATGTATTATGTGTTTTATTCGAATGTGTTTCCTTTTGTAATTGTAATGATTGTTTAATACTTATTCTGTTTAACCATTCACCAAACATTGAATTGTTAATAAGGAAGTAATGACCGGCAAGTGTTGCAGGATTCTGATTTGTCATCCAATTTTCACATAGTACAAACATTTTTCCGATGCACAAATTCTAAAATTGTTAATAAATAGCCGTTTTTAATGTTATTGTAAATACATAAATAAAAATGATAAATCTATAACCAGCCTGCACACAGTACCTTCAATACTTCAGTCCTCTGATCCTTATCAAGCAAGCTTTGTCCACACTGTGTTTTCCGCTACCCTACACTCACCTCATGAGAACTGATAACAGATACCAGGATGGTTTTTCCTGCCACATGGCCTACATGTGTCCACCAGTAATCTTTTTACTGTTTGTCTTTCTTTTGTTAGTTGTTAACAATTGTTTCACTTAGATCACTCTTGCACATCGATGACTCATACTACTAAGACAGTCAAAATACTTTTTCGTAACTTGAATATTTACAAGAATAAACACACATTATTTTACTACCATGCTAAGTAAATTGGACAATGCTAAAGCAACAATTCAAGGAAACAACTATCCTTCTATTTTTCTTGTCTTCATATCAAAAAGTATAAGTAAAAGGGATTGTATAGTCAAAATAAATATCAGGCTATCATTTTGGAGAAAAGATATCAAGGAAATTAGAGCAGTAGACCTCCTCGAGTAAAGTCCTGGCTGACCCCTGACTCGTGATGCTTAAAATAAATGTTACACTCTTAATCAGGCGTAATAATAAATCTTTTAAGCATTACTGTGAAGTAAAAACTCCCTCACAATATTGGAAGGATCCTCAAATCTATCATCATCATCACCTCCCGAAAAATAATTTTATTATTTTTAGTTAAAAAAATTGCACATCATAACGTTCATTTATTGTCTATAACGGTTAAATAATAAAAGTTTGTAATTTGTATAGTATTTTAGTCTTTATTTTGTTAAGCTAAATGTTTGTAACTATGGTGAGCATTGTTATTTGTAGAAGTAAGAGTGAGCAATATTCATAGATTGGCTGTTCAGACTGAAACAATTCATCAATGGGCTTGTATTAGCTATTTATTGTAAATTGTTATCTGTTTGTATAACCATTTTTATCTGTGGCCGACTAACTTTGAACATCAATAGTTGTTTTTATAAACAAATAAGTTTTTTTCCT
This sequence comes from Hermatobates lingyangjiaoensis, assembly GCA_026182355.1. NCBI lineage: Eukaryota > Metazoa > Arthropoda > Insecta > Hemiptera > Hermatobatidae > Hermatobates > Hermatobates lingyangjiaoensis. The sequence goes on from JAPFBL010001927.1 coordinate 2,834,480, forward strand.
TGTCAGAGATAATGGTCTATCACTTGTTTATACTTTTATATAGAACATATTAAAGTATAGACATTTGCATAGAAATAATGAATCACCTGCTAGTTGAAATATGATTCCATGTAGGAATTATGGAATTATATAGAATTCTATGTTAGTTAAGAACATCATTTTTTATAGATGTTGGGTAGATAACCATCTTGTTTGTTAGGGATACGAGTATATTTGTTGTAAATGTAGTGTAAAGAACGATGTTTGTAGTCAGGATTATAATTGTAATAGATATAGCATAAAGGAATTCTGTTAGTTAATAGAATGTTATAGTTGTAGGGTAGGAATATCTATGTTGGTTAAGAATTAGCTTGTTATAGTAAAGGGTGAAGAACTATTTCGTTATTTAGCAATATAATTTTTATAAATATAGGGTAGATAACCATCTTGTTAGTCAAGGTTATAATTATTATATATATATAGCAGAGGAATCTCATTAGTTCAGAAAATAATTGTTATAAAGGTAGGAAAAGTAAGCTTGTAATTTAGGATTATAATTATTATAGATGTTGGACGGAGAATCATTTGGGTTGGTTACGGATGTAATTGTTATAGATACTTCGTATTGGAAACTCGCCAGGTGTATAGTTTTTATGGCCATCCGCTGATGACTAACAAGTCAAGGCAACGTGCTCTGTATTATCTAGCATTGCTAGGTCTTTGGGATGAAGATTATAAGCTTCAAATAACGTTGTTTAAAGTAGTTGTGATTAATTTATTTACTAGTTATTATATGCATCAACTTTTAGTTATTATTGCATAATTAGTTATTATATGCATTAATAATCATAATAATACATTGACTGAAGTGGGACAAGCCGACATACGGAGAGACAGAAATTTTTTTAAGGGTATATTCGGTTTCTCTAATGTATGGAACGTAACGCCCCTAGTGGGGCCATGCAGCTATAGTTGCATTGGCTTTTATATATATATATATATATATATTGAATATATCGAGCCAATCCCTGTTGCGTATCTTTTTGGACATTTCTTATTCGTTGTGGGTGTTTTTTCGTTAGACACCTTTCTCCTTCGCACACTCCGTCTGCTTGGCCGCCTCAGCCTTCACTCCAGGAGAGGGCTCACTGTCCCTACTTAATTTTCCAATAGAGTTGGATGAAGGTCTTGGCAAAACACCCACAACCAATAAGAAATGTCCAAAAAGATACGCAACAGGGATTGGCTCGACATATTCAATATCTACTCTGGCATTAAAGCATATATATATATCCACAGGTTCATTGAACCAGGGGCAAAAAAGGCCACTGACCTTACCTGTAGCTGAGGAGGTTCAGTCGGATCTTTCGTCCGGAGTTCAATCTTAAACTCTTAAAATAAGTAGGTACTACGGGCAGTGAGGGCCAATGGAGGGGTTCTCTCTCCTTCTCGCCAACTGAGGTTGGACTCGTAGTGGCTGTTGGTTCTCACCCAAGTTGGGTAGACCCTTGTGGTTGCTGTGTGAGAAACAGTAACTTCTCGGGAGGATGCCTGCTTAGAATACAGGGGAGCAAGAGACCCCAAACCCTTACAAGTGGGAACGGGCTTTGAACTCAGTTGATTGGACTGGACAATTGGTACTTGCCTAGTAGACGCTCGGCTCTGGACAGGAGCTCAGAGTGGGGACGATTAGATACCACCCCTTCGAGCCCATATACGAGTATGTTCAGTTCACATAATTAGCCCAGACCAGGTGGCGTTTAGACAACAGAAGGTTTTAATCTCTCTCTATGAATCGTTTCTCTTGAGGTCCTAACAACACTCCTCACAATAACGCCCCGATAGGGTCTGATTAACTACTAGTAGCAAGCTCTGGTCCCGGGATAATGAGCTTTGTCCTTTTTGGAGGGGGATTCCTAATTCATTCCGAATTTAGGAATCCTATGGTAGTTTTAAAACTGTAAGGCATTGTAGGTTAGCCTGACCACTAATGTAACAAAACTAAAGATAACTTGAAACGAGTCAGTTCTAAGCAATGTACAGACAAAACCTTTGTTTTATTTATATAGGTAAATATGAAACAAGAAATCAATCTATAAACCACAACATAAATCCTCAAGTGGGTTTTAAATCTTTCGACTTGTAAGGGTTATCATGAGAGTTTCAAAGAATGATGCAAGAGGAAGGTAAACTTATGTAGGAATGTATGGTTACAAGATAAGAAGGGAAGGTAGAATTATTTACAAAATAAAGAACTAATTTTTGAAAATTACAATGGTAGAAGGAATTTGTTTTTTTTTTATGAAAAAGATGTTTTTCTTAATGAAAATTCTTTTAATTATTCTTAACTGTCTGTGTTTGGTTATTTAGGAGCATTGTCCTATAAATTTTGTAGATACTACTGATATTTAAACATATTAGATTTAATTTACCAACATTTGTAAGTAAGCTATAACAATAACTATCTTTCGTGTATAATCATTTCAGCTTCGGCAAAATTAATATCGTCATTACATTATCTATCATTATATTTGGGGAGAATATTGTTTTCAGTTAATAAGGCTTTTTGGATTGTATAAGAGATAAGATTTGGATTGCAATGACTGAGATAAGACAATGAAGTAATGTCATTTAACAAGCAATGTAGATTTACCTGTCTGTACAGCCTTATAAGTGCGGACTACTTAAAATTTTCTTAAATAATAATTATTAGATGTTTATAGTAAACCTAACAATATTTTGTTTCTTATACCTTTAATTCAATCTTTCCAATGTTCAATTATCAGTATAAAAATATGTTTTCTTAAATTACTTAAATATTTCTTCCCTAAATTGCAAATGTGAAAGTAAATCAAAAATGCTAAACAAATATTAAAAAAAAAAAAAGAAAATTTATCACAATTTAAAGGTTCCATTTTAAATTATTTATTTGCATTACTAGTACATGCAAAAATATTATTCAAATTAAATAAAATCAAGTAATTAAGTAGGAAAAATGATTTTTTGTATTTTGCGATTCAGTGTGGAAAAAGCTTCTAATATATGTCTGTATTCATCTGACCAATGATTTTTATAAATGTAACCTCTTAAATTGTCTTACGAAAGGAAGGTAAATTCATAAACTTTGTTGAAATTGGGTTTTATTACACAAGATAATGTTTTATTTCTTGGATCTTAAAGTCTGTTGCAACTTTAAGAAATCATCTTTCAATTACTTTTTCAAACTATTTTGGGTCAGCTTCTATCAATCTTCTAATTAACTGATATTGTTTAGTTATATTTTATTGACTATTTAATTTAAATTTAATAAAATTCATGAATAATAATAATGAGAAATCAAATTATATTACATTTTATACCTGCCATTCTGTTGTGCATCTGAATCGATGATAGTATATGTGTTATCATATTTACTTTATAGTATAATAAAGTATAATATCATACTTTATAGTATAAAGTCAATGGAATAAGATATTGTTTGATTTTAAATTATTGTTATTGTATACATATTTGTAAAGAAATTCGAACACAAGAAGAATAATTCTTTGTAATGAAAAACTCAGAAATCCTAAAGAAATCCTAAAGAAAGGTTAAAACGTTTATATGTCTTAAACGTTTCTTCTGGGTGACGGTAATTTAATACAAATATCGTGGACTTTACTTAGAATTAACAAAATATGCAAACATTGAATATTATTAGAAATAGTGTTATGAATATTTGTAATAATTCTGATATTACCAATGATCACCGGTGAATGAATCACCTAATGAAAGAACACTAGGGTGTTCTTAGTAATTTGCAGTTGTTGGTGGTGGATCTACTACTGCTGAATAAACTGCGCTACAGTGAGTGTAAGATCAGTAAGTAAATGTCAGTAGTGTTCTGTCCGGTTGGTAATTTCAAGTCTGGAAGGTCGTGGTCAGACGATTTCTAGTCGCTGAAGCATGGAAACAAAGTCAGATTAGTGGCTTACCTTCCACTGAACTGCAGACCCACAAAGGCTATTATGGGGAGATGTAGGGAGACGGCCTTTGTATGTGTCATCTAGGTCGGGACGGGGTTTTGAACATTCATTGGGCACCAATCGAGTAGTCAACTGTTTTATGAATTCCAGCCTGAGACCTCTTTCAATACGCTATCCTGTTACAATAAGGTACCAAGCCATGAGCATTCATTTACGATTATCTGGTTAGCAATACCATTATTGTTTTGCTGCCGGTAACATCTGTAAAACATGGTAGTCCTAATACTACCTTATAAAAGAGGTTTCTATGCAATATTTTGATTGTCAATTAGTAATTCTTTCTGAGATGGACTTTAAATAAAACCTTGTTGTCGATTATTATGGCGAAGTATTTTACTTGCTGGGTTTCAACAAGACATCAAAGAAGACAAGCGGTGCTTGCTTGTGGGGTTCTTTTCTGCATTGCGTAAACACTCTTTGGTGAATTTCCAGCAAGTCTTCAGTTTCTGAATCGGTGAGAAATCTGATTGAGTGAGCTCTGTAACTCTTCCATGATAAATTGCATAGTGGTCCTCCTAAAGGCTGACTGAGCCGTCAACAGTGAGATCCAGAACGAGTTCAATTCACATGATGAAATTTGAGAACAAACTTTCTTGAAGTACTCTTTTTAACTACTCTTTTGATGAGGAATTCAGTTTTTAATGGATATGAGTAATTGTCAGATTTTATGTTGGATTATATCTGTAAACCAGTTATGTACCCTAAAACTTATCAGTTTCAACTTCTCAGTAAAACAGTCTGTTATGCTAAACCAAGTCAAAAGTATTCTTTAGATTCTGAGCTACGGCTAAAATCTTTGAAGGGTACAGAATTTAAAATGGTATAAAACACTTATTATGATCGATATTTTTGAATGAAATTTATCAAAAGGGAATTATTAAACAATAATATAAGCACTCATTTGGTATACCTGACATGAATTTTTACATTTTTATGTCAGGAAAGAGTTGACACTTTAGACATACATAGAAAAGACAGTACAGATACGTAAATACTTGTTAGTTAAAACTGATGTGTTAAATTACCAAAACGGATATTAAGCGTGATCTCTTGGACCAGGACTACAGAGACTAGACCAGTCATCCCAGTTACTTTTGATCTAAAAATTAATGTTGCCAATGCCATTCAGATAAAAGAAAAGCTAAAGGATCACTTTATTTCTAATTTTTGCTTCATCTTATTGCTATAAAGCTTATTTTTATCGGATGAAACGTTCTGAAGAGTAGAAAGAGACAAAAGATATAGCCACTTCTATGCCATTATATCAAGTGAAAATGAAGGCTTACTGAGAGGATACACTTTCGTACTGTAGGCCTGCTGGAGAGATTTGAGAGAGAGAGTGTGTTTGAGGGAGGTGAGAGAGAGCAGTTTAATTTCGGGAAGGCTTTTTAGCAGTATCAAGAATACACTACTCCATAAAGTTCCTAATAAAGTTTCTTCTACACAATTCCCCTCCTCTACTTCTTAATCTAATTTTCTTTAAAGGAAAGTGTCTTTTACTTTTTAATTTTAGTTATTCATTATTGCCTAAATTGGCAAATAACTCATATTTCCTGATAAATGTCTAACTAAATTTTTGCAAAGTTTATGTCAGGTCTGTTTCCTCTTTGTTGCTAATATGATTACATTTTTCTTCTCTGAATTTCCTATCTTTGTAGTAAATGATGTCTTGTTTCCATACTTGGATTGAATAAACAATGTATCAAAATTTAATATAAATTAAAATTATAGATATATAGATAACAAAAAACAAAGTAGCAATGACAGAGAGTAGTAATAAGCAGTTATGTTTATAATATGTAATAGAGATATATTAACATATAAATAAACTAATATAAACTATAACCTTTAATCTAATAAAACAAAACAATTTCATCTTCTAACGTTTTTATTCAGCAGTTTTTATAATTTTACAACTAATAAATACATACAAGCATACGTTTAGCGAAGACTGATTTTCTCAACGACGTGAAGAAGCCAGACCAGTTTATGCCTTATAATTATAACTTAACACATGGACAATGACCGGATATCTCAAAAAACTCAATGGACTAGCAGCATAAAGAAGAGAATGGGCTACGACTGACAGTAATGGAACCGTTAGAAATAGTTAAACCTAAAGCCACTTTCAAATATTATAATCAACAAGCTGACCAACAACCCTAGAAGCGACTTATTTAGATCATTGGCTCTTTAAATGACTAGACGAAAAAGTCAAAGAAAAACAAGAACGAATAAAAAAAAGGACAAAAGAGGTAAAAAATAAAATCCAACAAATTCAAGAATAAATAGTTTTTAAAGATGTATTATTGGTCGTTTGTTATACTCTGAGGCCAGTAATCTGTCATATCAGTTACAATTTAGTTAGACAAGCAAGATCTGTTCCCTACATGTCAGCTAATTTAAATGCATAGGTAAGACTGGTCACACCTGAAGTACTTAGGCATTCAGTCGTACTAAAATAACTACTCACAAATAGTTATATAGAGGTCTACAAAATCTATTCGCACTTCCATTTATTTAAATCAATCAAACAACAGGTCATTTCTGTTGTTCGTTTCTCCGCTGAACTGCCCATACTAGTGGTATACATACATAAACATTTCAATTAAAAAATATGTTCATTGTGAATATATTATTATCAACTGACACTATCAACAATATTAAGAGATAATTCTTGACTCTGAGTATAAAACCAGTAACCTATAAAGGGGGTGTCTACCCCGGGCGGCACATGCCAGAAGTCTGTATTTTGAGGGTGTAAAAATAGAAAAAAGAAAAAAATTAAAATCACAAAAATAAAAAGCTAACAAAAAATCTGATATTTTATACCAAAATTAGTTTTTAAGGTCGTTAATGCTTTTATTTTTTATGTGTAAGACTGTTTTTAATCGGATTTTTCAACAGTAATATTTTTTTCATTTTTTTATGATTTGAATTATACGTTTTGTTTTAAAAAAATCTTCCAAAAAAAAACTTCAAGAAAGTTTGGGGCTCATAACAGCAGTCTAAAACTAGTTCCTTGATTGCAATTCCATAAAAATAAATATTAGGAGGACTTTCTGGAATTTTGAAGGTTAACGGATTAACAACGGCCGGGGGGGGGGGGGGGGGGGGGGATTTTAAGACCAGTCTGGGCGGCAAAAACGGTTACTATGCCACTGTATAAACTGTGTATAATTGTGTGTACATCCGAATCCATGAATACTAAATTATTATTTGAAAACAATACAAGTATTAAAGCTTTAACAACCGGTTTCAAGTCTCTTCAGGTAGCTATCCTTGGACAGCATGTGACAGGATTCAATGTGACTCAGTGAACACAATCAATCGAACAATACAATATAATAATATAATAATGCATATTCTCATAAATCTTTCTTATTATCTCTAAAGACATTTTCAAAGAAATTAAATCTAGGTCAACTAAGAGGGACCTAAAATTAATGGACCTTCCTCCAGCACCCCAATTCTGTCGAAATTTAGACAAAACCAATTTACTCAGTATTAATTTCTTCTTCCATATCTATAAATCAGAGCTCATTCTGATAAAACTTTTCCCTCTTTTCCATCTAAATACAGTTTCTTTCTAATTTTTTCTAATTATTCATTTAAATTAAACTTGGTTATCTGTTCAATGCGTGAAAGTTTAGTAGCGCCTTGACGGTCCAGGACGAAATACTAGAAGCCAGGATAACAGAATAATCTCCCTACCACTACTAATTTTTTATAATAATAATTATAAGTGCAAAAATAATTAATAATAATTACCAATTTTGTTTAAACCTTGTTTAACCTTTTCCTTGGTCCTGACAGCGGAGTCAATACCCAACATATGCGTTTATGGCGTTCTGCAAACCAAGAGGCAATGTAGAACTAATCGAGAGATGCTAGCAAGATTTTTAGCAGGTTTTCTTTGGTCTTATTTATCTGCAATTACATTTGGTGGTGATGTATTTAAAGAAATTCTCTCAGATATGATTAAATTGTATCCACCTACAGACCGAATAAGTTTTTTAGATTCTTCTTGTTTTTGTAGAAATTTATCTTGTTTATATAAAATGTTATATAGAAAAAATGTTATATAGAAAAAATGTTCTTGGTTTCAATAATTTTATATTGTTTAATACAATTGTTTTTTTGAAAATATCAAGATAACAGTATTCCGAAAAATTAGTAGTATGGAGCGATAACAGGAAAGTACCCAGAATTACTGTTTTTAAGGTTTTAAATTGTACGTTTATTATTATTATTATTATTAATTATTATTATTATTATTATTATTACTATTATACAATCAGAAAATTAATTCATTAATTAATACTAAGTATAATGAAAGCACTGGTCTTGGTTTTTATGTTCTTTTTCTGTTTAAGTCCACTATAGATGCTTATTAGAACATAGCGCAGCGACGTCTTAGAACATTCCAATAAAAATAGGGTTGGAATGAAAGACAAATCCCTCCTAATGTTAACATTAAACTATATTGAAATAGTCAAAATGATCTAAAAAAATCTGGAGTGGCCTACACTCAACTTTACTATAAGTAACTTAATATCAAATTTTTGAGTATATAACACATAACGTCTCATTTAAGCATAATTTAAACATCTAAATGGGATATGATTATTAGTCTTTCATTCCTGAGGTAGTACAGATAGTGATTGAAGGACATATCAATATAGAAGCTTATTTTTGTACATCACATAGCTGATGCAAATAATTTCATTAGTATAACTACAGCAGTAATAACATTTTTGGAAAACCAAAGTGAACATTTCTTGATACGAAATATTCTCCATAAAGAGAACATGGCTTTTGTTCAAATAGCCAGTGGATTTCATACATCGTGTACTTGACATCCTTCTACATTGAATATTAAAGTAAAATTTTCAAATTTAAAACAGGAAAATACCCTTATTTTCTCTGAAAAACATCATAAACATCGAAGAAAAAATGTTGTTTTAAGATAATTTATAATTAAAGATGTACGTTAATTACATTTATTAATCTCTAAACGAAAGATTTCAATTTTGAATTATCTTTTACATTTTCGGTCTTTTATAGAATTATTACACTGGGAATTTTATGGCTCCTTAGTATTTAATAAGATCATTTTCCTTCCCCTTTGTCAAATATCATATATACGAATTTTTTCTGAGTGAGTGTTATCCTTTTCCTGCCTTCTGTACTCTGTTATAAGTTTGCTATGAATGTATATTGAGAAAAAATATATTAGTAATTAGCCAGTTTACATACTCAAATCGAAGTCAAAGCCAGCTATTCAATATAATTTAAATCTTTTATAGTTGGGAGCTTCTAATTTTTGAAAATAATAAATATGAACTATTAGACTAGAATTCTAAAAAAAAACTGGATATTTCTCAACAAACATAAGTCCTCTTTCTTGAGAAAAGAGTTCATTCATTACATTTCAATATCATGGAAAGGTACTACATTCACAATTATAATGTAATTGTAACTGATATTAAGTTTTGCTCAAGAGTGCAATATATAGATTTATTAAAGCATTTTATGAGACAAATCCATCATGCCATGGAAGACATGGAAGAAATTTATTAACTGAATCGACTGAAATAAAATTGATGTTTAGAGGGTTAATGAAATGATTTGAAATGTTTAAATGACTTATATGAGGTGTAAGAAGAATAATAAGTCATTACATTTATTTGAATAATAAGTGTAAGGATTTAAATCTTCTATTATACAGATAATCATATTTTTTTTTAGAAAATCAAGGTAACATTACTAGAATATTGATGTGAGCTTTTGCTTAAAATGTAAAACTAAAACTGAAATGAGAACATAAAGATTTTAATGAAGTCGTTAAAAATTGACTTTGCATATGTGGATATTTCACCTTATTTCAATTGAAGGCATAGCTTTCATAATTAAATCGTTTATTGCCAATGTTTAATCTTAAAGATTTACTATTTTTAATTGGGCTATAAATGCAATACTTTAATTGTCTTCCTTAGATTGGAAAGAGGTGACTATGATTTAGAGGTTTTTATATGAATATAGTTAAAAGAAAATGTCATATTATTAAGCACAATTTGTAGTTATGGACAAGGTTTAACGCAGAGTTCTTTAAATAAATAAACCTTACATTTATTAAGGTTTCACATTGAGCTAAAAATATTGCAAAGCGACTAATACGTTGATGCTTTTACTGGAAAATAAATGCCTGATTTATAATCTAGAGGTAGTGGATAACAGAAATTCACATTACAAACCCAACTTTATGAATACATATATAATAATATTTGTGAAGAATGTAATGTGTAAAACAAATATCTACATGAATAAAACACACCAAAGTTATTACAATCCCATATTAGTAACAAATATGTTATTACTGGTTATTTTAAGACAACTATATCTTTCTGTACAAAATAAACAACTTTTTCTTACTAATAAATCTTATCTAATGCTAATAAAATATTATCGAGAATAATTATTTAGATAATTGAAATTAAACAACAATTTTGATGCACAGTTCAAAGATTGAATTATACTGCAATGAATAATACCTAATTGTTATAAGTATGTAGGTTATATTAATTTATAATTGAAATTAAACTTTCTAAAACTGTTTGATGTTTTTAATTTCAACTATTTATTTCTAAATTAAAACATGATTACAACATAATGTTTCTGAATTTATTTTTCATTTTGTATTAATTAAATGTATGTAAAACTAAAACTGAGGGCTTAGTTTTAGTTTCACTTTCCTCTATCCCAATGAACCATAACACCATATATAACTCACAATTTACAGATTAGATGATGAAACATGTTTATGGTTTAAATTATAATTATAGTTGACTCTCAACCAATAATAATAAAGAAAAGCTAAGTATTCTTGAGTTTTGTCATAAAAACATACATCTTCACATTAGTATCACGTTTAGTATGACTTATTTGGCTTTATCAAAGCTAAGAAATTAGTAAAAAGCACAATTAACAGTCATTAAAATCTATTGTGTAGTTTAAATGACTAATTAATTAGAAGAAGTAATGACATAAATAGTAGTTTTATCAGAAATGTGTAACTAATCACACATTAAAGCTACGATTTATTTCTTACTTATTGTTAACACATTAAAACTGTAGAACTGTTTTTAAGAATAATAATTATGTTTTTAATGATTTGTTAACCCTAATGATAACAAAAAAACGTGAAAAAGTTGGGATTGTTGTGATGTATAAATGTTTTACATTTGGTTAGAGACCAAACCTACTAAAATATGCATTTTTTTTAATGTAGATGAACCATTTTATGGGTTAATGTAATTTTATCAAATTTGATGTAGTCATTAATTTTCATTGATTAACTTTATTACAAAATTCATATTTTTATAATAATAATTATAAGGTAGAAATAATTAACTAGTAATAATAATACTATCAGTTTCTAAATATGGATATAGTCTACTCCAGATTCTGTGATAAATTTAAGAAAAATATGACTTTATTTGTGTTAATTTGATTATCTAATTCCATAGAATTAATAAAAGAATATTTCCTACTATCATTATATTTGAAGTTTGTTGATATAACGTTCTGGTTAAAGCGCATGCGTGAATGATACTACTATAGCCAATGATAGTTGAGTATACATCTCATCATCAGGAATTAACCAATTATATTAGCAGATACATTATTTTGAATCAGTTGTTGTTCGGTTTTCTTACGACTAGCAGTATACGCGTCTTTTTTCCAAAACTCCAGGTAATTTTTCTAGTTTTGCCATATATTTGATATATTTATCTACAACATTCGAATAATGATAGTACTTATGTTGTGTTAGTGTTTAAAAAAAGGTTTTTTTTTCTTTTTAATAAAGATGTTATTAGTTACATGAATGCAAGTAGTAACACTTGACGACGCCATGTTCAATTTATAAAACAAACCAACTTAATTTCAGAGAGTCACCAACAGCATTTTATGTTGGTTATTTGATTTTTCTTACCTTCTGTTAGAATAAAACTTCATTTTAAGCATTGATTTTTCATATAATTTCATTTTTACAATTCACTATTAGTAAATCCAAATCAAATTCAAATCTATAAATTATTAAATCATATATCTTTTTTAAAACTGGAATATAAAAAAAATCAACGAATATTTCTGAAAACTCACATAAAAGAAAATGAAAAAAACACACGTTGAACTAGGATTCATCAGAAGCATACGTTTAATAAACAAAGTGGAATCTCATGGATAACATTTTCCAGAAATTCTGACATATAGGTGTCACTTTAATTGTGAAAAGTAGGTAATACTCGTATTTAAAAATTTCGTAGTGTAGGTTCTAAACAACAAATTAAGGATGCGTGATTTTTTCTTGAAAAGAACAAACAGTAACAGTTAATTTTTGGCAATTCCTGTTTATAGGCAGAAGTCCACAAATCAGAAAGATAATATATTGTATATTGTTATTATAAGTAAGTACTTATATAAGTTTTAAAAGTGTTTTATAATCAGTTAAGTATCGTTAATATCACATGTGCAGTTAATATCACTTAATAGCAGTTGTGAAAATAAAGATTTGTGAACACCCTTCAGGTCACATGTTTGATGGGTTAATTTGATATTACGCTCAAAAATTACACTTATAGTTTAGATTTTTTTTTTTAATGAAACATTTATTCAGCATGCTTTATATAGATATTATATGCTGCAATATAACTAATTAGATTTATATTTTATATTTTTAACCCGATCCCCTAGCGGGTTAAATAGGTCTGCCCTTTACGGTCTTTTTGTTTGATCTGTGATTCTACATTGAGGCTCCTAAATTTTGCCTAACTCAAGTGTATTTAGAGTAGGGATCTTAAACGAATACCTGATATCGCACAGTCTCGGGACCGAAGGTTTAACGTCCTCTCAGAGGGACGATTTACTTAGATTTATTCACCTCCTGCGTGAGTAAATCGAGGGCCAGGTAGGCATCGAACCCTGGGCTACCAGTTCAGAAGTGAGTACGTTAACCACTTATCTAACCTGGCCCCTTAATTAGATTTAAAATCACTACATTTCTTCGCTACTTGCTACAGCACATCGTGTTTTTAGTTATAGTTGGAATACATAATTTTAATACTAAATATTTTTAACTTTATACATGAAAAGTTATTACAAAAGTTTGGAATATAATAATTTATAAATCTTTTTTTTTTTAATTATTCCACCATAATAAAAGTTTCTCAAATCTATTTGATTCATGAATTTTTTAAGATAATCAAACATTTGACTGTTCTTCACAATTTTACTTTTGTCTATATGCCAGAAATTTCCTGTAGATATTGTGAAGTTCATGAATCCGTGATGCTCTTGATGGAGGTTCGGTGAGTTAAATAATATGTGATTCCACGTCTGAGGTATTAAATTGTCACTGGACACCAGTCGTTATCAATGATCCGAAATCTATTGAGGTAGCCTTTGGTTCGACCATGGCTACAGAGTGCTTTTGTTATTATATGGTTTGTTTCTGTATTACACTTTTTCCGTGAATGTATAGTTGGAGGAATGTAGTAAAGACACCTTTGGTCGAGGTGACCATTCCAGTTCCCATTTCTGCATTGATAATTTATGCATTACTGTTTGACATGTCCTGTAGAATTTGGGAGATCTAGGATTTGACAAGCCCTTTTAGCCAAATAGTTTACATGTGCTGCGGGGGGCCGTATAGGAAGACCAATTTATAGCCAATTAATGTACTTTCTTTCTTATCCTTAATTAATAACTCTAGAAAGTAGAAATTTTTGAATGTTGCCATGTAACGAAGATAAGAAAAGTAAAAAAAACCAGACACAATTAGTTGACAAATAAACATACTTTGATGAATGATTTTAACGTAACATGTTTGTCCTCTTCAGAGAATTACTAACTTTAAAACCAAGTCTCAATATCGTGTAATATAGAAAAATGATATGCATTGTTCAAAGACTCTAAAAATGACAACATATTTAGTGAAGGAGTCTAGAAGTATATTTTGACTTTCCACCAATTAATTTTGTTGACCACTGAATGTTTAAAATTAATAGTTGCTTACTTTTTCTTAACGAATTCGTTTTCAATTCTTTTTGAATCTGTTAAGCTATAACAAAATGTTCATTTAATTGTATGAAATATAAACAAATATTGATTACGATTTTGAAACAATCATGAATAAATAATGATCAACAAATTTAATTAAAGCTGAGATATATTTTTTCCAAGATGATTTTGTCAATATTTTTGAAATCAAGATGGTTTAACTCTGCTGTTAATCTAATTAAGAGATTGAAATCAGGTTTTATCAGCTGGTGTGAGACAAAGTGCTGTGCATTAGCTAAATTAGAGAAGAAAGAAAAAACGCCTAATGGGGAGAGTAGTGAGCGTGTGGGTTGTAAAACCGTTTCTACTTCAAAAACCTGGCAAAGAAACTTGACAATTTCTTTGACCTGCTGCATTATTCAACTTGATAGGGGTTTAATTACCTATTACTGTAAATCTTGAAAGCTATACTTAACCTTTATGATGGAGTGGTAGGTATTTTTCATTATTTGTCGTAAAAGATGGCAAAATTGAAACAATATCAATAGTAATATTTTTGGAGAAAACATTCTTTTGTTTTTCACAAGGAATACTTAATGTTCATTTTACTATAAGTACAAAATGTTAATCTTGAAGTATTTCGTATCATTCTTTCACTGATTTTACACGTTTTGAGAGACTGTTGCCTCATTCCTGTTTTGAACTTTTTTTTATGATTATAGTGTTTGTTTGTTTCTTTGTTTTTTTGTTTGTTAGTTTGTGTGAGTGTGTGTATTCATGTGTTAGTTGGGGGGTGGGTTACATATTCAAAATTTGTGGACAGCTAGAACTACACAATTTGTAGGATTATACTATTTATACTCTTTTTTTCCCCAATATATCCCTTATAATAGAGTAAATAAAGAAATTTCATCATGGGTAATCAACATGGATGAATACAAAACCCACTTTTTTTGAGTTAACCATCTAGAACTATTATTTCGTACATGCATATTGTCAATACCATAGAGTTTGTAAGCATCATAATGTTAAATAAATACTTCTTACTTCGTTAATCGCTGTTGTTGACGTCTCAACAGCCATTCACGAGGTAAGACGGATTTATATATTATAATATAATGAAATGTTCTAATTTGTATAAAACTAATATTTTGATAAGATGGTATTTCATACTTTTATTTATTTTTTTATTTTAGTAACAATTAATTTTGAAATATATTTTGTAATTTTGTAAAATTAATTTATCGTTTTATTAACTTAATTATCAAATCTGTGTTCCTTTCAAACCCTCTTTTTTCTTTTTGTTCCTAGTAGTCAGACTAATGTAGGTCATCTATATGGGAGTAGTTCAGTAATGGCGAGTTCAACATGTATTTTTGTTTGTCTTTCAAGCCATGAACATCTCTTCATAGAGGTAGATGTTGAAATATTAAAGTGGGCCAATAAAGGTGATATCCTAGGCGTTTTTCTTCTGTATATATATATATATATATATATATATATATATATATATATATATATATTCGTCCTTCAGAAAGCCTCCCAATTTAGGAAACCTGTTTTCCCACAGATCCCTTGAAACTCCTGGGATTGGGGTGGTGCGTGCTGGTATGGAGAAATGCGGCCGTCGCCTCTGCCTTACCTGTCCTTTAGTTAACCCTTCACCTTTCTTCTCCTCACCAACCAACTCTTTCCGCGTCCCACCTAACACCTCCTGCTCATCCAGGAATTGCGTCTACCGACTGAACTGTAGACAATGTGGAGCATTCTACATTGGTATGACTTCTACCAAGCTCAATGAGCGTTTGAACAACCATAGAGCTTCGGTCGGTCAGCGCAAACAGCTTCCTGTAGCTATCCATGCCAACAGCCATAACCTTTCTTTTAATGACTGCTTTTCTGTTCAAATCATTAAGCTAGTGACCACTGATGACCGTAGTTTGACATTAAGAGCGTCTGAGGAGGCCCACATATTGTTATTGGGGGCCCGATCAGATCCCGGTTTAAATCAGAAGCGTTAACTTTTATTTGTTTTTCCTTTTATTTTTAACTTATATATTCATATTCATATATATATTTTTTTATTTTATTATTTTTTTTCCTTTTTTTATTATATATATATTTTTTATTTTATTTATTTATTTTTTATTTCCTTTTTTATAATTTTTAATTTATAATTTTTAATTTTATAATTTTATCTTTTGTTTTTGCTTTCTCCGTTCTCCGACGTTTAGTGCCTAGCTCCTTTTTTACGCTAGTGCTGCTCTCTTCGGTTGACTCTTTATTTCTTCATTCGCGCTCCGTTCTTCGACGTGGGGAGATCTCTCTCACTTCGTCCTCTCTACTAGTCTACTCTCCTGATGACGAACAACAGTTCGAAATATTGAATTCTGTAAGTTTTCTTTGTATTCTCTTTTCTGTGTCGTGCTTTGTGTAATTTAAAGTTATATATATTTATATATATATAGTTAACACATTAAAGAGAAAAAACAAATAAAGATACACACAAAAGACTCACAACGATATTTCGACGGTCGTCGTCATCGGGTAGAAGTAGTCCCTTTGAGTAGCTGAAGCTAACTGAGAGGTAGGCCGAATGCAAACGAACACGCACGCACTCTGTCGGCCGTCCTAGGTAAGCTACTAACTACAGAGAGAAAAATTCTCTGAAATACAACTACTACTACGTAGAATGCATCACACTGGGTGCAGTCCAAACGGTAAACGCAATTAACCGATGTGCATGAGGTGTGGGGAGGACAAGGGCAGTTAATGTTGCTATGGGGGGAAGTAAAAAAGGGATTAGGGTTTATGCTAAGACAGGTTTGGCATCTGCTCCGTCCGCACTCCACCATTCCCCTCCCAAGTGCAGGGTTCAAGGGAGAGTGATGGGAGAAAATGCCTCTGAGGTTCGGTGGTTTGCGATATGATAAGGAGGGGGCTTCAGGAAAAATAGACGAGGTAGAAGGAGAAGAGGAGAGCAATGGGAAAAACTCCTTAATAACCGAGCCAATCCTATGAGCACCAGGGAAAAAATCTGGAGTGGCCTACACTCTACTTTACTATAAGTAACTCAATGTCAAATTTCTTGAGTATATAAAACATAACGTATCATTTAAGCATAACATAAATATCTAAATGGGATATAATTATTAGCATTGCATTCGTGAGGTAGTACAGATAGTGATTGAAGGACATATCAATTTATAAGCTTATTTTTGTACATCACAAATAATTTATTATTTGCAAATAATTTCATTAGTATAACTATAGCAGTAATAACATTTTTGAAAAACCAATGTGAACATTTCTTGAAACGAAATATTATCCTACAAGAGAACATGCCTATTGTTCAAATAGCCAGTAGATTTCTTACATCGTTTACTTGACATCCTTCTACATTGAATATTAATGTAAAATTTTCAAATTTGAAACAGTAAAATACCCTTTTTTTCTCTGAAAAACATCTTAAACAGCGAAGAAAATGTTGTTTTAAGCTGATTTGTTAATTAAAGAACTACGATAATTACAGTTATTAATCTCTAAACGAAAGATTTATATTTTGAATTATCTTTTACATTTTTGGTTTTTAACAGAATTATTATACTGGGAATTTTATGGCTTCTTAGTATTTAATAAGATCATTTTCCTTCCCCTTTGTCAAATAACATATATACGAATTTTTTTTATTGAGTGTTATCATTTACCTGCACAATATTATTCCTCTTACATCTCTTATAAGTCAATAATATATTTTCATTTTTCCATTAGAAACATCAATTTTATCTCAGTGGATTCGCTCAAAAAATTTCTAAGTCAATGTAAACAATGTAAAAAAATACAAAAAATTCGACAAGTATAGCAGGTGATCTCTTGGTCTAGGATAAACAAAGAGTTTTTATATCGTTATTGCTCTTTCCCATAATTGAAACTTCATGGGTTTTTTTTATGAATTGCTAATTTTTTGTTCCATTTTTGGTCAAATTTTCATTATTTTTTAACGAGCCGTTTAGTGTCAAAAAACATTTTCTGAAAACACAAATCGTACTGTAACGCCCCTTTAGCAAATGTAATTTTAGAAAAAAATATCTCAACTCATTCTCCATATAATGTTCTATTTATAGGCATAGCTTCATTCTTGTCCGTCAAACAGTATGGCTTGTATCGCTCTCACAAGGTTTGAGATTGAATTATAAGTCAAAATTTTTACATTTTATTAAAAAAAAAATATTTTCTGTTGTTTTAAAATTCTGAATATATTTTTCGTTTGTTGCATTTGAAACCTCAAAGATAATGTCAAAATTTCAAAACTCTAGGGTTATCAGTTTAGGAGAAATAAATGTTTTAAAAAAAACGGTTTTTGGCAAAGAAAGTGACTTTCCCATTATGCATAATTCTTCCCAAACAATAGGGATCTTCGTCTAAATGGGGCCCATTTTTGTGTAAAATATCAACTTGATCCATCAAAGATTCTGGACCGTAGCGTGGTAACAAGCAATGCTAACACACGCACCCACCCACCCACCCACACACACACAGACATCATCGTAAAAACGTCATAAAACGACTTCTGGTACCTCAAAACATGTAATTCCGTCAAAATCTCGAGATTGAATTTTTTCACGATCACTATACTTTACTTATAGTAAAGTAAAAAGTGGATATCAGGAAAACACTATCAGTGTATATATATATATATATATATATATATATATATATATATATATAGATTGGTTGTACACGACCAACATTATTCAGTCGTTTACAACCAATCTTGTATAAAAGAAGAACCACTACCAAAGGACACTATATATTTATATACATTTCACATTAAACTATAGACACAGAGTAATGATACAAACACACTTACAGTCTCTAATTTTTGGTTGAACCGTCATCAAGAGAGTTGAGATAGGGACACCAAGCGTTTGGAGTTGGAGACCGTTTATGTATATATATATGTAAATTTGAATCTTTTGCTCTAAGGACTGCCTGGTTGGCTGACCTGTGATTGCACAGCTGGTTGTCTTGACATCACTTGTGAATGGACAGTGTATCATAGTTAGTGTTTTCATTGTAAATTAAGGAAAGGACTATTAATCAATTGTATAGTTTAATAAAAACTAACAATAGTTTATTTGTCCGACTTTCTCTAAAACTTCCACATCACAAATTGATTAATCAAGGTTTTGGTGGCAACCGATCACCCAAGAGATATATGCATCTACTTGTGGATCATTTCACCCGCTATGCGTGGATTAGAACATCAAGTACACAAACTGCATATGATTTTATAAAGTTGATAGAGCCTATTGTTAAAAATAATAATGTTAAAATGCTAATGGTTGACCAATATAGCGGATTGAATTCTTCAAAGTTTAAAAAATACATAAAACACAAAAATATCCAATTGATTTTTACAGCAGTGGATAACCCTCAGTCGAATGGCTTAAACGAGCGTCTGAACCAAACGCTCGTGAATAGAGTCCGCTGTAAAATAAATGAAAACAAATATCAGAACCGACCTTGGACAATTATTGCTAAATTATGTGTGGAAGAATATAATAACACCATTCATGCATCAACAAAATTTTCACCAGCCTTCCTACTCTTTGGACAAAGATCTGAAATTGTACCTGTATCCTTGCAATCTACAAGCCAGGACATAAATGAGGCAAGGGCACAGGCATTAATAAACTCGAAGAAGAACTTTCATAAAAATAAAGTAAGGGTGGACCACAATAGGAAAGATCAGGAGTTTAAAGAAGGTGATTTAGTATATATTTCAAACGGAAATAAATTAAACCGCAATAAATTAGATGAAGTACGAAGTGGTCCATTCAGAATTACGCAGAGGGTGTCCAAATCTATTTATGAGGTTAGGTGCAGAAAGAAACGCAAAGAAGCAAATTTGTTTCATGCAAGCAAGTTGGTGCCTTACTCTTTATCTGAAGAAAAAGAGTCATCGGGGGAGGAAGATGTAAATTTGAATCTTTTGCTCTAAGGACTGCCTGGTTGGCTGACCTGTGATTGCACAGCTGGTTGTCTTGACATCACTTGTGAATGGACAGTGTATCATAGTTAGTGTTTTCATTGTAAATTAAGGAAAGGACTATTAATCAATTGTATAGTTTAATAAAAACTAACAATAGTTTATTTATCCGACTTTCTTTAAAACTTCCACATCACATATATATATATATATTACATGCATACATGTATATATATAAAAAATAAAAGTTTATCAGGTCAGTTCTCCAGGTTCAAATTCAACTCTGATTGCCAACGTTTCGGTTATAACTTTAATTAGTTTAAATTGAACGTAAGGAACTGACTGAGTCCTGATAAACTTTTATTTTGTTTCTACATCACGGTCGATACTGAAGTCTATATATATACATATTCTTTCTTTGATTGGTTTCCCTCTATTTTTAAATAAAAACCTCCAAAGATAAAGAGTATCACTATCCATACCTCAAAGAAGCATCCCAATTCTGTTAGAGACATTGGAATAGACGACACAGCTGTCAAACTTGTCCTCTTATTAACCCCAGTCCTTCCTTCACTTCCTTTCTCAAACATAACTTTTACCCGATTCACATATTACTTACGTTTTCTGCAGCTGTGTCTATCAACTTACTGCACACAGTGTGATGCTTTTTATCTTACTTTGGCTTCCAGTAAGCTGGGCCTGCTTATGAGTGGCCATAGAGCTATGATGATATCCATGCGAATTCCCACGGTCTTAATTTTAACTATTTCTTGGGTGTTCAAATCCTCAGTCAAATTTCCAACTCTAACTCTTGTAACTAACCTTCAAGTTATTCCTAAGTACTACTGAATAAAAATATATTTTTACTCTGCAAAGTATAGCAAACATTTATTTTTAATTTTTATTAAACTTTGTTTAAGTTTCCAGAGTAATTACTGATATTTTGGTAAGGATTTGGGTGGTGTGTATGTGCATTTCATCATTTTGATGAATACTCTACACATGTTTCAATCGATTTAACACACTCTAAAGAAATTTGCACTAGATAATATTTGTTTTTCGCTCAACTACTCACAACATAGTACTCGTGTTTTTACAATGATAGTCTTTCAGGAAAAATATATTTTATTTTGGAGAAAGTTTATTCAAATGTTATTACGCTTAAAGAATCACTATTGAAAAGTTTTTTTTTATCTGTATTGGATTGTCACATTGACTTACTTATTAATTGTTAAGACAAATTAAAAACATTTGAGTGTTGTAATTTTGAATACATATTAAATTTAATGTTTTGTCACTAAAAAAAATACAGTTTTTAGAAAAATATTTTTGGTTTGACGTTCTAAAAGGGAGAGGGAAAAAAGTATAATTGTAACACGTACGATTTGGGTAAAATATTATCCTTATGTATTAGTTTGAGTACAGACCATGCTATATGTTTTTAAACTAATAATAATTTATTGAATATAAATTTATTGAATAATATATGAACTATAGAAAAGAATGAAATGACCTTTGTTTTATAAAAATCGTTTGAGTTTCATGATTATGATATTCATCGTAGGGTGAAAAGCTAATGAAATTCTCCACTGTTGTATTTTGTAAAAAAATACAATATAATCCGAAAGTTATCTATAGTACAAAGTAAATATAGTTATTGCAGGTTTAAATTTCCTTATGTGGAGACTATTTCATTAGCTTTTACCCTACAATAAGTAAATACCACATAATAAATGATTGCACTACCTTAGAATTAGGATTATGATATTATTAAGTGTCGGGTGTGGGTTATCGGAAATGCTTATTAGCAGACATTTACACTTATACATATTCTTCCACTCTTGCTGGCAATATTTACTTATGAAACACTTCACTGTAGAGTTTTCTTTACACTGTTTGGGCTGAGCGCATTACCTATCTGTTTTCTAATAACGTGTGCTTTTATCAAATTTGTTATTTGCTGCAATGTTCGTTTCTTTTTTTCATTGAAAGTCTGTTTATATAAGTATATATTATTTAAATTGCCATAATAGCTACTTTGTTCTTCTTGTCAAGTTCTTCAGATTTTAATAAACTATAGCAATTCAGAAGAATCGAGCATGCTGTTTAACAAGGTATGTTTCAATATTTAAATCTGTTTCTTAAATTTATGATTACATTATATAAAAGCTTATATATATATATATATATATAGTAGGTGTGTTCTCTAATCGGGGTTCGGTCAATTTTCCAGGATAAAAAATCAAACTCTCGTTGCCAACGTTTCGGTTTTATTTAAAACCTTTTTCATAGGCCTACAAACAAAGGATAATAAGAAATCACATATCAACATCAAACATATACACAATATGAAAATGGATTGTTACAACTCATGAATATTACAAGCAGAAATATTTCAGAGATACATAAAACAATATTACTTACAGAAGTAAGAATTTTTTAACTAAGAAAATGAAATTTACATTATTTAAAGGAACAACAATGTTAGCCGGACAAAACCTTCGACTAGACTAATAAGATAACATTACAAATAACCTCAACACTGTTCACTCAAGGGAACTAAATAAATCAAATTTCACTAAACCTCAGCACAACACTCCAGAATAAATATTACTTAAATTAGTAATATCACTTCTATGATTAATCGAACTTAGATCCTTTTTAATATATAACATCTCAAGTGTCTTCCTTCTTTGCTCATCTTTTTCTTTTTCTATTATAGTTGTATCTTCAAAATCGAACGTGTGACCCTCGTTTATTGCATGCCCAGCTAAGGCTGTTGCGTTACTTTTATTTGTTCTTATGGAATAATTATGTTGGTACAACCTTTCTTTGAGAAAACGACTAGTTTCACCATAGTAACACTTGTCACAGTCTTTACATTTGATGGCATAAATGAGGTTACTTTGTAACTCCTTCGGTATTTTTTCTTTCAAATTTGAAAATAAAGATTTATTTTTTCTTTTATTATAAAATGCCAGTGTAACTTCAGGTACGTTTCGTTTGAACACTTTTCTAATTGATTGTGATAAGCCCTCAACATAAGGAAATTTGAAATACTTCCTATTTATAACTTCCAGTTCAGCATGATCTTCATTTGAATGTGCTGGTTGCTGTCTTAAATATCTTAACCAATATCGTTCAACTAAGTTCTTCGGATAACAATTTTTCTGTAACAATAATTTCACCCTTTTCTTATTTTCATTTAAAAAACATGGACTACTTATTTCAATAACTTTTTTAACCAAATTTTGGACGCAATTTAATTTTTGGTTTATAGCATGAGAAGAATGGTAGTTCAGGATTCTTGCAGCACTGGTAGGTTTTTTAAACCAATCCGTTAAGATATTGCCATTTTCACCTCTTATAACTTTCACATCTAAGAATGGCAGATTTCCATCTTTCTCTACTTCACAAGTGAATTGTAGACGATTATGAAAAGAATTAAATACATTTAATACATTCTCTTCTTCTCCCTTTTCAATAATTAAAAACAAATCGTCCACATATAATTTAATAAATTTCACCTTCGTACCTAATTTATTGATACTGTTTTCCAATAGTTCAATCATAACTATATTTGCGAGAACTGGTGAAATTGGTGATCCCATTGGTAATCCATATTTTTGTTTATAAATAGTACCATCAAAGGTGAAATACCTTGCTTTAATAATATAACTTTAGTAATATACCTTGCATAGAAGTGATATTACTAATTTAAGTAATATTTATTCTGGAGTGTTGTGCTGAGGTTTAGTGAAATTTGATTTATTTAGTTCCCTTGAGTGAACAGTGTTGAGGTTATTTGTAATGTTATCTTATTAGTCTAGTCGAAGGTTTTGTCCGGCTAACATTGTTGTTCCTTTAAATAATGTAAATTTCATTTTCTTAGTTAAAAAATTCTTACTTCTGTAAGTAATATTGTTTTATGTATCTCTGAAATATTTCTGCTTGTAATATTCATGAGTTGTAACAATCCATTTTCATATTGTGTATATGTTTGATGTTGATATGTGATTTCTTATTATCCTTTGTTTGTAGGCCTATGAAAAAGGTTTTAAATAAAACCGAAACGTTGGCAACGAGAGTTTGATTTTTTATCCTGGAAAATTGACCGAACCCCGATTAGAGAACACACCTATTCTATCAAACGGTCGATATATTATTGAATCTGTTATATATATATATATATATATATATATATATATATATAATAATTTTATTAATTCAAAACATGAAACAGTTCGTTAGGACATGTCAAACATTCACAAGAAAGGAACACGTAGAATCAACACACAACTCACTTCAGAATTCCGATACTGTCATTATCAGGAGAAGGAGAAAAAGAAGAACTTTTAGCTTTGAGTTCAAAGTTTCCAAGCAGGGACTCCTCCTTCTCTTATTCTTCTTCTTTTCCTTCTCTTGATGATGGCAAGGTCCAAAATGTGGGTTGTGTGTTGTTTTTACGTGTTCTTTTCTTGTAATCGTTTGATATAATTTCATTAAATGATACAATTATTTTTGAATTTTTAAGAACTTTTCACTATAGATTTTTAAAAAAGACACGCTTTTTATATCAGAAAATAGTTTTTAAATATTATTTATTAAATCTGTTTATGGTTGAATTTAAACTGTTAACATATATATTAGCTGTAAAATGAATGCTATTATAATTAACTAACGAGTATACGAGTATGTTTGGGGGAAATGTTGGCCACAGATTGGCTAAATAAAGCAGATAGGATGTTGGTCTCTAGATAGTCTTTGCGCACGACAATTTTAATGGATTTTTGAGATTCTAGTTTTGATTTGAATAGAAGGTATTTAAAAGAATTCACAAGTAAAGTTTACATCCGCCTATTTGTTGCTAACGGTCAATGTGTGATCGTTTTGGTTCACTTCAAAGGCTAAAAGCATTATGTTTGTGACATCTGGTGGCTGCTTCTTGGATGCAGTCACCATTGCTGTTCAGTCATTATAGCAAGAACAGACTGACTCCACTACGGTCAACTGCAGTACACTTGACATGTTTACTCGGGAGTTGGTTGCGCTGCAGGTCTCTATAGTTGTCATTTGGTCTTCCAGTATGGTTATCCAGAGCCACATGAGATTAACTCGAACGTTATAATATAATAACCCCTTCCCAATAATGATACACTTTGGAACTCAGGCGCCTAAGTGGATGGTCAATCTCATGTATAGATCAGAGGTAGTTGACCTGGAATACAATGTATCTTACATTCACTATTTGAGTGTGCAATATTTCAAATATTATCATATTCACGTTTAATTTGTTATAAAGTTGTACCTAAGCAATTAAATTTTATTACATTCTATAAAATTCAGCCCTTTTTTAAATAGAAATTACAGTATAAGTTTAGGTTATACTGAAGATTGGCTTCAAATCATGTTATCCAATCTTCACATAAATGTGTTCTCTATTGATACTAATATCCACTCCAGATGACTGAGGTTACTGAATTTGATTAAAATAGTGTTTGTTATTTGGTTTACTTACCATCAAGTTATAAAGAGGTCTTTCTGATAAATGTAGGAGCAATGTAACCGAATCGTTATATAAAACATTTTCTACCTTTTTTTTAATATTCTTATTTAGTTCGTCTCTATCTTTAGACTGTCCTTCCTGTTATGACAATTTTTTTATAATGTTTTCTTTTTGTTCCATTGTCCATTTTCCTAAAAGTAGTTTTTGTTGTTTTAATATGAGATTATTTTGAAATACTTTTGTCGAATCAGAAGGTATTTTTTTAATTTTGGAATAAATTTTTAATTTACTTGTGTTGTCAGGTGTATAAAACAAATGGCAGAATTAAAAAGAATGTAACGAAACAGAGCATTTTAAGAACAAATTTATATCAAAGTAAGCCTTAATATTTATTTACTCTTATATATACAGTAAACATTTTAATTAGTCCTTTGATGCCCTTGTCCTACTTTTGTGTTTTAATTACATCAGCTCTCTTTATAGAATGTATGCATTTTTTATTTATTTTTGTTTGAAAGTACCTATTCTTGATGAAAAAAGTCTAGTTAATTATATCGCATACGTATGAAAGCCTTAACCTTAGTAAGTAAAATATCCCAATAGTACAACTTCTTATAAACATTGGTGTAAGAAACACATAAAAAGATTTGTACTTTTGGAAACATTCACTGTAAAGATGAGAATCGCATGCCTGTTTGTTGATTTTGCATAAATGAGATGGTGTATGAGATTATTCTGTCCATGCTCTGCTCGAGCATGAATTTCAAAATTTAAGCGTCATGTAGCTTAACTAAACAATAATTTATATTGATTTCCTCTCAACTTCATTAAAAGTTAGCCTATTAAATTCAAAGATTATCAATACATTAATTAATTGATTTTATCGAGGTTAGAATCTCTATACCAATTAAAATTGAATGATAAAATCTAGTAAACTTTTTCAATTAACCTTACAGTGTTTGTTCTAAAATGTTGCACTTTCCCTCCCTAAATCCGAAAAATCATAAACATTGTTATCATATTGGTATCAATGTGAAAATATTAAAAATATCAAAATATCAAAAACAACATTCAGCTCTTTATATTTCCATCTTGACATCTTTGTGTACTTCGATTATTTTAAAGATATAGGTTTTTGTTTAAACAATGTATTGTTTGTGTGATGATCTACTGTCACTCAAAGAGTGCAACATTAACCGTGCTCTCAAAAATTTGAATACTTACCTACTCAGCCATAGAAATCATCTAAAAATAGATACATTCTTTCAAACATGGAAGTCGTTGATAAACAGATATGTTACTATTGATTTTCAGTATATTGTTCTGTTTTTTTTATAATCTTGAGTTCTTAACCAGCTGACATAATAGTTCTTTCAACCACTTGTAATAGAAAGTATAATTGTTTAGATCAAGGATGTCAAACTGAAATTCCCCGAGGGTTGATCTCCCCGAGGGCCGAATACCACCAAAGATATTTGTAAAATTCTGAATATCTGCTTCTGAATGTTTTTGATTTTTTTATCAAACGAATAATAATTTTATTATTCAACGAATAATAGCTGAAATTTTGGCTCCAGTACATGAAATTTTTTAAAACACCAATCAAATTGCTGAAGTAATTAATTAGGCAAACATTTGTCTAGTCTTTCAGACATTTGGGGTTAATATCTTTTTTAATGAATTCAGATTTGGAAAATTAATAACGCCATCTTTTCTAATCAGTTAGAACAGTTGCAACACCAGGACGATGTGATGACGCAAACATCTAAGGGATAAGATATTCGAACCAACTCCTCTGTGCCTGAGTCTAGCGACCTTCCTGATGGCATCAAAGGACTCTTATATAATCTGATATACAAAGAATTGTTGGGTTGCCAGTCCTTACAAAATTTCAACATGTTGCTTATCCAATTGATAAACTTTAGCATATTGTTTCTTAAAAACGGGTATAAAAGTATTTGTACTTCCTCATTTTTAGTAAATTTGAATTCATTATTTCCTGGCGCCTTTTCGATATTTACATGTAAATCGCCTGCTGTACAAATGAACAAGCAGGTAAGTTGAAAGCGTAACAACTGTTGATGATTGTTATTGTTATGGAGAAATTTATTGTTTGCAGTAATCAGCCAAAGAGTAATGAGGAGACCAGTGACGTGTGGTGAGGTTCATGACAGGTGAGGCACTGACTTCATCACCGTTAAATTTACAAAAATATGAACCTTACAGATTACCTTTATCACTATTTGATTGGCAGTAGTTTATGTTTAAATCTCATATCAGCTTCCTTTTAAAACATTTTAACGTTTTAATTTTTGAAATGCACTACTCCATTTGCAAAAGTAAGGAAGGTAAAAAATAAATTGCTAGCTTTTAGAGTGCTGTCGCTGACTGTATTTTGTTGCTGAATCACAAAGAAGAACCCCTGTAGTCACAGGAGAACCCTATCATGAGGCAGGAGAACTGCGTGCCTCACTTAGTGACTCTTCGCACAGCAGGCGGCAGACTCACCGCACATTTCTTTTCAGTATCTAAGCAATAGTTGCGAAAAACCATTGATTTTGAATAAAAAAAAAGTTAAAAATGCTGACAAATATCTTTACAGCGCAATTCACTGGATAAATATAACCATTTAGATATGTACAATTCATTTTGCATTTTTCCTTTCCAAGATTATCAGGTGAGGCAGTGCCTCACCTGCCTCCCCTGACTGCACGTCCCTGGAGGAGACACATATTTTAGAATGGACAGAGTCAGGATGGCCTAGTCAGTAATGCGATCTGACACCGTGGCTCCCGAGTGTGTGACTCTCTCTGCAACCCTAGACTTGTCAAGTGAGAGATGAATACTCTTTGCTATCAAGTAGATTGAAATCTGTCAAACTTGATTCTGTTACATGTCAGGTATACATCAAACATCCCTACTATAATTAATCTTCAGCAAGGCAAAAGCCTTGATAACGAATGTTTTCAAGTGTGGATGTTAAATGAATAGACACAATATTATAGTAAAAGAATCTCACTGATTCTATATATGAAATATTTCTACAGAGTTCCTGAATCTTCAAAAGTAGCATCAGTTTGATGTTCAAAATATTTTCTAAAAACATTTATGGTTTGTAGAGAGATTTAAACCCAAAGGAGCTACACAGGATACTTTAATTATGAATCGCAATCTGATGGTGATGGTTGTTTGATAAATAGAAGACGTGAACTTGATATAATTGGCGAATTGCAACAATTGAAGTGAATAACCAAAACAGAGATCAAACAGAGATAACCAAAACAGAAATTAATTAATGGCCAGAATGCTTTGTGTCAGCTCTGTTTTCAGGAATGTTTCACAAACATACCAATGTTCAGTAATACTTGTTTGTGAAATACATTAATGGTCTTTGTAAATATGTCATTGAAGGGAAAGATGAATACATTCACTGCTTATTCTACCCTCGCAACTTTTCTAATAATTTCAAATGAAATTCTAAAATATTTTTTTTAATAAATTATTTTAGGTTTTCTAATTTTTTGGGGTATTACTGGCTTATATATTAATATAATGTTTGATTTTTTTTTAAAGTGAGAAATGGGGAATGCGATACAGGAAAAGGCTCCTAGTGATTGCTGTGAACTAGTTTGACTAAGGAAGCTGGTACTGTATTTCTAGATGAGTCACTGTATACATGGGTTCAGGTTAGCTCATTGGTGACGTGCTCGCCTCTGTACCCACTCTGGCCTACGATTTATTCAGAATCGAGGAGGTGGGAGGTGAATAAATCTGAGCACGTTATCCCTCGGAGAGGACGTTAAGCCGTCGGTCCCAAGCCTATGCGATGTCAGGTATACTCGTTCAATACACTAGAGTTACGCCAAATTTAGTACTCCCAATGTAGAATATTCATTGTATGGTATCATAAAGAGCAAATGTTTTGGTCTATGTGTTTTCCATTGTGGGACTATCGCTGGAACCTAACCTACCTAATTCACGACCAGAAAACTTCTGGGAGAAAACATATAGTTTGGTTAAAGTTTAATAATGAAAATCATTTCAAATGGGACCAGATATATTATTTTAGCCAGTCTGGATTCGTGACTGGATTCACAACGTGCTTGGATACGTACTTGTTGATATTTCTGATTAAAATTCCTTAATTTCAAATTGTAGCTTTCTTTGTGCAAGTCTGAAGCTAGTGCAGAACAATTTTTTTTTTAGAATGGTTGAGAAATTGAAATTATTAAGGTCCTGATTACAGTTCTGTCGTTAACAAATGATTAAATTAAATTTGATTTTTTTTATTGGTCTCTAAATAATATAAAATCAATAGATTTGATGAGCTATACTTTCACAAGTCAGCAATATTGAATTTATTCTTCATTGAATTCATATTTCGGAATACAACTTATTTATTTTTACGTGACATCCTAAAAATTAGTACACCTGTTAGGCTGTCAAGCTTAAATTAATAGATAGGTGAAGTGAAATTTGTATTTGATATTTAATTTCTCTAAAATAATAAATAATGAATGTGCAATTACTGAAATGATTTGTTATAGAAGAATGACTACTTCGAAATGAATGTGTTATTTACTTATTACAGTGTGTTACGTAATTTTGTAGGTTAGGTTGGGTTCGAGTGACATCTCACAAGAGAACACACATTGGCCGAATATTGACCCTTTGTGATACTATTAAAATGAACATTTTACATTGGAGGTCCTAAATTTTGCCTAGCTGAATTGCATTTAGAGTAGGGATCTTTAACGAGTGCCTGACATCGTACAGACTTGGGACCGACGACCTAACGTCCTCTCCAGTGACGATGTATGACGAGGGACGACGTATGATGTATGTACGAGTACGTGACATCGTATAGGCGCGGGGCCAACAGCTTAACATCCTATCCAAGGGTCAAATGCTCAGATTTATTCACCCGCCACGTGAATCAATCAAGGGCTAGAGTGAACATTGAACTCCGGATCTACCAGTCGAGAGGCGAGCCGTTGTCACTGCGCTAAGCTATTTCCCCACTCATTCATACTTTATAACTGCCTGCAATCAGTAAAACGGTCTGTACAGTTATAGTTCCCTACTAATTACCTAAATTAGTGTTCTTACTTACGTATTGAATAGTGCTATATGAAATGCTTTTAAATTGTGTACGTCTGAATCTGTAGAGGTTTTAAACGAATAAATAAAAAAATATTAGTAGCAAAATATTTGTTTGAAATTTTTTAAAGAAATTACTTTAGAGAAACTGGAAGCATTTAGTCGATTAAAAATGTTGTTCTCTTCTACTTTTACTGGTAACATTTCTCCCTGTGTCATTATCTAAGCTGAAAATCTCATTTTTTCCGACTCCTTGCTCAGCAGGCGTATCTATTTTGATACCCAGTTTGAATTCTCTTGCAAAATGTCTCAGTCTTGTTTTTTTGTATAAAATCTCAAAAAAAAATAGTTAACATATAGGTTACAAAAGTGATAATGTTTAAATGATTCACGTTTTCTGTCACGTTAACTATAATAAACTAAATCAGTATCGTTAATTGCGTCTTCAGTCATTCTCAGTGAATGTACTTTTAGATTTTTTTACGGTTATATTTTTTAAAATTGTATAACAGTACAAAGAGTTCTCAATTTTTCCAAATTAAAATATTTTAAAAAGTTCCGACTTTAGTAAAATTCTGGAGTATCTGGTCGGTTAAAAGTTTATTCTTATCAACATTTGTGTGAAACATTTTTATCTGTGATGCAATTTAAGCCTTTAAAATGCTAAAAAAAAAAACTGTGAACGTGAAATATTGGTTTAACCGTTTGTTTTTATTTTGGCAGTCACCTGTCAAATACCTGTTGTTTCCTACTAAACGACTTTATATAAACTTTTGTTCACCTCTATATTTGATATAGTTCCATTCTTTGGCACTTCATTCACTTGGTAAAATTATGAACTGAAAGTTAATAATTACAAGAAATTGACAAAGATTATTCTTTAATAATGTATAGCAATAAATTAATATCAGAATGAATAATATTCATTTTTATTTTATGGATGAATTATACCAAATACCAATTGTCTTAAAATTTAGAGCAATCATTTTTGTTTATATTGCAAAAAAAAGGTGTCTGTCTGTTGGTATGTTTGTATGTACTATTGAAATCGTCAAATGATATCCAGTTTGAACGGGATGTTCTCATTCTCTTGCGAATATTCCCCACCATTGTTTTTTTTGTATAAAATCTCAAAAAATTAGTTAATATATAGATTACAGAAGTTTTAATGTGTAAGTAGTTCACTTTTTCTTTCACGTTAACTATAATAAAGTAAATTAGTATCGTTAATTATGTCTTTAAGATTTGTAAATGAGTGCATTTTTAGATTTTACTACGGCAAAATGGCAAAAAAAGTATACTAGTATTTTAAGGAAAACAAACTCAGTGAATTTAGCTGTTCTTATTTGTTGGCAACTCTTACAAAGTCGGTGTGGGTGCGAGTAATTGATATGTAGCACTTAGTTTACGGTTAA
This sequence comes from Hermatobates lingyangjiaoensis, assembly GCA_026182355.1. NCBI lineage: Eukaryota > Metazoa > Arthropoda > Insecta > Hemiptera > Hermatobatidae > Hermatobates > Hermatobates lingyangjiaoensis. Next base: position 2,866,559 of record JAPFBL010001927.1, read on the forward strand.
ATTATTTCTACATCCAAATCAATTGATTTACTATAATTATTTCTTTAATACAAATGAAAAAGAATATGGTATGTATCCAATAGCGGTAGTTTTCTATTTTAGTAGCATTTTCAATTTTATATTATCCTCTAATGAACCCAAATTCAGATCTATATCATACAATACTGTTATTTTGAGGAAATAAAATAAAAGTTCTTATCTTACAATATTGATAGCACTACGTAAAAAGCAGTTTCGTGTTGCCCGGAAATATCCTGACTACTCCATGATTTCTCCTGAATTATACTTATTCCTCAAACGAAGGACGCAGATCTATTAGCGTGTTCTCTAAAACTTGTACATAAATTTTGCAAGTTAAATTTACCCTTTTGTAAATAAAATTCACTTTTTACTTTACTATAAGTAAAGTATAGTAATCATGAAAAAAATCGATCTCGAGATTTTGACTAAATTACATGTTTGAGGTCCCAGAAGTCGTTTTATGAATTTTTTTTTATGATGTCTGTGTGTGAATGGTGGGTGACTATGTATTCAAAGTTTGTGGCCACGCTCCAGTCCAGAATCTTTGATGGATCAAATTGATATTTTACACAAAAAATGGGCCTCGTAGTATAGATGACCCCTATTGTTTGAGAGCAATTATGAATGATGGGAAACACTTTTTTTTGCCAAAAACCTGTTTATAGGCATCATTTTTTTTCTTAAACTACTAATTCTAGAGTCATGAAATTTTTGCATTATATTTAAGGCTACAAAAACAATAAAGGAAAAATATTCTCTGATTTTTAAAATAACAGGAAATACTTTTTTTTCAATAAAATGTAAAAATTCGGACTTATAATTCAATCTCAATGCTTGTGAGAGCAATTCAGCCATACCGTGACGGATCAAAATGAAACAATACCTAGAAATAAAACTTTATGTGGAGAATGAGTTGAGATAATTTTTTTCAAAATTACATTCACCGTTACAAATATTTTTTGTTTCCAGAAAATGTTTTCTTGACGCTAAACGACTCATTAAAAACCAATGAAATTTTGCCAAAATATTGCACAAAAATTTACAATTTATGAAAAAGAACTCATGAAATTTCAGTTACATCAAAGAGCAACAAAGCTATAAAAACTGAATATTAATCTTGGACTACTGGTTTACTTGCTATACTTGTATTTGTTTACGTTTATTTACAGACTTAGAAACTTTTCCAATATATATATATAAAAATGAATGTATGTCTGTGTGTTTATACTTGATAGATTCAAAAACCATACATCCAATCGCCGTGAAAATTTAGTAAATTATTAGGTATATCCCCGGGAAGGTTTATGTAAAGTTTTTTAAAAATCAGAGTTGTGGTTCAGGTAATATTCCAAAAATATTATAATAGATAAGGTTTGCTGTATAACCTGTTTGTTTACATTTTGACTTTAGTTGGTAATGACAGCCGCAGGTAGGTTATTCTTTATGATAATATTTTCACATGATTTGTTCAATTGGAAATAACCAGGTACCAGAAATTTTATTATTGTTTTCAGATTGATATTAAAGACAATTATTGTAATTTTATATGGGTTTCTTATTAACTTTAATGAAGCTTTAGTTATTATCAATAGTTTACAATTAACTTTTCATATCTAATTAGTTTAACTTGCTTTAAGCATTAAATTTTCAAAACAAAATTTGTATAAATATGTACTCAATTTTATATTGAGTTAAATAAACCGGGTGGATTTGTTTGCAATAACTATAAACACATTGCACCCATAGAAACCATGAGGTAAATATCAAAAATGAAAATCTATAGAAAATTGTAACTTTTTTACAATTACTGTTCTTTACTCATGGCAAAGTAGAAGAAAAAAAACAAGAAAATTAATAAAAATCAATAGTAAATTATTTTGAAGATGGATTCATTGTTTTAACCTTCTATATGAAGGATTTTGAAGAGAATTTCATTAATTTCATTGGAATTGCTTTAAAAGAACAAAATGATAACTGTTTTCACTCAGTTTAAGAAACCTTACGATGGTTTAAATTTTTAAATAGTGCCATGAAGTCATAGAAAGCATGTTACTGTTTCGATAAGTTGTGCCTCCGTGATATATACACTAAGATATATATTCGTGTTCTATTTATATTTTTTGCTTGACTATCAAATCTTACAATCCATTTTGATAAATCCTAATCCTTCAATCCCATTACATCAAGACTATAGAGCTTCCCTAGTGTTGGCTACGCCAGTGCATGTCATTCGACAACGCTGCAATTTCTAACAGCTTTTTTTTTTTATTAATTCTAGTATTCGTAATTTAAAATACTTATAGATGAGCAAATAAAAAACGTTATTTACTACTAATTTATTTTTAAGTAAACTTCATGTCCTGAACATCATGTTCTAATGTTCTTCTGGTTTCCTAACAACATTTTCCGGTGAGTAAAAACTCCCGTTTAAAGTGTCAATCTTTTCTGTAGAAGGATATTTACGAGTATAATGTTCCAAATACCATATGTTGTTATTATTTTCAAATTTTTCTTATTGTTGGTATATACATACACTAATTGCTCTTAGAATTTTAGCATTCATTTCATTTATTATATAATTATCTGGCTCCAATCAAACTTTTGGATATAAAGTTTGAGGTGTTATTTTAAAAAAGTCTTCATAAAGTGAACAGGGATTATTTAAAATTTTTTTCATATATATTTTTGATTCGAACATGATAAAAACTGTTGAAAGGATTTTACAGTTTTTTACAAAATGTTTTACTTAAGTCTATAAACATTGTATTAAAATAAAAATGGAAACATCAGATCTAGTACTTTAGTAGTTTAGTGTTTAGTTTAGTGTGAACTACTAAACAGATAAGATCCCAATATATATATATATATATATATATATATGTTTCAGAGTAAACTATAGGAACTCAGTAAATAGAAAAACACACTTACAGTCTCTAATTTTTGGTTGAACCGTCATCAGGAGAGAAGAAATAAGGTTGCCAAGCGCGCTTGTAAAGCGACGTCAAATAAATAAAATAGCAATTTTTTATTTATCAGAATTAATTTTCATTTTTAATGTTTTTCATTGTTTCAAGGGTTTGTTATTTCTTATTTGTTCCTTCCCCTCCCCTCTTGCTTGGTGATGGTATCGCTGAGTGGACTAGAAAGGTAGACTTCAATTACTGCCTGCCTCCATATAGCATTTTTCACCTCCTGATGACGACAATCGTCGGCATATAGAAGTGAGTTATGTCTGTGTCTATCTTTGTGTTACTTACATTAGAATATATATATATATAGCAATTAGCAGGCATTTTTTTTGAGACTTTGACAATGACGTAACTGATGAACAGATTTTATCTTCATTTTATAATATTATCTTGTGATTTATACGTTGATATATAAATATATATCTGGGAATCTTGGGAGCAATTTGTCTTGTATATAAGCAAATATTTAAAAAGCTTGTGTTTGTTTCTTCAGTAATTAATTTTCTTTAAAATTTTTTGAGTCTGCAAAAACATCTGTTAAGTTGGAAAAGTTACTCACTAAAGTTTCTTTCTACCAATTTATTTTTAATTTCCAACATGCTTGGCGTAACTATATCAAGTTCAGTACTTTAATTTTGATCAATATATATCATCATTTAAAACTAATGAAATAAGCGTAAAATATTTGAAACTAAGTAATGACATCATGGTTAAGCACACTTACATAGTGGGTTACAGGTTGTTAACTGCAAGTTGTGTTTCTTTCAACTTTTATCCAGAGGAAAGTATTGTCTTTGAGTCGTCTTCTCTGTGTTTTTTCGTGCTTTGTTTGGCTGCAGTTTGAATTTTGGTTGCTCCCCCCCTTTTTTTTTTAGTTGTAAACCAATTCCAAGCAGATTACTATTCCAAAATAGTCTTGTCCTTGTCCTAATACAAGTGTATTAGGGATTTCTATTTTTTATCCCTAATAGTGTGTGTTTAATATTACTCCACAACTCTTAACTTTTCTAGTAAGTAGTAACTTGTGGTGCTTCTTACGACAATATAAATACATAAGAGGGATGGTTAATAAATAATTAACAGCCGTCTAGATCAATGAAGTTAAACATATAGTTGTTTCTGCACTATACATGCATTACATTATTCAATACGATGAACCTAGTGTTGAAAGAAAGAAATAGATGAACCTCTGTAAAGGTTGATGAAGTAGAAGAGTAAGCAGAAAGTATAAGAGAATATTGTTAATAACAGTGCTGAGATTATAAACAGCAGGTTAGATGATGTAATGTGGGAAGCAGTATCACTGCAATCTCTCCAGAACTAGACCTAAAGAATCAATAAAGGACGGAACCAATTTTGGATTCTTGACGAAACCAAAAGAGGTAGAGGTTGTTATTATCAGGCATACGTCCTCAAGAGTACGAGTATGTTGCCACCAAAAATTATTCCTATATTTTGAAATGATTATAAGAATTTAGTGACATATAATAATACCTATAAAATGTTAGTAATAACGGAAAAATGTTAATATGAATAGCAATAACAATATCAGAATTTTTTTTTCTTTGAATACTTCTATTTTTAAACCATAAAAGCAGTTATTCCTTAATTAAAATAAGTTATTTATTTAATTAAAGTAATAAATAATTATTTATTATTTATAATTATTTATAAAGAATTATAAGTAATAAATAATTATTTATTATTTATAATTATTTATAAAGAATTATTTATTTCTTCCTTGATTTCATTTAGTGTTAGAGATGAGAGGAATAATATAAGATGCAAAAATAATAATGGTGCAATTATTTTCTAGTTTTTTGACAACATGCGGTTTATTGTTATAATTGAAAGTCAACGGTTTTTAATTGATATCCAATTAATCCTCAACGGATGGAGGACATCCATTGAAAGTTTTTGGACACTTGCAATAAACATTTTTGCTGTAAACAGTTGTTCCTCTATATATAAGATTTTCTTAGCTTCATCATCCTACCAGTTAATGAAATCGTGAAGACAACAAGAAAAGCATCTGCTTCTGTGGAAAGATGGAAGTCTATTGGAAAATCTAGTGCTATTATCACCAAGAGTCATTGCCTTTTATTGATGATAAGCGGCCAGGGCTAACTTGAGCACCATCTGAAAACCAACTATCGCCTCTGCAAGGGATGAGAGTAGAGCTGACCACTTATGGAAATATAGCATGCTAGAACCCACTGGAATCATGGCATACTGGACACATGGAAGGATGGCGCAAGCGTATAATGGAATGTCAAGGCCCAACAAGAACAGGCATTGTATGCTGAGAAAAATTCTCAGGCTATGGAGAGTTTTGGTTTTGAGGGATTTATATTCTTTATCCCTAATAGTGTGAGTTTAATATAAAAATCATTATTTGCAAATATTAGACGAAAAATTGTTGTTAAGTGAAGAGTTTTAATGCAGAGCTGAAATGTTATAGAACAACTTCAGGGAGGAAGAGGCGGAGAAAGTTGCTAAGTAATCAATATTGAGGATAACTGAAAAAAAAAGAGAATAAATAAGGGTTGGAGTGATATATAATACATTTCATGCTGATGATATTTACTGCACATTAAATTGACAGAAAGTTTGTAAAGTTTGTATTTCATTCAACAAATAATTGAATTAGAAGGGCTAAAGAAAGCGGGTTATATACGACTAGTATTCATTATGACATTAATTAAAGCTATCTGATCAAGAACAACTAAAACCTTTCACTCCTTGCTGTGTGGTAATAAATTAGAATGGTGCGAAAATGCGATAAATCTGCAGAATTTATTGTACCAAGTGTTATCGGAATGGACAGTGTTTAGCACGCGGAAGCACACTGCGACCCACTCGCCTTGTCATACATTCCTGACATTCAACCAACACTGTTCGCGAGTCCTTTATCCAGTCACTGCGATTCATTTAGCTGTGTTCCTATTATCCCTTTTTCAACATTCCCATCGCAAAACCATTTCCAATGCAATAACTCTTTTAACCTTGCTCAGCTATTTGGCAAATCTCAAGTTATTAATTTCTACTCTTCCCTACTACTGTTACCCATCGACGATAATGCTGTTACCTACTATACGGTTATAAATCCTAGCTACTTTAAAGGTAAGAAATAATTTTTTTGTTTATTCTTAATATACATTATAATATCGTTTTAAATTTGGGGTAAATCAATACAAGAAAAATAAACATAACTGAGTTAGTTGCACTTCATTATCTAAATATACAAATAAGAGAGAAACCTATTGCATATTATTTAGAAAAACTTGTGTTTATGGTGCAAATATGTGTATTAATTCATTCACACCGTCTCGTAAATCCCGTTATTTGTCCAGATATCAAACTGTGCTTGTAGTGTTTTCCTAAGTGTTTTCTCATTGTCATATATATGCACGTACATATGTTATACATTCCCTCTTTAAGATAAAACTTCTTAAGAAGGGTAAAATATTAAATGTTAATTGCATTATATGATTTTGTTTATAGTAATTAATTTTGTTTTTTAAATAATAGATTACAGTTGCAGAAAATCCTTCTCTCTGTCTTTCAGATTTCTCTAGCTACCAAACACCGATACGAAGTATTGACTATGGTAGGCGTCTTGCTTTGAAATTGGCTTTTAGATTTTAATTAGACCACTAGATGATATTTTATTATTCAAATATATATAGGAGTATATATACCAATTAAATCAAATGGTTCCACGAATTAAATAAACTATATTCACAAAAAGAACATACAGAATGAAATCACAGAAACTCATTACTACATTTCGATGACCTCGTCATCAGGAAGATAGCAGTGAGTTTTTGTGATTTTATTTCTGTGTGTTCTTTTTGTGAATATAGTTTATATATATATATATATATATATATATATATATAAATGATCAAACCAAAATATGAAATGGGAAAATAAGACTAAGATCTTACAACCGTAACAAGCGGTCTTCGTTACAGTCAAGTGAGTCAACTAAGTCAGCTGGGTTTTGGACTCTGACGAAGACCGGTTGTTACAAAATGTGTATATGGTGTTTCCTTTTCTAGTCTATAATATATAAATCAACTGTTTAGGATTACCTTAGAGTGTATAGGATTCTTATTTCTATGTTCGTTGTTGTTTGTTGTAACTACATGTTTTTTTTATCAACAAATAACACTACTCTAACAAATGTTAAACCATTTTGGTTGTTTTATTTACCTACTTTTACTAATTTGTACTCTAAAATTAATTTTTTTTCAATGAATGTAAATATGCTTGTTTAATATACCTGCTTGTTAATATTTTCAATTTTGAACTCATATTATGAATGAAAAGTTGACAAAATTAGGCGTGCAGTTGGAAGTGAGGTTTTTTGTCCTTGAGTTACTAAGTTATTAATATTGAATGAGGTTGATGGTGAAACATGTCTGCGGTGTGGCCGTAAAGAAGGGTGGTCAGACTGGAGTGCTGTGGCAGTAGACACATTGAGTGCAGAGCACTCTAGTTCACGCTGCGCATCTTTTATTCAGACTCACCACAGTCTTTAGCAAGACCCTCTCTTTTATTTTCTTCACTCTGCATACATCTGACTATTCTTCAAAAGGCGTATATCCTTCTAAAGCCTTCCCTACCCAGGGTATTCCATCATATAAATACTATCAATTCACTGGAGAGTATGTATAGTTGAATACCCTTTTTAATGACTTTGTTCCTCATCTGTATGTATGTCTCTCTAGATCAAATCTTAAAATCAATATGTGACCCACTTTCTCAAACATATTTTGCTAAGAAGTTCAAATATTAAAAATAATTAATTTCATGCTAAATGTTGTATTAATGAATAAGTAATATGCTAAGTAAACAAAATTAGCCAAATTAATTCAAGTTTAGTTTTATTTAAAAGTAATGAAATAGTTTTTGAAGTAAGTGGGTCACGTTATTGTTTTTAAATTAATGGCATATACAGTTCTGCAGATTTGAAGAACATTTATATTTATTCAATGCTTGCTTTTATTTTGTTTGTTATTCTATAATTTAAATATTTTTATTTTTTCCATAGATATATTATGTTTACAGTTATATTATTGTATAACTTTACCATAGTTAAGTTATGTTTACATGGGTGCATGAATGTATACTTTCATATTTTGCACCTACATATCATACTTTGGTTCTTGATATTCATGTGTTGGCAGGTTAAGCATTGAGTTCAAATTTAATTGAAAGATTATCTACTTGATAGTAAAGAAATATGTGTGTTATTTCACTGAAGTATGAACTGAAGCGTGAAATTCTCCCGAACACATCTTACTTGTACTTGTATCACTTTTCTAGACATCCCTAAGCATAAAATTATCTTGAAGAGTTCATATTACATTCAAAAGAACACTGATAGTGGAGGTTGATAAGTACGTTACAAAGAGGAATCGGGAGTAGTTTTTTAGATTATATAAGAGCATCCAAGCATTATAATCAGTCGTATGCAGGAAGTCAGTGTTGAAAAATAAAAAATTGCATCAACTTTATTATATTCTAATTAATTATGAGAATGCCTCAAACCAATCTCACATCCCAGGAGCAGATCTAGCTCACAGAAGACTAATAAGTGCTTCTTCTGAAGCTCTTACAGTGACTTTGAATTAGTTTCATTAATCTGCATAAGAACCTATACTCGGAAACAGTCTTTGAAACGTGTAACAACAATCAATGTTCAAAGCACAAACAAAATTCCCAGCTCCATCAGTTGGGTTTTTGACTCTGACGAAGACCGCTTGTTACGGTTGAAAGATCTTAGTCTTGTTTTCCCAGTTCTTATTGTGGTTTGATCATTGATTGTTATTTCATGTGTTTATGTGAAATCTTTATATATATATATATATATATATATATATATATATATATATATATATTATTAAAAGTAGCAGCAGCTTCTGCTCTCACAATTTTTGAGCTGGTGGCCTCGATCTTGCGGGCGATTCTTCTATCTATCTGCATACAAGAAGATTTGCTACCGATTTACACCAATATATATATATATATATATATATGTTTGTAAATTTTGGTAGCAGTCCTTCCTTGACACACACATTATTGAAAATTACACTAAATTTAGCTGATACCTGTTTCTTAATTTTCCTAAATAACACTCTCGTTATTTCATCTACACAATAAAGTACATCTCCTATAGTCGACATGTTTTGAATGATTAACATTCATCATGAGGACGTGAATAACTTCTAGGGTGAATTATCTGGTTTATTATATATACATGGAGGAGATAGAAGGGGGTTGTTTTCTTCTAGTTTAACCCTTTCTTTAGTAAAAGCTGGGCGTTAATCCTGTGGGGTGAGTGGCCTCTCGGCCTGAGTCACTACCTGCAAGGGTTTCTGGATGCCCTTGATGTGAATTAACAGCCTCAAAATAGGGCTACTGTTTTCAACTTGAATATTTAGGAGTGGCTTCAGTTTTTAGATTAATATAGCCTCTAAAATTCTCAGTTTATTGTGGTTACTTTCTTTTTTTATTATTTTAGTATTTGTAAACAGCATCTCTCGGGTTAATTTAACATAATGCTTGTCTTGCATATGTTTTTTGGGTTCACCGGCTATTTGGTGCATGGTGAGCCTTCTTGATAGGGAAGTGGTAGTAATGCGAATGTACGAGTGTTTTTGGGTTTCACATTCCCCATTAGTAGATGTATACTCGTACACTAGATTTGTTTCCTTTAAAGATGAGCTTTTGTTTTGGTTATTATTTTTTATAAACATGCTACTCACAGGTGAGCTATTATGGTAAGTGACCGGTGTTACTTTTTCATTCTCATTTTTACAACTGATATTATTTCATATAATGTCTTTTAATAATCTGTCATCAAGCTGGTGTTGTTCCGAATACAGGTTTTTATAATAAACTTTATGCGCTCTAGTTTGTCTATCTTCATTAATTTGCTTCTCTCTTCTTACATGAAGGTATTGTTTCAAAATGCGATCAAATTTATCATTAGAATAACCATTATTAACAAACGCTTCCTTAGTTCTGTTAATGCCTCTGTTGAATATTTCCCAATTTGATGTGATCTTGTATGTTCTATGTATTAAGGCTTTAATTGCTCCATCTTTGTAGCGGTGAGGGCATTCGCTACGGAAATTTAGGTAGGAGGTTGTATTAGATTCTTTGTTGAATACTGAAGTTTGAATTTTGTCATTTAACACGTTAATATATATATGGATATATGATCAAACCACAATAAGAAATGGGAAAACAAGACTAAGATCTTTCAACCGTAACAAGCGGTCTTCGTCAGAGTCAATAACCCAACTCAGTTGGGTTATTGATTGTTATTTCACGTGTTTATGTGATATCTTTATATATATATATATATATATATATATTAGTATAAATAGGGAGCAGACCTTCTTTTATACATATTGTGTTGAACTGAATTGCCTTAATTAAACTTACCTTTTTTTTGAGCAGTTTCTCATATTTCCTTGATAATTTTAAATCGTGAAGATTCGGTTGGAGACAACCGAAACATGTCATGTTAATCATTAAATGTTGATGGCTTACCAGAGTTTCGCTCAAATAATCCACCAACTAAATCAAGACGATTTAAAATTATCAAGGAAATATGAGAAACTGCTCAAAAAAAAAGGTAAGTTTAATTAAGGCCATTCAGTTCAACACAATATATATATATATATATATATATATATATATTCGTATATTTCGGGAGCAGACCTTCGTTTATGCATGTCTTGTTAAATTGTATGCCTACTTTTGGTTCTACTACTACTACATTATCGAGAAGGTTGACAATGCACCTCACTTCAGGTGGACCCAAGGAACATGCTTTAATTGCCCATGGCATTAAGTTAACTTAAGAAATGCTAATTAACAACACAAGGATCCTGCAACAGGAAAATGACCAAACAAGATTACGCATAATTGAAGCATTATTCATTATGGAGAAACAACCTGCCTTGAACAAGCAAGGTGAAGCGTTTAGACGAATTTTAAAATTATACGAAGGAAAGATGAAAAGCCAGAAATGTGATGAGATTGCCTGCCCTCTGTGATTTGCACAAGGAACTCTACACTTGGTAACCATTGCCTGTGTATAACCTCTCCTTGTCATCTAACCATTTTTAGTTATCACAAAATTAAGGCGTTGAATGTAATATGTAGTGTTAATTTAATTATAAATGTTTTTAAGTTATGTTTAGTTATGTATAGTTTATTTAAGATTTTGTACAACTATAATCCTTGATAATGGTCAGTGAGGACCGAAACATGTCGGGCTATGTAAATAAAAACTTTGGTCAACTAATCTATCTTGTACCACAAAAATGGAGAAAGTGTATTAGAGAAATCGAGAGATTCAGTAGAAAAGTTGTGAGATTAAAAGTAGGCATACAATTTAACAAGACATATATATATATATATATATATATTACATGTATGAGAAACAGTATTATTGCTTGGCGATTGTAATTTTTCTTTTTACTTTTGTGTTGGCCCCAAGAAATAATTTCCGGCTTGACCTTTGCAAGTCGCATAGTCGCATGTGACTCAAGGGACATGGTTAGTTAGCTCCCTTTCCCATTGTTTCATGCAAACATTGTACCTTTTTCTAAACTAAAGAATAAACTGCGAGTCTGTTGTGGTTATCTTCGCACTATCCCCACGAGATATAATTGTAATATTTTTTTTTAATGACTTTTATTACCCAGATTGTTGCAGGTTGGATCAGTTATAAAACAAGGGTTGTTAACCCCTTCCTCTTCATATTTTCCTCCATAGCAGAATTCCTTTTCGCTACAGTTTGCTAAAACTTCTGTTTTACACAAAATCTGCACTCTCAGAAGTATCAGTCCAGCCAGCATCAAAGCATTGTATTTCATTATATATTTATAAGTTCTTACTTTTAACTTCATTTACCAACTAAACAAAGTTGAGGTTTTAATTAATATCGTAAACTAAACTACACTTAATTGAAAGCGTATCAGATTACATCGTAAAAAAGGAGATTATTCTAAATAATTTTTACTTCTGTTAATCATTTTTGGTATTTTTGCCATGTTTATAATAATACAGTAGAAATATGAATGGTTAAAATATTCAAAGTGACAGGACACGGTGAGAATACGTCACGGAAAGGACTAGAGACTTCCTTTATGAGGTTCCATAGTCAAATTACAGAAACTCTAACAATTATTGTGAAAACATCAAGATATAAAATAAATACTGTATTTTAATTTTGTTTCTTGTCCTTGTTGGGCAATAGATATTATTTAAACTGTACAGTAAGTGTCAAGAGCCGCTTGATGCAGTCAAGTTAATCTCGGCAGATCGTTCTTCTCCGGCGACAGACTAATTAGTGTTGATCGTCGTTTCAGAGGCTCCAGACGAGACGTTCTAGTAGATCGATACCAAGTCTGGATTGTTTTCATTTCTCCGTCACTAAGAACCTGCCTAATTAAACATTCCGCCAAATTATGTTGATGATATTGATTAGCTTCTCTTTCATCTTCATATGAATTCAGTCCTTATGTTACCACAATTCTTTCCAGGCAACTATAATACACGTTCTGAAAAGATCTTTAGCATTATTCTAAATACCCAGATCAATTATTTATTTTTATTTCATTACGGATAATATCCTTCAATAGAGCTTTACGGATATCAAAAAAATGGACATATTCAAAAGTATGTAATCGGTTATCATGTGCCAAACCGTTTATATTAATTTTTGGAAAAATATGAATAAAAGTCTCCATGTTCAAATCTTTTGTAAAAACAAAGAAAACGCGATGTTCTTCGTCAAGTTACATGTTACTTATTAATAATAATCATTATTATATACTTATTTTTTTTAGTTTAAAAGTTAATTTGAAGGAGAAGATATTAAATTTTTTGTACTTTACCTGTTTTCAGTAAGATGCTCTACCCTTTTCTCTTCTCCCTCACTATTACGCATAAAAATAACTTTCAATTGAGTAAAATCACTATCCATACAACTACTGATGTGACCTGAAGAAGAACATTACGGTTTGAAAGGCGTTATTTTTATAAAATATATGGTGAAGAAACTTTTATTGGTATTTTCACAAAAATCTACACACTAATGCAACCATGTAATACAAAGTACTGATAATAATATTACACTGTATGCTGGTCTATTACCTATTAACAAAGTCTTAATATCAAAGTTAAAACATTATTTAAAAAAATAAAAGATACTAAATGCGTATTTAAAATCAAGGATATATAATATATAGAAAAAAGAAATGAAAACTACATTATGATTAAATGATAGTAATAATGGAAAACTCAATTTCAAATGTAAGATGCCTGAATAGGTTTGAATAAACTTTCTTGAGAATTAGCTGCAGGTTGCTTATTTTAATGTACCCTAATAGAATTTAAAGTAGATAAACCTTAATATGATTGACATAATTTTATTGATAAAGATTGCTGTTAAAATAACGGACAGGAAATTTTTCTAAGTACAATTTCTTAAATTCATCATTGAGTTTTATTCACCTGATACATAACCGAGTTAACAACTAAACAATTAATTGGTATTTGGAAGTACTGTCGTCATAATTATGTGATTCCAGGGGTGATTCTTTTACTAAAGATGTTTGTTTAATCAGGTTATCAGTTAGAACTCTGTTCGAATGACAAACTCTGTTTGAACAAATGAAGTTTTGAGGACTTTACTGCATTTTTACAAACTTATGACATTTCTAACATTATTTACTTTTTATTGGTCTTTAAATATAAACAAACGTGAAGCTTTAGTTACAATATTTTAGTTGTCTGTTTGGCATTGTAATGGTGAGACAGCGATAAATAGCTTTCCATAATCGTGATTTTCCAAAACGACTTCGGTTGCTTCTATGCAGGATAAGTTCGTGCTAATTCAAGTCAATTCGACATTAGTGCCCTTTCTGTTGGAAAAATTCATCGCTGATATCAAAAACTTCAAGAGACTGAGTATTTTTTTTTGGACGACGTGAACTTCCCATACCCAGTAATCACTGCTTTCCTGTCGAAAGAAAACAACTGCATTTGAAACTGCACGGAGTTTCAAATAGAGTTGTTTCAACTAATTAATCATAATTAATTACCTCGTTCAGGTAATTAGTAATGATAGAGGAAAGCAAATTTCTTTTAGCTTCCGAATGCTACTAAGACGGGAAATGAAACCTTCATTTTTCGTTTAATTTTTAGTGATGAGTCTTCATTTCATTTGAAAATCACAGTTATTATAATACAAAACAGCAATAAACATGAACAAAATTACTCTAAGTATTTTTTTTCTCCGTTCTTTTCCTCTCTTTTTCCTTGAAGGTAACTTTGTTACAGGATAATTCTATCTTTATATGTTACAAAACCGGCTTTTTACTTCACCTACAAGAAGGTAGAGATTAGGTTTTTGTCAAAAAGGCTGTTTTATCAACAAGACACTCGATGTTTGGAGATTGTTCGAAAAAAGGGCTCCAGTCATAGATTGGCTGGAAAAGGACCAGATATCTTATCTTTGGGCTTGTCCTTCAAGACATATAGACTTCATACTGTTATTTTTTACAATTCATAAAGAAAACATAATAGTGAACAAAATATTTTAAGACTTGCTTGAGATTTTTATTCTTTTATGTTGTAAAATATTGGTCAATGAAATTGTATCATTCTTTATGCATTGTTTAAATAATACTCTTTGGTTTGATAAAAACAAATGAATAATAAAACGGTATCATTTATGGGCAAATGCGATTATGGTAAGATGTTTATAATAGGTTACTTATGCAAATACAGGTACCGAAGCTCTACTATTAACTACTATTGGTCATTTCAGATTTCAGATTGACAAAGTAATAGTAGGCTTTCTTAAACATCCTAAAAATATTTGGCCTATTTGAAAGATCAATGACGGTATCCGGGAAACTAACCTTCTCTCTCTTTCTCTGTCTCTCTCATACTCTTATTTTTATTCCAAATATACACTTCAAAAATAAGGAAACTGTGAAAAAAGTGACAATGACAGTTTGAAGAACTTTGTAGTTTTACAAATAAGAAGAAAATACTCTCATATTCATATCTTTTTGGTAGACGATGTGAGATTGTAATAGATATTTCAAACCGTAGTTCACCATCACAAAAAATTAGGAGGGAACATTTCTCCATGTCATCTTCTCTTCTAGGTTTGTTCTGAAGATGAACTACGGTTCAAAGTATCTAATAAAGTATTATCTTCTTTTCTATTCTGTGTTAGTTCTAGGTTTTATAGGACGAAGTTCGGACCAAGTTTTACTTAATTTACTTTACTTAACTGGTCATTATTTTGTTATTAATTTTATACATGCATATTGTTAGTACCACTGAGGTTATTATGATTTAAATTATTAGTATGAGAAACCGTCGTACCTTGTAAGATGATCCTGGAGTTGTTGGAGCGCTTTCGGACGTTGTCAATCTTCGATCGCAACTAACCTATTCATATAGTAGTTTAGTACTACTCATATAGTACTAACTATATAGTTGCGATCGAAGATGGACAACGTCCGAAAGCGCTCCAACAACTCCAGGATCATCTTATGAAGTACGACGGTTTCTCATACTAATAATGTAAAATATTAATTTTATGTTCAAGCTTTTGAGTGAGTAAAGTTTATTAAAAGTATTTTTGAAAAAAATACTAGAGAAGAAATTTTGTCAAAATATATTGACAAAAAAAAGTTTTTTTTTTTAAAGGAGAGAGATGTTGTAGCTTGTTAGATTGTCAATAAGTAATTTTCTTTCCCAACAAAGTTTTCAGAGAGTGACTGCTGAACCCTCGGGTGACTTTTTTATGCCTTATTAGATCTAACCTCTCTCTAGGTAACTGTGTTGCCAATTTAAAGCATGAAGTGAACTCATAATCTATTTTCAAAAAAATATTGGTAACATAAGTTTGTTAGGCATTCGTAATGAAGTATGTAGGTATTCATCGTTATGGATAGGTAATATCATTCACTCTAATTACATTTATGTTTTGGATGCACAGCTATTTATTTATGAGATTTTTCATGATAAAAAGACGTTAAAATGCAATTTTATGCAAGTGTTTTTTTGAAAATTGGAACAATTTCTTATTAACTATAAAACAAAATTAAGAATTATTTAGTTGTAATAATAAATATATCAATAACATACAGAGTTACGCATTATAATATTCAAACAGCATCATCACATATTTTGTGTTTGTAATTCATGTTATGAATATAATGGGATGGTTTTATTGATAGAATTTCAGCTAAAAATGAATATTTTGAAAATTTACGTAGACATTTTAGGTTTTATGGAGTCACTGAGTGTCCACTATGTTATTAGGGTGCCTTCAGGTAAACAAAGGTTGGGAACCCTTATTTTAAAGGATTGATCAATTGCTAGTTTTAAAAGTGAATTGAAAATAGAAAATAATGATACTTCTAATAAAACTAATATTAGTTTGTGCTGAACATAAACCAAATCTACGAGTATTTTTGAAATTCTAAATCAGAATGCTTCAATAAAGAAGAGCTTCATGAAATAGAATTAGTGGTTTTTTAGTTATATCTATTTCAAATTTTAATAATAACTTAATAATTTGAATTAATTAAACAAATTATTAATTTTAATTATATTAATAATGAATATTTCTATGTTAAAATAGATCAAATTCTTAAAGCTACTTAAAGGTAATTAATAGTTTTAACATTGTTGTTTGAAGACTTATTACCTAAACATTACATGTCATGTTATAATTAATTGGACTAGTAAATAACTAATGCGTTGGACAACATTTGGCTTTGAAACACTTCAACACAACTCAAATAAATGTTTTTAACTCTAAATTAGATTTCTTATCAGGAGAGAAAGACCAAACTGTAATTCCAAAGTTGGTCTAACTTACTCAACTTCAATTTTAGAGTGATTTAAAGATTGTGGAGTATTCATTATTCTTCAGTTTTAGGCTAAAATGATTGTTAAGTTCTAATTAAAAAATCAGAAATATGAGTATCCACTATCAATATATTTACTCTTAAATAAAATAATATTATCTTTAGTGCGACAACGTTTGTTAGTAATTAATTGAAAATTACATGGTTTACATGGTTTTAAACCCTAACTGTGTTCTCATAGCTCCATGAATTGAGATGTTTTTAAAATATTCAAGAGAAAAATATGAATATAACGTTAGAGATATGAAATTAAGTTTATCAGGACTTGGTTATTTTTATTTAAAACCTTTTTTCATAGGCCAGCAAAACAGAGGAAATATATAAGATATAATTCAATCATTCAAAAATCAAACATACATAAAAAGCGCAATTAGTTACAAATAAGATATTACAATAGAAATTTTGACTATAGGTTAGTGAGAGAACTTTCAAAAGTATACATTTTGAAACAGAAAAACGAAGTATTATATTAGAAATTATTTCACAAAGAAAAAAATTCTGTAAATTTCAACAACTAGCTAGTTTGAATGAACTCGTGACACTGAACTGAAAATACAAGCAAGGCAACCAAATTTCACCTGACAACCAAAAAGTCACTAAAACAATTTTACATCGATCAACAATGATTAACTTAACACACCCCATAAATACTATGTACATTTCAAATGTTACTTCTATAATTAACGGATTACTGGTCTTTTCTAATGTATAACATTTCCAGAGTTTTCCTTCTCTGTTCATCGATTTCTTTGGCTATTATTTTTATTTCATCAAAATCAAAATTATGGCCTTCATTAATACTATGTGCTGCTAATACAGTCGCATTAATTCTCTTTCTTCTCATAGATTTGTGTGCTGGTAAGTTCTTTAATTCAAAAAAACGACTGGTTTCTTCATAATAAACTTTGTTACAGTCTTTTCACTTTATTGCATATATGTTAGGGACACTACTATATAGTTTACTCTGAAACGTTTGGTAGGGGTCGTGTCCTTTGTGGGTCGTTTTGTTTCATGATAATATAAAGTTTTTTAAATAATATTATGAATATTTTGTTTGTTTAATTCATTTTTTTTTGTTTCTTAATAAAATATATAGGTGCATTATTCCAAAATAGTGAGGTTAGTCAGTTAAAATAATAAGGTACCAGAAAATGTGTTTTATAAAAACAATGTTCTTTGATCACATGTTCTTTATAACCGTCAAACCATGAGCCTTAACTATTATATTACTTAATTGCTCGTTACATTACACTGTTGTGATGGTGGCATCAATGACCCACTTAACCTGAAGTATGTTTATCTAACCGGCAGGATACTACGTTCGAATACCCGAACTAAAACGTTCGTATGTGACGTCTATTATTACTTTTCCCTCGTAATAAATTTTTAAATAATTGCTTTTGCTAAAATGAAACAAAATTGATATTACAACAACTAAAGATTTGCTTAAATAATTTAGTTACAATTTCCTTATAGCCTTCGTTCAAGTGATCACGTATATTAAGTGTAATTATATTTTCTTTGCAATGACTTCGCGTGACTGGATATAAATAACTGCCACATCAGAAGAAAGATAAGGCTTTACTTACAAAGTTCTTTTGCAGAAACCATCTTTATGACAAATAATAAACATTTTCTTCCCTTCCAATACTCTTATTATATTTTTTTTTTTTATTTAAATATATCTGATCAAGTTTACTTTAAGTGCATATTGATTTTTTAAGAATTTATAACAACGTTTTTCAAAAAGATGTCTTTTCAATTTTGTTTTCATTTAATGAATTATTAAATGAAGCATGCAATGTTAACTTGTTGGTTAGCGATAAGTCGAAATAGTTCTTCATGGACATGCAAATATAAATTATTTGTAATGATACATAATTGACTTGCATATGCCATCTTTAGTCAGGAGTTACTGGTATCTTTTAAGAGGTATTATTACTATTAATTGAGGGAGGGTATGGCACTATGATTCCTTTAGAACTCTTCTGTGCTAAAGTACTCCTGTTAGCTTCAGTGCCTCCAGGAAGCTCTGCTGTGACCAGACGTGTAAGTTCTATGGTTTCGTTGAGTACCCAAAAACAACTACCCCTGTAGAGCAACGTGGCCTGACAGTCAGTGTTTCTTCTTCTTCTTGCATAATCTGCACAAATCATGATTGATAATTCCCATTCTTCGTAGAGGACCATTAAGTTTGCAGTGGCTGGTTATGAATCCTGTTAATATCCATAGATTGTTCCTGCCACTTTCCATGCACTCAAACTTGTTGAGAAGAATCTATGATTGTTTTCGTTCCTTGTAGAGAATCCCAGTATTTCCTCCTGTTTTCACTATCCTCTTTTCTAAGGAGTACTTGTATAGTGTGTTATCCTATGCCACAGTATAGTTTTGGACCAACATGCGGTTTCTGAGCATTTTAGGAGGCAGGAGAGAAGGAAATGTGTACACTTTAACTTCAGTTACTATTAAAGAGTTCTACCATATAAATGTGTGTGTGCGTATGTGTGTGTGTGTGTGTGTGTGTGTGTGTGTGCGTGTGCGTGTGCGTGTGCATATATATACATGTGTGTGTATGGGTGGAGTGTATCCCAAAGTTTGTTGATATGCTACAGGCCTCCTCGTTTGATAAATCAAATCCTATGTTAAACAATAATAGACACTACAGTGCAGATGTGGTCTGTTGTATTTAATATAGTAAAAACTCCCTTTTTGGCCAAAATCTGTTTTTAGACAACATATTTTTTCACCTAAACTACTGGTTTTAATGTGAAACTTTTGAATTAATACAGGGTCTGATTGAGAAGCAGTAGGATTGATTTTCTATAGCGTGAACGGAGTGATCGAGGGGGGGGGGAGGCCTATTGGACGTGGTGGAGAAGAGTGTCAGGAGCAGCCTCATATTTTTCCTGTCATCTGCAGGCTTTTGTTGATGCATGACGTATGTTTCTATAGACTCCACCAGATGTTGTCGAAGCCTAGGATGGAGCGAAACTTAAATGTTGCATTGAATTTAAAAAAACAGCTACTGAAACCTTCGATTTGGTGAAGGTTGCCTAATTTTTTCGGGAGGGTAGGGACCTCGTGGGAGACGACCTCTGGTTTTTGTTCGTCTGGTAACTGACCAACTGAAAAAGTCCTTCGGCAACGTTCGGTGCATAATTACAGAAGATCTCAACATGTGAAAGATCTGTGCGAAGCTCTTCCAAAAGGTCTAACCGAAGATGAGAAGATGAAGCACAAGCAAATTTGCCTTGATGTCCTAGATGTAATTCAAACAGGTAAAGCTTCTTTATAATGTTACCAAATGACATTTTTCTCTTCTATCCGAAATAAAACATCTTTTAAGAGGACATCATTTTAGGCTTCGACGACATCTCGTGATAGGAGTTCCCAAAACATACGTCCTGCCTAAACAATGGCCTATAAGCAACAGAAAAAATATGAGACTGATCCTGACACTTTTCTCCACCACGTCCAATCGGCCTTTCCCCTTCCGTCACTCCGTTAGCTCTACAGAACATTAGTCCTACTACTTCTAAGTCAGAGCTTATATGAAACTGACAATAGCACTAATGTAACAGAACTTCAGAATTTGTCAATAACAGAAAAGGCCAGTTTTGTAATAAAAAGTAAACTTTTGACTTATGATTGCTTTTGAAAGTTTGTACCCACGATAGAGGACACGGGTTTGACGGATCCTAGTGAAATTATACCAAAAAATAGTCTGTTTCAATAGGATAAGCTGCATATAATTTTATCAAAATTACTGATCGAAAATATGTTTTATTTGTTTATAAATAAATACAATTTTTAGAGTATATATATATAACTTAAACTAGGGTGAGAACTAGAAGAGGTTTTAAAAAAAGCAAATTAAAGTAACGGTTGTCGGCACGTCTCAGCATAGACTCCCGGCTTATCTTTATTTACTAATGGATCAGCCGGTGCACAGTTGTTAGTGGAGGGGCGTTTCCATGGACTCTAACCCTTTCGCGGGAGTTCCACTCTCCGCTAACTACCCCCCCCCCCCCCCCCCCAGTCCATGGGCGCCCCGTACACAGGTGTCCCTAGTCACAATAATAACAATAACAAAAATAATGGAACGCTGTGTAAATAAACAAATGAAACCGATAGCAAAACCAAAAACACACCATGCAAATAAACAAAAGAGAACAATAATAAAAACAAAAGCACACTGTGTAAATAAACAAGAAGTCCTCCTGGTAATCAACGGGAACGAAAAACTCTGCTCTGTCATTCTTGGGGGCGCTTGCGGGGCCGCATGCGACGTATCTGTTCCAGGTGTACTATGACGAACTTAGTTGTGTCCGTCCCCAGGCGCCACAGTCGAACTCTCTGACGTGGGAGGAGGGCCTCCACCTCATAAGGCCCCAGAAATCTTCGGTCCGACTTCCGGCGCTTCTGTGTATTTCGGATGTAGACGATGTCACCTTGGGCCACCATAGAGGTGGGTACGTCTGCCTGCTTGGCGTTATATGTGGCGATCCCTCTGCGCTGTGCCTGCCTGCTCCGAGTTCGCACTGACGGCCATGTACTTTGATCCGATCGGACTCGCTGCGGAGCTTCCTTGGTTGCCGTGTGTATAGCTGCATTGTAGGCGATGACAGCTCTGGCCATGGCTTCACTTCCGACGTACCCTCCTGACTCCGACAGGAGATGCAGGTGCTCTAGTAACGTCGAGTGTAATCGCTCCACCATGCCATGGGACTTCGGGTGTCCTACCGTTGTCCAATGAGGTTCGACGTTCATTTCCAGGAGCAGGGCCCTAATTCGTCTGTTGACGAACTCCCTCCCTTGGTCGAGGACTAACACTTTGGGGGTCCCGTAGGCAGCGAAAAAACGTAGAAGGGCTGCGCTAATGCTTCTGGCTGACTTATTTCGCAGCCTCCATGCTGATGCCACCCTGGAGAACCTGTCAATCGTTGTCAGGAAGAGCTGGTGATCGTATGTAAACACGTCGGCTTCTACCACTTCCCCGTAAGCCGCCGGTAGCTCCGCAGGTTGTAGCGGCGGCCGTAGTGGTTGCCGGTCATACTTACTGCGCTGACAGGTCTGACACTCTTCCAAGAGAGTTTTAATTGATCGCTTCATGCCCAGCCAAAAATAGGACCTCCGCAGACTCTCAAACGTCTCGTCGACTCCCCTGTGATTCGTTTTTTCCCCTATGGTAGGCCAAGACGACTTCCCTCTGCTGTCGCTCGTCTTCTATCAGCTCCAACTTCCTCAGACATATACGTACCTGGGGTGCTCCTGCGGGTCTACCCTGAAGGAGCCTGTGCACGCGCTCTCGAAGATCCTGCGACTCGGCGTATACGTAGGTAGTCCCCCCTCTACCCACCCGCTGTTCCAGGGCCGAGAAGAGTTGCTGGTCTGTCGCACTACACGCTCCCGACATTTCTGAGATTCTGAGTGGGCCGTACCTCCTCGTAACGCAGTCAAGGTTGGGCAAGTCGTCTTCTTTTATTATCAACTGCCTCCTCTTGTTGTCTACGACGTCATCGACCTCCCGAACCGAGGGCGCCTCCTCTCTAGCTGGCCTTGCTGGAGTTTCTCGCACCTCTCCAATTGGAAGCACGAAGTCCTCTGGGTCCCACTCCGGTGTTCCGCCCTGTTGGATCTCTCTCTCTATGAGTTCCCACTCCATCACTCCAGCATCTTCATCCTCCATTGGTGGACTCCCCCTATTGATGGCATTGACTGGCCTCGACAGCATATCGGCTACTTGGTTGTCCTTGCCCCGAATATGATGCACCTCAAAGTCATATGCTGCTAAGCGCTCTTTCCACCTTGTGACCCGCGACGATGTCTCCTTCAGACCTCGGAGCCAGGTGAGGGGTTTGTGGTCTGTTCGCACTTCAAACTTCTGTCCGTACAAGTACGGCCGGAAGTGCTCTACAGCCCATACGATTGCCAGCAGTTCTTTCTCCGTTGCACTATACCGGGTCTCTGGTCCTGACAGCTGGCGGCTTGCATATTCGACCGGTCTACTGTCACGTCCCTCGCCCTGGGATAGGACTGCACCTAGTGCGACATCACTTGCGTCAGTCATCACGACGAACTTCTTATCCAGATCAGGGAACGCGAGAAGAAGGTCCCCTGTCAGGGCTGCCTTGCAAGCGTCCACACATCGCTCTAGCTCCGTTGTCAGGACTACCCTGGCTCCTTTCCGTAGCAACCTAGTGAGGGGTGTCGTAATGTCTGCGAAGTTCTGGATATATCGTCTGTAGAACCCCATGGCTCCCAGGAGGGCTCTCACTTGCCTCGTTGTGCGGGGATACGCCATCTTGGTTATCGCTTGGATTTTCCCGGGGTCAGGTCTCGTGCCCTCTGCTCCCACGACATGTCCCATGAAGGTCACCGAGGTCTGGCACAGTCTTGTTTTCTCAGGGGCTACTTTCAGCCCGTACTTCCGCAGCCGCTCGAAGACCCTGCGGAGGTGAGCTCTATGGTCCTCATGCGTCCTACTGAAGACAATTATGTCATCCATGAATATCTGGGAGTACTCCTCTCCCAGACCCTCTAGGACCTCGTCCATGAGCCGCTGGAAGGTGACTGGTGCATTACGTAAGCCGAAGGGCATACGGGTAAACTCATATTTCCCCCGGTCGAACGTGAAGGCGGTCTTAGCTTGAGACCCCGGGTCCATACGGATTTGATGATATCCCTGTTTCAAATCCAGCGTACTGAACACTGTAGCGCCACTCAGCCGGTCCAGGATGTCTTCAACCCTTGGTAGGGGGTACCTTTCAGGCTCAGTAATCTGATTAAGTTTTCTAAAGTCTACCACCAACCTGTATTTTGGGGCCTGGCCTGGCTCACATTTCTTGGGGACGGCCCATAGGGGGCTGTTGAAGGGGGACGCCGACTTGATCACTATCCCTTGATCCACTAACTCTCGGAGTTGTCCCTTAATAACATCTTTCATTTTGAGGGGGTATCTCCTGGGCTTTTCGTACACCACCTGGTCCTTAGTAAGTTCTATTTTATGAGTGACCCTGCCTGTTGCCGTGAGCTCATCCCCTTCTCTCCAAAAGGTGTCCGTGTACTCCTGTATAATGGCTTCCCTCAGCCTGTCCGCGTTCCACTGGACGCAGGTGTTGACGCGGGGGCGGACTTCTGCGGTACACCCTTGCCTGTTCGGTACTTCTTCCTTCCCAAGCAGATACTCCACTTACCCCGGTTGAACCTCTGCGTCAGTCCCGCTGCGCCTATCACATCACACCCGATGATCACTCCATACGACCTGCTTTTCAGGGTAGCTACGTGTGCCTTCACCGTGATCTTCTTCCCGGTGATAGCTTCGACCTCTAAGTCCACTTCCTTTAGGTTCTTCTTGCGTCCATTCACTGTGACTAGCTCACACGCGCACTTTCTACTTCCCCTGTGGTGGTGGCTCGCTTTAAGGTCAAAGGGTCTATCACCGTACACTCGGATCCCGTGTCGACTAGGCAATCACTTCCCCATGCTTCGCAGAAGAATATGGGCAACTCGCCTGTCTCCCTGTCCTTTCTTCTGCCCATATTCTCCCTGTACCGCCCTCATGCCACCTTCTCCTTGGTACGTATGGAGTTCACCCGGATGGGTCCTCTGGCTCGTCCGGGAATTCTTGCAGACCTCCTGGTGGCCTTGCTGCTTTCGGAGCAGGAGGTTCCCGCTCTTGAACGTCTGACTCTCCACTGTAATCGTCAGTCCACTCTCGTTGCGTGCGCTGTGGTCGACCTCTGTGAATCCTATTCACCTCCATGTCGGACCCCATACGAGCGCCTTGGCTTACCCGCTGGCCTCCTGTTATAGGGGCACTCTCTTGTAAAATGCCCCGGCTTACCACAGTCCCAACACTCAGCGGGTCGCCTCCCTTGTGGCTTCCTTGGTACTCGCGCAGCCTCGTTGCGTCGGGGCCTTTCCTGGCGTAGAACATCGCTATAGGTAGGTTTATGACCCCGGTTCTGGAGACTCCCCCTGGGGGTATGCTCCTGTCCTGTCGGCGCCGGCGGACCTGAGTCCAAGTCGGGTCCTCTGTGGTCTCCCACTCCATGACGGTTTCTGCCGCCCCAGCCTCTTCGTCCACCACTGCTGTCAGGACTTCTTCTATTGTGGAGGGTCTGCTCAGCCGGACTCCTGTTCTAACCTTCTCGGGGAGGTTGCGGTTGATCACCTCACAGCCAACTCTTCATAAATTAGGGTTCTCCACTTCCTCTCGACGGGGTCGGTACACGCTTCTTCCACACGGTTGCGTAACTTTCTCGTGGCTTCCGTAATCCGCTTGGCAAAGCTGGCGGCATCTTCTCGTGGAACCTTCCGGGCTGCAAAAATTTGGGCCGCCACATGTCCCAGAGGTTTAGACGCTCCGGCGTACCGCTCCATTAGTACCTTCCTCGCGTCTCCCATGTGGATGTAAATGTAATTCCGGCGTCTAGCATCACTGGTAAGTCAATCCTGGCAAGCATATAACTGACGATGCCAGTTTTAGTTGCCTCGTCAAAACCATTTGCTATAAGCATCCTGTTTACTTGGTCCATCCTCTGGATGAACGGTTCTATATCCCTCCTGCTCCAACAAACCTCTGCACTGAGTCGATGTGACTCATAAGATAGGCCGCTCTGGACGTTTGATCTGCTCGCATTTAAGCAGCGTCTCCATGGCAGCTTTCTCTTCCTCTCCCATTTGAGTGCTCATCTAGTAGCCACGCACTTGTTCTTGGCACTACACACTGTCACTCGGTACTACGCGATAGTCCCGGGTTTCGGCACCACTTAAACTAGGGTGAGAACTAGAAGAGGTTTTAAAAAAAGCAAATTAAAGTAACGGTTGTCGGCACGTCTCAGCATAGACTCCCGGCTTATCTTTATTTACTAATGGATCAGCCGGTGCACAGTTGTTAGTGGAGGGGCGTTTCCATGGACTCTAACCCTTTCGCGGGAGTTCCACTCTCCGCTAACTTATATATATATATATTGTGTTGAACTGAATTGCCTTAATTAAACATACCTTTTTTTTGAGCAGTTTTTCATGTTTCCTTGCTAATTTTAAATCGTCTTGATTTAGCTGGTGGATTATTTGAGCGAAACTCTGGTAAGTCATCAATATTTAATGATTAACATAACATAACATAACATGACATGACATGTTTCGGTTGTCTCCAACCATCATCAGAAATTATTATACAACGTTACAAAACAAAACCATTTTCATGAAACAAGTATGTAAACATAACAGTAAGTTAAATAAAATTGGTCACTAAAAAATAAATATCCCTAAGTCTAACACTAGGAACATTTAAGTTAGGATGGGGAGGGGGGGGGGGCCTTCAACCTAGCAGTTTGAGCTGACGTGTTCTACCTGTCTGCTGCTGGTTTAATTTAGGCTTTTTATCCAGAATCAGAAGTGCTTCCAATAATTGCAATCTCTTTTGATCTTGTTCAAGTCTGAATATTTTGATGTTATCCGTGAGCATCTTTCTAGAGAGTTGTTGTTTGTGCATTATAGTTGTGTGTTCACGTATTGCTCCAGCTCCAAGGTGCATAGTCAGACGGCGGGATAATGTAGTGGTCGTCATTCCTATGTACGAATGCTTTTGGACTTCACAGTTTCCAATAGGGCAAGTGTATTCGTACACAAGATTGGTTTTCTTTAAACCAATGTCGGGTTGAATGGCCCCCCCCCCCCCCCCCCATCCTAACTTAAATGTTCCTAGTGTTAGACTTAGGGATATTTATTTTTTAGTGACCAATTTTATTTAACTTACTGTTATGTTTACATACTTGTACCATGAAAATAGTTTTGTTTTGTAACGTTTTATAATAATTTCTGATGATGGTTGGAGACAACCGAAACATGTCATGTTATGTTATGTTATGTTAATCATTAAATATTGATGGCTTACCAGAGTTTCGCTCAAATAATCCACCAGCTAAATCAAGACGATTTAAAATTAGCAAGGAAATATGAAAAACTGCTCAAAAAAAAGGTATGTTTAATTAAGGCAATTCAGTTCAACACAATATGTATAAAAGAAGGTCTGCTCCATATTTATACTAATATATATATATATATATATATATATATATATATATATATATATATATATATAAACGAATTCAATAATATATCAACCGTTGGATAGAATAGGTGTATAATGTAATCGGGATTCGGTCAATTTTCCAGGATCAAAAACAAACTCTCAATGCCGACGTTTCGGTTTTATTTAAAACCTTTTTCATAGGCCTACAAACAAAGGATGACAAGAAATCATATATAAACATCAACATATAACTAACATCAAAATGGAATATTACAGTTGTGAAAAAACAAAAATATATATACAAGTAGAAGTAATAGAAAGTAATAAACATTTTTAAGTTCATAAAAATGTTTATTACTTTTCTATTACTTCTACTTGTATATATATTTTTGTTTTTTCACAACTGTAATATTCCATTTTGATGTTAGTTATATGTTGATGTTTATGTATGATTTCTTGTCATCCTTTGTTTGTAGGCCTATGAAAAAGGTTTTAAATAAAACCGAAACGTCGGCATTGAGAGTTTGTTTTTGATCCTGGAAAATTGACCGAATCCCGATTACATTATACACCTATATATATATATATATATATATATATATATATATATATATATATATATATATATATAAGAGAGAGAGAGAGAGAGAGAGAGAGAGAGAGTATAAATATATATCTTTAGAGTACCAAAAATGTTTTCAAAGATAAAGTGCAGGGTATAGAAAATGACACTGTTAAAAAGAAATTTGGAGTGGCCTACACTCTACTTTACTATAAGTAACTTAATGTCAAATTTCTTGAGTATATAAAACATAACGTCTCATTTAAACATAACGTAATCATCTAAATGGGATATGATTAAATGGAGAATGAAAACATTAATTTTTTTGGAAACAAAGTTGCACAAAACATGTAAATAACAAGAATTATCTACAAAATCTATTCAATAAAAATTGCTTTTCTTTTCATCTGTCAAAAAACGTATATTCAAATTTACTCTGAGCGAGTGTTACCTTTTTCATGCTGCTGTAGTCTGTTATAAGGTTTCTTTGAATGTATATTGAGAAACCAAATTATAGTAATTATCAAGTTTTCCATACTCCATTCAAAGTCAAAATCGGCTATTCAATATAATATAAAGCTTTTATAGCTGGAAGTTTCTAATTTTTGAAAATAATAAATATCAACCATTAGACTAGAATAGTGAAAAAACTGGATATTCGTCAACAAATATAAATCCTCTTTCTTGAGGAAAGAGTCCATTCCTCACATTTCAATATCATGGTAAGATACTACAATTCACAAAGATGAAGAAACTATAACTGTTATTAAGTTTTGCTCAAGAGTGCAATATATAGATTTATTAAAGTAGTTTATGAGACAAATCCATCATACCATGGAAGACAGAGGAAATTAATTTATGTTCGTTGGCGGTGATTTTTTACATGTAATAATATTATTCCTCTTACATCTCTTATAAGTCAATAATATATTTTCATTTTTCCATTAGAAACATCAATTTTATCTCAGTGGATTCGCTCAAAAAATTTCTAAGTCAATGTAAACAATGTAAAAAAATGCAAAAAATTCGACAAGTATAGCAGGTGATCTCTTAGTCTAGGATAAACAAAGAGTTTTTATATCGTTATTGCTCTTTCCCGTAATTGAAACTTCATGATTTTTTTTTTATGAATTGATAATTTTTTGTTCCATTTTTGGTCAAATTTCCATTATTTTTTAACGAGCCGTTTAGCGTCAAAAGAACATTTTCTGAAAACACAAATCGTACTGTAACGCCCCTTTAGCGAATTTAATTTTCGAAAAAAATATCTCAACTCATTCTCCACATAATGTTCTATTTATAGGCATAGTTTCATTCTTGTCCGTCAAACAGTATGGCTTGTATCGCTCTCACAAGGTTTGAGATTGAATTATAAGTAAAAATTTGTACATTTTTTTGAAAAAAAATATTTCCTGTTGTTTTAAAATTCTGAATATATTTTTCGTTTGTTCCATTTGTAGCCTCAAAGATTATGTCAAAATTTCAAAACTATAGGTTTTTGAACTAAAACTATAGTTTAGGAGAAATAAATGTTTTAAAAAAAACGGTTTTGGGCAAAAAAAGTGACTTTCCCATCATGCATAATTCTTCCCAAACAATAGGGATCTTCGTCTTTATGAGGCCCATTTTTGTGTAAAATATCAACTTGATCCATCAAAGATTCTGGACCGTAGCGTTGTAACAAGCAATGCTAACACACGCACCCACCCACCCACGCACCCACCCACACACACACAGACATCATCGTAAAAACGTCATAAAACGACTTCTGGGACCTTAAAACATGTAATTCCGTCAAAATCTCGAGATCGAATTTTTTCACGATCACTATACTTTACTTATAGTAAAGTAAAAAATCTGGAGTGGCCTACACTCTACTTTACTATAAGTAACTTAATGTCAAATTTCTTGAGTATATAAAACATAACGTCTCATTTAAGCATAACGTAAACATCTAAATGGGATATAATTATTAGCCTGTCATTCCTGAGGTAGTACAGATAGTGATTGAAGGACATATCAATTTATAAGCTTATTTTTGTACATCACAAATAATTTATTATTTGCAAATAATTTCATTAGTATAACTACATCAGTAATAACATTTTTGAAAAACCAAAGTGAACATTTCTTGAAACGAAATAGTATCCTACAAGAGAACATGGCTATTGTTCAAATAGCCAGTAGATTTCTTACATCGTTTACTTGACATCCTTCTACATTGAATATTAATGTAAAATTTTCAAATTTGAAACAGTAAAATAATCTTTTTTTCTCTGAAAAACTTCTTAAACAGCGAAGAAAATGTTGTTTTAAGGTGATTTGTTAATTAAAGATGTACGATAATTACAGTTATTAATCTCTAAACGAAAGATTTTAATTTTGAATTATCTTTTACATTTTTGGTTTTTAACAGAATTATTATACTGGGAATTTTATGGCTTCTTAGTATTTAATAAGATCATTTTCCTTCCCCTTTGTCAAATAACATATATACGAATTTTTTTTCAATGAGTGTTATCATTTACCTCCACAATATTATTCCTTTTACATCTCTTATAAGTCAATAATATATTTTCATTTTTCCATTAGAAACATCAATTTTATCTCAGTGGATTCGCTCAAAAAATTTCTAAGTCAATGTAAACAATGTAAAAAAATACAAAAAATTCGACAAGTATAGCAGGTGATCTCTTAGTCTAGAATAAACAAACAGTTTTCATATCGTTATTGCTCTTTCCCGTAATTGAAACTTCATGAATTTTTTTTTGTGAATTGATAATTTTTTGTTCCATTTTTGGTCAAATTTTCATTTTTTTTGTTAACGAGCCGTTTAGCGTCAAAAAATCATTTTCTGAAAACACAAATCGTACTGTAACGCCCCTTTAGCGAAAGTAATTTCAAAAAAAAATATCTCAACTCATTCTCCATATAATGTTCTATTTGTGGACATAGTTTCATTCTTGTCCGTCAAACAGTATGGCTTGTATCGCTCTCACAAGGTTTGAGATTGAATTATAAGTCAAAATTTTTACATTTTATTGAAAAAAAAATATTTCCTGTTGTCTTAAAATTCTGAATATATTTTTCGTTTGTTGCATTTGTAACTTCAAAGATAATGTCAAAATTTCAAAACTCTAGGGTTATCAGTTTAGGAGAAATAAATGTTTAAAAAAAAACGGTTTTGGCAAAAAAAGTGACTTTCCCATCATGCATAATTCTTCCCAAACAATAGGGATCTTCGTCTAAATGGGGCCCATTTTTGTGTAAAATATCAACTTGATCCATAAAAGATTCTGGACCGTAGCGTGGTAACAAGCAATGCTAACACACGCACCCACCCACCCACACACACACAGACATCATCGTAAAAACTTCATAAAACGACTTCTGGGACCTCAAAACATGTAATTCCGTCAAAATCTCGAGATCGAATTTTTTCACGATCACTATACTTTACTTATAGTAAAGTAAAAAGGATTGCAAACATGACGCAATATATATGGAATATTCATATTCGTCCACTTTTGATGACATTTGAACCAATTGTTACTGTTTTCCCCCAGAAGAAATGAATATTTTAACTTAATATTTCAACTTATCTAGAAAAATTCACGAAAAGAGGAGGAAAATAAGGTATTCTGTAATAAATTTTTGTTAAAATTTCAAGAAAAAGAACTATCTTTACAATTGTCAACATATTTTGAAAAATTATGATATTTTATTAAAATCCTTAGTTAATTATCTTATAAATTAAGGACAAATTGGAATATACCTTTACTTCAGTTCAGTATCTGCTATACTGGGTTTAATAATTGGAGTGCAATAGGTGTATGTTTTGGTTTTTCTTTGATAATTTTTAAATACATTTGTAGAGATAATGTTTTTTCGGTAGTTATTTGTGATAAAGAAGGAACTTTTTAATTTAGATCAAATGTCAGGGTCATTTATTCTACGTTCATTAAACACTGACCTTTGCCTCAAAGTTCAAGGATACTTCAAGACAATGAGCATTTTGCAGTTGTTAACAACTCTGACCAGCTGAAAATGTATGTTTTAAGTCAAAGTGTGGGCGTTAACAAACATGAGGCGGGGTGTTGAAGGGAAGAGGATTGTATGGGCCATTTAAATAATTATAAATACAAAATGAATTAATCTTTTTTCCTTTATTATTTTTTCACTACTTTAAACATATATTTGTAAATATTAACGCACACACACACACACACACACACACACACTATATATATATATATATATATATATATATATATATATATATATGTATACACGAGTATATATCAGTTGGGTTTTTGACTCTGAGAAAAACCGCTTGTTACAGTTGAAAGATCTTAGTCTTTTTTCCTTTTTCATTTTGTGGTTTGATTATTGATTGTTAATTCACGTGTTTATGTAAAATCTTGTTATATATATAATTTATATAAATATTGATAAAAGTATCGACCGTGGAATAGAAACAAAACTAAAGTTTATCGGGACTGGGTCAGTTCTTCAGGTTCAAATTAAACTATCAGTGCCAACGTTTCGGTCTTTATTTAAAACCTTTTTCATAGGCAGAAGTATACATTTTGAAACAGAAAAACTAGTATGTGGATTTTAACAATTACTGTAGTCTGAATGAACACGTTCAGAACACAGTTCAGAACACGTTCTGAATGAACACAGTTCAGTGTCAAGGGTTCATTCAGACTAGTGTTGTTGTTAAAATCCACATATTATTTTTCTTTGTAAAATAATTTGTAATGTAATACTTAGTTTTTCTGTTTCAAAATTTATACTTCTGCCTATGAAGAAGGTTTTAAATAAAGACCGAAATGTTGGCAATGAGAGTTTAATTTGAACCTGAAGAACTGACCGAGTCCTGGTAAACTTTAGTTTAGTTATAATGTATATATATATATATACAGGGTCTCCAAACATCCCCTCGCAAGTCCGGTTGGTGTCCCTACGGTTCTCTCCTGATGATGGTTAAACAGAAAATTAGATACTGTAAGTGCATTTCTCTGTTTACTGTGTATCTATAGTTAATTCTGAAAAGTATATATGTATGTATATATAAATGATATAAAACTGTTTGTGGATCTAAATAAAATAAATTGAAAAAAAAGTAGTTACGAGGGATCACAACAGCTCACTACTATATTTTCAACTATGTTTTAATTCTATGTTTTCAAGAGACACTCTAGCAGTGTTACCAACTTACAGAAGAAGAAAAAACAAGAAGTAAAAATAATTTAATATAGAATTTTCTTTAAAAAAACAGTAAAATTAAAAATTAATCATACGAACTAAATGAATGAAAAATAATAAGTAAACCATTTTTTTTAAATTTTATAGATAAATAGTAATAAAGAATAATCCTCCGGTAGGGGAGATTGAGAACGGTGTGGGGGAGAGGCCTTCTACATGTTAATAGCATAATACAAGCATGTTCGTAAATAAACCTTGTAAGGAATACAAAACAACATTGTTTTGTAAGCACGAGCATTTATTACGAATAATCAATGCCTATTTAGTAATAGCATTTATTGCGAAGAAGGCTGAAGGTTTTCATGTGCATTTTGGGGATGGTCATGTGCAATATAGATGTGGGACCATATTGTTGTTCCATTCTTTGTAGCATATCACGGATGGCCCTTTCAAATTACATACGGTCTCTGTCTTTCACCCATATACCGTCGTTTATGTACATTTTTTCGTCCTCGTGAGGGCTATGCCAGCAATGGTGGAAGATATCATGAACCAAAGCCAACCCAGTGATGTTCACATCTCTGTTTTCGGCAACCCACAGCAAAATTTGCTGGAGCGTCGTATAGCTGAAGTCTTATCATGTCTGCTATTTCTCTTGTCGTTGATTCTGGACGCAACCATCCGCCAATGATGTCAAGGTAGTTGTCATATGTTTGCAAAACTATCAAACAATGTGGTAAGCCTTTATTCCTGTCCATATGATAGCATGTAGGCATTGTATTCTATTTGCTCATAAATGCGGAGATTAATTTTTGCCAAAAAGCAGATGATACGATTTAGTAAGCTCCGATAAATCCAACACTCTTTACACAACATAATTATTTTTTAGCATTTGAATATGGAAAGTGTATATCTTAGCAATACCAATAAAGAAAGGGGTAATAATATAGAGTAAATTTGCCGAAAAGTGTAAAAATTATAGTTTTTATCCACAACAATGTTTATTTACATGTCTATGAATTCTATGGAAAAACAAGTGCAGTGAGCTTTTACTCGTCCTGTAGATTACTACAAAGTGTCAGAACTGATGAATGGCAGGCAAAAAGTTCTCAAAGCTTTGAAAAATCAATAATATATTTATTTAGAACATTTTCATAAAAATATCTTAAAACTAAATATTTTTAAAATACATAATTGCTATAATAGAAACATTTTATTAAAGAAAATTCTAGTTGATCAAATACCTCTTTTTGGTAAGGTCAATGTTCTGCAGAGTAAAAAACATGTAAGAAAAGTGAATATTATGAAAGAAAAGTAGTTAGTTTGATTGAAGAGTGGGAATGCAGTTTGGAGACTGCCGGATATGGGGGAGTCCTGGCAAATCGGAGCCCATTCATCAAATATAACTAATTTCGCTTTCATTCAGTCAGCTCCAGATGATTATTAGTCATCCTTCATTCACGACAGTTGCCAAAGTTTCCTGCTCATAGATATTCACTGAACTCCATATTAAAGTAAAAATACCGCAGAAATATAGCGTTATGGCTGGTAATGATTATACCTTGAGAGATTTCGTAAATAAAATATTGCATATTTATCAATGATTATTTCCAATAATATAAGCAAATTTTACAGTCATATTACCTCAGTTCCATAGCATTGCTCAGGTTTCAAAAGAGTAGTAAAAGTATCCAACTACAAAAGTTTTATACAAACAATGCGATTCAAACACACATAGTCATTCTTCAGGCAACATCTAGAAAACAAGGTAAACTAGAGAGTGCTTAAAAATTGTATAACTTTAAAAAAATGCAAATTGAGCTGAATAATTTTTAAATTCTGTTTGGATTGTCTTGTGATCGAGATATAAACTTAAAAAGAAAATTACGTGTTCAAAACGCATTATGAATACGAAAATATTATTTGTGAGAACTTTCATTATTTTTTCTAACATTCCTTAAGGTGTTATACTGTACAGATGTAAAGCCATTTTATACCAGAAAACGGTTTCATTTTAAAATTTGAAATAAAATAAAGTAAGTTGACACATGACCACCACAGTTCTAATCGTTTGGACCAGTAGTTGACTGATAAAGAATTTTAAAAAAATGAAAAAAGTTGAAACAATACTACCCATTTTGAACAATTCGTACTTCTAGTCCATTTATGCAAAAATTAGCAATAAAAAAATTTGTAACAAAGTCGACGCAATACTACCCTGCTTGGAGCAGATTTTATATCGAGCCTTTATCTTTAAATTATAAAATATTCTGTTGTTGTAGTAGTATTCATATTATTATATGAATCGGTCCACCTCATAAAGGCTGCTTTCGTCAGTCGACCGGTTTGGTATATAGTGTATATTAAGTGATTTCAAGTAGTGCAGTTCTACTTGAGAATACATTACGCGCAAAACAGGTTGGGTAGCTCTACTATTTATAAGGTCCGATTTATCAAATAATATGGTTTTAGTAACCTCTGGTACTATCTTCTTTTTACTTTACTATAAGTAAAGTATAGTGATCGTGAAAAAATTCGATCTCGAGATTTTGATGGAATTACATGTTTTGAGGTCCCAGAAGTCGTTTTATGAAGTTTTTTCGATGATGTCTGTGTGTGTGGGTGGGTGGGTGCGTGGGTGGGTGGGTGCGTGTGTTAGCATTGCTTGTTACCACGCTACGGTCCATAATCTTTAATGAATCAAGTTGATATTTTACACAAAAATGGGCCCCATAAAGACGGTGATCCCTATTGTTTGGGAAGAATTATGCATGATGGGAAAGTCACTTTTTTTGCCAAAAACCGTTTGTTTAGAAAACATTTATTTCTCCTAAACTGACAACCCTAGAATTTTGAAATTTTGACATTATCTTTGGGGTTACAAATGCAACAAACGAAAAATATATTCAGAATTTTAAAACAACAGGAAATATTTTTTTTTCAATAAAATGTAAATATGTTGACTTATAATTGAATCTCAAATATTGTGAGAGCAATACAAGCCATATGTTTGATGGATCAGAATGAAACTATGCCTAAAAATAGAAAATTATGTGGAGAATGAGTTGAGATATTTTTTTTTCAAAATTACATTCGCTAATGGGGCGTTACAGTATGATTTCTGTTTTCCGAAAATGTTTTTTTGACGCTAAACGGCTCATTAAAAAATAATGAAAATTTGACCAAAAATGGAACAAAAAATTAGCAATTCATAAAAAAAAATCATGAAGTTTCAATTACGGGAAAGAGCAATAACGCTATAAAAACTGTTTGTTTATCCTAGACTAAGAGATCACCTGCTATACTTGTCGAATTTTTTGTATTTTTTTACATTGTTTACATTGACTTAGAAATTTTTTGAGCGAATCCACTAATATAAAATTGATTTTATAAAGGAACAGTTTAAATTGTTTATTGAATTATATGAGATGTAAGAGGAATAATATTGTGCAGGAAAATGATAACGCTCACTCAGAAAAAAGTCGTATATATGTTATTTGACAAAGGGGAAGGAAAATGATCTTATTAAATACTAAGAAACCATAAAATTCCCAGTATAATAATCCTATAAGAAACCAAAAATGTAAAAGATAATTCAAAATTGAAATCTTCCGTTTAGAGATTAATAAATGTAATTATCGTACATCTTTAATTATAAATCATCTTAAAACAATATTTTTTCTTTGCTGTTTATGATGTTTTTCAGAGAAAATAAGGGTATTTTCCTGTTTTAAATTTGAAAATTTTACTTTAATATTCAATGTAGAAGGATGTCAAGTAAACGATGTAAGAAATCCACTGGCTATTTGAACAAAAGCCATGTTCTCTTGTAGGAGAATATTTCGTATCAAGAAATGTTCACTTTGGGTTTTTCAAAAATGTTATTACTGCTGCAGTTATACTAATGAAATTATTTGCATTAGCTGTGTGATGTACAAAAATAAGTAAGTATAAGTAATATGTACAAATATATATTGATATGTCCTTCAATCACTATCTGTACTACCTCAGGAATGAAAGACTAATAATCATATCCCATTTAGATGTTTACATTATGCTTAAATGAGACGTTATATATTACATACTCAAGACATTTGATATTAAGTTACTTATGGTCAAATTGAGTGTAGGCCACTCCAGATTTTTTTTTTATTGTTTAAACTGATTCCCTAGCGGATGATAACGTCAGCCGTTTACCGGCTTTTTGTTTAATCGGCGATTCTACAGATTCTACACTGAGAGTCCTGAATTTGCCTACCTCAAGTGCATTTCAAGTGGGGATCTTTAACGGGTACCTGACATGCTATAGACTTGGTATTAACGGCTTAACGTCCTCTCTGAGGGACGACGTACTCAGATTTATTCACCTTCTGCATGAATAAATCGAGGACCAGGTGGGGATCGAACCTCGGACTACCTGCCCAGTGGTGACCATCCTCAGTTAACCACTGAGCTAACCTGGCCTCTCTGTGGTAACTAACAGGTATAGCTATAGTTTTGTGCAGAGGATTCTTGTTTATGTTCAGTACGTGTAAATGTATCTGTAATTAAAGTTGCTGTTTGTCATTTTATCTTTATAATATAATTTATTTTATATATTTTTCAATATTTATTATACATTATAAATATGCATGTAGCTGAAGTCCAAGTAAGCCGAAATTATTCTTTTGGACTTCCTTTTGGTCTAAGGTTGCCAGATAAATCATTTGGTGCTTTCATTTCAAATCAATGAGTTATGCTAGTACTCTCACTGAGTAGTATAGCCCTGTATTCTAAGACCTAAGCTACAAACATTTAACACTGAAATTCTTACATTAACCAATCTGCAACAGCAAACTTTCTTGTTTTCAGCAGAACCTTGTAAGAAGGGATGGGCAATAACTCTCGGCCACTTTAGAGGCTTTGGAAGATTTCCAAACCTCACTCAGATCCCAGTGCATGTACTATGTTATTCAATTAGCAGTTAACCATTAACTCAAATACTCTCATAAATCTAGTGCATTACAAATTTAATGAAACCAAATAACATTAATTTAAAACCACCTGTGACAAGTGTATATATACCGTTATCTTTATAAATAAAATAATGATTTTGTCTGTACATTGCTTAGAACTGACTCATTTCAAGTTTTCTTTACGTTTCATACATTGGAGAAACCGAATCCACCCTTAGAAAAATTTCTGTCGGTTTGTCGGTTTGTCGGTTTGTCGGTTTGTCCGCAAAACTTTGTCACAGGTAAACTCAGCTACCATAAGGCATATAAAGCTGAAACTTTTACAGTAGATTTGTGTAGGTCTAACGTAAAATATAGGCTATGAATTGATTGGAAATTCAACGTAGAAGTGAAGTTATCGACGTTTAACGCAAAAATGTTTGTCACAAGTAAACTCAGCCACCATAAGACATAGCGAGCTGAAACATTGACACTGGATTTGTGTGTGCCTAACTTAAATATGGGCTCTAAATAGATTATTAATTCAGTACAGAAGCGAAGTTATGGGGCTTTTAGCTGTATTTTCCTAACTTCACAGACAAGTTTGTTTTGAAAATACACAGGTGTGCCAAGTAGGTATTGTTAGTTGATTTTAATTTCAATTGAGCACATGAATATATTGCGTATTTGACATCATTGAAATGGTGTTTCACAGAGTTAAGGATGTGCTGTCTATTGAGAATAAATGTTTTGTAAACGAGCAATTCTCAGCCCTTAATATGAACAGGCATGAGAAATCAACAAACAAGTTCTTACGCTATATGAAGCCGAGGAAAGAACTTACAAGTCAGTAAAGAGATTGGATTAGTGATGAAGAAGCAGTTCATTATCTAATTGAATTTCTTGACTCTGAATTTATTTCTCCTGGACTGCCTGCTCATGAGTAAAAACTTAAAGTAGGAGCACCAATGATGCTGCAATTTATAGCAGTAACAAATTTCATGTTACGAAACATGAGTGACCCAAAAACTGTGCAACAGGACACGACTCTGAGTTCGTGCTCTACACAGATATGCCATAGAGGCGGACATAATGACTGGATGTGGTATTGGGGAGTCTTCCGAACCACTGTCTGTTTCCATTCAAATGATTGCAAGGTCCCCTCAGAGTCTATTTCGCAATGACGTTAACTAAGTCGCAAAGGGAGACTTTATCTAACGCAGGAATTCAAGTTAGCGAAACCAAGTTTTTCTCACATGGTCAACTGTAGTTTACTTGCTCAATAGTCAGAGGTTTCAACTGATTGTTCTTCCATGAACCTGAAGGACAGACAGCTAATGTAGTGTATACAGAGGCATTTGTTTAACACTGTACTAATAATGGTGTTTTCTACTATTCTATAATTTCTAATTATAGTATTAGTATAATACTATAATTGATATGTTGGAATACCAAGTATAATAGAATTTTAGATTCCGTCAAAGACGGGTACATTTGCTAGTGAATTATAAATTTCGTAAAATAGCTT
Source organism: Hermatobates lingyangjiaoensis (assembly GCA_026182355.1). Taxonomy (NCBI): domain Eukaryota; kingdom Metazoa; phylum Arthropoda; class Insecta; order Hemiptera; family Hermatobatidae; genus Hermatobates; species Hermatobates lingyangjiaoensis. The sequence goes on from JAPFBL010001927.1 coordinate 2,905,814, forward strand.
GAATTTGAGAATTCATGGAGCAATAAATTTTAAAATTAACAAGAGCTGTTTGTAAAAATTGAATAGAGCTGCTAATTCTAATTACTAAAGTATTCGTATACGTTTTGTGTAAAGAGTCATTAACGAATAAAAAAAATAAAATACTTATCTTTGTTTAGTTACAATTTTTAGCCATAAGGAAGAATATGGACTGTAAGGAATAAGAATATAACGTTACCAAGCCTTTAAGGTAATGAGCAATGTAGTTAACTAATTGTGAAAGCATTTAAAATGTGCTTACTGCCTCACTTGAACTTTTTAAATGGATGATTAATAGATTAGGATTGAATAAAAAATGGTTTGGAGGATTTTTATTTTTCAGTAAATTTCATTAGGTGCTAAAAACTTCTTGAGATTTGAATGAATTTTACAAGTAATGCAAAAGTAAGTTTGAATAAATGTTTACAAAATATTTGAGATTTTGCTATTTACGTTATGACTCATAAGCATTTCATTAGCTCACCAATAGTGCAAATGTGCGGTTGGGGACCCTTTTAAACTCATTGCCAACTAGTAAAGTCTTCTCTCTACAGCTGTTTAAAAAATGCCAAACATATTTAAAAATATTTAGACACCTGCTTTATTAAAGTTAAAATAACAAAGTAAATAACTATCAAAGTGTTTGGTTAAACATATTTCTTTGGATTTGCTCGTAAAAGATTTAATTGAAATTATTTAAAGTTCATTTCACAGTGATATAAGAAACAGATTTTTTGGTTGAATCGTTGAATCAGGAATGTTTTACCGTTTGTAAGATATGAGGAGAAGAACAAGAAAGAAGTGGAACTCTGCAGTAAATCAATCGAACAGTAGGTTGGAAGGGACTTTAGCGAAACTCATTCGGACTAGGTGCAGCATCGCTGCTTGTCCGCAGCCCTCCAGGAAGGAAGTATTAAGGGACTTTCTCCGCTGGAGTCGAGACGACTCTAGTTTATTTCCTACACAAGTATTCTACGTCGAAATTCCAGAAGAAGGTCAACGGAACACCAATCTGGTTCTTACTACTAACACAACATCTGCACCACAAGTGCAGACTACACCTGATACAATGGAACCACCATTACCTGTTCCGCCCCAAAATCCACCAACTGATGAACAAGAAGAAGTAGAAGAGGTTTGGGAAAGGCAAGAAGAAAGTACACCTGTTTCTGATGAAGCTCAAGACGGAGATTCTAATCAAGAAGGGACGGAAGATGCTTCAAATATGAGTTTGTTGGTTAATGTGCCATCTACGATTTCCACAGCTGAAGATGAATCTCGCCAACTTGATGATAGTGAATCTGTTGACAGCTCTGGTCCTACACCGCAACCCGCACCTATTCTAAACATCGAAGAAGAAAGGCGCTGGCTGCGGTACAGAGTAGAGCAGTTGTCACGAGATGAATGTGTCGTCATTTGTGTCTTAGGGCATATGATCCTCAACGAGGAAGAAATATACGGGCGAAGAGACTGCTTGCCTACTGATGAAGAAGCAAGACAATCACTTCTTTGTCTTGCAATGGGCAGTCACTGGGATTTGGTCAATCTAGGCATCGTCATGGACTGGGCTGACAAACTATCCCCTGCCTTCAGGAATCTGGAGACCCTCGGAGTGAGGGATCGGAGCTCAGCAGGTAGAAGACTTCTCGAGCTACGCCTCGACGCTTTCTTGGGAATCCAACTCAACCGAGCCAATCGTCCTGCTCATTGAATCAGTTGAACAACCCCACCTTTCGTTTATTGATTTGACACGACATAGAATCTCTTTTAAAAGTGTTCATTTCAAATATAATTCGGCATCTCTCGATTCAAATCAATATATTGAGTTTTTCTTTTCTATAGATTATTATGTATTATCTTTTAAGATGGAAAAAAATAACTAATGCTTTTTCACTGTACTCATATAGTGATGTTTCAGGTTACACTACCATTGGATTTGTTTATGAAAAAAAATTGATTTATTATTAATGTCATTATGCCCTGCAATACTAATAGCCAAGTTCATTTAAATGTCACCCTTAACTCATCGAAAGTGTCTTCAAACAGAGATAATGCATGTTGTTGAATACTAAGCTCTATGCAAATTAAACATCTCACGAACAGACTACTACAAACAAGCTGTGCTTAGACTCAAAAGAGCCCAGAGATTAGTTATCACCCTGAATAGAGCAAACACTTGCTGACATTTAAATAAACAACTTCAAAGTACCTTAGTAAAGTACATTCAACTAAGGACATTATTAAAATGGTTAATAATACCTTAAAATGTATATTGAGTTACTTATCAAGATATAGGTAATGAAAAAATGTCCTGATTTACAGAATGATTAATAATATTCCGTCCAATGGTTGATTGATTTGTATCCAGAGAGAAACAAATTTACAGCTTATTTATGATTAAGAAATTTTGTCATTGTTTTACTTTAATAGTGGTGAAAACTTTTATAAAACTTTCAAGATGAGAATGATTCAGATACTGAACAATCAGTTTTTGATTTTGCAAATTCAATATAAAAAGTAAACAAATAAAACATTTCTATCAGTTTGAGGATATTCTTTTATTATATAAAGCTCTTATTCATCAAACTTGAAAATGAAATTGTTGTTCAGCGATCTACACACAAACTACTAATGGCCTTGCAGTACTGATATTGATTTCACCGTTGTTACTGAATGTATAGTACTCAGGAGAACCGATTCTGGTATTTTACAGTTACCAACCAGGAAAGACGACATTTTGATCAAATGATTCCATTGCATTAAGAAAGTAGACTACGTATGTAATTCATCATTACATAGTTAGCTGATTTTTTTGCCTTATTTATACCTTTTATCATTTGATTCTAACGTTATAAAACAATTAGTACTAAAAAATGAATCTCTCTTTTTACAGCAACAGAAATAAGTATATTTTTGGAACTGACTTCACGCCAACTGTTGTTGAAACAACTTGGTTGTTAAACTTTTGCTTTAAAACTAAAGAATTTTCGGTAGCATTTTTTTCTTATGGGGGGGGATGTTGCAAGAAAGTATGACAATTATAGTTCACCCGAATATAGTAATAAACAAATTAAAAATATAATTTATTTATATTAGATAAGCATTTAAATTTTCATATATAATATTCATGATAGATTTTATGATAAAATAATATAACTAGACGATGTATTGTTTTCTGTGCTTAGTACCTGGTCAGTTCATATTCCCTAGCTCAGGTTACAGTTTAAATCTAAATTAGTTACAATAGTTAATGTGTATTAATCAAAAAACATGTACTACCCATATAAAAGGAGATATTGGCGTTAGCTGTTTCGACAAAACAGCTCTGGACTTCGGGCCCGGTGCGTTCCTGATGCATTACTTATATCTGCTTTCCTTTTTGTTCTGAATAACATTTTAAATAAAAGGGCTCGTAAATAATTTCTTTAAAAAATTTTCCGGCAACGTTTACCTTCCACGTGGATGAATGTTTAGATAGTGTCGAAATGTGGTTAGCTATAAACGATAAAGGACATTAAAAAAGCAGCAAAATATTTAAAATGAGGTAGGAAAATTGAAGAAGGGTTGCAAATTACTTTAGCAACGGTTGATTGATACGTTGTATTACTGCTGTCTTTTTCGCTAAAGGGATAAAATTTACACAGAGATTTGAATCCAAGATCCGATAGTCGACGATTTTCTGTTCTTCACTAGCTCGCCTAACCTATAAAGATCTATTCATTAGAATCACGTTAGGTGTTGGTAGCTACAAATTAAGTTCTGCTCCCTGTAATTTAAACCCAGTGTATGGTCACTTTTTCTAAATTGAAGCATAAAACCGAGGTATAATGTTATATAAATATTTATTCATTAGAATATTTTTTGTTAAAATATGTAATATGGAATCAAGTGGTCCTAATACCCGTGGGTGGCATTATAAAATAATGCCAGATTCACTAAAAAGAGATGCCAAAGGTTTACGGCCCTTATTTTGAGCATATTTGAAAAGAAAGTGCGAGTAAAAAAACATTGATAAAAAGTAGGTAAATATTTGAAATATTTGCTTGAAAGAGACCTGTTGGACACCCTAGTGTATCTCCTTACTTCCCATAGACTTCCCTTCAATATCACGTCTAGGAAAGCAAATTCACCTGTCTGACTGTTTAAGGAAACAATGCTGTTGTCAGTGTTCATGTAACAAAACATAAATCTAAGCATGATGCCAATAATTTAACTTCAAGCTGGAAATATAACCATTTTTTTGTATTTGAAAGACTTCACTCTTTACTGTAAAGTTTAATTGTTGCAGTTAAATAAAACAGAGACAGCATTAGTGCCAGCCCTATGTTATTCTTAGTTCTTTTTATTTTGTGGTTGAATCCTTATTTTAAAAGTGAAAAAGAATTTCCTATTCATATGGATGAAAGATGTGTCTTTAGTCTTACATAAAATATAATTATATCCCATTGTATACTAATATCCCTATATATTGTAGACCTGTTTGGAAATATATATTGATAGTCAGTTCAAAATACATGTATTATGAAGAATATGTTATTGTGACCTTTGTGAAGCTTTCGCAGAGTTGGTACTCTAGTGACAGTGAAGTATCAATAGGGCCTACTGGATCTTGAAGGACTCTTAGAAAGAGGGGAGGATTGATGCATTATACCAGGGGTTCCCAACCAGAGGTGCGAAAAGTAGGGCTATAACTTTTTAGCAATTTCCTTGGTTTAAAAAAATTTTAGCACTTTTAAGGACAGATATTTTTAAGGAAATTTTCAAAAGTTAGGCGTGTTAGAGTACCATACTTGTATGAATGATCTAAGTTTATCACTGAGTTTATTAGCAAACGTCTTGGAAGTCAGCCTTTTGATTTTATTATCTTATACATATTTCAAGAAAGCAATTATTTGTTGTCAGGAAATTATATGTTTGATTACCGTTGACTTTATACATGTAAGAATTTTATTCTTAACATCTCACATTAAGTTGTTAAATATTTAAACATTTTTCATTATACTTCTAAACATCAATTTTATTTCAAAGCATTCACTCAAAAAATTTCTTCTAAGTCAATGTAAAGAATGTAAATAAATGTAAACAAATACGACAAATATAGCAAGTAAACCATTATTCCAGGATCAATATTCAATTTTTTAGCTTTATTGCGCTTCCCTAATTGAAATTTCATGAATTCTTTATTATAAATTGTTAATTCTCTATTCAATTTTTTCGGAAAAATTTAATTGTTTTTTAATCAGCCGGTTAGCGTCAAAAAAAATTTTTTTTTGACAACAGAAAATGCACTCTAAATTTTGTGACCTTTGTAAACATTGATTGATGTGATTTTGAAAAAAAATTATTTCAACTCATCCTCGAAAAAACGTTTTATTTTTAGGTGTAGTTTCATTATGATCTGTTAAACGGTATGGCGTTTATCTCACAAAGCTCTTACAAGCTTTTAGATTGTAAAAAAAAGTCACAATTTTTAACTTTTATTAAAAAAATTCCTGTTGTTTTAAAAATCGGAGGATATTTTTCATTTATTACTTTTGTAGCCTCATACATAATGCTCAAATTTTAAGACTGTAGAATTAGTAGTTTAGACAAAAAAAAATCTTATCTAGAAACAGGTTTTTGGCAAAAATGTGACTCTCATCATGCATAATTGCACCCAGACAATAGGGCTCATTTATACTATAAAGCTTGATTTCGTGTAAAATATCAATTTGATCCATCAAAGATTTTGAATCACAAAGATTCCGTAGCGTGGCCATAAATTTTGGATATACTCGTATACTTACCCATCCCTCCCCATACATAGACATCATCGAAAAAACTTAATAAAGCGACTTCTGGGACCTCAAAAGATGTAATAATTCCGTCAAAATCTCGAGTTCAAATTTTTTCACGATCACTATACTTTACTGTGTAAAGTAAATACTGGTAAGGGTTCAATATTTCTTTATTATTTACCTTTGTCAAATAATCTAAAAAAAATTACCCATGATAAGGTTGAATATTTTTAACTTAAACTGACCTAAATAAAAATAATGGAGTTTCTACACTGAACTTAACTAAAAGTTCATCTGTTATCGGAAATAAAGAGAAAGAAATTTAATTAATTTATTCACTTTAATATGGATTCTGCATTTTGACAAATATAATACATATATGATCGGTAAGTTTGTTTAAAATAATTGAACACTATTGCAAAGGTCTCTTACTTTTTGATGGTTATGACTCAATAACTCATTATAAAAAATACGAAATATATTTAAGAAATGTGTTTTAAATGAAAAAAAAAAAGAAATCATTTAGTAATAAAATCATATATATAACATTATAAAAGTAATACATATATACTATATAGTAATTAAAAGTACATAGGTTGAATTATATTAATTTAACTCCTATAAGTCTGTAATTGAAATTGGTAATGATAAAATCAAACACGTTCCCAGATCGAAAGGTTTGTAATTGGCATTGATGTTACTAACTGAGTTATTAAACAAAATAAGATTTAACAAACAATGTAAACTGAGTGTTGTAAAGAAAGTATTAGTTTTTTATGTATTTCAATATGTTGCAATTTTTTTGGTTATCATTTAGAAAAGTTTAACAAAAATTTACTTGGGTTATTTTCAACTTACCTGTGTAAATGAAATTTAATGCAGGTCCTTTGTTTAATAGTAATACATATTACCATGAAAAAATATAGTATATTTTAACAATGGTACATTTTATATAGATCTCAAACTGTTTTAACATTCAAGTTGAATTAACTGTAAATTAATAATACTTTATACAGTTTACATATACTTAGCATATGTAATAAATAATTAGTGTATATCCATTTGATTGCATGTAATATGAAATGGGGAAAAAAGGCTAAATAATATAAGTTACCCCAGTAGATAGTGAGATTACATATGATAGTTGATACTATTCAGTGCTACCTAAGTTGCAGCACTGACTGACTGACTCATGTTGCAGGGCGCGTCATGTTGGTAGTGGCAGGCCGGGGCGGGCAGCCGAAGCCGAGGACGCGGTCGGCCGGAGTTCCTCGCACACGGCTCTCTACTACTCCCCTCCTGGCACCTCCTACACCATCGTCGAGCACAAGAAAAGACCTATTTCTCCTGAGCAGGTAACGTTTACTCTTTTAATGTCTTAAATACAATACATTTTAGTGTAATACCTGTAAATTATTTTTTGAACTACAATTATAATTAAATACTCAAAATAATCTTTTGAAATGTATATGTAAATATGACAAATTTTTTTAACAATTTAAATTGGTGTATTTAAACACCATAAAATAACCAAATCATTCATTGACGGTTAAAAGTTCCAGTTTCACAATTGAATTGGGTTTGAGTCATATGAAAAATGCACAGTTTGAAAGCAGATTGAATGAACGAAAAGATTGAACTGTGGCAAGGAGAGCATAGAATGTCCGTGCTTTTAAATCGAGATTGGCGGATACAGTAATCATTTTGTAATTTTTTGTACTTTGTTTTTTATTGATTGTTATTCAAAGGCTAATATTTCAGGAAATATTCTGCGATTAAACGTGAAAGGTAAATTGAAATCTAATTCGGTCATAGACGTCTACAGAATGCGGTCAGTTTGTAAGGTGGTAATTGAGATAATTATACAGAAATTTACAGTGAATGATAGTAACAGTTATGGTTGTAGCACTACAGAGGACTTTTGATTTTGACCCTTCTAATAATGGAACAAGTTTGACAGTTAGAAGTACAATTTGTTCTATTCCTTGAACAAGATTAGGAGGCTTGGGAGAGATATGGAAAAAGATGCTGTTCCAATCAACAGAGTTTTCTGTGAAAATTTCACTATCTTTTTAAAGATAGGAGAAGAAAAGAAAAAGAAGGTTGAATAGAAAAAGAAGTTTATAAAAGAATGCTTGTTGACATGGGACAGTTGAAGTCATCACAGAGGGAGAATCACGTCAATCCTTACTGGGCCTTGATCAGGGAGCTATCCCACGAGTCAGAACAGAACTTTCAGTCAAGGAAGAAAGATAGCTGGGTTATAGAAATATCGTCCTTAACGTTTTTAGTACAATGTACTGTATTTAATGTTATTACAAATTAGATGAATGTGGATAGATAAGACTATTTATATTTATAACTATTATAGTTTTATCTGGGTATAATTATCTCAACATGAGGAGCTTGGAAACCGTTACAATGATGGTTACAATCAATAATCTTATATATCTCTATTAATTAAAGAAAGGTTTTGTCTGTACATTGATTAGAACTGACTCATTTCAAGTTTTCTTTACGTTTCATGCATTAGAGAAACCAAATCCACTCTTAGAAAAATTTCTGTTGGTTTGTCGGTTTGTCTGCAAAATTTTATTACAAATAAACTCAGTCACCATAAAACATATCAAGCTGAAACTTTGACAATAGATTTTTGTGTGTCTAGTTTAAAATACAAGATCTGAATGGATTCGAAATTCAACGTAGAAGCGAAGTTATGGACGTTCAAAGTACAAAAGTTTGTCACAAGTATAGTCAGCTTCCGTGAGACATAGCAAGCTGAAACTTTGACACTAGATTTGCGTATGTCTAACTTAAATTATAAGCTCCTAATGGATTGAAAATTCAGTGTAGAAGCAAAGTTATGAACTTTTAAGCTGTTTTTTGCTAACTTTACAGACATGTTTATTTTGAAAACACACAGATGTAGCAAGTAGTATTGTTAAATAACTTTAATTTCATTTGCGTGTATGAATATATTGCGTATTTGAGCTTATTGACAAGGTGTTTCCCGAAGTTCAAAATGTGGCTTCTATTCAGAATTAATGGCTTTGTGGACGAGCAATTCTCACCCCTGCAAATGCAGGCAGGGAAAATCAACAAACAAGTTCTTACTCTATATCAAGCGGAGGAAAGAACTTTCAAGTCAGTAAAGAGAGTGATTAGTGATGAGGAAGCAGTTCATTATCCAAATGAATTTCTTGACTCCGCGTCTGCTCTTGGATACCTGCTCATGAGTAAAACTTAAAGTAGGAGCACCAATTATGCTGTGATTTACTATCAGTAACAAATTGCATGTATCGAAACGTGGTTACCCCAAAACTCTGCAACGGGACACGACTCTGAGTTTGTGCTCTGCACAGATAGGTACGCCATAGAGGCGGACATCATGACTGGGTGTGGTACTGGGGAGTTTGTGTGTACACCACGCATATAATTGATTCCGAGCCACTATTCGTTTCCATTCAAACAATTACAATGTCCCATCAGCCTCTGTTTTGCAATGACGACAACTAAGTCGAAAGGGGAAACAGTATCTACAGCAAGAATTGACAAGTTTTTCTCGTTGACGTTGATATGTATATACATATAGATTTGTTTCACACTCGTACTTAAAGAGATATGATGTGAAAAGACATGAAAACCAGCTCTTAAATTGATTTCCGTGAGGGACATGCGGTATTGATTTAGACAGAGGGAAGTGAACTTTGACGTTTTGTGATGCAATAATACTGAACACTGGGATCATTATTGACAGCACTTACTATCAACTTTACTGATTAAGTCTTCAAAACATTTGGATTGTCAAAGGCCAATTGTGAATAACACTGAGACGACGTATTGATAAGACTTTGCAGAAAGTCAATGATGTGCCAACTTTGAACCGGCTGGCATTTATCTCTATAGCTGGCCTACTTAGCTTCTAAAATATAGATTCAATGAACCAGATATTTCATGTATAAGTGAATGGAATCCGAATAAGCCTTAGAAGATTCTGTTTTTAACTTTCAGCTAAATATATCATGATTTTATGAGTGTATAAATCATCTTTTATGAGTGTAGAAAATCTTTGTTGGTGAAATACATGGGATAAAAATTTTCCTTACAAATCAACAACTAAAGGTGTATAACACTAACTGATTTGAATTAAAACAAAGTTGAATACTTAAATCAATATCTGTGGTAATAACAGTATTGTTCAATGCAGTTTAAGGTAAGCTGACTGCGTTGTTGAAGATAGTGCTTAGAGCTCTGAACAGAGGTTGAATAATAGACCAGAATCTCTAGAGCAAGAGATAACAAATGGATGAAGACATGAGGGACACGCATACAGCAGACATTGGATCACATTAATCTTGCACATCCAGCGAATACGGTCATCACTTCCCAAATTGGCTGCCATCAAACATCACACAGTACTCCATCCCTAGATCCGGAGAGTCACATTACATTTACCAATGTATCCATAGCCGAATGCATCTTCATCATCCTTAGTTTATACCAAAATATTACTCCACATTGCACTTACTCATTCAGTAAGATGGATGCTTTTGGAATTAAGTACATTTATATATCTGGAACACTGAAGTAAATTAAGACTTCAAATAATAATAAAAAACATAACATTTATGACTCTAATATAAGAACTATGAAGCCATCAGTTCATTTCATAAACCAATATCTATGATTGGAGTGGGCTGTAAAATGTATGGAAAGAAAAAAACATAATATCAATTGTAATTAAAATTTGACTAGATTTATAGAAGTTAAAATGTTATAGAGTGAGCTAACATAGTGAGACCCAGTGATTGGACTCCAATTTCTGAAAATTTTGGAAGTAGACTTTTGTTGATTTTCATCTATATTCTCCTTATTCCAGAGAAAAGTAAATTAAAAACATATTAATAGAGAAATAAATTTAACTTCTCGTTTAATTGTTTTTGAAGTTGGACATGTTCTATTATTGATTATAAATATATTAATTATATAAAATAATATGATTAGTAACACCACAAAGGTTGCTGGTACCGCCGTATGAAAATTCAACTATCTTACCTTACTAGTACTATTCTATCTATTAAAATATAAAATATTAACTATGAAATATAAACTTCTTTAAAGTATGAACTTGTCCATTTTCCAGAGCAGTCTGAGTATTTCACTCTTTGGGCAGTTGGTTATTAGGTGGAATATATGAAAAAAGTTTCTATATAAAGAATTTTGAAAAACAAACCAATGGGTTTTTGAACAAGTAGTATAGTTGTCTGCTTACAGTGATGAGGCAGAAACAATAATGATAGTTTGTATGTCATGTCATCAGATAAAAATGTCAGTATATATTAATAAAGATCAAGTTATTTTCTTAAATACTAAAAGATGGAGTGTTATCTTTATCTATAATACTCAGAACCCAGGTATTTAAGCAGCTATAAGTCTTGCATACCATTGTGATGATAATATAGATCTTCACACCAGTGAGCGCTCCTTATTTGTATTTCAGTCCGTTTAAAGAGGATCAAGATTGTCTAACTACTCAGTGTAAGTAGGTAATCCTGAGGAGGACTCTAAATGTTTGAAACGCATTATTTTTTTAATGTACTTTGTTTACGTTCTTTTTTTTATAATTTTTAATAATCGACTGAGTAAAGTATTATGGTTTATTACCTTAATTTAAAAAAATTAGAGGGGCTTTACTTTAAGTAAACTTAATATCAAACTTCTTGGGTATATAATATATAATGTCTCATTTAAGCATAATATAATAATATTTCAGCATAATCGTCTAAATAGGAGATGTTCATTAGTCTTTCATTCCTGAGGTAGTACAGATATTGATTGATGCACTTAGCAATAGATAAGCCTTTTTTGTATGTCACAGAAATAATGGATATACAATCATTAGTATAACTACAGCAGTAATAACATTATGAAAAGTCAAAGTGAAAATTTGCTTCATTGAGATTCAGGCCACACTGTTTGGGTCAAATTCAAATTTTACGTAAAAATGGCACCTATAGTTTAGATGTATCCTATTATTTTTGGGCATTATTGCATAATGAAAAAGCCAATTGTAGGGCTAAAATGTCATTTTGAGAACAGTTTTTCCTTAAACTATTTACTCTAGAATTTCAAAATGTTGGTATTATTATAGCATTAACATCTGCAATAAGGAATGAAAGTTTCACCATTTTTCAATAACCAAAAAAGTCAGAACCAATTAATCATAAAATGAAAGACTGAGTCTTGTCTTTTAATAATGTAGCTATTGTTAGAATGTACTTATCATAGATTATGAAGTAAAATAAAATAAAATTGTTTGCAATAAAATGTAAAAATTTGGACTTACAATTCAGCAAATGATAAATAATCAAAAAAGAAACATAGTACTATGACATAAACTTTAGGCATCACAGACTTAGGCACTAGTTAATAGAAGGTTATATAAACTTATATTTTAACGATTTATTATATTTATTTTTTATTATTTTATTTTTACCGATTTATTTTTATTTAAAGATAGACAAAGTCCGAATCCGGTCTAAGGACCACCACTACTACCACCAGAGACATACGACGTACGACGGCAGTTCATCCCTAAATCCAAAACATCTATGTTATTGTAGGGTAAAAAGCTAATGAAATGGTCTCCACATATAAAAATTTAATCGTATAAACAACGCGTTTCGAACACGTAGTGTTCTTCCTGAGTTGTTTATACGATTAAATTTGTATATGTGGAGACCATTTCATTAGCTTTTTACCCTACAATATTGAGTAAATACGACATAATAACTGATTGCACTTCGTTAGAACATGTATGTTTTTTTTTTAGGGTGACTATAGCAATGTGTCATAAAAACACAGTGCTTCAACGCCTCCAAGAAGCTCAGCATTTTTGCTGGTTCCAGCGGTGAAAGTTTTTTCTATGGTTTTGTTAAGTGTCTCGAAGCACTTACCTCTGTGCAGTAAAGTTGCCTAACAGTCAGTCAGCAGGTGCAACTGTTTCTTCCTTTTTGCAGAATCTGCATAAACCATTATTGATAATGTCCATTCAGGCTCCCTACGTTTAATGAGAAAGTAAGTTCCTTTCTCCTTCTTCGGGTCCTCAGGTGAACTTGTGGGAGGTTCGCTCCCACTTGTTATTACTTTTGGACCCTCTGCACTTCCGGAGGATGGTCTCCGGACTTCCTTCTCCTTAGTATCATACAGGGAAAAATCCCTGTATCTCTATCGGTGGTATTTTGTCCGCTCCGGCAGAGTACCGCATACCGGAGTTATTTACTCAAGGGGGTCGCCTGGTACCCTTGAGACTCTGTTCATAATACAGTAACCCCTGTATCATCCATCCTTCGGCCCGGATTGCATAACACCTTAGATTGAGGCTGGAATAAAAGGAGGGGATTTGGGGATTAAGAAGGTTGTGAAACGAAGGTGGTCAGGCCCAGCCCCTGATCACCTTCTCCTCCTCTTTCGTTTGTCCCTGTTTATAGCAGGTTAACAGGGTAGCCTTGTGAAGGTCGAAAGTCGGTGTTCAGTGTTAGAGGCTATTAGTGGCGCTTAATCACTCCATTACTACCCCAACATCTATATATGCACATTTAACACATAAATTGAATTAGCAGTAGAAAAGATAACAGTATATTTCTTGTCCTGGAAACATTCTAAGATGCGAATTCTATGATGTAATTACTTGATTACATTATAAATAGAATCTGGTAACTGGTTTACAAGAACATTCCTTATGCTGGAATGTCACTAAGTGTTAGCAAACGTCAAAATCGACTGTACCTGTTGTTAGAATGTACTTATCATAATTTCTGAAATAAGCAGCTTCAAATCTTTTAGTTGATTGTTGAACTTGTATGAAACGCTTTCTTATGGTTACGAACAAATTAATTTAAACTTTTAAATAACTTCTGAGTATAATTTATTTATACTCATTATAATTACAATTAAACAGCTTCTGAGTAACTAATTACTCTACAAGACTTTCTGAAGAGTCAACTTAAAGAGTTCTTTAGTAGTAAAATTGAAGTATGCTGTTCTATTACTCTGTTTCAAGGCAAATGGAAAAAGCCAGTGACGTAAGAACTAAGAAAAACGAATACGACAAAAGTGAACGGTATAAAAGTCAAATTAATTCTATTGTATCAAAATGGATTTGAATTTTTCATCAGAAAAGGGAAATACTTTCAGGTTTTGTTAGCTTTTTCTTTGAACTGAATGCACTAAGAAGATGAGGAAATTCGCTGGTTGGAATGTCAATATTGACATAGGCTCCCAGGTAGCTGCTTAGCCGCCCCCCACTTTGGCCCTCTCTTTACTTAGTACTTCTTCAAATGGCTCCTTCCTCTTTATACTTCTTGATGCAAACATTAACTACATCTCACTTGTATTTACAACCAGTTCGTTATTTTCAAAAAAAAAATTGGAATGACACAAATTAATAATACGTATACATTCATTTGTTGGAGGCCAAGATAAGTAGTCCAGCAGTTTTTTACGAAGCATTTCTTTCAATATAAACACAAAATAATCACATTTCCATTACTTATAAAAGCTGAATTTTATCAATTTTGATGTAATATTTTTATTATAATTTATATATTAAACATTACTAACGATTATGTTTAGATAGTATGAAATATATTAGACAATAGTTCAGTGAGAGATTAAATTATTTATTAATTAAATTATTTAACCTTTCATATTTTTGATTACCTGTCTCAACTTGTTCTAATAACAGGTTCAAACAGACTCTTCAATTCTTTGCTACATCTGTTTTCAGTCAATGAATATTTTACTACTCTAACATCTAGTTGTTTTCATCCTTTCCAAACTACTATTAAATTATTTCTTTCCATCCAATGAAGGAATTGTATCAAATAAAACATAAAAAAATGCTGCTATATTCTTCTTGCACAATCATATCTAAATTGTCAAGAAAAGTTCAGAAACAATCTAAAGAATTAGATACACAAGATTAATGTCCACTCTTACATTTTTGTCATGCTGTTCTTTGATGATACTTATTTCTTATTCTTCCGTTTTTTTCTCACAATTAAACTTTAAACAGTTTTGATCTTGGAATGGAATAGATTAAGTATTTTCTTAACAGGATACGATTAGTTTTTAAAATTAAAATAAATATTTTAATGAGAATGACTCAGTTTTATATTATTTTTGTTTAAAAGCTTCCAGTGCAAAAGAAAATATAAGAAATCATATAGCAATCAATCAACATATCCAAAGTCAACGGTTATACCTGAAAATAGAATAAAATCAAAAATGCTTCTCTGACATTGATGAGTATTCCTGGTTCTAATTAAACTTTAAAACAGAAATTTCCATACTTTTAAAACCATTTTCATCAGACAAAATATTGATATCTTTAACAAAACCTATTGTTTCAATCAAGATACATAATATATAGAACTTGATAAGTATATTGATAGAGGAATTGAGTAGAATAAAAACTGTTTATCAGAGTAAACTGAAGGCATGTGGACATAAAAGAATATTACCCTGAATGCAATCCAGGTGGAGTTTTAGTAAGTACAGGAGGCATTACTAGGGATAGGATTTATGATTGAGAAAGGAAGTGGAAGAATACCTGAGGTTAATAACAAGAGAAGTATGATAGCTGTAAAGCCCACGTCATTCCATTTCCCTGACAGGATTAGGAGACTGGGGACTTTCAGGTTAGGAAGTCTCCGAAATGAAATAGACAGGAGATTGTTAAAAATAGTCTAAGTAGGAGAAGGAGATGAGGGAGAGAGAAGAGTGCAGTAGGTGAAAAGCGCCTTAATAAGAGTGCCTTAATATATTGTTAAGGTTATAACAGTTTTCTACTATAAGCCAACTGCCATTGTCTCTTTACTACATTTTATGATCCTTTCTTCCTCAAGACCGAAGAATGAGGAAGTTGGAATGAGGAACCTCAACATATCTTCAATTTAACTAAAGAAGGGTGTTACTGGCATTTTGAAAGACGTTAATAGATAGATGATTCAGACAACTTATTACTCTGTCTCTCAACAGCAATCAATCTCCTGGTGAACTCTCAAAACAGAGAAACCTGAAAAGTCACCTTGAAACTAATAGTAGATCAAGCACCCATCTCACCACAAGAATTGTTGGAAAAATTAAAAAAAACCATACGCTTCTTCACAACAGCCTGTTTGTGCACTTTGAAATAAATCAATGACTTTTTTCGTTGTCAATGGAATTACAAAACCCAAACTCTTTCTTAGGCATTTGATAGTCACTATCATCTCTGTGGAAGAGATAAGGATTATCTATTCTAATCCTTATTCAGAAACAATCTAAAGAATTAGATACACAATATTAATGGTCAGTATTGCATGTTTGTAAGGCTGTACTTGAATGATACTTATTTCTTATTCATCCGTTTTCTTCTCACAATCAAGCTTTAAACAGTTTTGAAGACAAGACTGTGTATTATATTTGAATCAACATAAGCCTTGTGTACGCTTCCTTCGATAAACAGAATATGGATTCATTACTGTTAACATGCACATTAAGAAACCTCTTCTCTCATATAATTGCTTTATGCACACTCAAACGGTATTATTATTATTATTATTATTATTATTATTTATTATTTGAGGGTGACTATAGCACTGCATCTTAAGAAAAAACTGTTGTTGATAAACTATCATTAGAAATTACTATTAAAAAATCAACTTTTCTGACGTTATGAAATTACTTCCAGAATGACAGTCTTAAAACACCATCCATAGATGATAAAGAATTTTGTCATTGATTGGATATAAGCCAAGGTTTCATTTTTCTTTATAGTGGATATCTAAGCAATAGCATAAGCCAAATAGTTTCCAAGTAAGGACTGCATTATCGTTATATAATTTGAACAAAACAAGAATATATGCACTATTTATGGCCATTTATATATTTTATGAAATCTTAAATAAATAAAGAACGTTTGCCGTTGGTTTTCATTAATTATATTCATATTAGGGAAGTCATGGGTTGATTCCAACAGGCACTTATTAAACTTGTATAAAAAGGAATATTGTTTTCAATTTCTCCATTAATTTGTATGCAGAGGTGGCCGCTTGGATATTATTAGTCACAGAAGGTTTCCCAGTCTATGCGTTTTAAGAGTTACTTAGATGAAGACAGGAAATTAGTCGCCAGAGACAGAGGGATGAATATTCTCAATTTTACTGTTTTAAGTTATTCAGTATTGTTATTAAATGAGCTATTAGTTCATAAGTATTCATTAGTCGGCTGTAGTAAGTCTATAAACCATTATATCATAAGTAGTATTTAAAATAAAATATAAGTAAATAAAAAAATGAACCATATTACAATGTAAGTTGTTTTCAAAGCGTTAACCCACGAGGTTTGATGGTTCATCTCTATATATCAAGTTGTTGAGTTTGTTTGTTTATTTGTTTGTTTGTTTACCCATTTTCCGTAAAAACCTGAAATCTTTATAAATAAAATAATGATTTTGTCTGTATATTGCTTAGAACTGACTCATTTCAAGTTTTCTTTACGTTTCATACATTGGAGAAACCGAATCCACCCTTAGAAAAATTTCTGTCGGTTTGTCGGTTTGTCGGTTTGTCTGTTTGTCCGCAAAACTTTGTCACAGGTAAACTCAGCTACCATAAGGCATATAAAGCTGAAACTTTTACAGTAGATTTGTGTAGGTCTAACTTAAAATATAGGCTATGAATTGATTGGAAATTCAACGTAGAATTGAAGTTATGGACGTTTAACGTAATAATGTTTGTCACAAGTAAACTCAGCCACCATAAGACATAGCGAGCTGAAACATTGACACTAGATTTGTGTGTGCCTAACTTAAAATATGGGCTCTAAATAGATTATTAATTCAGTACAGAAGCGAAGTTATGTGGCTTTTAGCTGTATTTTCCTAACTTCACAGACAAGTTTGTTTTGAAAATACACAGGTGTCGCAAGTAGGTATTGTTAGTTGATTTTAATTTCAATTGAGCACATGAATATACTAGCAAACGTACCCGTCTTTGACGGAATCAAAAATTCTATTATACTTGGTATTCCAAAATATCAATTATAGTATTATACTAATACTACAATTAGAAGTTATAGAATAGTAGAAAATACCATTATTAGTACTGTGCTAAACAAATGCCTCTGTATACAAAGATTAGATTTTAAGTTAGATATACACAAATCTACAATCAATGTTTCAGCTTTATATGTCTTATGGTGGCAATATTTTGTGGACAAACCGACAAACAGAAATTATTCTAAGGGTACATGAAGCTACTCTGAAGTATGAATCGTAAAGAAAACTTGAAATGAGTTAGTTCTAATTAACGTGCTCCCAGTCAAAAGCTAGTACGCAAGCCACTGGGCTACTCTGGTTCCATACCTTACTTTTTACCAGTGTTTATATTACGCAAATATTAAATTAAAAAAAAAAATTTTTTTGTATTTATTTATAATACATTTGCACTACTGTCATCGGCGAGCAAGCAAGCTACTGGCTACCCTGGCTAGATCCCTTTACTTTATTACCATTTTTTATATTATCCACATTTTAAATTCAAATAAATATTTGTTTGTTACATTTATTTATAATACATTTGCACTACTGTCATCGGCGATCACGCAAGCCACTGGTCTACTCTGGTCCCATACCTTACATTATTACCAGTGTATTTATTAAGCAAATATTAAATTAAAAAAAAAGTTTACAGTTATATATAATACATAGCAAAACGTACCCGTCTTTGACGGAATCAGAAGTTCTGTCATTTTTGGTATTTCAAAATGTCATTAGAAATTATAGAAGAGTAGAAAATACCATTATTACTACAGTGTTAAACAAATGCCTCTAAATACACTACATTAGCTGTCTGTCCTTCAGGTTCATGGTCGAAGAAAGAGTTGAAACCTCTGACCCTTGAGCAAGTAAACTATATTTGACCATGTGAGAAAAACTTGGTTTCGCTACCTTGTATTCCTGCGTTAGATGAAGTCTCCCTTTGCGACTTAGTTAACGTCATTGCGAAATAGACTCTGACCGGACTTTGCAATCATTTCAACGTAAACTGACAGTGGCTCGGAATCAATGGTTTGTGTGGTATACACACAGACTCCCCAATACCACATCCAGTCATTATATCCGCCTCTATGGCATATCTGTGTAGAGCACGAACTCAGAGTCGTGTCCCGTTGCACAGTTTTGGGGCACTCATTTTTCGTAACATGAAATTTGTTACTGCTACTAAATTGCAGCATGATTGGTGCTCCAACTTTAAGTTTTTACTCATGAGCAGGCAGTCCAAGTGTAGTCACGGAGTCAAGAAATTCAATTAGATAATGAACTGCTTCTTCATCACTAATCCAATCTCTTTACTGACTTGTAAGTTCTTTCCTCGGTATGATATAGCGTAAGAACTTGCTTGTTGATTTTTCCTGCCTGTTCGTAATAAGAGTTGAGAATTGCTCGTTTACAAAACTATTTATTTGTAATAGATAGTACGTCCTCAACTCTGGGAAACACTTTTTCAAAGATGTCAAATACGCAATATATTCATATGCTCCAATGAAATTAGAATCAACTAACAATACCTACTTGCTTCACCTGTGTATTTTCAAAACAAACTTGTCTCTGAAGTTAGGAAAATACGCTTAAAGCCCTATAACTTCGTTTCTGTACTTAATTATGAATCTATTTAGAGCCCATATTTTAAGTTAGGCATACACAAATCCAGTGTCAAAGTTTCAGCTCGCCATGTCTTATGGTGGCTGAGTTTACTTGTGACAAACGTTTTTGCTTTAAACGCCCATAACTTCACTTATACGTTGAATTTCCAAATAATTCAGTGCCTATATTTTAAGTTAGACCTACGCAAATCTACTGTAAAAGTTTCAGCTTTATATGTCTTATGGTAGCTGAGTTTACTAGTGACAAAGTTTTGCGGACAAACAGACAAACCGACAAACCGACAGAAATTTTTCTAAGGGTGGATTCGGTTTCTCCAATGTATGAAACGTAAAGAAAACTTGAATTGAGTCAGTTCTAAGCAATGTACAGACAAAATCATTATTTTATTTATATAGATTGCGTATTTGACATCATTGAAATGGTGTTTCACAGAGTTAAGGATGTACTATCTATTGAGAATAAATGTTTTGTAAACAAGCAATTCTCAACTCTTAATATGAACAGGGAGGAAAAATCAACAAACAAGTTCTTACGCTATATGAAGCCGAGGAAAGAACTTACAAGTCAGTAAAGAGATTGGATTAGTGACGAAGAAGCAGTTCATTATCTAATTGAATTTCTTGACTCTGAATTTATTTCTCCTGGACTGCCTGCTCATGAGTAAAAACTTAAAGTAGAGCACCAATCATGCTGCAATTTAGTAGCAGTAACAAATTTCATGTTACGAAACATGAGTGCCCCAAAACTGTACAACGGGACAGGACTCTGAGTTCGTGCTCTACACAGATATGCCATAGAGGCGGACATAATGACTGAATGTGGTATTGGGGAGTCTGTGTGTATACTTCACATACCATTGATTCCGAGCCACTGTCTGTTTATGTTGAAATGATTGCAAAGTCCGGTCAGAGTCTATTTCGCAATGACGTTAACTAAGTCGCAAAGGGAGACTTTATCTAACGCAGGAATTCAAGTTAGCGAAACCAAGTTTTTCTCACATGGTCAACTGTAGTTTACTTGCTCAATAGTCAGAGGTTTCAACTGATTGTTCTTCCATGAACCTGATGGACAGACAGCTAATGTAGTGTATACAGAGGCATTTGTTTAACACTGTACTAATAATGGTGTTTTCTACTATTCTATAATTTCTAATTATAGTATTAGTATAATACTATAATTGATATTTTGGAATACCAAGTATAATAGAATTTTTGATTCCGTCAAAGACGGGTACATTTGCTAGTTATAATATATATTATTTATTACCTGAATATGTTAAATAAAAGATATTAATCAGTATATTCCAATTCCCAAAATTGGAGCCAGGGTAGCAATTGTCTTGCGTGCTATCCAATGACAGTAGTACAAATCTATATATATAAATGTAACAAAAAAATTTGAATATAAATTTGAATAATATAAACAATGGTAGTAAAGTAAAGGCATGGAGTCAGGGTAGCCAGTCGCTAGCGTGTTCGCCTATGACAGTAGGGAAAATGTATTCTAAATAAATGTAACAAATATATAATAAACTGTTACATTAGAGGTTAAAAATTGATAATTTTAGAAACAAACTTGAACCTAACGTCAGATAAAATACGAATGTTCTAAGGTAATATTATAAAGACACATTCCATTCATTAATGTTATTTTATGTTGGGTAAATAAATTGAATATCTCAATTTACAAGTTTTGCTTGTTGTAAATATATCTCATAGTGTATATAACTTGAATTGATGTTTTATTTCAAAATCTATTGTTATAATTTCTGACTGACACAAAGGGTCACGGATAGTCTAGTTTTTTAATAATATTACTAATGACATTCATTTGTTCTAGCAATAATACTGTTCTACTACTGTAAGTAAGTAATCTTCCCATCAGATACATCGAAAATCATTTTTCATATTGAATGTATCTCCATACATATATGTTTATTATGTCACAAATTTATTAAAAAAGTGATAAGTGAACATATTGATTTCCCTACTTAAACAGTAGTTCTTTGAGTTGTATGAGAACCACCTCGGCTTAAAAGCCATCATTCGTAATACAGCAGTAGGAATGTTTAATTCTGTGTGATCAGAAATTAAGAATAAAACAAACAGTTTTTTTATTGAAATATTTTAAATAGCCATGTGGTTTGTTTGTGTAAAACTATACAGAATACCTATACCCAAAGAAATTATCTCTTTGGTCACAGAGTGCGTTATATTCTTCTTTGGTCACTTAGAAGAAGTTGATCTTCTAAATTAGAATCGGTTCGATATAATGGTACACCCTCCAAAAATGTTAAAAAATGAGTGACATTTCCAGACACACACCCACCTATATACGTTTATAAAATATTAAAACGTAACTTTAAAACGTGACAATCTGTGAACAACTACAATTATCTTACTTATTTTGAAGTAAGTATGTGACGTGTCAGTTGAACACAGGATACATCTATCATAATGTGGTTCATTGATGATTCGGTCCCATTTGCTTTAACTTACGAGTTAAAATGATTTTTTTTTTAATAATATTATGAATGACATTTTAGTACTGTTAATTAATTAATAATAGTACTGTTTAATACTATTCTTCTACAATACGTAATCTTACCCCCTGTTTTAGCATCACAAATTCTGCATCTTTCTGTCACCTATCTAAGAGCTAACCGTGGAAAAGTTTATGATCTACCGGGAATGCGTATATTTAACAACTATATGGCTTCTAAAACAGTAAATTATTTTATACTACGAGTAAACATGATGTTATGCTTGTTAGAGATACCTACTCAAAATAAACTTTAGTACGGCTGAACTTGAGAACTCCAAATATTGAATCTAACAAGCCAGTGCTGCATCTATACTACTTGCTCCTTAATAGTGAACCACACATCCAAACCTCCAACTTACCATGCAAACCAAAAGTGTCATGCGTGGTAGTTATATAAAAAACTATTTCTAAAATATATCAAATGTGGCTTCAAATATTAAATGTTCTTGAATTAAAAATTAAAAACAAAGATACAAATTTTAAAAAATATCTCATTATTTGTAAGTCGAGACACATATCTCACAAAAAAGGGGATTTCAGAGAGAATCTAAATGAATCACAATACAATTTTCCCCATGGAGAGTGTATGAAATAAATCTTTGCGTAATATATACCCCCGTCATTTGTTTAAAGAATGATTTATTTTAGGAGCTAATATTTGTAAAGTATTACTTAAATATCAGAGACCCAGTTTTTGAATCACAGTGGGTATGATTGATTTTATTTATTCAAGAGCTAAATTTGAAGTGAGATGTTATTGACATTTGCAAATTTCTTTAAACAAATGGTTCTATTATAAAGTATTTGTTTTTGTGATTATTCTTATAGTATTTGAATGATTAATATCTGAAAGTGTTGATAATTAATAACAATATTAAAAACAATGGAGTTCTTAAATCCAACAAGAACTATATATCTGTCATTAAGATTTGTTAAAGCAATTAATATGTTGCCATATCAGTGTGATTCAGCATCACAGGTTGAAAACATATATAATACATGATTAATCTGCTTTTTCTATTATATCTATAATAATTAAATCTTCTTACTTATCTTGAAAGTATCTTCAAACGTCATTCAGTAATATAAATAGTAATTCTTTTAAATTTCAATTGTGTTAAAAAATCTAAGTAACGTAAAGAAATCGAACAAGCACATCAGGCTATCCGTTATCCGAAGTTGAGTTTTCAGTTTTCATAACTGTAATGCTCTTTGTGTTAATCAAAATTTCTTGAATTTTTTTTGTACCTTATAAACGTAAATCTTTTCACGACATTTCATTGTTCTATAATTTTAGCGTAAAATTTATTTTTAGCGTAAAAAAATTTAGCGTAAAAAAATCATTCAATGAAAACTATAAAATATACCATAACAATTCTTTCGACTATGCGATTTCAATAAAAAAGTATTTCAGCTCATTTTCTCAGAGGATGCTATTTTTAGGTATAATTTTGTTATTATCGGTCAAACGGAATAACTTAAAATGTGTTCGCTCAAGAGCTTCCGTAATTAACCGTATGTTCAAGTTTTTATGTATTATTATTATTATTATATTAATAATATTAATATAATAATAATAATATTATATTATTATTATTAGTCCAAGTTTTATATATTATTATAAAGAATATCTTTTTGGATTTAAATATATGAGATTTTTTCAGTTATTTATTCTGTTAGTGATTTAACAGTTCCAAGGTTATTATCAAACATCATGTGTTTACGTCCAACTA
Organism: Hermatobates lingyangjiaoensis; assembly: GCA_026182355.1. Lineage (NCBI taxonomy): Eukaryota > Metazoa > Arthropoda > Insecta > Hemiptera > Hermatobatidae > Hermatobates > Hermatobates lingyangjiaoensis. The sequence continues at coordinate 2,929,597 of JAPFBL010001927.1, forward strand.
AATTTCAAAAAAGTTGAGTAAATTCTGGATACCTTTTGAAGAGGTCCCATACTGTCTCTTTTAAGATACTGTATTTATAAGCATCATAAGTCATAAGCATTATGTTTTTTGGTCTATAATTGCTTGCTATACTGCATATAGCACAGCACTTGTAATTATGGAATTATGAAACTAACTATGCTTGTTAGCTTTCAAAGAATCTTTGAATATTCATGGCAAACGAAAAGGTTTCTTAATTTTTTTACATAAAGGCCAGTCGGTGTCTCACTTCTTAAATGTCTCATATGCTTCACAAAGTCCATGTTTTCTATTAATAAACTGAGTGGCAAGCAAACCATTGCTCACAACCTATTGAACATACACACTTTGATTACTCAATTTTAAGTGGAAAAGAACTATTTAATTTTATAAGAACACAACCTCTTCTGATTCCAAACTGAATAAAAAGTTCATCTTAGTCAACTTAATCTAAGGGTACAGAAAAAGCTTCACTGTAACATATATTACACTACAAAAATAGAAGGGAAAGAAAACAAAAAGAATTTTATGGATTTAAACAGACAGGGGTCTAGTGTAATATTATTCTTTACATGATAACTTTTGTAATGTTGGTAAATCTGCGTATTGGCTGATTTCAAGTGAACATACGCGAAGCAACGGTCACTATCCAAGATAAAATCAATATCAAGAAAATAAAGAAGTCTGTTTGAAATGTGAGGGAAAGTGGTTGAGGAACAGACAGTTTGAAAGAAATCGTTCAAGTAGAGTTATAATAAATGAGTTGATACACTAAAATTAGCTATCCGTGCAAATTCTCATGGTCTTAGTTTAAATGACTACTTCCGTGTTAAAAACCTCAATTGGATTCATGATTCTAACTCTCAGGCTGCATTAACAGCTTCGGAGGAAACACGCATTTACCACCTTGGCGCCAGATCGTCAGTCAATCATCAGTTTAACTTTTATTAGGTTTATAATAAAATTATATTTACGACTATTTATGATTGAAAATATCATTTTTTATTATTATTGGACTACAAGTAAAAGTACACATGAAGAACACAAAAAAAAAGTGGCATAATTCCCTTAGAGCTCCTTAAGAAACAGAACAGTTCAGGGCATTAAAATGATAAGTAATAGATTAAAGGGTTTGACAGATTTATAAGGCACATACATTTAGTTGATTTATAATTAATTAATGTTATATATATTCCAAGTATTATTTTGTTTTTTATTGTAATATTTAATGCAGAAACATAAAGTAATTTAAAGACTAAATCACCAACATTGAAAAGTATTGCTTATGTTTTTACATATGGTTCGATTAAACAATGAAGTTTGAGGTAACATGCAACATTATAAATAGAATCAAAAGTAGAAAATGTCGACTCAACCACGCAGTCTATTGCCCAACCTTAAATCTTTTAATTTTAGTTCTGTCTTGATTTGAAGTAATTAAACTTTTAGAATGAATCAATAGTAACCTTTCAATTAAATGACCACACAATTTATTGAGTAGAAACTACTTGTAAGTTTTCCAAATTAAAGAATGAAGGAAACACTAAATTTAACACATACTCGTAGTTTACTCGTTAAGTTCCTTAGTTCTCCTTGTAGATATTTTTAGAACTTTCCACTATTCATTGCAGTTTTTATTGCCTGGAAGCAGACTATTTCCTCGATCAATTTAATAGAAGCTCCATTAATTACAACATATAACCTTTTATATCCACAGCCCGAGGTAGTTAGTTTTACATTTCCATTGTTATATGGTGTCTAAATTTTTTTCCATCATTAACTCTTTATTAATTAATTTACCAGTACTAATTATAAAGAAAATTTATATTCATGGGTCTAAATGAAGTTATTACTTTCTTTGTGTATTCTATAGAAATGAGATCGCCACAATTAAATATAAATACTAGACATTTGATTAATGGTTAATAAGTAAAATTAATATACCTGAAATAGTTAATAAATTAAATTAAAAACCTGCTACAACTGGGGTCACTAAAAGTAAAATAGTTAAAAGGGTTTTCAAGTTACGACTTCAACAAAATAACCTGAAGGAATTATGTATAAGAATTAGTGAATTAAACATAGAAATAGACCACTAAAAACTATTAAACTGAAATTAATATAGAATACTAAACTTAGTCTCAACAACAATTGTAATTTGAACAAGAAAAGGAATAAACATTCAAAAAAAACTTCAATTGTTATAAGAGTACCATCTAGTTTTAGAAACTAACGGCACCCTTATGTTTAATAACTGTATACAAATAATAATAAAATCAAAAAGAACAAACAAAGAGTCCTTAACATTTAGAATCCGTTAAGACTAGTATGTCAGGGTTGCTGAGATGTTGCATTAATGTTGACTGAAGGTTGTTAATACTCATGTTGACTTGAGATGTTGTTAATGATAGTTGATATGTTTATAAACCATATACAAGAAAAACCACATCGGATCAAGTAAATGAAGGTCCTGCTTAGTTTAAATTGTCAATATCGCAATAATAGCCAACAGAAGCTACGCTCACAATTCTCTTAGAACAAACAACAATATATCTGATTAATAATTATCCCACAACATACGGGAAGTTATGTCTATTAAAATGTCAAGTTTATAATGTTAAACGTATTTTCCTAGCAATCATTAAAAATTCTAATTATTAATTTTAATAAAAAGGTTGAACCCATAGGTTGAACAATTAACAGTGATATAGATACAAACAATAACTAATGCAATAATAAGTATTGCAATTATAACTGTTAAAAACACCTTCTCTTCAAAGTCTAATACAAGTTGTTTATGATGTAATATATAGTTTAAATTTTGAATTTCATCCAGAAGGATTACTTTTTTTGAAAAAAGTTTATCTGATAAGCACAGACTGAGATAATAATTCATTTATTTTATTATCAGAAGTCGAAACTACCAAACGATTAATGACAGGATATTTTAAAATAACTAATGTGATACAAATAAAAAATAACTGACAAAATTGTAAAAGAAAATAAAAGAATCTGGGGTGGCCTACACTCAACTTTACTATAAGTAAACTTAATATCAAACTTCTTGGGTATATAATTTATAATATCTCATTTAGGCATAATATAAATGTATAAATGAAAATGGTTTACTAGTTTTTCATTCTTGCAGATAGTACTGATAATGACTTATCCACTTATCAATATACACACTTACTTTTATATATCACAATAACTACCACAGTAATAACATTTTTGAAAAGCAAAAGTGAAGATTTCGTGTTACAAAAGAATCTCTTACAGGAGAACATGACGTCTGTTTCAATAGCTATTGGATCATTTACATAATTTATCTGATCTTCTTCTACATTGAAGGTTTAAGACAAAGTTTCCCATTTAAAACATAAAAATACTCCTATTTTCCAAATAAATGTAAATAAATGAAAAATGAATCTGGTAAATATAGCTGGTGATCGATTCGTCCAGGATGAAAATCCCCCCCCCCCCCCTTTTTTTTAATCCTAGTTATACTTTAATATCAATTATACTTTAAATGTTTGTTATCTTATGAAATGTTATTTTCAAAGGTTAATTTCATTAAATGAATTCCACAGTTTTAATATTTAATAACAGTTTAAAACGATGTTAAGTGAAAATGCGTTTGAGTTTTATTAGTGATAATTTTCTTTGAAAAATGAAAATGATTCCTTTGAAAATAAATTTATATTAAATCAATTACCATATATTCTGTACCAGCTATTTGACAGCAAATTGAATTTGAGTGGGCATAAAATTTCAATATATCATGTTACAAAGTGAATGGTTTATTCAATTACTATGCAATTAAAGAAACACCCATATGCAGCTTACATGTAGGAAATTTTGCACTCAACTATGCTGTAAGTAAATACACTCTCAAACTTCTTTGGTATATAATTTTCCATTTGAACATAACGTAAATGTCTATAAGGCAGATGATAATAATATTCCATATATATGGAGACTCTACAGATATATATACTTATATTTGATTATCACACAAATGATAGGTATAATATTCTTGATATTACTACAGAAAAAACATTGTGGCGAAGCCAAAGCAAAAAACCTATTACAAAATAATCGCTTACAGGATAGTATGACGTTTGCTACCACAATTAGTGGATCTCATACATGGCCATCTATAGCACTATAGTGCCAGTGAATGCTGTTTATCTGACCTTCTTCTATATTAAAGTTTATTTGAGTAAATTCACTAAAAAAATCTGGAGTAGCCGACAGTTAACTTCACCACATTACTACCTTAAACATAATATCAATGCTATTATATATCGCATATAATGTCCCATTTAGTCATAATTTAAATGTCTAATTGGAAAAGATTTATTAGTTTTTCATTCCTGGAGGTAGTACTGTTAGTGATTTATCCACTTATCAATATACACGTATAGTTTTGTATATCACATCACATATAAGTCGTTAAATTATTTAAACATTTTCATTATACCTCTAAACATATATTATATCGGTGAATTCACTGAAAAATTTCAAAAAAAGTCAATGTAAACACTGTAAAAAAAATCTGGAGTGGCCTACACTCTACTTTACTATAAGTAACTTAATGTCAAATTTCTTGAGTATATAAAACATAACGTCTCATTTAAGCATAAGGTAAACATCTAAATGGGATATAATTATTAGCCTTTCATTCCTGAGGTTGTACAGATAGTGATTGAAGGACATATCATTTTATAAGCTTATTTTTGTACATCACAAATAATTTATTATTTGCAAATAATTGCGTTAGTATAACTACAGCAGTAATAACATTTTTGAAAAACCAAAGTGAACATTTCTTGAAACGATTTATTCTCCTACAAGAGAATGGCTTTCGTTCAAACAGCCAGTAGATTTCTTACATCATTTACTTGACATCCTTCTACATTGAATATTAAAGTAAAATTTTAAAATTTAAAACAGGAAAATACCCTTTTTTTCTCTGAAAAACATCTTAAACTGCGAAGAAAATGTTGTTTTAAGGTGATTTGTTAATTAAAGATGTACGATAATTACAGTTATTAATCTCTAAACGAAAGATTCAGATTATGAATTATCATTTACATTTTTGGTCTTTTATAGAATTATCATACTAGGAATTTTAATCTTTAAAATAATAATAATAAGCTTCTTAGTATTTAATAAGATCATTTTCCTTCCCCTTTGTCAAATAACATATATACGAATTTTTTCTGAGTGAGTGTTATCATTTTCCTGCACAATATTATTCCTCTTACATCTCATACAATGCAATAAACAATTTCAACTATTCCTTTATAAAATCAATTTTATCTCAGTGGATTCGCTCAAAAAATTTCTAAGTCAATGTAAACAATGTAAAAAAATACAAAAAATTCGACAAGTGTAGCAGGTGATCTCTTAGTCTAGGGTAAACAAAGAGTTTTTATATCGTTATTGCTCTTTCCCGTAATTGAAACTTCATGATTTTTTTTTTATGAATTGCTAATTTTTTGTTCCATTTTTGGTCAAATTTTCATTATTTTTAATCAGCCGTTTAGCGTCAAAAAAACATTTTCTGAAAACACAAATCGTACTGTAACGCCTCATTAGGGAATGTAATTTTGAAAAAAATATCTCTACTCATTCTACACATAATGTTCTATTTATAGGCATAGTTTCATTCTTGTCCGTCAAACAGTATGGCTTGTATCACTCTCACAAGGTTTGAGATTGAATTATAAGTCAAAATTTTTACATTTTATTGAAAAAAAAAATATTTTCCATTGTTTTAAAATTTTTAATATATTTTTCCTTTGTCCCATTTGAGGCCTCAAACATAATGCCAAAATTTGAAAACTCTATATTTAGCAGTTTAGGGGAAAAAAATGGTTTTTAAAAAATTTTTGGCAAAAAAAGTGACTTTTTCGTCATGCATAATTTTTCCCAAACAATAGGGATCATCTACACTATGGGGCCCATTTTCGTATTAAATATCAACTTGATCCATCAATGATTCTGGACCGTAGCGTGGTAACAAGCAATGCTAACACACTCACCCACCCACACATACACAGACATCATCAAAAAAACTTCATAAAACGAATTTTGGGACCTCAAACATATAATTCCGTCAAAATCTCGAGATCGAATTTTTTCACGATCACTATACTTTACTTATATTAAAGTAAAAAGAATTATATGAAAAAATAAATGGGACCTGCTAAACAGACAAAGTAGTGAAGAAAATTATGGGAAAAGAATTCTAACGCAAGCTAAATTTAGTTGGCATTTACAAAAGGCTGACAAGAGCATCTTAATTTATTAAGCATTTATATTTAGAATATGATCTAAACATAATAATGAAGACGGAAAACCAATTATATAGAACAGATATGGAAATACCAAAAAAGTAATGATGAAGGAACAAACACACGCTAGAAACTTATAACAAAATAAAGTAAATAATTGTTAGGATGTTTTAAATAATTATGATTCTGCTAATCTGGACGGATCTAAGAATCTTCATTACAGAAAAAGAATTGGCTGAGATAAATGGGGAAAATGGAGGAATAAGAAGATGAAAAAAAGAGGTATTTGCCCTACATCAATGGTGTAAGATTTCGCAGAGAAAAAAAAAAGCGAAGAAAAAGGAGGAATATGGGAATAAGAAGAATAGAGGCAGAAAAATAACAAGTAATGTCTACTTAACAAGGGATGATGGCAACGACTAGTGTCGTGCAGAGCTCTTCACACTGAACCACAATTAACCTTGGCCCTTTTTGGGAATGCCATCAATAGGCATCTGTCACGTGACTCAACTGCTCATTTTCCCATCCCTGCGACGATGTGAAGGGCCTTTGGCACGCAAAGATATCCTGTAGAGTCAACAAACTTCAAATACTTCAATTATTATTCTTTAAAAATTATCCAGTTATAATAAAAGTCCAACTAATGATACCACGATATTTTAATTTCTGTATCTTTGCTTTCATTTTACTGTTGTTCATATTTTTGATAATTTAATAAATTTGCTCATTTCATCATTGACTATTATCTTTCAGTAAAATGTAAATTTAACTCAAATCGCTTATTGACAAAACTTCTCATTCCAATAATTTAAACTTGAAATAATTTGAATTGTTCCATAAAATATTCCATAAAAAAAAACTATATTCTAGTAGATACCGGCAAAACAAATATACATCATTTTTTTCAACTATAAATGTTTAAATATTAAAGGTCGTAAGATATAAGCATTAGAACCGGAGGAGACTAGATGAAACTAAACAAAAATGGAACAAACTAGTTAGCCAAAAATTAATAAAATTATGTAATGGAATGCATAAATGTGGATTAATAATAAAATAAATTAAATTAAAAAACAAACAGAAATATATATAGTTTATATATTATATATATATATATATATATATATATAAATATATTTATATGTTATATATATTTATAAATTTGATATATATATAAAATTTAGTTTATTTTTTATTAATCCAAATTTATGTATTTCATTACATAAAACAGCAAACAACGTGTCTTCAAAAGTTAATCAAACACAAACGAAATTCACTAGACATTTGGTTGAATTTATATTGCATTATCAGGACTCAAATCCTAATTTAACAGAATTTAACTGACTTTCTAGGTTAAATTCTGCTATCTGGTCTGTTTAAATTTGTAAAAAGTTATTTAGTGAACTTTTTTATAAAAATTAAAGTTTATCAGAACTCAGTCAGTTCTTCAAGTTCAAATTAAACTCTCATTGCCAACGTTTCGGTTTTTATTTAAAACCTTTTTCATAGGCAGAAGCATAAAATTTCGAAACAAAAAACCTAAGTATTACATTAGAGATTATTTTACAAAGTAAAATAGTCTGTGGATTTCAACAACAATCGTCTAGTTTGAATGAGCACGTGACACTGTATATATTTATATGTATAAAAAGATTTCACATAAATACGTGAAGGAACAATCAATGATCAAAACCACAATATAAAATGGGAAAATAAGACTAAGATCTTTCAACCGTAACAAGTGGTCTTCATCAGAGTCCAAAACCCAACTGAACCCAACAGCTGGGTTTTTGACTCTGACGAAGGCGGCTTGTTAGGGTTGAAACATCTTAGTCTTTTCCCATTTTATATTGTTGTTTGATCATTGATTTATATATATATACATAAATTTACCATATATCATGGATGAAGTAGTCCAGTTTTTAATATAACTTTCGGTCGTTGCCATTCTCACCTCCCGTCGTGTAACCCTTGTATTCTAAAAGCCCAGGTCTAGAAAAGTTACTCTATTCAAAATAGCCAATAGGAACCACCATAAACCTTAGACTTATGCTTCTGATTTCCTAATTTCAAATTACTAGATTACAGTATTTTGTCTATCTGAATAATCGATTTTGACACCTTCAAAGAAAGTCTGTATCACTAGAAGTTCACAGTCGCTGTATGCTTAGTAAGCCAGTCGACAGAATCCCTACTTCTTATTTCATTATAAGTATATAAAATTACAACTTTTCTTATCTAACTATCTAACTGTCTAATTAACTTATTTTTCAATTAACTTAATTGACAATAAAATAATATAATAAAATAGAAGAGGAATATATTATTATAAGTTAGATTATTTAAGGTTATCGACGACAGGAGAAGATTAAATAAAGTATATAAGAAAAGAGAGGAATGTTAAGTTACCCTACTCCTTTTCTCTTTTTTTATTTTTTTCCTCAACAGATGTTAGGTTGACTGGCATGTTTATGGTTATGATAATATTCTTCAATTTACAACTCTAACGTCTACCATAGTTCCGACTCCCTTACTTCTCTCAATGTTTTTTGAAAACGAGGCAAGCTAGAAAGCGCAAAATACTGGTTATTTTACTATTTTACTAAGTGATGATTTTTTTTTATTATTGGGTCCAGTGTGTTTATTGTGACACTTATGCATATACTCGTATATTAGAAATTAGTAGCAGCTTCTGCGTTGACCACTTTCTTACTGATGATATAATTTTCTTACTGCACTGTGATTTGAATCGATAATATCCAATGTAGGTTACCAAGGAACAATCCTTGGTTAATTAATTAAGGAACAATCCTTAAATGAGTAAAAATCATTTTAATCAATTCAGAAAATAAAAATAAATAATAATTATAGGGGGGTACAAACTGCTTTAAAATATTATCTTTCAGTTATCATATGTCATCTGCAGATTTACGTTTTGTACTATGATTTAGTAGTCATACACTATATACGTTCGTTCTAAACAGTAACTGAATGCCACACTTAAAGTAGAAAAGACTAAGACTAGGTGGGTGGGGAGAAAGTATATTGGTAAGTCAGTTGGCTATCTACAATGCATTTGAATCATGGCTTAACTCGGAATTCTTAATAATATGTTCAATGTTTAGGTTGTTACTTGTGCATTTAAATTGAAGTTATTGTCCTTAGTGTAAAGTATAGATCTATGCTAGTCCTGAAGAAGTAGATCATCGTAGGTTCAATCTTCAACCTGAATTGGGTCGTGAACTAAGCATGGGCACCAGTGTTCAAGGGGAGCTACCCTTAAATAATGATGCAATTGTTTAAGTCTGAATGTGACTCTGACGAAGAAAGGTTGTTTTTGTTGAATAATCTTAGTCCCATTTCTAAATTTTTTATTGCGATTTATACGTCGATTTTTATTTCAAGTGTGTACTGTGATATCTTGTACTATATGTGACTATAGGTAACAGTACGCAAATCCACAAATCAATGCAGATCAGAGGCTTGCATTCATGATCACCAGTCATGAGGCATTCATTCTGGAATGTGTGGTATTGATTCTACCACGTGCACACTGTGGCCGACCACACTTAGTAGATCCCACGACAGATAAATATCAAAGTCAAGAAATATCTCTGACTTTGAGTTACTTTCTCAGTAAATATATTCTAGAAGTAGTCAAAAGACATCTTCTCTTAACCTTCTTCTTAAGTTAGTTCTTGTAGTAAAAGGGAAATCTTTAGTAGGTGGGATACACTTTATTCAACCTATTTTATATTATTGCCTTATTATCTTATATTCTTAGTTAACCTTCCAATTTTGTATCATAACCATATTTAACCTTCTACTTTTGATTTAGAAACTTATTTAACTATCCCTCCTGCCCTATAAGCTCATTTAACATTCCTCTGTTTTCTTATAACCTTAATAAGCCTGTATAATAAATTTAGTTTCCTCTTTATTTTATTATACAATTTATATTGCCTTCTTTTTTTATTTAAACGTCAAATATTTTTTTTACTCTTTCCTATTAAACTGTTCGTATTCCAGTTCTTTTTCTACATTTATTTGTATTTATTTCTTGATATCCTTACCCAGTGTAATATTATATGTAAGCAATATAACATTGTTTTATCGTTATGAAACATGTCACTTGATAAGCTTTCTATTTTTATTAGACCATGAAAGCAACAATATATTTTGTTCGGAATATTGTGAATGTCGAAACTGAGGTTCTGTTCTGTGAAACATGTTTTAAGGATGACCTCGTACTTGTCTACATTTTACCCTATGCATATGTAATATATATTATTTGTAGCGTTCTATGGGAGAAAATGCTTATTAAGGTCAATTTATACAGTTTGTAAGCAAAAAAAGTTACATATTAGAGAAAAATATCAGTATAGATACATGGATATACAAATAACTCCATAGGAGGCAACACACGTATGAATTAATGCCCACGCACTAATTCATATGCTTGGTCACACCTAAAAATAACACACATACCATATATATTTTGGTATGAAGTATAAATTTTGAAACAGAAAAAATAAATATTACATTACAAATTATTTTACAAAGAAAAATAGTATGTGGATTTTAACAACAACTGTAGTCTGAATGTAGTCTTCAAAATTTATACTTCTGCCTATGAAAAAGGTTTTAAATAAAGAACGAAACGTTGGTAATGACAGTTTAATTTGAACCTGAAGAACTGACCGATCCCGATAAACTTTAGTTTTGTTTCTATTCCACGGTCGATACTTTTTTCAATATTTATTATATATATATATATATATATATATATATATATATGTTTCTAAAAATTGTATGCCAATTTCATGCTTGGTTACCTTTTTTGGGAGTTTCTCTAATATTCTGCAGGCTCTTCTTAGTTCCTCGGGAAATAAAAAAATCAACTGGCCCAAACTTTTCTTCCTTAGTGCGAGGCAGTGCAGGGCATGACCCACTGCATAACGTGAAACCACTCCACCCCCTCTCATCAACCACCCAACAGATGTCTCAACCCCAACTAGGAATAGTTCGATTTTGTGCATTGACTCTCACACGATGTGGCATTACATTGTAATACACCCTATACTTTAGCCGTAAGCTTAGCCTGATGATGGTCTACTAGACCGAAACATGTCGTTGTTTTATTGAAAATAATATTTAGTTAGTTCTTAAATAGTGTTAGATATAAGTAGTGTCAGAATGTGTAGTTATGGAAAGAAAAGTTTGGGCCAGTTAATTTTTTTATTCCCCGAGGAACTGAGAAGAGCCTGTAGGACATTGGAGAAACTCTCAAAAAAGGCAACCAAGCATGAAATTGGCATACAATTTTTAGGAACATGTTTGCTAGAAGGATTGCTACCAACCTTCACTAATATATATATATATATATATATATATAAAAATTTAAATTACACAAAGCACGACACAGAAAAGAGAATACAAAGAAAACTTACAGAATTCAATATTTCGAACTGTTGTTCGTCATCAGGAGAGTAGACTAGTAGAGAGGACGAAGTGAGAGAGATCTCCCCACGTCGAAGAACGGAGCGCGAATGAAGAAATAAAGAGTCAACCGAAGAGAGCAGCACTAGCGTAAAAAAGGAGCTAGGCACTAAACGTCGGAGAACGGAGAAAGCAAAAACAATAGATAGAATTATAAAATTAAAAAATTATAAATTAAAAATTATAAAAAAGGAAATAATAAAAAAAAAATAAAAAATAAAAAAAATAAAAAAAAATAAAAATAAATAAATAAAATGAAAAAAAATATATATAATAAAAAAAAGGGGAAAAAAATATATAATAATAAATTAAAAAAAAAATATATATATATATGAATATGAATATATAAGTTAAAAATAAAAGGAAAAACAAATAAAAGTTAACGCTTCTGATTTAAACCGGGATCTGATCGGGCCCCCAATAACCATATGTGGGCCTCCTCAGACGCTCTTAATGTCAAACTACGGTCATCAGTGGTCACTAGCTTAATGATTTGAACAGAAAAGCAGTCATTAAAAGAAAGGTTATGGCTGTTGGCATGGATAGCTACAGGAAGCTGTTTGCGCTGACCGACCGAAGCTCTATGGTTGTTCAAACGCTCATTGAGCTTGGTAGAAGTCATACCAATGTAGAATGCTCCACATTGTCTACAGTTCAGTCGGTAGACGCAATTCCTGGATGAGCAGGAGGTGTTAGGTGGGACGCGGAAAGAGTTGGTTGGTGAGGAGAAGAAAGGTGAAGGGTTAACTAAAGGACAGGTAAGGCAGAGGCGACGGCCGCATTTCTCCATACCAGCACGCACCACCCCAATCCCAGGAGTTTCAAGGGATCTGTGGGAAAACAGGTTTCCTAAATTGGGAGGCTTTCTGAAGGACAGGCGAGGGGGTTTTCGGAAGACGGAGGAGGTGGAGGGGGAAGAGGACAGGAGAGGAAAAATGTCCTTGATGATATTCCCGATCCTATGGACCCCAGGAAAGAAAGTAGTTACGAGGAAGGGAGAACTGTTGGGTTCAGCGGCAGTCCTAGGAAGATATTGATTGGTGGCAGGTATTAAGCGTTTATCAACAAACCTTGGAGAGTAGCCCCGCTGGACGAATTCTCCCTAAGTTTGTCGATATGACACTGTCGTTGATAGAGGTCACTGCAAATACGGTGTATGCGGATGGAGAGGGAACGAGGTAGGGACTTTTTTGTGTGGGATGGGTGACAACTATTGAAGTGTAGATATTGTTGGGCATTGGTAGGTTTTGTGTGTATGGAGGTGGTGAAGGTCCTGCCGCTTAGGGACACTACTACATCTAGGAAGGTTAAGGAGGTATAGGAGAAGGAGTGGGTGAAATTGAGTGATATATATATATATATATGGATTAATTTACGACGAAGAAAACAATTTTTGAAACAATGCTCTAAGGCCTTTCGTTAACACATCTTCGGAGAGCAAGTGAACACAACAGAAACGTCCAATCTTTTCATAAATGAAGGCATATCTTTCAAACAAGGACTATATGGAATGACTAACAAATTCCTTCTTGTGAACTGTTCTTCATTATTTAATATCATGGATTGTTTCACCTTTTTTATGATATTGTCGATTAACCTTTTTGGATACATTAAAGAATCTGCAATTTTGTAAATATTTTTGATTTCTTCATCTAAAAATTCCTCACTGCAAATTTTGAAAGCTCTTAAGAACATGCTACTAAAAACTGACTTTTTAGTTTTAAGTGGATGAGCCGAGAAGAAATGAACATAAGATGAAACATTGGTTGACTTCCTATGAATACTGTACTTTAATTTGGACGTTTCTGTTGTGTTCAGTAATGATGGTAACTTGTTTAACAGACTTGTCAATAATAAGCCAAAAAGAAAGGACTGTTGTGTATACAGGATGCCATGTACTGACTGTGAAATGTCTTACATTGGACAGACGAGCAAAGGTCTTCTTACAAGGATAAAACAGCACAAATATTCCATCAGAAGAGAGGACGAAAAGAGTGCCTTGTTCATACAAATAAGAAACAGTAATCATGTGATTAATTGGAATGAAGCAAATGAATTAATATACGTGTCTTCAGAAAGAAGAAGAAATATCGTGAAAAGTGCGCTCATAAAGAACTTTTATGAGAAGTTGATGAACAATAGCCTAGGACTCTACAAATTAGATGAAGTTTTGATTAACGGGATAATTAAACAGATGAAGACTTCATCATTAAACACATTCAGGGTTGCCATCAATTCTGGAAATTTCAATCAGCCAAGTTAACAAGTATTTATTGTTTTTTTAGTTCACTTGCTCTCCGAAGATGTGTTAACGAAAGGCCTTAGAGCATTGTTTCAAAAATTGTTTTCTTTGTGGTAAATTAATCCATCTATTATATCAAGTGTTATTTTGATTATTATTCATAATATATATATATATATATATATATATATATATATATATATATATATATATATATATATATATGATAAAAATGAATGAGAATCATTAAAATATATAAGCTTTTGCAAATGCTAAAATAATTTATAATTTAGTTACATTGAGAATAACTGAAATGTCCCACACCCTATAAAGTTTCTGTTTCTAGTTTTACTATATTTCTTACTAGACTACTCGTGACCCTTTGTGTCACTCAGAAATTATAACAATAGGTACTGAAATTAATTCGCTGAACATGATTATAAGGATAATTTTAATTGTTGTCTCTTGTTATTAAGGCATGGAAGCAGATTCTTATATGGCCCAAGCTTTTGATATAGTATTCTCAGCATGATTCAAGATATAGAACGCAGTAAGTATATTTGTCAAAATAGAAATAATTTAAAAGTAAAAAAATCTGGAGTGGCCTACACTCTACTTTACTATAAGTAACTCAATGTCAAATTTCTTGAGTATATAAAACATAACGTATTATTTAAGCATAACATAAATATCTAAATGGGATATAATTATTAGCATTGCATTCGTGTGGTAGTACAGATAGTGATTTTGAAGGACATATCAATTTATAAGCTTATTTTTGTACATCACAAATAATTTATTATTTGCAAATAATTTCATTAGTATAACTACAGCAGTAATAACATTTTTGAAAAACCAAAGTGAACATTTCTTGAAACGAAATAGTATCCTACAAGAGAACATGGCTATTGTTCAAATAGCCAGTAGATTTCTTACATCGTTTACTTGACATCCTTCTACATTGAATATTAATGTAAAATTTTCAAATTTGAAACAGTAAAATACTCTTTTTTTCTCTGAAAAACTTCTTAAACAGCGAAGAAAATGTTGTTTTAAGGTGATTTGCTAATTAAAGATGTACGATAATTACAGTTATTAATCTCTAAACGAAAGATTTATATTTTGAATTATCTTTTACATTTTTGGTTTTTAACAGAATTATTATACTGGGAATTTTATGGCTTCTTACCATTTAATAAGATCATTTTCCTTCCCCTTTGTCAAATAACATATATACGAATTTTTTTTTAATGAGTGTTATCATTTACCTGCTCAATATTATTCCTCTTACATCTCTTATAAGTCAATAATATATTTTAATTCTTCCATTAGAAACATCAATTTTATCTCAGTGGATTCGCTCAAAAAATTTCTAAGTCAATGTAAACAATGTAAAAAAATACAAAAAATTCGACAAGTATAGCAGGTGATCTCTTAGTCTAGGGTAAACAAAGAGTTTTTATATCGTTATTGCTCTTTTCCGTAATTGAAACTTCATGATTTTACTTTTATGAATTGCTAATTTTTTGTTCCATTTTTGGTCAAAATTTCATTATTTTTTAACGAGCCGTTTAGCGTCAAAAAAACATTTTCTGAAAACACAAATCGTACTGTAACGCCCCTTTAGCGAATGTAATTTTAGAAAAAAATATCTCAACTCATTCTCCATATAATGTTCTATTTATAGGCATAGTTTCATTCTTGTCCGTCAAACAGTATGGCTTGTATCACTCTCACAAGGTTTGAGATTGAATTATAAGTCAAAATTTTTACATTTTATTGAAAAAAAAATATTTCCTGTTGTTTTAAAATTCTGAATATATTTTCCGTTTGTTCGATTTGTAACTTCAAAGATAATGTCAAAATTTCAAAACTCTAGGGTTATCAGTTTAGGAGAAATAAATGTTTTAAAAAAAACGGTTTTTGGCAAAAAAAGTAACTTTCCCATCATGCATAATTCTTCGCAAACAATAGGGATCTTCGTCTTTATGAGGCCCATTTTTGTGTAAAATATCAACTTGATCCATCAAAGATTCTGGACCGTAGCGTGGTAACAAGCAATGCTAACACACTAACCCACCCACCCACCCACCCACCCACCCACACACACACACACACAGACATCATCGTAAAAACGTCATAAAACGACTTCTAGGACCTCAAAACATGTAATTCCGTCAAAATCTCGAGATCGAATTTTTTCACGATCACTATACTTTACTTATAGTAATGTAAAAAAATTGATTTAACCATATAAATAAATAAAGCATCAATTCAGGTTATATACACAATGAAATATATTTAAAACAAACAAAACTTGCAGATTGAAATATTTAATTTATTTACCTAATATTAAATAAAATTAATGAAAGGAATGTGTCTTTATAATATTACCTCAGAATATTTGTATTTTGTCTGACATTGTGCTCATGTTTGTTTATAATATTATTCATTTTTAACCTCTAGTTTGGATTATTACCAGTGTTTTATATTACACAAATATGAAATTAAAGAAAAAAGTTGTACATTTGCACTACTGTCATCGGCGAGCACGCAAGACACTTGCTATCCTAGCTCCAATTTTTGGAATATAGTGATAATTTTGTTTTATTTAACAATATTAAGGTAGTAAATAATATATATTTAATTTTAGGCCTCTATCTTCACGGAAAATGGGTGAACAGACAAAAAACAAACTCACGAACTATATATATAGAGATATGTTAATTACGAAAGATTTTTAACTAAAGTTTTAATAAAAATTGAATTAAAAGTGAAAACTTAGCAAAGGGAAAATCCGATCGATAAAACACTTTTAATATAAGTTATAATAGAGCCTTAGAAATATAGCAGTGAGCTAACTGAATTGCAGTGTTGAGAGGGAGTAGACGGGCTGATACGCTTGTGATTGTTCGGTCATTGCTATTCATGATGACTTAAGTGGCGTTCTATGCAAAGTTACTTGCACCAGCTCACCTCTGTCATTCAAGTACCGCTGCCTGTATAATTCACATGCATTTCCTTGATGATTACTTTACCAGAGTAGCTTATAAACTAATGGTAATCAATGATTGAATTTCACTCAAAGTGAATTCCTTGAGGTCATTTCAACTGAGATGCACTTCTCAGTTAGATTTCAAATATGCTATTATTTTACTTGAAAACAATGTATGTCCTCTGTGTTGCATTCTACATGAACTGCTGAGGTAAAGTTGAAGATGTGCATGTTAAAATGAGGTCTTATTATATACAAGCAGAATAAGTGAAGAACAGGGGAAATAATATAGAAAGAGACAAGAAGTTTAAGTGATTAAGACGATTAAAATGGAGAAAAACAGCGCTAGATAAACCTGCAAAAAGAGGAGAAACAATCATATAAACGAAGACCAACAAACACCAAATCTTGAGGACAACAAATTTATTCCTACAAAGATGGGAAAATATCACTAAGGAAGAACGTGACAATACTATGAGGGCTAGAGGCTAAAATTTCACAAAAGAATGAAAAACATTGATAAACCACACGTATACAGTGAGTCCAAGAGATACTTCTCTCAGTAGTAGACTTTCTTGTCATCTTACATGGTAGTTACATTATGTATATTATCATGTAAATTAAATTACGTAATAACATAAAATTAACTTATGTTAGCTTGTACATTATAGTCAATGATTCTGTTTGACTGGCCCAAGTTTGTCTAACTCGCTCTTGCAGCAACTAGCGGCTTCTTAAATTGATAATTTCACCAGCATTCATATCTCCAATTCTTCTTTGATGCCTTACCTTTTGGCTGTGCTTATAAATTATTCTATCTCTCTTCATGATTCATACTGTCTGTTTTTTATTGCAAAAAGTTTCTCTTTAGCTCACGGTATTGTGCTAGTCTTTCCTCCTTGATGTTGTTTGAAGACGTATAAGACATTCCTACCATTGATGTTTTAAAGGCAATGTTGTGCTCTTGTGGGGACCTCAGGTAAGTCTTTCTGAAAGAGACACAATGCTTATAAACCAATCCAAGTCTGATAATTATTGAAAATTTTATTAAATTTTTCTTTGTTCCCCAAATATCATCTAATAAAGATTAAGGCAAAATATCAGAGCAAGAAAAACTCAGAAGGAGTTTCCAGCAAGGCTCTTGAATCTTACAATGGAACACCATTCGCATGGAAACATCATAAATCTTCCTTTAATAATTCAGATGCTTCATGCATTGCCAGTTCTCTATTGTATAGTGTATTTAACAGTACACAAAGAACAGAAAAGAAACAGGGTGATTCGTTAAAAACTCTGAGTGGCTCAATGCTTAGAGTAACGTTGAGTGCAGTCCACTCCAGAATTTTTTGTAAGCAGTGCCTTTATTTTGTTGACATGAAATTTGAATTATGTTAATTAAATCCATTCAGTATGGATTCATACATTCAATTATTGCTATTCTTTATTCGTAAATGTTATTTGAGTCTTTTAATCAATAATGGTGTAAAATAAACTACTTTCTTTCAGTATTATTTTTAGCTCTCTCCCTAAAAAAGCATTCAAATAACATTTTTATCGATCATTTTGTACTTTTATAATTGTTTTAAAGACAATTATTTAAAGAAAATTCTATTCTATTGAAAAAGCCTCATTATACATTTCGTATATTTCTGTGGGTTACGGAACGTGTAATGTGTACTAAATAATTTTCTAAGATAAATCTCATTTGCGATTGATTCCACATCACATAACATATATTCTATTTACCAAATGTACATTGATTATATCTTAATATTAAGCAACATGGTCAGTATAGGCACATTGGTGTACTATAGAGGTCAGTGAGTAAGTAAGGATTTATGTACAAATATTATATGTACATAATATTTGAGATGTACATATGTATCTCACATACATACATACGGACATACAGAATATGTACATACATACATAAATTCTGGGAGTTCTTTTAAGAAATTTGAACTAATCAAATCATTATGTTACGCAGCCTCGTTCCAGAAACTTTCCCTATTGAGTTCCATTTAACAAAACTTGTTAAATCTTTTATTTTGAAATGTTTTATATTGTTTTGATAATTTGTTGTATTGTAGTTCCTATCAGCTCCAATATATTTTGCAAGCATATGAATGGGTTGTTTAGTAGAGTGCAAAACTTTTTCAACTGACAGTTATGATATATCCGTCGTTATATTCAAATCATCATTGAACTTTGCTTCAATTGTTGAAATAAAGACAATAAAAACTTTCGAGCTCATTCCCTCAAGTACTGTTCTTGTTCATATGTTTTTTTTTTGGATTCCTTTTAAGTTCTGCAATCTTCCTTTTAAAGTAGTAACCTAGGTATGATCTCTTATCTATATATTCCCCAATAATTACAGTTAGGGGATCGAATATGGCTGTTGGACTAACAAGCTTGTGTTTAAAACTTATACAACTAGTGAACTATTATTCTGCGTGCACCATGTCACGAAGCTGCTAAAAATTGGCCAACAGTAGACCATTATTGGATGAACTTTTGGCTATTACCTAGATGAGATAACTGACTGGTTAGATGGTGTCAAATTTGGTTAAACTAGCCGAAAAATTGTTGATTTGGCAACTCTGAATTGACGTGAGCAGCCAATAGATTGCTGAGCAGTTGACACTGTATCTGACTGATAATGACTACTGCTCTTCTCAAAGCCCTGCTGATTGTGCCTCTAAGAAAGCAGTACAAGCGGAAATTCTTTCTGACAACCAACCAGATAGTCTATTCACCAATATAGTAGCAGTGTATACATGCATTTCATTGATATCAGTCTAATGATGGTGAGAAACATTACAACATTAAGTTGTATGCTTTCAACTTATTACTGTGTAAGGTTTATATTATATAATAGCTATCTAAGAGTGATTTTTTTATCTCCAACTGGGAATAAGTTTTTATTCTTAAAATTACTGATACTAAAAGATACATCTTCATTCATAAAATCTTTTTTAATATGAAAAAAATATAATAGTAAAAAAATTACTTTTTTTAATAATTTTGCAAAAAGTATTTGTATTTTTTTTCTTCTATGATCATTAAAAGGTTTGATCATTAGATTAAAACAAATATTTTTAAAGATTGAAAAAGGAGCAACAATACATGTTTGTTTAATTCAGTTATCGTTGAATTATTTTTTATAATTTACTTCTCCTATCAGTTATTTCCTTTAAAAAAATTGCCATTTTATAAGTTAAGGTAAGCTAATAAGTTTTGATTGCTTAGTATAAATTATCTAGCCAAGTCATAACTGAAAAATTATAGTCCACGGAATATAGGGCGCGTAAGAGGGAGAGGATGGGTCAAACTGCAACGTTGCCAAATCTAATTATGATAAGGATTTACTGAAAAAAAGTGCCTAGTGGGCTGAAATTAATAAATGGGTGACTGGGAATTCAACATCAGAAAAAGATTAATACTTTAAAAACTTAATGAAAAATGATCATTATTGAATAAACTACTTTAAATATGTTAAATACTAAGAAGATATCTATTTGAGATCTGTATACGCATTATTTTTTGCTATTACGTCCTAAATTAACAGCATTAAAAAGGTTTAACATAATTTCTCCTATATTACTGGAACATTGACTATAATACTGAATATAACATGTATCTATTATAATAAAAAAATCAAAAATCAATTTAACTACGAGTATTTGCTTTTTTAATTTTTGCACTACATCTTGCCCGTTACAATGAAAACGAAACTTGTGTGTTATGTTAGTTGCTGATACGTTATAACGTATATATTTCCATTTAATGACAATAAATCAATAATGATATCAAAAAATTGTCAAATATTTGTCGTAAACTACTTACGTCAAGACAATGATAAATCAAAATTAAAAATGTCCAAAACTATCAGAAGTAGAACTTACATACAATTCTGTAACTTCACGATTTACTGTAACTTCACGAATTCTGTATAGAATACAGATCTATTCTATAACTGGTCACCTCAGTAACTGTTGAAGTATGAATAAAAATCAAAAGGTTTTTTGTTATCTCTTTATTAATTAATATTGATAAAAGTATCGACAGAGAAATACAAACAAAATTAAAATTTATCAGCACTCGGTCAGTTCTTCAGGTTCAAATTACGTTTCGGTTTTTATTTAAAACCTTCTTCATAGGTAGAAGTATAAAGTTTTGAAACAGAAAAACTAAGTATTACATTAGACATTAGTTTAAAAAGAAAAATAATCTGTGGATTTTAACAACAACTGTCTAGTTTGAATGAACACGTGACAATGACACATGAGTTCATCCAAACTAGACAGTTGTTGAAATCCACAGAGTATTTTTCTTTGTAAAATAATGTCTAATGTAATAATTACTTTTTCTGTTTCAAAATTGTATACTTCTGCCCATGAAAAAGGTTTTAAATAAAAACCGAAACGTTGGCAATGAGAGTTTAATTTGAACCTGAAGAACTGACCAAGTCCTGATAAATTTTAATTTTGTTTATAAGTTAATCTATAAAACTTATACATTTCTAAAAAACTAGCTTGTTTTAATCATGTATGTAAAATCTCAAAAAGACATGCACACAGAAAATACTAGTATTATGGTTCAGCATTTTATGCGTGTGATGAATATTCTAACGTAGTGCAATGAGTTATTATATGGTATTTACTCATTGTAGGGTAAACAAGTTAATGAAATAGACTCCACATATAGAAATTTAATAATAGAAATAACGCGTTTATAGTATATCTTCTGAATGAGTTCATCAATCCCTTTCTCTTAGTGGTGTCTATAACTTGTTGTGATTTAACTGCCCTTCACATTACTTAGGCATGACACTCAAATCTTTTAACAAAAGAATAACAAAACATATACAAGAAGTCAAACACAAAATCAAATCCCACAACAAAAACCAATTCATTTTTCATTTTGCTAAACATTTAGTTAAAAATAGTCATCAATTTGATCCAGATCACTGTATAGAAATATTACATAAATTTCTTGAAAAATCTACCATATTCTGATGCGTATGGAGTTAGCAATCATTGCGCGATAAATCAAGGGTGTGCCTCGATGAACAGATCCTTAAATTGTTCATGTAACAAAAAAAAAGTTCTATTTCCTATTTATTCTTATAATTCTCGTTCATATTTCGTTATAGTTCTCTGTTATATTTTTAAAATATTTTCTATACTTACTCTTAGAGCAAATGTAAATGATTCTGCCGGACCTTTAGTGAAAAAATAACAAAGAAATGTAGCTGCTTTCCAGTATGATACAGATGTACACTCCATACACCCACTCACTTCATCCCTCTCACTACATCTCTCTATCCTTATTTTACTTTTTGTACCATTTACTTTATACTATAAATAGCTCTCTGATGTCATTGTATTTTTTAGTTAATGCCTGCAACTAAATGTGAAACATGTTTGAAACGCGTTGAGTATGTTATTAATTTATATATGTGCAGACTATTTCATTAATTTTTTTACCATACAATGTGATGAATATATTGCGTGAGTCAGAAATATGAATATTATTTTCTTTACTCTAGATATACAACAAAGTTAAACTATGCAAATACATAGGACCTATTTCCTTGAAAAATGTTAATAGTATTTTTGTATTCTTAACTAGCAAATGTACCCGTCTTTGACGGAATCAAAAATTCTATTATACTTGGTATTCCAAAATATCAATTATAGTATTATACTAATACTATAATTAGAAATTATAGAATAGTAGAAAATACCATTATTAGTACAGTGTTGAACAAATGCCTCTGTAAACACCACATTAGCTGTCTGTCCTTCAGGTTCACGGAAGAACAAACAGTTGGAACCTCTGACTCTTGAGCAAGTAAACTATAGTTGACCATGTGAGAAAAACTTGGTCTCGCTAACTTGAATTCATGCGTTTGATAAAGTATCTTTAATATTACGCAAATATTAAATTAAAAAAATATGTTTTTATTGTATTTATTTATAATACATTTGCACTACTGTCATCGGCGAGCAAGCAAGCTACTGGCTACCCTGGCTAGATCCCTTTACTTTATTACCATTTTTTATATTATTCACATTTTAAATTCAAAAAAATAGTTGTTTGTTACATTTATTTATAATACATTTGTACTACTGTCATCGGCGATCACGCAAGCCACTGGGCTAATCTGGTCCCATACCTTACATTATTACCAGTGTTATTATTAAGCAAATATTAAATTAAAAAAAGTTTACAGTTATATATAATACATAGCAAACGTACCCGTCTTTGACGGAATCAAAAGTTCCGTCATTTTTGGTATTCCAAAATGTCATTAGAAATAATAGAACAGTAGAAAATACCATTATTAGTACAGTGTTAAACAAATGCCTCTGTATACACTACATTAGCTGTCTATCCTTCAGGTTCATGAAAGAACAAACAGTTGAAACCTCTGACTCATGAGCAAGTAAACTACAGTTGACCATGTGAGAAAAACTTGGTATCGCTAACTTGAATTCCTGCGTGAGATAAAGTCTCCCTTTGCGACTTAGTTAACATCATTGCAAAATACTCGTAGACTCTGACGGGACTTTGCAATCATTTGAACGGAAACAGACAGTGGCTCGGAATCAATGGTATGCGTGGTATACACACAGACTCCCCAATACCACATCCAGTCATTATGTCCGACTCTATGGCATATCTGTGTAGAGCACGAACTCAGAGTCGTGTCCCGTTGCACAGTTTTGGGGCACTCATGGTTCGTAACATGAAATTTGTTACTGATACTAAATTGTAGCATGATTGCTGCTCCTACTTTAAGTTTTTACTCATGGCAGGCAGTCCAGGAGAAATAAATTCAGAGTCAAGAAATTCAATTAGATAATGAACCGCTTCTTCATCACTAATCCAATCTCTTTACTGACTTGTAAGTTCTTTCCTCGGTATGATATAGCGTAATAACTTGTTTGTTGATTTTTCCTGCTTGTTCATATTAAGAGTTGAGAATTGCTCGTTTACAAAACTATTTATTCGTAATAGATAGTACATCCTCAACTCTGGGAAACACCTTTTCAAAGATGTCAAATACGCAATATATTCATATGCTCCAATGAAATTAAAATCAACTAACAATACCTACTTGTCACACCTGTGTATTTTCAAGCTAAACTTGTCTTTGAAGTTAGAAAAATACGCTTAAAGCCCTATAACTTCGTTTCTGTACTGAATTATGAATCTATTTAGAGCCCATATTTTAAGTTAGGCATACACAAATCCAGTGTCAAAATTTCAGCTCGCCATGTCGTATGGTGGCTGAGTTAACTTGTGACAAACGTTTTTGCTTTAAACGTCCATAACATCACTTCTACGTTGAATTTCGAATCAATTCACAGCCTATATTTTAAGTTGGACCTACACAAATTTACTGTAAAAGTTTCAGCTTTATATGTTTTATGGTAGCTGAGTTTACTTGTGACAAAGTTTTGCGGACAACCAGACAAACCGACAAACCGACAAACCGACAAACCGACAAACAGACAAACCGACAAACTGACAAACCGACAGAAATTTTTCTAAGGGTGGATTCGGTTTCTCTAATGTATGAAACGTAAAGAAAACTTGAAATGAGACGGTTCTAAGCAATGTACAGACAAAATCATTATTTTATTTATATAGATTAACTAGCAAACGTACCCGTCTTTGACGGAATCAAAAATTCTATTATACTTGGTATTCCAAAATATCAATTATAGTATTATACTAATACTACAATTAGAAGTTATAGAATAGTAGAAAATACCATTATTAGTACAGTGCTAAAAAAAAGCCTCTGTATAGAAAGATTAGATTTTAAGTTAGACATACACAAATCTACAATCAATGTTTCAGCTTTATATGTCTTATGGTAGCAATATTTTGTGGACAAACCGACAGACAGAAATTATTCTAAGGATACATGTGGCTACTCTGAAGTATGAAACGTAAAGAAACTTGAAATGAGTTAGTTCTAATTAACGTGCTCCCAGTCAAAAGCTAGCACGCAAGCCACTGGGCTACTCTGGTTCCATACCTTACTTTATTACCATTGTTTATATTACGCAAATATTAAATTAAAAAAAAAATATTTTTGTTGTGTTTATTTATAATACATTTGCACTACTGTCATCGGCGAGCAAGCAAGCTACTGGCTACCCTGGCTAGATCCCTTTACTTTATTACCATCTTTTATATTATCCACATTTTAAATTCAAAAAAATATTTGTTTGTTACATTTATTTATAATACATTTGCACTACTGTCATCGGCGATCACGCAAGCCACTGGGCTACTCTGGTCCCATACCTTACATTATTACCAGTGTATTTATTAAGCAAATATTAAATTAAAAAAAAGTTGACAGTTATATATAATACATAGCAAACGTACCCGTCTTTGACGGAATCAGAAGTTCCTGTTTTGGTTTATTGCCGTGTGCCTATTGCCTTTCGGCTATACCACGGAGGAATCAGAAGTTCCGTCATTTTTGGTATTTCAAAATGTCATTAGAAATTATAGAATAGTAGAAAATACCATTATTACTACAGTGTTAAACAAATGCCTCCAGCTAATACACTACATTAGCTGTCTGTCCTTCAGGTTCATGGTAGAAGAAAGAGTTGAAACCTCTGACCGTTGAGCATGTAAACTACATTTGACCATGTGAGAAAAACTTGGTTTTGCTACCTTGTAATCCTGCGTTAGATGAAGTCTCCCTTTGCGACTTAGTTAACGTCATTGCGAAATAGACTCTGACCGGACTTTGCAATCATTTCAACGTAAACAGACAGTGGCTCGGAATCAATGGTATGTGAAGTATACACACAGACTCCCCAATACCACATCCAGTCATTATGTCCGCCTCTATGGCATATCTGTGTAGAGCACGAACTCAGAGTTGTGTCCCGTTGCACAGTTTTTTGGGCACTCATGTTTCGTAACATGAAATTTGTTACTGCCACTAAATTGCAGCGTGATCGGTGCTACTACTTTAAGTTTTTACTCATGAGCAGGCAGTCCAGGAGAAATAAATTCAGAGTCAAGAAATTCAATTAGATAATGAACTGCTTCTTCATCACTAATCCAATCTCCTTACTGACTTGTAAGTTCTTTCCTCGGCTTCATATAGCGTAAGAACTTGTTTGTTGATTTTTCCTCCCTGTTCATATTAAGAGTTGAGAATTGCTCGTTTACAAAACATTTATTCTCAATAGATGGTACATCCTTAACTCTGTGAAACACCATTTCAATGATGTCAAATACGCAATATATTCATATGCTCAATTGAAATTAAAATCAACTAACAATACCTACTTGCCACACCTGTGTATTTTCAAAACAAACTTGTCTGTGAAGTTAGGAAAATACAGCTAAAAGCCCCATAACTTCGCTTCTGTACTGAATTAATAATATATTTAGAGCCCATATTTTAAGTTAGGCATACACAAATCCAGTGTCAATGTTTCAGCTCGCTATGACTTATGGTGGCTGAGTTTACTTGTGACAAACATTTTTGCGTTAAACGTCCATAACTTCACTTCTACGTTGAATTTCCAATCAATTCATAGCCTATATTTTAAGTTAGACCTACACAAATCTACTGTAAAAGTTTCAGCTTTATATGTCTTATGGTAGCTGAGTTTACCTGTGACAAAGTTTTGCGGACAAACCGACAAACCGACAAACCGACAAACCGACAAACCGACAGAAATTTTTCTAAGGGTGGATTCGGTTTCTCCAATGTATGAAACGTAAAGAAAACTTGAAATGAGTCAGTTCTAAGCAATGTACAGACAAAATCATTATTTTATTTATAAAGATTTAGTTAACAGCTGCCAACTATTCTACTATACTCATCTTGTGAAACTCAGATCATTCGAAAAGATCTCAATTGAAGTCTTCATCCCGGTAAGGATAACCATACATTTTATTCACCATGTTTATATATACAATTTTACATTTTATAATTTAATATTATAGAATATATAATTATATACTTAGGTATAGTAGGAATACCTAATCATTTGATTTCTTGAAAGTAAAATTAATTGCAGATTATTATTATATTAAGAGAAAAGGTGATAATGAATAACATTGTTATAATGAAACACTAATCCATCGAAAATATGATTTTGTTAAAAACTGTCAGAAATAGGACATTAACTGATGCATTTAAATATAAATGCTTCAGGCTCTCTTGATTGCTTTTACTGGTAAAATACATTATAGATATGTAGCAGAATTTGTAATTTATGGGTTTATATTGTGATGTGGGATGAAAGTATATATTTTGTTTATTTAAATCTCTCTTAAGTATGCATCAATAAAACATTTTCATGCAAGAAAAGCATTATATTTGTAATTACTAACCATGGGGAACCTTTGTCCATTACCAATTACACAGAGAAAGAAAGGAGAGAGTAGGTAACATGATTTATGATGACCTTGTCAACCTCATATTGTCTTTGTGTCATTTAATGTTTCCCCAATATAAATGTTATTTCTATTGTTAAAACCTAATTTTATTCATATGCAGTTTCTTTTACTATAAGTAAAGTATAGTGGTCGTGAAAAAATTCGATCTCCAGATTTTGACAGAATTATATGTTTTGAGGTCCTAGAAGTCGTTTTATGATATTTTTGCGATGATGTCTGTGTGTGTGTGGGTGGGTGGGTGAGTGTGTTGGCATTGCTTGTTACCACGCTAGGGTCTAGAATCTTTGATAGATCAAGTTAATATTTTACAAAAAAATGGTCCTCATAGGGTAAAAGATCCCTATTGTTCAGGAAGAATTATGCATGACGGGAAAGTTACTTTTTTTGCAAAAAACCGGTTTTTAGAAAACATTTTTTTCTCCTAAACTACTCACTCTAGAGTTTTGGAATTTTGGTATTATCTTTAAAGTTTCAAATGAAATAATCGAAAAATATATTCACAATTTTAAAACAAGGCAAAATATTTTTTCAAATAAAATGTAAAAATCTTGACTTATTAATCAATCTCAAACATTGTGAGAGTGATACAAGCCATACCGTTTGACAGATCAAAATGAAACTATGACTAAAAATAGAACATTATAAAAAGATTTCACATAAACACGTGAAATAACAATCAATGATCAAACCACAATAAGAGAATGGGAAAACAAAACTAAGATCTTTCAACCGTAACAAGCGGTCTTCGTGACTCTGACGAAGACCGCTTGTTACGGTTGAAAGATCTTAGTCTTGTTTTCCCATTCTCTTATTGTGGTTTGATCATTGATAGAACATTATGTGGAGAATGAGTTAAGATATTTTTTTTCAAAATTTCATTCACCAAAGGAGCGTTGGAGTTCGATTTCTGTCTTCAGAAAATGTTTTTTGACGCTATACAGCTCAATAAAAAAATCGTGAAAATTTTACCAACAATGGAACAAAAAATTAATAATTAAAAAAAAATTTATGAGATTTCAATCATAGATAAGTGCAATAAAGCTATAAAAACGGTTTGTTGATCCTAGATTAAGGGGTTACCTGCTATAGTGTGTTAGCATTGCTTGTTACCACGCTACGGTCCAGAATCTTTGATGGATCAAGTTGATATTTTACACAAAAATGGGCCTCATAAAGACGAAGATCCCTATTGTTTGGGAAGAATTATGCATGATGGGAAAGTCACTTTTTTTGCCAAAAACCGTTTTTTTTAAAACATTTATTTCTCCTAAACTGATAACCCTAGAGTTTTGAAATTTTGACATTATCTTTGAAGTTACAAATCGAACAAACGAAAAATATATTCAGAATTTTAAAACAACAGGAAATATTTTTTTTTCAATAAAATGTAAAAATTTTTACTTATAATTCAATCTCAAACCTTGTGAGAGCGATACAAGCCATACTGTTTGACGGACAAAGATGAAACTATGCCTATAAATAGAAAATTATATGGAAAATGAGTTGAGATATTTTTTTCTAAAATTACATTCGCTAAAGGGGCGGTACAGTACGATTTGTGTTTTCAGAAAATGTTTTTTTGACGCTAAACGGCTCGTTAAAAAAAAATGAAAATTTGACCAAAAATGGAACAAAAAATTAGCAATTCAAAAAAAAAAATCATGAAGTTTCAATTACGGGAAAGAGCAATAACGATATAAAAACTCTTTGTTTATCCTAGACTAAGAGATCACCTGCTATACTTGTCGAAATTTTTGTATTTTTTTACATTGTTTACATTGACTTAGAAATTTTTTGAGCGAATCCACTGAGATAAAATTGATGTTTCTAATGGAAAAATTAAAATATATTATTGACTTATAAGAGATGTAAGAGGAATAATATTGTGCAGGTAAATAATAACACTCATTAAAAAAAAATTCGTATATATGTTATTTGACAAAGGGGATGGAAAATGATCTTATTAAATACTAAGAAGCCATAAAATTCCCAGTATAATAATTCTGTTAAAAACCAAAAATGTAAAAGAGAAGTCAAAATATAAATCTTTCGTTTAAGGATTAATAACTGTAATTATCGTACATCTTTAATTAACAAATCACCTTAAAACAACATTTTCTTCGCTGTTTAAGATGTTTTAACATGTTGATTTGAGTTGATCCTCAATTAAATTCAACGTAGAAGTTTAGTTGAAGTATGCCTAAGTTAGTATTAGACTGAAGTGAGTTGAAACTTGGCACTAGATTTGTGTATGTCTAACTTAAAATTATGCTCTAATAGATTAATAATTCAGTGCAGAAGGGAAGTTATGGACCTTTAAGCTGTATTTTGCTATCTTCACAGACATGTTTATTTTGAAAATATACAGGTGTAGCAAGTAGGTATTGTTAGTTGATTTTAATTTCAATTGAGCTTATGAATATATTGCGTATTTGACATCATTGAAATGGTGTTTAACAGAGTTGAGGATGTACTATCTATTAAGAATAAATGTTTTGTAAACGAGCAATTCTCAACTCTTAATATGAACAGGCAGGAAAAATCAACAAACAAGTTCTTACGCTATATCATACCGAGGAAAGAACTAACAAGTCAGTAAAGAGATTGGATTAGTGATAAAAAAGCAGTTCATTATCTAATTGAATTTCTTGAATCTGAATTTAGTTCTCCTGGACTGCCTGCTCATGAGTAAAAACTAAAAGTAGGAGCACCAATGATGCTGCAATTTATAGCAGTAACAAATTTCATGTTACGAAACATGAGTGCCCCAAAAACTGTGCAACGGGACACGACTATGAGTTCGTGCTCTACACAGATATGCCATAGAGGAGGACATAATGACTGGATGTGGTATTGGGGAGTCTGTGTGTATACCACGCATACCATTGATTCCGAGCCACTGTCTGTTTCCGTTCAAATGATTGCAAAGTCCCGTCAGAGTCTATTTCGCAATAACGTTAACTAAGTCGCAAAGGGAGACTTTATCTAACGCAGGAATTCAAGTTAGCGATACCAAGTTTTTCTCACATGGTCAACTGTAGTTTACTTGCTCAATCGTCAGAGGTTTCAACTGATTGTTCTTCCATGAACCTGAAGGACAGACAGCTAATGTAGTGTTTACAGAGGCATTTGTTCAACACTGTACTAATAATGGTATTTTTTACTATTCTGTAATTTCTAATTATAGTATTAGTAATATACTATAATTGATATTTTGGAATACCAAGTATAATAGAATTTTTGATTCTGTCAAAGACGGGTACGTTTGCTAGTTAATTATAAATATCTTAAAATGACATTGTTTCTTTTTTTTTATGAGAAAATAAGAGTATTTTGTTGTTTTAAATTTGAAAATTTGACTTAAATATTCAATGTAGAAGGAAGTCAAGTAAAGGATGTAAGAAATCCATTGGCTATTTCAAGAAAAGCCATGTTCTCTTTTAGGAGATTATTTCGTATCAAGAAATTTTCTCCTTGGTTTTTCGAAAATGTATTACTGTTGTAGTTGTACTAAATGATATGCATCCGTATGTGATATGCAAAAATATGCTTATATTTTGATAAGTCGAAAATCACTACCTGTACTACTCAGGAATGAAAGGCTAATAAACATCACCCATTTATATTACATTGTTTACATTGACTTCGAATTTGTTTTCAGTGAATTCATCGAAAAATAATATAATGATTAGATATATAATGAACATTTTTTAATGATTTAAGGACTTATATGTAAAGTAAGAAGAATAATATTCTTATATGTAAAAAATCAACGACAATAGAGCATATCAATATAATTTCTGATTCATTTCTTTGTATGATGGGTTTGTTAGAACAAAATGTTCTAATCGATCTGAATGTTGCACGATTCTACAAAGCTTAATATCAGATGCTGATTTTTTTACGTTTTTGAATGTCATTATTATTGAGTAATATTGAAGATTTTGGAATGACCTTTTTCGTCTTATAGAAGGGCTTGTCTGATTTTGACCAATATCCAGATTTTTCACTATTCTGGTCTAATAGCTCATAACATTATTTTTTAAAATTTCAAACTTCTAGCTTTTAAATTTAAAATTATACAGAAAAGTCGGCTTTGAACTTGATTTAAGAATGCAAAAGTGGCTAATTACCAATATATTTTTTTTCAATATACATTTACAGAAAACTTATAACAGAGTACAGCACCTGGGAAAAAATAACATTCGCTCAGCGTAAATTGGTTTTTTATGATTTTTGACTAAGGGAAAGAAAAGTGAGTTTTTAAAAAACTCTAGCATGCCATAGAATTCCCAGTATAATAATTTGATAAAATACCAAAAATGTAGAACATTATTTAGAATTAAAAAAATTCTTTTAAAAATAATACATGAAATTATCCTACATCTTAAGTTAAAAATTATCTGAAAACGATTTTTTCTTGCATTTTTTTACATTTCAGACACAACGTTTGTAACGTTTTTAAAATACTTGAAATATTTTCAAGTTTTAGATGGGAAACTTTGTCTTAAATCTTCAATGGAGAAGGAGGTCAAATAAACTATGTAAGTGATCCACTGGTTATTGGAACAAAAGCGATGTTCTGCTGTAAGAGTAATATCGTAATAGCAAGTCTACACTTGCACTTTTCAAAAATGTTTTTACTGTTGTAGTTATACTAATCAGTGGGGTGATATACAAAAATAAGCGTGTATATTGATTAGTGGATAAATCACTATCAGTACTACCTCCAGGAATGAAAAACTAATAAACCTTTTCCAATTAGACATTTAAATTATGCCTAAATGGAACATTGTACATTATATAGGTACCCAAGAAGATTGATATTATGTTTAAGTTAGTAATATGGTGAATATAACTATAGGCCACTCAAGATTTTTTCAGTGAATTGACTTAAATATAGAAGAAGGAATACAGACCTTTAATATAGATAAACAGGTCAGATAAACAGCATTAAATGTAAGAGATTCACTGGCTATGGTAGGTAGCAAGCGACACATTCTTCTGTAAGAGATTATTTGGTAATACGTTTTTTGCTTTGGCTTTGCCAAAATGTTATTTCTGTAGTAATATCAAGAATATTATACAAATCAGTTGTGTGATAATCAAATATGAGTATATATATTGATAACTGGGTGAATCAGTATCTGTCCAGTCTCCATATGTATGAAATATTATTACTCATCTGCCTTATAGACATTTATATTATGTTTAAATGGGAAATTATACTTCAAAGAAGTTCGAGAGTAAATATGCTATATTTACTTATAGCATAATTGCGTGCAAAATTTTCTACATGAAGCTGCGTCATGTGGATCGTTCTTTAATTGCATAGTAATTGAATAAACCATCCACTTTGTGACATGATGTATATTGGTAAACTGATTTCTGGAACTTTTAGGCTCACAAATTCACTTAATTGTCGAATAGATGGTACAGAGGACATGGTAATTCATTTAAAATTTATTTTCAATAGAATTATTTTCAATTTTCAAAGAAAATTATCACTACTAAAACTCAAATGCATTCTCACTGAACATCGATTTAAACTGATTATTACAAGAATATTTTGAAAATCACTTAATAAAATTGACCTTCGAAAATAACATTTTCATTTATTTCTTTTTAAATTTCATAAAATAACAACATTTAAAATATAACTCGGATTAAAAAAAATAAGGGGATTTTCATCCTGGACTAATGGATCACCAGCTATATAAAAGACATTTTACCAGCTACTTTTTTTGACATTTCAGACAAAACCTTTGTAACATTTTTAAAATACTTAAAATATTTTCAAGTTCTAAATGGGAAAATTTGTCTTAAGTATTAAATGTAGAAGGAGGTCAGATAAACGATGTAAGAGATCCACGGGCTATTGGAGCAAAAGCCATGTTCTCTTGGATGAAATTATTTCGTGTAAGCAAATTTTCACTTTGGCTTTTCATAATGTTATTACTGCTGTAGTTATACTAATGACTGTATATCCATTATTTCTGTGACATACAAAAAAGGCTTATCTATTGATAAGTGGATCAATCACTATCTGTAATTCCTCAGGAATGAAATACTAATAAACATCTCCCATTTAGACGATTATATTTTGCTTATACTAGCCTTATATATTATATACCCAAGAAGTATATCAAGTTTGCTTATAGTAAAGTTGAGTGTAGGCCACTTCAGATTTTTTAATTAAATGTAATGATACATTTTGAACATTCTCAAACTGAGCATCTCAAATATTAAGTTTGCATACATTCTCTTAGCACTGATTGAATGATTTCATTAAAGTAATTTGTAAATAAACATGAATAAACGATTCTATATTCAAATAAAAATTGATTTTAACTGAACAGACTGGTAAAAAAATGCAGTTTATACTTAAAATATATTTTAACCTTTTCGATATGAATTCATTCTGTTAGTGATAAAATAATATTACTGGGGTTCGATCCCCACCTGATCCTCGATTTATTCATGTGGGAGGTGAATAAATCTGAGCACGTCGTCTCTCAGAGAAGGACATTAAACCGTCGGTCCCGAGCCTGTACGATTTCAGGCACTTGTTAAAAATCCCTACTCTAAATACACTTGAGTTAGGTAAAATTTAGGACTCTCACTATAGAATCAATCTTTATTGAGTACAAAGGGCCAATGCTCGGCCTATATGTGTTCCCTTGTGGGACTGCAACTCCAACCTAACCTAACCTAGTGATAAAATATCCTTTATGTAAAAACGTTTTGTTTCACGCATCAGAAAATGAGTAAATTCCAGATTATTAAAAATGCATAAATATGGAGCTATTTAGTTCAAAGTGATATAAAAATCAGGTATCTGAAAATTATGAGACATGTATCACTTGATACTAGATAGGGATCATATAGTGTGTGCACGTGTGAAACTGATTCTCGTTTACATATAAATTGCAATATTTATTTGTGAGTTTCAGAATTCACCTTGTTAAATTGGGGAAAGAAAGCAACATTTAATTTGCAGAGGGTGGTTAGAAAGATGCAGTGCCAACTGTTAATGTCAGGCGGGCTTATCTTTAAGGAGTCACACTTTTACCTTGCTGGCGAGATATGTTTTTTATCATCTGCGTCTAATGGTTTCGTAAGCTCTTAAATGATATCATACAGATATTACTCTCCGTATTCTCATTAAACGAAGTTGCAATATATTTTAAATATTCCGTTTCATCATTTTGAATCAGGCTTGCAAACTCACTTTTCAGTTTGCTTGCATTCATATGACCTTTTCCTGATCTTCTGTGAAATTCTAAAATATCATATCTTAATCTGATCAGTTGAATAAGCATTTCAACGGTATATACGATTTCACTTAATTTCAATGTTTTATTAAAAATGAAAAATATTTATGTTTTACTCAACAAAATTTAGAAATGCCTGAAAATAGTCATTCACAATTTGTTGTATCAATCTAGATGTGTTTTTGTTAATATCCGGTATGAGAAGCGTCTTTTTCAGATGCTTTTTTTGTATTACAATGAGTCTTTTTGACCAACGATCTATATTAGAATACCGTTCATTCTTTAACGTTCATACCTATTTGCAAACAAGCAAAAAAATTGGTTGTTTATTTGTCATTATTTGATAAGCTTAGTAAAATTGATTTAAACATTGTCCTTACATTAATTATCTTTTCTTTTCTATTATTTATATTTTACTTTTCATGCATTATTTACAGAACAGTTATCTATATAAATAAAATAATGATTTTGTCTGTACATTGCTTAGAACTGACTCATTTCAAGTTTTCTTTACGTTTCATACATTGGAGAAACCGAATCCACCCTTAAAAAACCCTCTGTCGGTTTGTCTGCAAAATTTTGTCACAAGTAAACTCAGCCACCATAAGACATATCAAGCTGAAACTTTTACATTAGATTTGTGTATGTCTAACTTAAAATATAGGCTCTAAATTGATTGGAAATTCAACGTAGAAGTTTAGTTGAAGTATGCCTAAGTTAGTATTAGACTGAAGTGAGTTGAAACTTGGCACTAGATTTGTGTATGTCTAACTTAAAATTATGCTCTAATAGATTAATAATTCAGTGCAGAAGGGAAGTTATGGACCTTTAAGCTGTATTTTGCTATCTTCACAGACATGTTTATTTTGAAAATATACAGGTGTAGCAAGTAGGTATTGTTAGTTGATTTTAATTTCAATTGAGCTTATGAATATATTGCGTATTTGACATCATTGAAATGGTGTTTAACAGAGTTGAGGATGTACTATCTATTAAGAATAAATGTTTTGTAAACGAGCAATTCTCAGCCCTTAATATGAACGGGCAGGAAAATCAACAAACAACTTCTTACGCTACATCAAGACGAGGAAAGTACTTACAAGTCAGTAAAGAGAGTGATTAGTAATGAGGAAGCAGTTCATTATCTAACTGAATTTCTTGACTGAATTTCTTTCTCCTGAACAGCCCGCTCATGAGTAAAAACTAAAAGTAGTAGCACCAATCATGCTGCAATTTAGGAGCGGTAACAAATTTCATGTTACGAAAGGTGAGTGCCCCAATCCAACGGGACACGACTCTGAGTTCGTGCTCTACACAGATACGCCATAGAGGCGGACATCATGACTGGGTGTGGAATGGGGAGTCTGTGTGTATACACGCGTACCATTGATCCCGAGCCACTCTCTGTTTCCGTTAAAACGATTGCAATGTCCCGTCAGAGTCTACCAATGATGTCGTCATCATTGGTAGACGTCATCAGTGACGAAATACCCGTCAGTATTTTGCAATGATGTTAACTAAGTCTCAAGGGGAAACTTTATCTAACGTAGGAATTCAAGTTAGCGTGACCAAGTTTTTCTCACATGGTCAATTGTAGTTTACTTGCTGAAGAGACAGAGGTTCCAACTGAAGTTCTTCCATGAACCTGAAGGACAGAGAGCTAATGTGGTGTCCACAGAGGCATTTGCTTGATACTGTACTAATAATGGTATTTTCTACTATTCTATAATTTCTAATGATATTTTGGAATACCAAGTACAAGGAAAGTTTTGATTCCGTCAAGGACGGGTACATTTGCTAGTTATGTTAATAAATAGGTATGATTTTACTATATGGTACTCATGCTGTTATGTTTCTTATTTGTAGGTTTCTTACAGAACTTTATTTCTTGAAACAAAATATTTTACTATTTGGTCGGTTGTAAAAAACGGGTTGCTTATCTCTGATTCAGTGCTTTTCATGTGAGTAAGAAGAAAAATATTTTTAGATTTAATGGATTTGATAACTTAATGTTTTTTAAATTTATATCTTTTCTCCTAACAATTATTGGATTTCAAATAGCAATTGTAATTTGTCAAATCTGTTGTAAAAATTTAGTAGTAGCAATTATTTTTAATAAATACATTCAAAATTCTGATTTGAAAAGTCAATATTGTAATTATAATTGTACTTGTAATACTGTAAGTTTCAACAAAAGTCAATGAGGGAACACTTGTAAAAAAATATATTTCAGGCATCAATAAATAGATAATGAGTCTTCTTTTAGCCTTAAATGAAGGAGGACTATGATAGTGGAGGCATGAAGAACTTCATGAAGCTCTAGAAGTGTTCGTGGGCTGGCGAGCATTGGGGTCACCAGAGAACAGGTGTCTCTTACGTGCATCCTAATCGAACTGACCAGCTCAACAGCAGAAGTGGCTAACATTCTGTATCACCCCTAAAATAGGCAGCATGTTTTATGAACCAATTAACTAGGCTATATTTAAAAAAAACATACACAATGCATAAAATGAGAAATAATAATACAGTAAATAAAGTTTTCCCTTTAGCAAATAAAACTACAGTTTAGACTCTTTTTAACTAGATATTCAGGTTATATATGAAGAAAGATGGGCCAGCAAGGACCTACTCAAAGTGGTGTGAGTGTTTTTGCCCTTCAGAGTTTATCAATTTTCGGCGAGGGATGAATATTTTAAAGTGCTCAGGTGGGGTGGAGTGAAGTCATCCCTTAAAGTTACCCCTCGTTGAATACTTTGTCAGCTCATACACACCTATAGCCTCCTTGCATTAAAATTGTTAAATGAAGCAATTCAGGGTATAACACCACTTCTATTAATATACATTATCCTAATAACTTAATATTTAAGTTAAAATCTGACATCACAATAAGAAAACAATCAGTTTTTTTTATTCCTTTTACCGTAGAATGGAACCTTTGATATCAGTGACTTCAATAGAAATTCAACAAAACTTTTATCTACAGGAATAATATGAAAGAGAAAGGTAATTATAAAATTCTACTATATGAAATAATGCAATAATAACAGAGGAAATAGATAATGTACTTTTCTATTTGCATTTTGAATACTATGTTAATTTTAAAAGAGTTATCAGAAAATTATAATTGGAATGGAATGGTGAAAATTCTTTATTAGGGGAGTACTCACAATTAACAAATTTCTGGGGTAGCCGTACGAGGGACACTTATAATAACGAGGGCTAAATTATAATTTTTTCTATAGCTCAGTAAAAATATTCAAACAGAGGATATTGCACCAATTGAGTTCAATTGCTATATGGTGTCAACAGTTATTGTTGGTGGTAGTTACAAATCGAAGTGCTCAACGCCTGTTATAGAGCATAAACTCTTCCCAAACACTGACATACTGACCTTCACAGTCTACTGTTTTTGAACTAGATCGATCGTTCATAAAGTTTCTTTTATGCCCTCTTCATGGACTCATTGTACCTGAGTATCACTGTTCTAGAATGCTAACTAGCAGACTCATGCCTAACGGCGACAGTCGTAATGCCCTAGTTATTAATACTGCTACCCGGGTAGCTACGGGAGGAGATGGTTTTATCTGATTTTCTGAGCCTTGAGTACGAAGATACTACCATTTCAAGACGAGTCAACGAGAGCGAGAATGGAATGGGCCATCTCTCTTCCCATACTACTGATAGTGTTTAGACTTGCGTGGTCCATGAAATCCACTCAGTCATTAAACCTGCATGTGACTCCGTGGTTGTTAACATAGCCTTTTACATTACGTTTAGAAATAAGAAAACCATTCAAGAACTAAATTCCATTAAGTTAATTTTGTAGCTTCCTTTCATTTGTTCATCCCGATGTTCTGCAATGATTGAATGATGCCAAATATACAAGCTGCAGAGATTGATGTTGTTTAAAGGAAGTCTGTATACTACTGAGTGATTAAAATTAGAAAATAAAGTAATTTTCTATTTTAACAGGATTTAACAGGGTATCTTTAAGGAGCTTCTATTGATCATAACTTTAGAATTAGTGATGCTGAGAAGGAATTCAAACCACAATATACCACCAACAATGAGTCTGTCGGTTCGTTTGACCTTGTAGTTTGAATACAATGTTGCTATACTTTATTACGATAGCTGAGGTACGATGTTGATCATCAAGAATGTCTATGATATTAAAACTGTGTCAAGTTAAGCGTGTCTAATATGTGAAAGAGTTCAGACTTCCTACTGTGAACACCATCTGGATTTCACCCCTTATAAGCCAGTGAGTCAGGAGGAACATTATTTGAACTTATAAATAACAATTTTGAAGAACTAATACATTTAATGTATAAAAAACTTCCAAGAAAAAGAAGTACAGAGTAAACAGTAAAAGAAACTATACCAAAAATAAAATTTCTGAATTAAGACAAAGTTTTTTTTAAAATATTTCTTAATCTCATGACATTCCAGACAAGTTATAACTTAGGGTTTACCATTACAAAAACAGCTGTTTATGATATGATTATGACTAACGTTTATTGTTTTAGACTAGGCTTTCCGAATAGTTTATATTTTAAATTAAACAATTGAGTTAATATCAGTAATATAAAATATCAATATAACACTACTGATGGAAAATTTAATAAGTGATATAGGAATATAATATATTAATAATTAAACTAACATATTGATAAAATATCTACCAATAATAATGATAATAATAATTATCAAAATGGAGTGCGTAAAAAATGAATAGAATTCCTAACTTGTTTCAAGTTAAGCTGCTCTGAACTTGTTGAGTAAGTTGACTATCTGATTCAAGATTAGTTTCACTGTAATAATACTGATGTATCAAGCTCGCATTTATTTATACTTTGTGTAAATATCTTTTATATGTAAGGAGCTTTTTATACTTAATATTGGCATTTCATTAATATATACGTCTTATTTTTCATTTATATGAAATAATAACACAATAGACATCTGTGTATAAAAATTTTTAAGTTCCTTTAAAATGTACCGAGGTCAAGATATGAAGATGTACTTTTTTCTGAACATTTTCTAAATTTGATATAATGGTTCTAAAATATAGTTAAAAACTGAACTACTATTACTGGTGGAGTAATCTATAAAATTAATTAGATATAATATTTTCTTTTCAAAGAAGTATGACATTCGTAATAATTTTAACGTAGTAAATCTTATCACATAATGTATAAAAACGCTTTTGTAAGAGTTGACTTAATTTCAGCACAGAAGAATGTTTGTTGATTATAGATAAGAGTGGTCATGGGTGCTGGAAGCAGAAGTAATTTCCGCCTCAAGTTGCTCGAATTCACTCTGGCTAAATAAATAATACTTGCTTTATAAAGAAGACACTGGTCGGGTCATCCCGACTAAAGGCACAGGGTCAAGTTGAATAAGTGAGACCCCACCCATCTCTGCTTCTTTTGTTCCTTGAACGCATTCGTTTCAATATATTAAGGTCTTTTCCTTACTTTTAGGTCTTATCACAATATTTGAATTTGTATATACATATTAAAAAAAATTGTAGCATACTATATCACATGTATTTATGATCTCCTGGAAAGATATCAATATTTCAGAATCATATTTAGATACAAAGTTTGAAAAAAAAAAACAAAGAAAGCACTTAAATATTTCAACTTTCATAGTCAGCAGTTGAAGATGAACTAACCACAAATAGAAAGTAGAGATTCATTATTATTAAAACCATTTTTTTTTGCTGTTCTATCAGTTAATTTGATATTGGAGGCCAGATTAGCATAGTGGTTAACGTACTCACCTCTGAACTGATAGGACCGGGGTTCGATCCCCACCTGGCTCTCGATTTATTCATGCACAAGGTGAATAAATCTGAGTACGTCATCCCTGGGAGAAGGACGTTAAAACCATCGGTCCCAAGCCTGTTCGATTACTAATCCATTTAATCTATTAATACCATTGACTACCTCATTGATTTTGTTTAACATGTCACTTGGCCAACTCCTTTTGTAGTTGAATATTGTTAGCAGGAGGTTAGTCGTAGGATCGAATCTCTCAATCTTAAGATCGTGAATGCCGAGACTGCTGTTAATTTTAATGATACATGTTTGAAAGAGAATCTGCTGCCTATTTATACCAATATATATATATATATATATATATACATTCTCACAATAGTTTTTACCTCTTCATTCAACATATTAAGAGAGAAAGAGAAGAAGAAAATAGGTTTTGCTCGCCTGGCAAACAGCAAACAGCAGACAGCCCAGCCAAACTCATCTTCTTCTTCTCTTCTTCTCTTGATGATTGTGAGGTCAAAATATTGGAGTGAATTGTGTATTGTTTCTATGTATTCTTTTCTTATTTTGAAATATATATATAAATGATCAAACCACAATATGAAATGGGAAAACAAATTGAACTGTGTAGCCCAGTAATCAAGGTATATTGGATTGAATACAAACAAGCATCTAGCCATTTATTCTTCTACCTTCCTTAACCAAAAAAAAAAAAAAATTGAAGAGATGGGACTCTTCTTCAGAGAAGGAAACTGACTAGACAGATTATGACTGTAGATACCGCAGAGCTCCAGTACAAAGTGATGCTAAGAAATTATTTATATATAAAACCCCTCACATTAATAACTGAAAGCCTGGTCTTAACGGTGAGAATATGATATAAATATAGTGCCTTATTATTTGAACATTACTAATTTGATAAATTTAAACGGTACTATGACCCAGTAAGACTATTTCTTCTAGTGGGTTAGATTTATTGCAACTCACTTTCAACACCCATTGTAGCCAATTACTTTTAAAACTTCACTTACAAACTCCTAAATATGTTTTACTCTATTTAAAATATATAATAACACCGGACAAAAATCTTAAAATGACTTTTGATGGCCTAAAGCTCGTAGGTTAGTAGTGTTAAGACGGCATCCTCATCAGGTGAAGAAGAGTTCTGTTCGCCTATGAAACAGCAGAGTAAACCTGTCATTATACGCTATGTTTATATACATATCAATGATTAAACCAATATATGAAATGAGGAGAAAAGACTAAGGTCTTTCAATCGTAACAAGCGGTCTTCGTCAGAGTCAAAAACCCAACTGAGTCAAGTATACTTGGGTTTTTGACTCTGACGATGATCGCTTGTTACAGTTGAAAGATCTTAGTCTTTTTTCCCCACTTCATATTATATATATATATATTGAAGATTCAATAATATATCCACCGTTTGATAGAATAGGTGCGGTCTCTAATCGGGATTCGGCCAATTTTCTAGGATAGAAAATCAAACTCTCAGTGCCAACGTTTCAGTTTTATTTAAAACCGTTTTCATAGGCAGAATAAGAATTTTTAACTAAGAAAATGAAATTTACATTATTTAAAGGAACAACAATGTTAACCGGACAAAACCTTCGACTAGGCTCGACTAGTCGAATAGACAGTCTAGTCGAAGGTTTTGCCCGGTTAACATTTTTGTTCCTTTAAATAATGTAAATTTCATTTTCTTAGTTAAAAAATTCTTACTTCTGCCTATGAAAAAGGTTTTAAATAAAACTGAAATATTGGCACAGAGTGTTTGAATTTTTATCCTAGAAAATTGACCGAATCCCGATTAGAGAACACA
This sequence comes from Hermatobates lingyangjiaoensis, assembly GCA_026182355.1. Taxonomy (NCBI): domain Eukaryota; kingdom Metazoa; phylum Arthropoda; class Insecta; order Hemiptera; family Hermatobatidae; genus Hermatobates; species Hermatobates lingyangjiaoensis. Next base: position 2,972,005 of record JAPFBL010001927.1, read on the forward strand.
CCTACATATATATATATCTTTCAACCGTAACAAGCGGTCTTCGTCATGGGTTTTTCAGTTGGGTTTTTGACTCTGACGAAGACCGCTTGTTACGGTTGAAAAATCTTAGTCTTGTTTTCCCATTTCTTATTGTGGTTTGATCATTGATTGTTGTTTCACGTGTTTATGTGAAATCTTTTTATGGTAAATAAATAACTGCTCTTTCACTCTGCTCTTGACAATGGGCGAGTTTTAAAAACTGTCATACTGTAAGAAAATGTATGAGGTTTTTATATCCAACTGACATTTATATCCAACTGAGTATATAAAAATGTGAATGAAAGAATATAAGTTTTGCGTTTGAATGTAAGTGTTGATCACAGATAATTCTCTACTTTCATCGTAACTACTCGATAATATTTGAGAGTTAACTAAAACACATACCGCTTTAATGAGGATTCTCCGTGTTGGATGAAAAATTAGAGCACAGTTTTGTGTAAAAAGTTAAATCTGTTTACTTTAAATACATTTATTATTACTTATTTATTTATTATTTATAGTTATTCATTGTTAGTAATGTATTATAATTTATTTATTTACATTTAAAGTTAATTACATTTTCTTTAAAACATACTAAAATGTTAAGATCTTTATATATTCCTGCGATATAAGATCAAAACACAAATTCGAATTGGCCTGTCTCCGACGGAAGAAAGTCATATCAAATAATCCTCAAAGGCGACTTGTGTATTAATTATTAACTGCTCTATTTTCCGTATAACTGAAATAATAACTTGAAAAGGAAAGGAAATATGAGACTTTGACAATTAGTTCTAATTATTCTGCTTTGAGCTTTGACGGTAAATAAGAGGTTTTAGGTCAAAGAATACTTTATAAGGAAGTTTGAAGTCATTTGGTCGTGAATTTCAATTTGGAATTGGTTGATTGAATTTAGCGTTGCTTGCTTACCTTTAATCCTAGGAGATAATGAAATTTCCATTAAATGAAAACCTCCAATTAAAAATCTTATATTGGTTTCGAATTGATTTTCTTTAATCTCCCTATTGCTTCTATTTGTTTTAATTAGATAGTGAAATTAAGCAAAGAGAAAGATAGACTGATTTAATTGCTCGTACTTGTTTTGTCATTTACTTAAAATCGCTTTACGAAAAAGTCTGAAAAGGAACTGTACACTGCTGTTTTCATAATTACTCTTCCATGTCATGTCAGACCGGTTTCAATCCTCCCCCATCATATCTCCAACACACTTTAAAGTGTTTTCTTGATTAGAGAGGAAAAGATTCACTAAGTCTTCCACACACAAAGGATTTTTGATACAACGCGATTCGAACACGGAGTGTCATCATCAGGTTACATCTGCCTCAGTAAGGAGATATTGACTAACTGGGGAGTCAACAGTCACTAAGTGTTCGAATCGCGTTGTATGACATCATCTTTTCTGTCTACAAGACTTAGTGTTTTTTTTCCTTTCAAACCATGAGTAAATACCACAAAATAACGGCTTGCATATTTTGGTGGTAAATACCACGCTACGGTCCAGAATCTTTGATGGATCAAGTTGATATTTTACACAAAACTGGGGCCCGTAAAGACGAAGATCCCTATTGTTTGGGAAGAATTATGCATGATGGGAAAGTCACTTTGTTTGCCAAAAACCGTTTTTTTTAAAACATTTATTTCTCTTAAACTGATAACCCAGAGTTTTGAAATTTTGACATTATCTTTGAGGTTACAAATGGAACAAACGAAAAATATATACAGAATTTTAAAACAACGGAAAATATTTTTTTTCAATAAAATGTAAACATTTTGACTTATAATTCAATCTCAAACCTTGTGAGAGCGATACAAGCCATACTGTTTGACGGATCAAAATGAAACTATGCCTACAAATAGAACATTATGTGGACAATGAGGTGAGATATTTTTTTTCGAAATTACATTCGCTAATGGGGCGTTACAGTAAGATTTCTGTTTTCAGAAAATGTTTTTTTGACTCGAAACAGCTCATTAAAAAATAATGAAAATTTGACCAAAAATGGAACACAAAATTAGCAATTCATAAAAAAAAATCATGAAGTTTTAATTATGGGAAAGAGCAATAACGCTATAAAAACTGTTTGTTTATCCTAGACTGAGAGATCACCTGCTATACTTGTCGAATTTTTTATATTTTTTTACATTGTTTACATTGACTTAGAAATTTTTTGAGCGAATCCACTGAGATAAAATTGATATTTATAAAGGAACAATTTGAATAGTGTATTGACTTATATGAGATGTAAGAGGAATAATATTGTGCAGGAAAATGATGACACTCACTCAGAAAAAAATTGTATATATGTTATTTGACAAAGGGGAAGGAAAATGATCTTATTAAATAAGAGGCTAAGAAGCCATAAAATTTCCAGTATAATGATTCTGTAAAAAACCAAAAATGTAAAAGATAATTCAAAATTGAAATCTTTCGTTTATAGATTAATAAATGTAATTATCGTACATCTTTAATTATAAATCATCTTAAAACAACATTTTCTTCGCTGTTTATGATGTTTTTCAGAGCAAGTATGGGTATTTTCCTTTTTTAAATTTGAAAATTTTACTTTAATATTCAATGTAGAAGGATGTCAAGTAAAAGATGTAAGAAATCCACTGGCTATTTGAACAAAAGCCATGTTCTCTTGTAGGAGAATATTTCGTATCAGGAAATGTTCACTTTGGTTTTTCAAAAATGTTATTACTGCTGCAGTTATACTAATGAAATTACTTGCATCAGCTGTGTGATGTACAAAAATAAGGTTATATATTGATATATCCTTCAATCACTATCAGTACTACTTCAGGAATGAAAGACTAATAATCATATCCCATTTAGATGTTTACATTATGCTTAAATGAGACGTATGTGTTATATACTCAAGAAATTTGATATGAAGTTACTTATAGTAAAGTTGAGTGTAGGCCACTCCAGATTTTTTTACACGCATGTTGTCAGTACCATAGAGGTACTGAGAGAATTTATATAAACAAATTGTTCTTACCTCGTAAAGAGCAGTTGTCGTTAGACCGAGTTTGTTTATAGCGCTCTTGAAGTTCCACTTGAAGATACACTACGATTGGACGACTAAAACTAATATTTATGAATTATGACGACTTTATTTATTAATATGAATTTATTTTTTTCTCAAGATGTGGGTATAAAAATCGGCCATGAATCGAAACCAAGGTATGCAATGAATGAACTATATTGTTAAGCAGAGAGCTACAATTCTTAATCAAGGGTATAAAAACTGCTGTAAGGAGTCAGTGTTGAATACAAGTAAATACCGAATCAAATAAGAAACCACGTAACCACACTATGCATGAAAAAGTTGAAAAAAAAAACAGTAAATTACTTCTATAGGTCTACTTGATTTGATATAGTAGTTATTTTTGACTTAAGAGAGCAGTATATTGCTGATAGTAGAGATGAGATAACCTTTCTATTAGAAATATATTTTTTCTTTGACATAGTAGGAAAGTTACTATTATAATAATTATATGTCACTTTATTTAGTAGTATGTATTTTATAATTTTATTTTTTTAAACGATGGCATTTTATTCAAAATTAGCATAAGACTTCTGTTGATATTTTATATTTTTTTAACATCCATGAACTCATTAATGCAAATCATCATTTTAACCATCGTATATATTTAACCATAAAATATATAAAAAATTAGATGAACGATAAAAAAAAATATGTCTTTTTTCTCTTTCCACAGAACCTGCTACTTTATTTCTAGACTGACTGCCAGTAAAAACGTACACATATTTCGCTATATTAAAACTTTAAGTTACACAAAGCACGACACAGAAAAAGGAAAAAAAACACACTTACAGAATTCTCAAGATTTCGAACTGTTGTTCGTCTTCAGGAGTAGACTAGAAAAGAAGACTAAGTGAGAGAGATCTCCCCATGTCGAAGGACGGAGCGTGAAACATCCTATATTAATTAATTAATATTTCCCTATATTATTTAATTAATGTATATTAAGTTAATATAAATAGAGTATATTACTTTTTAATTTTTTAGAAAAGGAGATTTAATGAAACAGCTTCAATGAATGGGATAATACATCAGAATAAATTCTATTAAGCTGGTCTACAACAATTATTACGAATTCTCTGAATACTGGAAATCATACTAGAAAGAAATTAAATCTTTTTCTTACGATATCTGTTGAAAGAGGAATTCTTTTTTATCACTTATTTATTTACTGTATCAAAGATAATAAAGCTATGCTATCCCATTTAGAAACAAACTTCAAATGTTATTGAAATATATTATTTGTTTCATATTTCAATATAGCGAAGTTTAATATTTTCATCTGAACTCAGAAGCCAAGCCTCACTTTTTATTCTTAATTACCTACGAGTACAATAACAAAACACATTAAATTTGAGAAAACAAAAGAAAGGGGAAGCGACGCCGGAACAATAGAACTGCTGAAAGACAATGGCCTAAGTGGTGGGACTTTAGTTACTTTACGATAGGCATTTGTTAAGTAATATGAGCTGTTGTGCACAACACGAAACGACATCAAAAAAATCTGCAGTGGCCTACACTCAGCTTTACTATAAGTAACTTAATATCAAATTTCTTAAGTATATAATATATAACGTCTCATTTAAGCATAATGTAAACATCTAAATGGGATATGATTATTAGTCTTTCATTCCTGAGGTAGTACAGATAGTGATTGAAGGACATATCAATATATAACCTTATTTTTGTACATCACACAGCTGATGCAAATAATTTCATTAGTATAACTACAGCAGTAATAACATTTTTGAAAAAACAAAGTGAACTTTTCTTGATACGAAATATTCTCCTACAAGAGAACATGGCTTTTGTTCAAATAGCCAGTGGATTTCTTACATCGTTTACTTGACATCCTTCTACATTGAATATTAAAGTAAAATTTTCAAATTTAAAACAGGAAATTTCCTTATTTTCTCTGAAAAACATCATAAACATCGAAGAAAAACTGTTGTTTTAAGATGATTTATAATTAAAGATGTACGATAATTACATTTATTAATCTCTAAACGAAAGATTTCAATTTTGAATTATCTTTTCCATTTTCGGTCTTTTATAGAATTATTATACTGGAAATTTTATAGCTTCTTAGTATTTAATAAGATCATTTTCCTTCCCCTTTGTTAAATATCATATATACGAATTTTTTCTGAGTGAGTGCTATCCTTTTCCTGCCTCCTTTACTCTGTTATAAGTTTGCTATGAATGTATATTGAGAAAAAATATATTAGTAATTAGCCAGCTTACATCCTCAAATCGAAGTCAAAGCCAGCTATTGAATATAATTTAAATCTTTATAGTTGGAAGCTTCTAATTTTTGAAAATAATAAATATGAACTATTAGACTAGAATTGTAAAAAAAACTGGATATTTCTCAACAAACATAAGTCCTCTTTCTTGAGGAAAGAGTCCATTCATTACATTTCAATGTCATGGAAAGGTACTACATTCACAATTATAATGTAATTGTAACTGATATTAAGTTTTGCTCAAAGGTGTAATATATAGATTTATTAAAGCATTTTATGAGAATAATCCATCATGCCATGGAAGACAAAGGTGATTTATTTATGTTTATTGGAGGTGATTTTTTTACATGTAACAATATTATTCCTCTTACATCTCATAAAAGTCAATAAACTATTTAAATTGTTCCTTTATAAATATCAATTTTATCTCAGTGGATTCACTCAAAAAATTTCTAAGTCAATGTAAACAATGTAAAAAATATAAAAAATTCGACAAGTATTGCAGGTGATCTCTCAGTCTAGGATAAACAAACAGTTTTCATAGCGTTATTGCTCTTTCCCGTAATTAATATTTCATGATTTTTTTTTATGAATTGCTAATTTTTGGGTCCATTTTTTGCCAAATTTTCATTATTTTTTAATGAGCCGTTTAGCGTCAAAAAAACATTTTCTGAAAACAGAAATCTTGTTGTAACGCCCCATTAGCGAATGTAATTTTGAAAAAAAATATCTCAACTCATTCTCCACATAATGTTGTATTTATAGTCATAGTTTCATTTTGATCCGTCAAACAGTATGGCTTGTATTGCTCTCACAAACTATTTGATAATAGTTTCAAACTTGTAAGGGAGACGAGGAGGTGAATGGACCACAGGTAGTTTTTTGCCGACCCTGTCGCCATGCATACCTCTCCCTCCCCTCACTCCTACCTTAGCTTTACTCCCTAAAGTACAGGTGTATTTACAAATACACACAGTAATTTTGTAGACACCGTTCAAATATTTTATTCTATTTTAACTGTAGTGCATTAGCCTTAATTAATTTTAGTTTATACCTGAGGATGGCGAATGACAGCCGAAAGCTTGTAAGTATTGTTTATTTAGTTTGTTAATTTAGTGATTAAAACAGCATTTTAAAAAGTGATTTATTCAAGTGTTTTCGTGTTTGACCTATGTTTATTTTGTGTGTTAATGTCTTTTGCTAACCTTCTTTGGAAGCTTTGGAGTCTCACCGCAAAGTGATACGAAAACTAGAGAGTGTCAACAAGAAACTGGTCAATGCAGAAGCTGCTGCTTATTTTAATAACATATGCTTAAGGGAAGACCTGCTGCCATTGTACACAAATATGTATATACATATATATATATATATATATATATATAGAATGAAAATACTAAACCATCCAAACCGGGCAGATAAATAAATGAAAAAGACAACACATAAAAGAAACTAGAACACTTACTGGATCAATATTTCGAACTGAAGTTTGTCATCAGGAAGGGAGTAGAAGGGAAGAAGAAGAGGCCGTTTACGGTTGATCAGCGCTACGATCCACAACATTCAAGTTGTATTTGCTTTCTTAACAATAAAACTAGACTCTTTATCTGTGAACCAACTGACCAGTTGCATTCGAGTAAATGAGTGATAGGTCGCAAACCATTGGCCTCGATTATACCAATCTAAAACCTTAAGCAGCATCAGGAAATAATGGCTGAGTTATAAATACTTACCAAAATTAAATAAATCACACAACTTACTTTGTAAGTCCTTGACAATCTATTGTCCGAGAGTGGTCTACCTTGTTGTTTTTAATCCCTTATATTTGAATTTTGAAGTGATTGAGTGACATATGTAATGTTAAATCTTTTATTATTTTGCCTTTCTTTTACACTTCCTTTAAAGTTGCTTTCTTGAAGCATTCAAGAGAAGAGAAGCTAATGATGAGTCAGCTTTGTCTGAAAATGTCGGAAAAAGAACAAAACAAACTTCCATTCTTAAACAAAAGGTTTAGTCTGCTTGCCAAAGGAGGTCTTGGAAAAGGGCATAGAGATAAGATATTAGACTTGTGAAGGGACGTCTCTCACACTTGCTCTTTATCTGACAGTATCTCAATGGAGAAAAGAAGTTATTTTGCTTTTTTTTTACCTTGTTCAACAACAATTAATCATACTCCAGAAATTTTTTCCCTCCTACTTGCAGGTTGTTTTATTCAGTGTCTTTTAGACTTTATCTTCAATATGACCATGATTTTAGTAGTATGGGACCACATCACCGGATGCTACGTTTTCGATAGTCTTAAATTATGGTTATTTACGCATATATGAATAAGATATATTCATTTATGCAATATTATTTTTGTTAGCAATATTAAAAAGAAACGAAATATCTTACTTTTTCAATTTGACCCAGTTTGACCGTTTTCCAATCTTGTCCATCTTTCATAATGAAATTGATGCTTTTCACTGGATTACCCCATCTCTGCATCAATTCTTCTCATCCAATGATCTATCTTATTATTTATTATAGGATTAAATATTCAATTTCATTTCTTTCCCACTATTGATGGAGCATTTCAAAAAAATTACCAAAAACGTAAAAATGTCTCCACACGAAAGACTTAAAAAATTGTTTGCATGCAGACGTCATTTTTGAAATTCCGCATCATGAGTTACATGAAATGTTTTATGTTTAAATATTTCTAATTCCTAAGCTTTTGCCTCTGTTAAGCTCTTTATGTGGAAAGTATATATTTTTCAGTTCATGAATGACTGAGAAAATTGGAATTAGTTTTATTGTATTTAAAAACATGTGATATTTATACCCCTATCATAACGCCAGTTCTATAACTGTACGAGTATCGTAGTATCATCCAATGCAGGAGGTCCACAATCGTTGCATTTTATTCTGCATATTTAACTTAGATTTAATTTGCCATCTACAATTTATTGAAACATTTTTGTAGTACAGTTAATCGATACTGATTATTAAGACCATTTTGCATGGATTTACTATTTAATTTTTCTGAGGTAAAATGGATAAACAAACTAAAGTCTCCACACGAATGAAGTTTTATTCTACAACAACAAGTTGTTTGTGTGGAGACTTTTGTTTGTTTATCAATTTTACCTCAGAATGAGTAAATACCACACAATTACGGATTGCACTACTAATGATTATTTTTTTTTATTTTTTTTTGATCTTGGTGATTTCATATTGTTTGTGATATTAAATAATTTGTTGGTTAATAATTTAATGAATAAGTTAATAAGTAAATAATAAAAAATCAAAGTAATATTTATTTCTGTTATAAATATATTTATTCATATATATATTTACTTTAAATAAAAGTTGTACTTATTTTAATGAGGATTGGATGTTATAACAATTACAGGAGATGGTAGAGATTAAGACTGATTGATTTACAGTCTTCCCAAGAGATGGCATACACAAGATTTGTTCAGTCACATGACGAAATTTAGGAGCCTATGTGATGAAAAATAAGAATCTCCAGTGTCACAATGACGAGTCAATCTGTCTGCCTGAAATGTGCATGCGCAGTCTGCCAAACTGAAACATATTCCAAGACTCATGATGTTTCCTATTGCCTTCGATAACCTGCCTTTGTATCCTAAACAAAACAGACAACAGTATGACCTGCTTCATTAAATGAAAATTTATTGGAAAAAAATTATATTTCTTGAAGTTAATTTGAAAGCTGTACCCTAATTTTATACTTATTACTACATTTGAACTAGGTTTAGCATTCCTTTCATTCTATAATACAAAGAAAATATTACATTATTTGTTATATCACAATGATAATCCTACTTAAACTGAGTTCAGTGTTTTAAAAAAATAAATTTACCATCATCCATAAAAAATAAACATCACAACTTCGCTTTTTATACCACTATGGTTGAAGCTGAATACAATTTATAATAATAGTATTACTCACCATATAAAGTACTGAATTAGGAACATTGCATAGAGTTAACTGTTTATTATTTCAATCATTTAGGATCTTCTGAAACATGGTTAAATCAATGGTAGAGTGACTTTTTAAGTCAATGGTAGAGCACTCAAAATGCAGATTGCATTGGTATGCATTTCTGGTCACAAGGTAATTTGTTACATACTGTTCTATATTTGAATCCATTTAGGATAGGCTGAAAGATAGTTCAATCAATGGTAGAGTGACATATTGCGCACTCTGTCATGGCCAAGAAGAGGTGGTATTGGTCACAAGGGAGTTTTTATATACTGTTCTATATTTGAATCCATTTAAGCCAGTCTGCAACATAGTTGGCCAATGGTGGAGTGTCATATTGCGCACTCTTTCAGGAACAAGAAGAGGTTGCATTGGTATGCGTTCCTGGTTACAAGGGAATTGATATATACTGTTTGAAATTTGAATCCATTTAGGTTAGCCTGGAACATAGCTGAATCGATGCTAGAGTGACATATTGTGCACTCTTTCAGGAACAAGAAGAGGTTGCATTGGTATGCGTTCCTGGTCACAAGGGATTTGATATATACTGTTTGAAATTTGAATCCATTTAGGTTAGCCTGGAACATAGCTGAATCGATGCTAGAGTGACATATTGCGCACTCTTTCATGGCCAAGAAGACATGGCATTGGTGAGAGTGAGTGGTCACTTGGCCACAATTGTTGTCGGCAGCTATTTAGATCGGCTGATAAGCTCCTTCATTCCGTGGCGCAGCAGTATTACGTCCCTACTCTCTTCCTCAATCTGATTGGCCGGAAACTAAATCCATTCCTCACTATTAACTCTGCCATTTGCATTGATTTAGTTAATGACAATTAATTTCCTGTAGTGTTTATCGTTCTAAATACTTTCTAACTTGCGATATTGTATCTATCATCACGTAACTGCTTATTTAGAACGATATAATTTAACTCTATTGTTAGTCTTTCATGTGATATCGAATTTGCTTTTATCTTCATTTCTTAGTTATATATATATATATATATATATAAATTTAAATTTATTTTTTATTTATTTATTGATATACTAATAAATATTGTCACGTATTATCCTTTCACATGATAATATAACTTTACAATATTATGTTATATAAAAGTTATTATGATTAATCAATAATCATTAATAAATATAAAGTATACTGAAATTTGAAATTAAACTAATAATATCGTTATTAACAGACTGTAGTATAATAGTGGGTAACTAAGTGGAAGGCTTTTTTATTTTCTTGAATTGGTTTAGATTGAAATTAGATTATAATCTTTTTTTAATCTTCCGAGACAATGTTGACTGGAGCACACAGTAATTTTTTTTTTTTGGAATAAATAATAATTTTGGAGTTCTAAATTTTACTTTGGAAGGTAAAATTATAATTGGAAAGTGAGATAAGGTAATCAGTTAAGTGTTTTAGTTGTTTAAAAATTAAGAGATGTTAAATGAATCTGATGTACAACTAGTGACCCTATTAAAAATTTGGAATAGACGACTCAAGTACATTTTGGTAATGGTTGCAATGCGGATTCAGATGACCCATATTTTACAATTGCAAGAACAAGGGATTTATAAAGAGTATTTTTTTATTGTTATTTGTCCAAACTAAACTCAGGTAAGACAGTAATGAATCCTAGTCACCTTTCAATAGATTATACTCAAGATTATGATATTAAAGTTACGAGTCTCGAGGAAGTACAAATTGAACATATCTATTAATGAGAGGACGGTATTTGTCTTCTTCGGTAATTGCTAATATCAAATTTATTTGGAGGGCATTAAAACATAATATTATATATAAGACTAAATGGAATACATACTAGAAGAGTTGATTATATAATTAATTAATTTCATGTTGGTCTATTATGGTAGCAAAGGAACAAAAACTAAATGTAGATGACATTGAAAGACATACTAACGGAGTGGTGTCTTCAATATTAGTTGGTAAATCTGGTAAGTTTAAATCACCAAATAAGCTGGATTTATTTGCTTTTCTAATCTCTTACTAGAGTTGTCATTGTCATAAAGCAAGCATTAGTAGATATATCTATTAATCTATTGTAATTTGGACACAGCTAATGACCTTTATAGAATTTGTAACTTGAGCATAAGTAAGCAAACGGGAGTAGGAGTGAATTGAAACATTTATCTAAACAGATGAGGGACTTGCAAAATAAACAACACTCACTCTTGCAAATTCTATCCAAACAGGGACATTGGCAAAGCTAGGATGACGATGGATCTACATGTAATAATCGTTTAATTTTGATTCTAAACACTCTTAAGCAGTCAGTCTGCTAATCAGTGATTTGAATGATTCTCTCAAACAACAGCAAATTTATAATGGTGATAGAAATAGAATTATTCATAAAGTTGAATAGTTATTTATTTAACCTGTAGATGAAGCCTGAACAAATCAAAGCAAAGTAATTTATGAAATTATGGTTGAGAGTCGAATTGAAGTATGTGGTGCTTGTTAAACTTACGTCCATGTAAACTTGAGATAGTTAGGTTTTAAGTAGAGAAATAAGTTCAAATTATTTCTCTATTTAAATATTACTATGTATTTACATAGCAACGGAGGAACTATGCAGATTCGCAGTTGCATACTGCAATGAAAATGATGAAAGACGTGAATTTCATATGTGTAATGTGACCGACTTTATGTCACAAGTCGAATGTGTTAAAGATTATAACTAGCGAGAGAATGTTCTCCGTATAATGTATACAGATTGTGAATCACTATGCGGGATGGTGCGATATAACATATACAATGCCGATAGGCATAATGTCACTGTTGAGAATACTCTAAAGGAAAGAGGTGTGTTTTGTGTTATGAGGGCAGCCTCTAAATGGGAATGTTGCAGGTGCTGAAGATGCTGAGCAGCGGGCGGGTGCGCGACCGCGGGGACACGGGGTCAGCCCAGGGCAGCAGCCATGGCTCCAGCCAGGGCGGCCGCCCCCACCTGCCGCCACCCGCCTCCCTCCTCGACCCGCATGTCAGAACCGTCAACATGTCCAGAGGTGCTCCGGAGTCTGGATCCCATGGCTTTGGCATCTGCGTCAAGGGTGGCAATAGAGACACAGGTATTTATCTTTCGTCCTTTATATTTGATTACGAACCATGATCATCGTCAGTACACTGAATTCAGTGGAACTGAAAAATATAGCCTTTCCAATGTTATATAGAGTAAATTAACCTATAAAGTTAAGGCTTAATCAGAGAAAATAAACTCAGAAAACACGCTAGAATCATTGTAGGGTAAAAATCTAATGAAATGGTCTCCATGTATAAAAATTTTAATGATATAAACACCGCGTTTCGAACACGTAGTGTTCTTATATATTATATCATTAACATTTTTATGTGTGGAGACCATTTCATTAGATTTTTACCCTACAGTGAGTAAATACCACATAATAACTGATTGCACTACATTAGAATTAAAAACGCTACAATCATTACAATCACGTGGAAATCTGCGTAACTTAGTCTGTTACAATGGATTCAACGGACGCTACGATTATGGAAAGTTCTTGAATTCAATTGATTGCTTTAATATGCATGTATTTATTTTTTATTCAAACATAGTAACACATTACTGTAGAATAGACAATTGAATTACTCTCTAATGCCAAAGAACATGAAGAATGATAACGTTATAAAAGAAAATTGAGATAAAATGAGCTTGTAAGAGTCACCTGAGGGTGTCTTTTGTAGCTAAAATATCATCTGTATAGAGTTGTTTTACTTCTGAACTTAAAGCAGCCGTCAAGAGTATGTGGGAATTAGTGCAAACTGATGGCTGGTCTCATGAAAGTAAACAATCCAAAAAACTGTAATTTTTATGTAATAACATAAGAGTTAGATGTTGTCATACCAGCATAGGAGAAATCACACTAAGTAAAATATGTATTTAAAGAATGTATAATCTGTAAACACTGTCACTCTCCAGTAAAAAAGATTTAATTCATTTAATTGAATGGTGTTTGCCTGTCTGGTATTCTAAGGTCAAAAGCATAGCTTATTTGTTATTTGACAGCCGTTTTGGTTTTTACCAGTACTTCGCTGAGTAGATTCTGTAATTGGGCTTATGAATTTCAGACCAGAAAACATTAATAAAGCCTGAGACAACGACGTTCAGTTGTCTAAGAGAGATAGAGTAGAGGTATCTTCCATCGACCGTATAAAGAAATTGGGTCATGCAAGGTTTGAACCTATTTTGATTTGTAGTAATGTTTCTCGGCCTTTCGGCCCAATCCATGAACAAAGCATGTAACAGATCGATGCTTTTTTACGTGAGACCCTTTAGCCACATGAGAAGGCACACCACAGTCCTCTTGGAGGAGGGATGCGACCGAGCCCGCTCATGTGCCCAAGATGGACCTCGCGGAGGGAGGTCCCACGACACCACATCACACCAAAAAAAAAAAAAAAAAATACTACCGTTGGATGGCTGAGTTTAGAGTATGAACCTTTTTTTTCCCCAATTGAGTATATGAAAGCCAAGAAGTGTTTCAATACTTCTGAACCCCCAGTCTGTCAGTACTAAAGCTACAATGCCATTGGACTGCATACCAGTAACATCTCAGTCCTTAACTAAAATTGTTTACCACCAGAGGAAAAATTCTCAGGGTATAAGTAGTCATTTATAAATCATTACCAAACAATAAAAAAACATTTTAAGACAAAATCATATATCTCATTAAATGTATGTAAGTTGGAGGGTGACATTTACTGAAAACAGCCTGACTGAATATTTCTTTAAAAATTTATAGCAAGCTTTGATTATTCAAAGCATATTATTGCAAAATTTCATTACAATTCACAGTATTCCCGGGATTTTTAATTTCAAAATATAAACCACGATAAGAAGTATGGGAACTTTCGTTTTGTTTCGATTTAGCTACTTACCTCTCGCGAACATTAATTTTAGCCTAATCTTAGGTTAAAGTAGTAATGTTGATATTTTCTAAATGTACAAGCAGTGGTTAGAAGCGTTATAAGTGTTTTAGATCTTCAAATGGTTTAAGGAAATTTAATTAAGTTAAAGCCCTAAGATGATTTAAAGTGATTAAGGAAATAATATATTTAATTTGTTAAGTCTACTAAGATGAGACGAAGTTTAGTTTATTTGTATGTTCTTCATTTGATAAAATTAGAGACTCCAACTTTATTAAGAGCAATTAAAATGAAGCTTTTCTTTATTCATCTTATTTGTTTTTTTTTGTGAGGATTAAGTTTATGTTTAATAATTTTAATTTTAACTACTTCTAATATGATAAAATATTATTACAAACTTACTTTCACCTACAAATTAGTTTTATAACTTGCTACGATAAAGTAATCACGCTTTAGACCAGTGCTTCTCAAATAGTGGAGCAGGCCTTGGGTGACCTGGGGAACATGCTTTTTTTCCGCTATACTACAATAAAGTGTACTTGCTCATCCACTCCTGTAGTGGGCAGGGCAGTTCTCATTTTGATAAAAAAAAAGAAAAAAATCAGCACGTTTTATTCAATTTTGTTTTGTATGTGAAAGCGTTTTGTGTATTGTGCACCTGAGTTAATGTCCCTGAAGTGAACATATTTGTTTGTTTGTCTACTTGGTGTTTGCTTTACTGCTATTTTGGTTTCTATGGAAAGACTTTCTATGTCTTGTCAACTAGGTTTTTTCTTTGTTGATATCAGTTCTGTTCTAAGTAAATTGGTCTCTAAATTAATGAATTTTATATTCACCGTATTGATTTGTCTACTATACAATTTATTGTCAGTGGTGTTTCTGTTAAAAATTTGTCTAGTTTTTCTGATGCTTCTTATTTAATGTTTCTTTAGTTAATGTTCTGTTTCATGCCGTCATGTAAGTGGTTAGTCAGGTTTATAAATGTTTCAGCCTGTAATAGGTTACTCAGGGGTATATTTATTAATTAGTCATTTGTTTAGCTTATCTTTTTTATAGTAAAGAGATCCAATTCGATTTTTAACACGCATTGTTTCAACTTGTTTGATAGCTTTTTTTAGACGCGAATAAATCATTCTTTGATTCAGTTTTCGTTTATATAAGAATATCTTACAATTTAGAAATGCTTTGCTAAACCGTGTTTTAGTATTGTTTGCAGTTTAGTTTTCAACCTGACAAAGCATATCTTAAAGTTATCCAGATTACCTGTGTTATCTGGCATCATCCTCATATCAAAAACTATCTCCGTTTAGATATATAGTCGGCAGATAAACAAAAGTTCCTTCATTAACCATAGATTGTAATGATGAACTGAAAATTATAAAATAAATATCAATCAACTACGCAATTAATGAAAAAATTATGTATAAACTAATTATCAATATGATAAAAAAGCTCAGAAATACGAATAACCAAGAAAACCCTCCTCTGATAGATAACGTGTATTATCCATGAAAAATTACAAATAAAAAAATCTGGAGTGGCCTACACTCTACTTTACTATAAGTAACTTAATGTCAAATTTCTTGAGTATATAAAACATAACGTCTCATTTAAGCATAACGTAAACATCTAAATGGGATATAATTATTAGCCTTTCATTCCTGAGGTAGTACTGATAGTGATTGAAGGACATATCATTTTATAAGCTTATTTTTGTACATCACAGATAATTTATTATTTGCAAATAATTGCATTAGTATAACTACAGCAGTAATAACATTTTTGAAAAACCAAAGTGAACATTTCTTGAAACGATTTATTCTCCTACAAGAGAATGGGTTTCGTTCAAACAGCCAGTAGATTCCTTACATCGTTTACTTGACATCCTTCTACATTGAATATTAAAGTAAAATTTTTAAATTTAAAACAGGAAAATACCCTTTTTTTTCTCTGAAAAACATCATAAACTGCGAAGAAAATGTTGTTTTAAGGTGATTTGTTAATTAAAGATGTACGATAATTACAGTTATTAATCTCTAAACGAAAGATTCAGATTATGAATTATCATTTACATTTTTGGTCTTTTATAGAATTATCATACTGGGAATTTTAATCTTTAAAATAATAATAATAATAAGCTTCTTAGTATTTAATAAGATCATTTTCCTTCCCCTTTGTCAAACAACATATATACGAATTTTTTATTTGAGTGAGTGAGTGTTATCATTTTCCTGCACAATATTATTCCTCTTACATCTCATATAATTCAATAAACAATTTAAACTGTTCCTTTATAACATCAATTTTATCTCAGTGGATTCGCTCAAAAAATTTCTAAGTCAATGTAAACAATGTAAAAAAATACAAAAAATTCGACAAGTATAGCAGGTGATCTCTTAGTCTAGGGTAAACAAAGAGTTTTTATATCGTTATTGCTCTTTCCCGTAATTGAAACTTCATGATTTTTTTTATGAATTGCTAATTTTTTGTTCCATTTTTGGTCAAATATTCATTATTTTTTAACGAGCCGTTTAGCGTCAAAAAAACATTTTCTGAAAACACAAATCGTACTGTAACGCCCCTTTAGCGAATGTAATTTTAGAAAAAAATATCTAAAATCATTCTCCACATAATGTTCTATTTTCAGGCATAGTTTCATTTTGATCCATCAAACAGTATGGCTTGTATCGCTGTCACAAGATTTGGGATTGAATTATAAGTCAAAATTTTTACTTTTTATTGAAAAAAAAATATTTCCTGTTCTTTTAATATTCTGAATATATTTTTCGTTTGTTGCATTTGAAACCTCAAAGATAATGTCAAAATTTCAAAACTCTAGGGTTATCAGTTTAGGAGAAATAAATGTTTTAAAAAAAACGGTTTTTGGCAAAAAAAAGTGACTTTCCCATCATGCATAATTCTTCCCAAACAATAGGGATCTTCGTCTAAATGGGGCCCATTTTTGTGTAAAATATCAACTTAATCCATCAAAGATTCTGGACCGTAGCGTGGTAACAAGCAATGCTAACACACGCACCCACCCACCCACACACACACACACACAGACATCATCGTAAAAACGTCATAAAACGACTTCTGGGACCTCAAAACATGTAATTCCGTCAAAATCTCGAGATCGAATTTTTTCACGATCACTATACTTTACTTATAGTAATGTAATAATAAAGTTATGTAAAAAACAAATTTTAAACATTGCAAAAAAACAACTTAATTAACAAAATTTTAATTTTTCAATAAAAGATAAAAACAGTGACCACTATGTGTCTGTCCTTCGTTCTACTGAGTTATGTTGAATGTGTATAGAACAAGCACTGTTGGAAAAGATAAATAAAAGGAACTTTATTAGAAAAATCTCCTGATCCTTATGGAGAGATCAGGTGGATTTTCCTTAGGGTAGGTCTAGGTCTAGGTTATCTGGGGTAGGCAAAAAAGGGCCCATCTGGTGGCCTACTTGCCAGGCCTTTAGTCTCCCCACCATTGGCATTAGCATTGAGATAAAGATAGTAAATTCATGCATTTTTTCATTACCACAGAGGTTAGTATCATTAATATTAAAATTATAGTAATCCGTCTTACCTCGTACCCTGCTGCTGAAGTTCTTAGACCGGTTTCGGTAGTTCTAGACCGGTCTAACTTTCCGTAGTTCTAGTTGATCAGTAACAGAAATGTAGGACTCCGTAGTTCTAGTTGATCAGTAACAGAAAGGTAGGACTCCGTAGTTCTAGTTGATCAGTAACAGAAAGGTAGGACTCCGTAGTTCTAGTTGATCAGTTCTTGTTGAAGATGGGTGACGCCCGAAACCGGTCTAAGAACTTCAGCAGCAGGGTACGAGGTTAGACGGATTACTATAATTTTAATATTAATAAAGATAGTAAATTCAATCAAAGGAGGTTTTACAGAATTATATTAAAAAACTGTTGAGAGTACTATATTGGACAGACTGCAAAGACTTTAAGACAAAGATTCAATGAACATATTCACACTTTCAAATACAATGAACATAAATCCAATTTTGCCAATGATTGAATGACCCATGGATACGAATCTGACAGTTTAGATAATTTGATGGACTTCTATAAAAATGATATAAAGGACTGCAACTGGCAATAACAGCTACTTAAGAAATGTTTAAACATAAAACAATGCACGAAACTATTATAAACAAACAGACTAACCACCCTACAGACGAGTGGATTATTTATATTAATCCATTGATAAACAAACTTGCATTAGACAAAAGTCCAGGAGACAATAAAATAAGGGTGGCGCTAAGACTAGAAGCAAAAACTTATAAATAACATAATACAACTTTGGAAAAAATTGCTTATAACTAAAGTTATCGAATATTTAATCGACAATAATAAACATAGAATAAGTTGAACAATGAAATACCAATAGAATGATAAGATAACCCCAAGAGACAAACACTCAGTCATCAACTATTTATTCCGTGAAGATGGAAGTATTCCAAAATTACTCTAGTGGAGAAGGAAATTACCAGTAATATAGCTAAAAATAATTTAAATTATACTAGCAACTTCTGTGGTACTACTAATATTAACAGTGTTATACAACAAATTATTTAAAATAATTAATAGTTTACGAAAGTAAACAAAGATAATTGATTAGTTGAAATAAATTTTTTAATTTTAGTTTATTTGTTATGATTATATGTAAAATCTAATTTATTTTAAGATTAGTAAATTATTTTTTAATTTCTCCTTAATGTTTTCCGCGTGACCTAGAATATTTTATGTAGTAATCGATGATTTTTGGATCAAGTTAAACAAATAATTACAACTGAATGATTTAAAATTGTTATGGGAATTAACAATAACGCTGCTTTTTATTTTATAAAAAAAAACGAGTAGTGACATAATTTTGGACATTGGACAATTGATATAACAAAGTATATTATTTCGGTTGAATATTATATAAACTGACTAGCTGTCCCTATTTTTAATTCTTTTGTTGAAGAGCAGGGAAACTCCTCGTGAATGCCTGCTAAGCTGCCGCAAGGTAAACAAAGCCTTGTGAAAGCACTCTCTTGCACGCCTTGCTTCAAAAATACCCAGTCAAGCCTTTACGTATAGAAACCATCTCTTTATTGTCCATTTAACCTTTTTTAAAGTTCAATTTATATGAAACAATTGTTGGTATTATTCAATGAGTGGGTATAAAACAGAATTCATTTCAATTTAAAGGCAGTCATATTGTTAGAATCTATAATTTATATACATTTACGATATTTCTATATTCTTGATAAACCAATATATTGTTAGGGGAATACAATAAATAAAGTTAAGAAATTATAAAAAATAAATAAAAATTGAAGAAACGTAAAAAAATAAAATAAAAATAAAGAAAACAAAATTAATAAAAAAATACAGAAATTTAAAAACTCTTGAAAATGCCTCTCTAAAGCAATATATTGAAACAGTGGATCATTTGAGTTTATTCAGTCAAGTTTTTGAGTGTTTGAAAAATAATTTCTTGGTAATCTAATCGTTGTTGAGCTGTGATTGTAGTTGGAATACAACAAAATCAAACGGTTTTACCAAATTTAATTTTGATTACAGTAAACTATTCGGAAAACCTGGATAAAATCTTATTTTGGTTATAACATTGTCATATGAGTACTAGTTTCAAATATCCTAACACAGTTGTGAGTAAATGTTGATCAGATGACTGTCACAAATTTCATCTTAGATAGAATTGAGGACCGCCGTCCATATGAGCTTAAATAACTGTTGTACAAACTGTCTTAGATTATCTTAGACTAAGATAAACTGTATTATATTAGAACTTAGATTAACGAAATGGCAGACGAGCTTGGTATCTTAGATAGATGGAAACTATCCATCGATAAGAGCCTCATGACTGTATGCAATCGTGTACAAATGTATTACAGTTTTCAAAGTGCATTTGGTATACATACCTCAAAGTGCCCTAAATTCATTTTTGATATTTCATTTATTTAAACTATGTCTATATTAGTAGGCTTATAACATTTTTAGCCACCTTGTGGCTACAATATTTGAAATACTGTTTGTTCTTTTGTAATAGAGAAACTTATTATTTATAAATAATATTAAACCGTGGGAAAGGCGCTTTATATATCTTATCATGCTTTGCATTAAAACTCTTTCTTCTTGATATTATATAGAAGACGAAAAAAGGGATTCCATTAATTACTTTACTATAATGTAAAGCAAAACGGTTATGAAAAAATCGGTAACGATGTTTTGATGGATTCAGATGTTTTGAGGTCCCTGTCTGCCGATGGTGTCTATTCGGGTTGGGTGGGTGGGTGTGCCTCCTAAAGTTTGTGGGCACGCCTACAGACCTTTACCAGAAAATGAGCCCTATAGTGTAGACTCCCCTTGTTTTTAAACAATATTGCATTATTAAAAAGCAATTTTTTAGCCCAAAGGTGATCTCCTTGTGGGGGATTGACAAAATTTTTTTTCCTAAACAACTAACTCAATAGTGTTGATTTTTTGGATTTATTATAAACTAACAACAACATTAACTGAATAAAACATTAGAATTTTTCAATTCTAATAACTAGAATTATAAGTTTTATGGTAACATAAAAACATTCTTATTTATTCTAAATCCTTGTGGAAACTACAGGTCACACCACTAGTAAAATTATAATAAAGTTGTACCCAAAAATAGCTCCATCAGAGAGAATCAACTGAAATATTTTTCTTGAAATTAGAAGAACAGAAATGGGTGTAATGGTACATTTCATGATTTAAAAAAAAATGTTTTTCTAATGATTTTCTTATTTATAAAATAAAATTTTATGGAAAATTATAATGATGAAAAAAAATTTCAAGAAATTTTAATTACCACAAAAGATAATATTACTCTAGAATTGAATTGCTTTTAAAGTTTGAGAATTTTACTATACATATTTTATTATTTATTATTTTTACATACTGTTTCAAAGATCGTTATTTGCCTGTTATTTACGTTTATCCGTTTTTGAGTTTCAGTTTTCAATTTTGGAGTAATATTATAGAGTAATATTATTATATTTTAGTAAAACATTGGAAGTATTTTTCTTTGTTCTTTATGGCAAAATGGCTACTGATTTTTAGCCTTCTCTTTGAGAGTTCAGTAGACTTCAATGTTTGTGTTAGGTATTGTATCTAGATATATACGTAAAATATTAAAAGATTACTCCGATATTAAAAATGACAACAGTCAGTTTCTATTTGTATTAAAATAGAAGCTTTACGTAATATTAGGACATGATACGTATCAAAAATGAACTAAACAGTATCAGTTACAAAACTTTTGGTTAACCAAATAGAAAACTCTTTGAGAATATGCAGGAGACTTGGTTATGAAAAGAAGAGAAATGCAAGAAGGAACTGACTTTGTGCTTGTGTAGTATGCTTTTCAATGTGGTGAAAGATGGGTCAAGGAGATTATATGGATATAAATCCTGCTTAAATGATCCTTATGCCTTTGTCAAGAAGAAAGAAAGCTGGTCTCAAAGATGCTTTTTTTAAAAATACTAAACTAAAACTCTCAAAGTTATGAAAATATACCAGATCTCATTAGGTGGAAGACGAAACTGGAAACACTACGTTATAAATACATTGAGTAATTACACAAACTAAATGTTCTGCTAGAGATTCTAAAGCTTCTCTAGCAGGACTTAAGAGCTTGCTTCTTTGGACTTAAGAGTCATAACTACAAAGATACACTTCACTCTACAATGCTGTGGTGAGCCTGATTGTTTCATATTTGGAGAATTATATTATTGGAATTACAGATTATAAAATAGACATTTGGAGAATTATAAAAAAATCTGGAGTGGCCTACACTCTACTTTACTATAAGTAACTTAATGTCAAATTTCTTGAGTATATAAAACATAACGTCTCATTTAAGCATAACGTAAACATCTAAATGGGATATAATTATTAGCCTGTCATTCCTGAGGTAGTACAGATAGTGATTGAAGGACATATCAATTTATAAGCTTATTTTTGTACATCACAAATAATTTATTATTTGCAAATAATTTCATTAGTATAACTACAGCAGTAATAACATTTTTGAAAAACCAAAGTGAACATTTCTTGAAACGAAATAGTATCCTACAAGAGAACATGGCTATTGTTCAAATAGCCAGTAGATTTCTTACATCGTTTACATGACATCCTTCTACATTGAATATTAATGTAAAATTTTCAAATTTGAAACAGTAAAATACTCTTTTTTTCTCTGAAAAACTTCTTAAACAGCGAAGAAAATGTTGTTTTAAGGTGATTTGTTAATTAAAGATGTACGATAATTACAGTTATTAATCTATAAACGAAAGATTTATATTTTGAATTATCTTTTACATTTTTGGTTTTTAACAGAATTATTATACTGGGAATTTTTATGGCTTCTTAGTATTTAATAAGATCATTTTCCTTCCCCTTTGTCAAATAACATATATACGAATTTTTTTTTAATGAGTGTTATCATTTACCTGCACAATATTATTCCTCTTACATCTCTTATAAGTCAATAATATATTTTCATTTTTCCATTAGAAACATCAATTTTATCTCAGTGGATTCGCTCAAAAAATTTCTAAGTCAATGTAAACAATGTAAAAAAATACAAAAAATTCGACAAGTATAGCAGGTGATCTCTTAGTCTAAAATAAACAAACAGTTTTTATATCGTTATTGCTCTTTCCCGTAATTGAAACTTCATGAATTTTTTTTTGTGAATTGCTAATTTTTTGTTCCATGTTTGGTCAAATTTTCATTATTTTTTAACGAGCCGATTAGCGTCAAAAAATCATTTTCTGAAAACACAAATCGTACTGTAACGCCCCTTTAGCGAAAGTAATTTCAAAAAAAAAAATATCTCAACTCATTCGCCATATAATGTTCTATTTGTAGGCATAGTTTCATTTTTGTCCGTCAAACAGTATGGCTTGTATCGCTCTCACAAGGTTTGAAATTGAATTATGAGTCAAAATTTGTACATTTTAATGAAAAAAAAATATTTCCTGTTGTCTTAAAATTCTGAATATATTTTTCGTTTGTTCCATTTGTAACCTCAAAGATAATGTCAAAATTTCAAAACTCTAGGGTTATCAGTTTAGGAGAAATAAATGTTTTAAAAAAAACGGTTTTTGGCAAAAAAAGTGACTTTCCCATCTTGCATAATTCTTCGCAAACAATAGGGATCTTCGTCTAAATGGGGCCCATTTTTGTGTAAAATATCAACTTGATCCATCAAAGATTCTGGACCGTAGCGTGGTAACAAGCAATGCTAACCCACCCACCCACCCACCCACCCACACACACACAGACATCACCGTAAAAACGTCATAAAACGACTTCTGGTACCTCAAAACATGTAATTCCGTCAAAATCTCGAGATCGAATTTTTTCACGATCACTATACTTTACTTATAGTAAAGTAAAAAACACTTGGGAAACGAGATTCTAAAAAAGAAAACAACTTGTTCTCCCCCTAGAAAAATAAAAAAAACATGACACAGTGATCCTAATATGCTTAAAATGGACAATTATGAAGTTAATCAAATAACTTAAAACCTTAAGTTAAATTTAAAAAAGACAAAGGGAAACGCCGGTCCGATGGTGTTCAGGTCCTCAGAATAACAATAGTAAAATGTGAGTTTCTTTTATATAAATGATATCAAGTTTTTTATAGTGAAGAAAATGAATATAGCTACAATAAAACAAATAAAATCATTAAAATATTATCTATGAGTTTGATAATACTTTACCAGAGTGTTTAATATTAGTTTACACAAAAGCCACATTAAAGTAATACCAAAACTTCTTTGGTTGCCATCGAGTTCATATTATGTTCAGTGATCCTTAAGTTGAGTGAAGCTCACTGCAAATTTTTTAAGATATTTGAAAGGGATATAAAATACCACTGTTAACTTCCACCTGTGTAAAAGTCTTAGATGTATTTATTTTTATAAGAAACAAAAATTCATAGTAAGATAAAACAGTGAACACAGATGTATTTTTAAAATCATTGTTAAATTTATTAGGTTAAGTTTGTATTATTATTATAATTATTTATTATTGAACTAAAGTATTACGAACTCGTGCGCTCGTAGGACTAATTTGTCCTACTGAGCTACTCTTCGTTGTTAATATAAAAACCTTAAATTTTAATGAACTTAAGAATTATTTTCGGAGAGTAACTCTTACTTAATTTGGTTTTAAGTATGACTTACCAAAACTGTTTAACCTTTTCTTCACATTTATACAAAATTTGTTCAAAAGTTTCATCCTCTTCCAGAGAGAGTCTACATTCTACGCCTGGCCTCAGCTAATATATTTGTCACATGACTTTTTCAGATGTCTTTTGTCTATAAATACTCTAAGCTATATTGTTGGCACATTTCAATATTCTAGTTTAATATTCTTGATAAAAATGTTTTTAACATTTAGTTTTGTTTTTTCTTCTTTGTTTTAGTGTTTTATCTTATAATCGTTTCCCCTTATCAATAATTCAATAATTTTAGAAAAAATGTTGCTAAAGCTCAAAGACAGTGACATCGTGCTTTCCTCTTGTTATAAGAATAAGGCCATCTGTGTACCTCGCACGTCATAACCTAGATTATTTAGAATGTCGGATAGTTCATCTGTAACCACAATAATGATAATAATATACTTCATTAAAGACAATCTTTTGTGGGAGATCCTATATTTATACATATTATTCTTCGCATTAACATTGTCTAAATCAATTCATTGATTGTCATTGAATCACATCTTTGTCCAATTGCTGATTGATTTTATGGATTGAAGGGACTTGTTGTCGAAAGCACCCTCTACATCCATGAAGCAATTTAAGATGATTTTTTTAAATTTTGAAGATTTTTCATTTTGCTAATCAAAATTTTTAGAGCTGATTTTATTGATTTGCCCTTTTAATAGGTATGCTAGGCCTTATGAAGAGTCTTTTTAAAAGATCTTCTATTTAATATATTTCTCTATAACTTTTTCATAACTTTTAATGGGAAGGATGTTAAGCTTATAAGCCAATAAGGTTAAGGTTTTTTAAGAAGTCTTGTTCCACTTTTAGGTGTAAAACTACCTCATTCTTCCTCCATGAAATTGGAATAGGGTGGAGAGTATAGCTTCCTCTATAAAGATTAATAGCTATTGGGGCGAAGCTTGAGAATCCCCTTAGCAACATAATTGCAACTATCCCATCTTTTCCAGGGCGTTTAAAGATTTATAACCATCAATAACTCATTTTTATTTATTGACTGTGAAAATAGTTCTTAACATTTAAAAGTATATGCAAAGGGCATGATGGATATTCGTCTCCTTTTGAAAATTAAGGAGTCAAGAAAGTGTGTTTCCATTATCATTTTATTATCTTCTCCTCTTTGTCGAGTGCACCTGTATGATAGGGATCTTCTTGGGCCATTACATTTTGCAACCTGCAAACTTGATTAAAACTGTTTGTATTTTCATAAAAAGCTTCTTTCCAGGATTTACTCTTTGACCTTCTTAAAGTTTTACTTTAATCAATGAGGGAGTAATTATGAAAGTCTTTTCTTCCTATGAAATGTGTTACATTTTTTCATAGTTATTATCCTAAGGTTTCCTAAGATCGTATTCCAGCATGGAGAATTCCTTCTGTTAGAAGCTTCCCTTATCGGACAGTTTATCTCGAGGGATTTAATCATAGCTTGATTTATGTTGCTAGTTGTCTCTTCCAGCACTTAAAACGTTGTAACGACTTCATAAAAATCAGTTACTTCATACTTTAAGAGTTCTGATCACTTCACAGATTTTCAGAGCTACACCCATCTTCCAGCAAATACTTCATTCATCACGGCGGTCCCCCTTTACCGTGCTGAAGGTTCAACTGAAAGAAGCCCACTTCCTCCGGTTTTGGGCCTGTTTCTTCTTACTCTTCTTCTACACTTCGGTGACGAAAGAAAGAGGGAGTGTCTCCCTTACTCACCCTGACACTTCTATCTTCTAATGAACCTGAATATATTTTCTTCTTCTCCTTAGGCCCCGGTCCTTTAGATAGAACAGCCTATACTAAAGTTGGGTTTGGAATAGCCTTCATCGTTCATTCCTCTGCTATCTACCACTGTCTGGTTGGTAGCAGAGAATAAATACCCTCTTTCTCCAGGTGACTAGCAGCCGCTTCAATGTGATTAGTCACAGACATCTCACCTTCGCTTTATAGCTTCTTAGTCACTCGGCCAAACTTGAAGCTGATATAGCTGTTCTGCTTTAGTCAGTCTGTAATGTTGAAGTCAACTGTAAAGACTAGTAGGATTTGTTTTTGGTTGATGATCTTCTGAGTAGCCTCCAGTGCTCTATCGGTAAATCACCATTTAGAAGCTTTAAATATTATGTCGTCTAAAGCATCATTACCATCTTGGAGGAGGTACACAACAACTACCTATGGACGGGGAATGTTCTTCTACCCTACCAGTCACAGCTCTGCTCTTTCCCATGGGTTTGAGTTTGTTTTGCTGAATGAAGCCATTTTAGCAGTATTCTAAGGTAGACCACCTAGATCCACATACTCCGTAGATGAGGTCGTTAAAGCTATGCCAGCTTCCTAAGGGTCACCAAGGTTGGATTGTAATATATAGTATCGCGTGGTATCCATCAGATCCCCTCTTATTCAGATATCAAGATACCTTTTATTAATGTTTTATTTATTAAAAAGATTAATTTTAAGTAATGACTGAAATTGTTTTATTTTGAGAAATATTCTAAGATAGTTACCAATATGTATTCAATATAAATTTTTTTTTTGGAGGGAGTTTCATGAGATTTTTTTGGAGACTTAAGATTCTTCTGGTTGGATAGCAACCAGGTTTTCAGTCACAAATTATTTTTTTTTTAAAGTTAAGTAGAATAAATAATTGTCATTTTTGGCAAAAAGGTTCTAAATAAATAATAAAATGAATAAAATAAAAATGAATAAATTTATTGTCTATGGTCTGTCACTTCGTCTGTTTATAATAAAGTTATCATTTTAGATTTTTAATTTATATTTATTTCTTATTTTGAGCATCTATAGTGATAATATAAAGTTTAAAGTGAGCAGGCACTGAGAAAGTTGTGCTGTGATCAATTAACAAGATTAATTTATGAGGGGCAAATAAAGGGAAGTAGATAAAGATTATAAGGATACTGAATGAGAGGAGTGGTGTATTGGCTAATGTGAAGATTTCAAGTGAAGATACTTAAGGATGATTGCTGTGATATTGGGTGGGAGCATATTAATGTTGTAGATGCTAGCTCTCCGAGAGCCAGTAGCATTTGGCACACAGCCTTATCTCCAAACCTTATTCAAATTGATAATCCCCTTTCTAATTACACGGCTCTTTAATGTGTTCCTACATTTTATTGTAATAATCTACACTTGAATTTATTCTTCTTATTCTAATTATTTTTCAACTAATTAGTTTAATATTCTTTCATTTAGAATACGCTCTGCAATGCCACAAACTTATGAATTTTGAAAGAAATTTGCAAAATTATTATCCAGTACCATGTTTTTAATGAAAATTTTATTTTGTAATTATTTTGTTTGAGTAAATTGTTAAATAGTTTATTTTAAGCTACATTCATGAAATGAAAGCTAGATACAGTAAAAGAGAAGTTTACATTAATTTTACATGACTACAACTCTTTCGAAAACCATTAGTTAATGCAGTCATTTCATGGTGTATTTGCCTCCTGCTGGGACTATATTTTATGTCATAAATTGAAACATATATAAATTTTTATAGGCCATAGGAAGTTGATATGCAAAAAAATGGCAATTTTGCAGTAAAGGACAAGTTTTCAGGGAGAATTACACATTTCTTTCTCAGCTACTTAGGGTTGTAAACAGGGATGTAAGCTAAGAGGGCATCTTTGGCTCTATGGTAGGTACATTCTTTACTTATGAACATTCCCAGACCTCTTTTTTGTACTAAAAACGTTTAACGGGCAGGTTTTTATCCATATAATTTTATCCGTTAGTATTGACAATACTAAGAATTATTCCTGTAAAATGTCTATTGCATGTGATGATGTATGATTTCATTCGTTGAGATCAAAAAATAAAATGAAAGATACAAAATATATTTTTATATTAAAAAACATATGTTAAAATTAACTCAATCAAGGTCTTTGAGGGCCAGGTGTAGCTTGGTAGTGGAAGTGCACCTCCGTGTGGTCCACCTCGGGCGTATCTCGGAGGCTTACGTTTGCCTCTGTCTTCAACTATGGCCTGTTGCCCCCGAGATGTGATTAGAGAACTTTCACGTAAAAAAGTCATCAGTCTGTTCTGTTATTATGTGCGATATAGCTGAATAGGCTGAGTGCGCGCAATAGTACCAAAACAGGTCAGGTGCAGCCTAGTCGTTTGCATGGTTTCCGGTGGAACTTATGCTTCTGGTTCAAATAAAGATCCTAGATTGTTTGGTAGAAAGTGTATACAAATTGCTTGCTCAGAGTCATCTTCTAAAGTAACCGAGTAAGGAAAATTGCTGTAATTCATATGGAAAATAAATTACATGGTAATGTGATTTAAGATACTATGCACACATAAACAGGCTGGAAATTATGAAGATAAATCTATATGAATTTGTGTTGGAATAATAAAAAGACGGGATCCATTCATAATATTTTATCGGATTATACTAATTTATTGTTTAAACTGGTTTTAGTGACTTTGATTGAAGTTTCACGAGCTGAAAGTAGAAATCTTAGAATGATCGCTGAGTTAGTTCACATGAATATTACTTTATTAAAGTGTTATGTCACTGAATATAAAGTGTTATATCTCTTGACCACACTACATCCTCAAAATATTTTTCAAAGTTCTTACTTCTTACTAAACATTTTTACTTTGTTGAGGCACTGATGAGCCTTAATTAGTCAATATCAACCTTACTTTTACACATATAAATAATTTTTTCTTGCTTCAACGTGAATTATTCAAGTTTGAGGTTCAACAACTCTTTGGAGGTATTACTGCAGTTGAAATATTCATTGTGATTAAATTCTTAAATTGTTGTATTGATTATTTTTAATTGTTGGAACGAAGGAAAAACATGAGAATAAAGTTAAAGAAACAGTTTTGACTGCTTGTTCTTGTTACAGAAATATGGCCTACATTAAAGAAGGAACATAATTCAAAATGAGAAACAGGGAGACGGGAAAGATGCCATGTTCAATTTTCTAATAAGGATTTATGGGACTAACATGTCGTATTGTATATTGTGTCCCAGTTTTACAACCTTCTCTTCAAGAAACAGTAATCCTGAGTATTAAATCACTTTCTCTAGAATCGAACTTAATAAATCAAACCATTGAATTTTGTTAATATTACCAGTAACCACCAGCTAAGGTATAGCTTAGCTATAGGTTACTACAGTTGTACTCGTATACTCGTACATATAGTATACTCGTAGTTACATTAGCTACAGCTTAGTAATTCTCCTGGCTGACCTAGGAGAAATTGACAGACTTATGAATGTATTTAACAAAAATAAATTTATTTCTAAAAATATTACATAATTAATTAATTTAAAGAAAAAATATTCAACATTCAGATGGAGCATATCAGTAATTGATGAAACAATTTATAAACATTCCACATTTTTCTGAAAATCCTGAAATATCAAAAGCTCTTTCATATCTGTATTTTTCAACTGCTACTAATCCAACAGACACATTTTCTTAAGGAACATTCCAGCGTGTCCTTATTGAGACTGCTGTTATGAATATTTTATTCAAATTTTTGAAACATCAGTTTATTTATGTACCACTATAAAACTATGAAATCAAACTTTGGAAAGATATTATGTGTTATAAAACTAAAATCGTTTGTATTATTATTAGAATGGATATTACCACGAGGGTTAGTAAAATTCATATTTTACTACCGTCTTACTTCGTAAAGACCGACTGTTGTAGTCGTTCCACCGGTTGCGCTCGTTTGCATCTTCCCGTTTTGAATGTAGTCCTTCTTAAGATGCACTGTGTGCAAAACCAGTCGCTATTACGAGTATAACAACAGTTCACGAGATAAAGCGGATTTCACTGATAATATAAAAAATACATCTTGTATTTCACTTTTATTCGTTGAACCCTCGCTTCCTGTTTGATTTACTGGCTCGCATAGCGACATACACACTTGCATAAACACATACGTACAATCATACAAACATTTGTAGCGTTCTTTGACAACGAGCTATCTTGAAATGTTTTAAATTACTTTTTTTCCATTTTTTTCTTTAATATTTTAATTGTTGTGGTGTTTAACATCGCAGAATTGAACATCACTAGTAATATATTTTCTTAAGGAAATATAAAACAAAACTTAGGGTGTATTATTATTTTTTGGGTCATATCGCTTCCTAGAAAGGCCACTTTTTTTTAGCCAAAATGTGATTTTAAACAACATTTCTTTTCGATTAAACTATTAAACATAGAGATTTAAAATTTTGGAATTATTATGAAACTAACAGTATTATTACGTTAAAAAGATTACTTTTGCAACAGAATGTTTAAAAGAACATTACAAGTGGTGGAATTAGTAATACTTTTCATGGTTGGTTGTATTAATAATAATAATCAGTTATTATTAATAATAATCAATTATCGTATCCATCGCACAGTGATAAATTTGAAGGTAGTCTAGCAGCGTGCTGTTTCCCGAGATACGGCTTCCTGAGTAGGTAACTGCTTCTCATAGCAGCTGTCGTTTTTCTGTAGCATGTTACAGCTATGAGCCTAACCACCACGATACCTTCACCAAACACGGAGAACATGCATGTAGTTCATAATGATGTTTTATTCTCGTCAAAGCGAGAGTTGCAAGGGCTTTCAGCTGATCCGTTAAATTTTTTTTTGCATGTTCTTTGGGAGTTTTTACGACATGTACATTTACATATTACATGCATTCTAATACAATCTGTACATTAATAATTATTTGAAAATGATAAAACAAGTTAGAAAAAAGTAAAAAATATGACTTTTTTTAAATTAAAGTTTAATTTTCTTCTTGGCAAAAAGTATAAGACAAAAGTAAAACTTGTCGGAAAAGTTACCACCCCCCAAGTTTAGATTCAATTTAAATGATAATTGGAAATCTTTATCATTCAACCCTTCTTGTTTTAAAGGTAATATGTTATGTGGGTTTAAAAGACCATTGAACTGATTTCAACTTCAACTAATGTGAAATATCGGTTTTTTAGTAACTCTGAACTCAAACATATCTACAACTGCAATTAGTAGTATGATAAGGAACTTAACTAGGACTAACTTAACCTAGTGTGTACTCCTAAAGTGGTTAGGATTACTAGCCAGAGCTCACTCTTATGTTGAGCCATTTCTCACGATAATGAGACGCCGCCAGGAGTATTGTGTTCAGGCTATATCCACCCAGCATGTAATAGCAGCTAGGTGGTATGTATTATGTTTGTTAGTTATGTTTCTTGATGACATGTTATGTGTATGTCGCAGGAGTGTACATATCCCGGGTGGAGGAGGGGAGCGTCGCAGAGAGAGCTGGTCTCCGATCAGGCGACTCCATTCTCCAAGTCAACGGCACCCCTTTCACAAACATCAGTCACGAGGAAGCGCTCAAAGTAAAAACACTTTCTCTCTCCTTCTTTAATACAACATCGTTTTATCACTCCGTTTAATTATAATTTTGATCGTAAAACATAATTATATTTTAATTGAATAGTTTTCAATGGTATTCAATCAAGAGGCTTAAGTTCGTTGCATTTCTTGATTTTGTAAATCTTGTTTGATATTTTGTGAGATATTTTTTAATATATATATATAAATTAATAATGAACAATAACTCTTGATATAATATATGAATTAAATACCACAATAAATAATATACATTAATTGAAATGCTCTAAGGCCTTTCTTCATAACATCATCAGACAGCTAAATGAAACAACAACCAAAAAAAAAACATAAGTTAACTAGTTATGTTAAAAAGAGCTGATCAAGTCAGAGAAATAAAATTAGTTCAGGAATATCTAAGGAAAAATAATCTAAAATGTGCTGCATACAGCTCTCGTTAATTCTGAGTTTAGTTGAATAACCTTTTCTAGTTTATAGTATTTAACCTGTACGATTTGATTTAATATTTTTCGTATATGATTAATTGTTAGTTTGATTGGTTTGTATCATATACCCTATAAAATAGTGTATTACTGTTAATAAAATATATTAATAATAATATTAAAAATAATACAGTTTTAATTAGCCAATGATTTTAATATCAATGAAGAATATATGATAAATTTTGATGTAAAGTATCATTTTACTAATGTGCCTGCATATGATATTTTTAGTTTTCTTGAAGTTGAACTGGTTAAATATCTCTTCTCTTACATTCATCTACCACATTCATTTATTTAAATTACCTATGGGTGATTGTCATTTTCGATTTGAATATAATTTGTTATCCGGTCAGTAATATTGCTTATCACTCCCTTCTGAGTAATTTATACATGAAACTTTTTGAAACTACAATGTTAAACTCCTACCTACCAAATTTAAATAGCGTCGACATTTTGACAAATTGTATACCTCCGTCCGAAATCTATGAATGAAGCTGCTTTTCTCATAACTTAAATTCATTAGTACCAACAAACTAATTCACATGAAGGAACAATTAAATTGTAAATTACCCTTTTTATATGTTCTTTTCCACAGACTTCTGACAGAGCTACCATTAGTGTCTGTATATATACATACAACTATTTTAACTGCATATGTCTACTATTATTCAGTCCATCTCAGAAATATTAAAATATCTAATTTTAGACATATGTTTTTGAGGACGTCATGAGTTTGGTCTCTTCAATTCTTTAATAAATAAAATTAAAAAGAAATGAGAAAAAAGACTTAGATCTTTCAATATATATATATATATATATATATATTTCAGTAACTTCGTAGGGAATTTTTATTACTGTAATAAGAACTAATCACACAAAAAATGAAGCTCCTTGATTTTAGGTGTATTGACTGGACTAAACTCTGCTCGAAGTGGTGACCCAGACAACTGTTGGACGGAGGGTGGAGCTCTAGTGGTAGGGTAGTGCCGCGCCTCTGGCTATTTATTCTCATGAGTTTTCTGAAATGTATAAGGTTTCAGTTACTTTCAGTCTTTTCTCCTCATTTTCACTAGAATTTTTTTCGTATTATTAACAGGCTTTTGCAGTATATTTTAGATTGCTGCATATGTTCCTTTCAGGTTCGTTAATCGAGATGCATATTTAAAGACCCCCAAAGAAACATACAATTCACCAATGTTAAATATACTGCCAGTCTATTATATATTATTAAAATGAAATGAACGTAAAAAACAAGAGAAAAGACTAAGGGTAATTGAATCCTTACAGGTTTTGGAAAAATCACCGAGTATAAATACCCAGAGTTCTAATTGTAATAGTGTGGTGAAATTATTCAAGATTTTAACATCTAGAATGATAAAAGCCCATAAGAGGCAATGACGTTCAACAGAGGTCCCAGCCATCACTTCAGGCACAGTTTATTCCAGTGAATACACCTAAAACCATATAACATAATATTTTTTGATAGTGATTACTTCTTGGGACAGTAACAAAAAATATCTACGATTGTTACTAGGAAACAAAAACATGTCTTGCCTATATAATTAGTTTTTCATTATACTAATAAATTAGTCTGAAGTGAAGAAAAAAAATAATCATACTGAAGTGTTCTGATTGATAATAATACGACCAAACAAATATCGAAGAGTTAATTTTTTTACTAAACCAGTGTCAAAAAATCTGAAAGTACTAAATAAATTTTCAAAAAATATAATCAAGGATGGAATTGGTATTGAGTTTTGAAATATATTTATATACGGCTAACTATAGTATGATTTCAGAGGGGATCTTTTGAAGAAATGACATTTTTGAATGATTTTGGTCCCATTTCTGAATTTGTTGATGTGGTTTAGATGTGAATTCTATTGCACTTGTTGGTTGCAAAATCTTGTTGTACATTTATTTGTATTTATGTATGAATAGATTACTCTTAATAAAGGAAAAAATGAAAAGTTATTTCGACTTTTTGAGGAACTAATGAGCAAAAAGTTCTGTGAAAGAGTGCTTGTTTAATATTTGTCTTTGCTTTTGTGATAATTTCAATTATTTGTAGAGTGATTACATGTCATTGTAATATTTCTCCATATATAAACTGGAACTTAACAACAGGGGTTTTTTTTATTTTTTGTGGTGTCGTGGGGCCCGCCTCCGCGAGGCGCATCCGAGGCTAATCACAACCCTTCAAATATAGGAGGGTTGTAGTGGGCTTGCTGATACGGCTAAAGGGTCTCACGTTAAAAAAGCATCGATCTGTTGTGCTTTGCTCATGGAATGGCCGAAAGGTTTATAGACATGATAAAAAATCAAATTAGGTTAGTACTGGACACTGGCTAATAGGGAAGCATGCCAGTAGGGTGGGTTTGGAGACTAAGGCCTTATGCAAGGGATGTCAAAGTGACGAAGACGAGGAATCTGTCTTCACTTTCTTTGTTCATGATCTTTCTTGAAAAAAGAAAGTGACACTAGGAGAGCACTTCCTTGAGAATCCCACTGGTGTCAGTCATCCAGTCAGATTTATTGCTCTCTCAGGAAGGTTTAAGTGGTCTACTGAAGGGGAAGGATATTCTTTTGTGGTGTCACTAGTGCCAGTTTATGGCCTATGTGGGTTGTTTTCTAAGACAAACACTGCAACCTAACCTAGCTTAACAGAAAAACACTTACTACCTACATAAGCAAAAATATATAAATATGTACGAGTAGATAAGCAGAAAAAACTCACGCTGTTAAGTATAATGAAGAATACTTAAGTACATATAAGAAACTAAGGTTTTGACTGTGTATTAACACAAATAAATTACAATATTTATGGTGTGCTTATGTTTCTTGTCCATGCAGTTGATTATGATAGATTATCTATAAATTTTATATCCTTTCGAAATAAATTATATTTCCTGTTTTGTAATGGTATAACAATATGCTATTAAGTAGTAAAGAATGACTGTGTAAGGCTGCTTTTGATGCGGTGGCGTTCAGGTTTGTGATGACACTGTGCTCACCAGTACTCATCCGTCTCATAGCCCACTGGCCAGAGGTCTTTAAGCTGGTGCCTTTCCTTGGCTCTGCAAACAGGTCGATACAAGGCTCACTTGACTCCCGCACACTCTCTCATTCCCTCTTCTCAGCCAAGTTACCGAGCCTCAGTAGCTAATTCTCTGTATGAAATATACTAATTCGGCACCACCTCCCTACCCTAATTCTGTCTTGGCAATTATATATTATTTTAAGAACAGTATCTCCTCTCACAAAGTTTTTCTTGACTTTTAAAACGTTT
This sequence comes from Hermatobates lingyangjiaoensis, assembly GCA_026182355.1. Classification (NCBI taxonomy): domain Eukaryota; kingdom Metazoa; phylum Arthropoda; class Insecta; order Hemiptera; family Hermatobatidae; genus Hermatobates; species Hermatobates lingyangjiaoensis. Next base: position 3,007,684 of record JAPFBL010001927.1, read on the forward strand.
ACTGATTGTGTTATTATTTATTTTTGATATGTTGTAAGACATTCAGAATGTTTTATTTAAATCATTCAAATTTGTTTTTACTTTGAAGTATTGTTGGCTTTATTTTTGTATTTTGACAATTTTTCTCTTCACCTTGGTTACATAATCAGCCAGACAGAGGAGCAGCAGTACGTTCCATTACTTACAGAAATGAGATTCGCTCTTTGGAACCCAGGCTAAGGCAACCACGGTTAATTATTTTCATGAACACTGACTCACCCGTAGAACTAGTTCACTTTTCTTATCTGTCTTTTTTCTTAATGTAAATACTGGATATCTAATTAAATTGAATAATGCAATAAATTATTGGTATTATAATCAACTAATTGATTTGATATTCTGAATATACTAGAAAATGTGACGTTGATAAGACATCTGCTCGGAAGGAGCAAAGGCACTTTGCGAAGGCGTGGCTGTGAATTTCCGCGATAGAATTTGTTTACACACCTGTGATCACTGAAGAATTGAGTCCTTTCAGTTCCTGACTAGATTATTCTGGGAAATAACATTCTATATTCCACCCCTAAGAAACCTTTTGCGTTCCTTATATTCAATAAGATACTGTTCACTTTATGCCACACTCCACCCTCGCCGTCTCGCCGTATTGATATTCACTTCCTTTCCTCTCTTCCTTTTACTATTTCATGCAACTTATACTGAAGTAGATTAAAACTTAACATCAACCCCAGTTAGGGCTCTAATTTTCTTTACAGTTTATTTAATTACTTTTTATTTTCCAGGTATAGGGTTACAATCTTAATGACTCATCAATAAATAAAGTTTAAAAATATAATTGTATTTTTTAAATTGTAAAATTATCTAATCACCTATAATTACAAACTAGAATTATTATACAGAAATTGTATAGCAACAATATTTGACCAGACTGGTTGAGAAATACTGGAAGGGTATAAAGTTTGATTTTTATTTGCTTGCGTATAGTTTTCATTGGGAAGAGTCGCGAGACTGAGGGTGCAAACAGTATAAATCACGACAGAAAGCAGGTTCAAATTTACTACGCTGGCGCATTGTTTAGAATTGTCAATATAGAAGATGCGATAACTCACAAGTTTTGCTAGAAGTGATGTCTGGATTGTTTTGGCTGAGAGGGCGACAGGAGTGACTAATAGTGTTTGCTGCGCTGATTTGTGTTGAGGTGCTCAAGTCTTGCCGCGAGCTCAGCATGACGGTGAGAAGCGTGTTGCCCTACTACCCGCCGGCCACCACCCAGTACACCTGGGTCGACAGGAGAGGCCGGCCTGCCTCCCCGCCCCCCACCTTCCGCCACTACCTCAGGGACAAGCTTCGAAAGGTAACTTCTATTTTATACTCTCTCTTCTATATCCATCTATCTGTCTCTATGTACACCCACACATAGATATAAACTAGAATTTTCAAAAGAACACACAGAAAAGAAATCACTGAAACTCACAACTATATTTCGATGTCCTCGTCATCAGGAATAGATGTGAATCCCTCCAAAGGCTGATAACGACTGTGGTCAAAATAGAAACAATACTACATCAAAATATAGTAGTGAGTTTAAGTGATTTCTTTTCTGTGTGTTCTTTTGAAAATTCTAGTTTATTCAGTTCGAAGAATCATTTCATCTAATATCTAATTGGTGATATATATATATATATCAAGTGTATCATTCTGATGAGGACTTAGTAGAAAAAATCTGAAGTCATATCATTTTTTAATTCCTTACTGTATTCACGTAATTTTTATTTCTCATGTTTTTTGTGCAAAACTGTATTTTCTTTTGTATCGAGGTTTAAACCAGTTTAAAACAATACAGCACCTTTAAGAAGACGTTTCGTCTCTATTTGTATAAATCTCAGTACTACATCAATACAGAATTTAATTACAGTAATATGAACAAATTTTAAATGTACATTATTTAATATATATATATATATATATATATATGATCATTGATTGTTATTTCACGTGTTTATGTGAAAACTTTATATATATATATATATATATATATATATATATATGCATTATATTAATAATGAATTAATAGGATTATATTAATAATAATTATTGTACATATTATTTCAATAATGTAATATACAATTTTTGCATGTAACTGTAATTGAATTTTGTATTGATGTAGCCCTGAAAATTTCTACTGATATAGACGAAACGTCGGTTTAAAAGCGTTATATTGTTTAAAGCTAGATCAAACCTTGATAAAAAAACGTGTTATATATATATATACTGATGTATTTTTTTCACTATTAATGATATTTACTTTTCTTCTTCTCGAGATTTTTTCAGGGTTAATTAGTAAAAATCACCTCATCACGAACATTTCGTCTCTATTTCGATTCATACTCAGGGCTAAAACCCAAATACAATAAACAATTATCTTATTTATACAACATTCTAAATAAAAATTAAAAAGACTTAGTTACATAAGGCTATCTTTTACAACCAAGATAAGCTAGCCTTAAGTAAGTTTTTTGAATTTGTATCTAGAATGTTGTGTACTTAAGATAATTGTCTATTGTATTTGGTTTTCAGCCCTGAAATGTCTTGAAATAAAGACGAAACGTTGGTAAAGAAGAGATGTTTACTACATAACTCTGACAAAGTAATTATACATAACAAGAAAAGTAATTATATGTATATTGTTCGCCTTACGTATATTTCTATCTCTTATCAGAACTGCTCAATTTTGAGTTTTTCCTACCTAGCTTCCAAAAATACCTGAACAATGTGCATATCGTGGCTGTTTAACCTGTTTTATTATCAATCGCTATCTTAAATTGCTTCCCTCTTAGAAATAATACACATCCTAAACAATTTTATACATCCTGCAAATCCATTTATCGTTTGTATTACACTTGATGAGGTGTTTATGTTGGGTCAAAATCTGAGAAGCTGAATTTTTCTAGAAATCATGACAGAGTTCCGTTCTATAGCCACCCATTACCACACACACTCAGCACCTGTGGGTAACACTTTAATGACTGTTTACTTGGGATGTTAACTATATCCCGTCACGTCCCTGTCACCAAGCTCGGAGAATTTTAAAAAGTTCCGAAAAGTAGCCTATTTTAATTTTTTTTACTTTATTACTTTGTAAATTATTATTTTTTTTTTCTTTCTAAAGTAGTCCAGACTCAAATACTACAAGTAAACATAATATCAAACTCTTTGACAATAAATTTAGTATTGGTTTAACTTTAAAGTAGATGTAATATCACTCTCTGTACTAAAGTATTATAGATAACTCACAGTTAATCAATTCAATGATTTCATTTGCGTTAATTTAGCTATATATATATATATATATATATATCAATGATCAACCCACAATATGAAATGGGAAATTAAAACTAAGATCTTTCAACCGTAACAAGCGGTCTTCGTCAGAGTCAAAAACCTAACTGAAACAGAAACACTAGATGCACGACACATCTGGTGAGGGGTTGAGAAGAGTGGGAGGGAAGAGTGGTATTTTAAAAGGATGAAAGTGCAGAAAAGGACTAATGTCCAGAAATTGTTGAAAGATCTTAATCTTGTTTTCCCATATCGTGGTTTGATCATTCATTGTTATTTCACGTGTTTATGTGAAATTTTTATATATATATAAGAGAGAGAGAAAGAGAGAGAGAGAGAGAGAGAGAGAGAGAGAGAGAGAGAGAGAGAGAGAGAGAGAGAGAGAGAGAGAGAGAGAGAGAGTGTGTTCAATGTATACAGAAAAACATAGAGAAATTAAACACACACATTTACAGTCTCTAATTTTTGCTTTGAACCACCATCAGGAGAGATAAAAGAGGAAGACCAAACGCACTGGTTCAGAGACAGTTGGAGACCAACAATGTTGCAGTACACTCGCCCGATCACAGAGAATAAGGTAAACAAGAATCTATTTATAATTAAATTAGGAAAAACAAAAAAAAATTAAAAGATTTTTTTATTATTATTTGTTCATATTTTATATTTAATTATAAATTGATTCTTGTCTACCTTATTCTCTGTGACTTATTCATCCATTAGTTGCATTTATGAGGAAGTTGTGCATAACCAACCACACTGCAGGTTTATTTGGTTACACCTTTTCCAACCGGGCCATTCCTTCTTTCCTTGTATTAGTTACCCATATGAGAGTTAACTTTTTCTTTGCTTGCAAGATTCTGAATAGAGACTGGACATTCTAATACTAATTTTGAATTAATAACCATGGATTTCAAAGCCTTCAGTGCGGACATTTTATTTTTTAAATACTTTCCATACAAAAAATGTTCGCAAGAAATTTCGACCCGAAAAATGATCGGTCATTCCTCCCACAGTTTTAAAAATGTAATAATTCGTCCTGTAATAACCAATATGGTTTTGTTATTAATTTTTGACACTCAAGTATCCCAGGCAAGAGCACCTTGTCGAAATAAGGATGATTCTAATCCAGACAATCATTCTTGATCATTTAAGAACTCCTTATAAATTTATAATATGTCCTTTCAGGGACATTCTTTCTGGTAAGATATAACATAGTTTATTAGTGTTTGCTTCTATCACTAAATAATTCTGCACCAAAGAAAAAGGGAAAAAAATAGTTTAGGTTAGAAATGTTTTGCCAAATTACGTTTGTTCAATATCAAAATTTAACATAAATTTTATGTCCCAATACACACAGCCAGGATATCTGTAGGCTTGCAACTACATTTACGGATAAGACCTTTTGCAGGTAGTCGTTGATCTAATTTGGCCCTAGGGAGTCGTTTATGGTACATTAGTACTTGCTCCAATTTCCAGTCACCCTTATCCAATGTTTCATACTATTTAATTTCTTCATAATGGCATTACTGAGAAGCCTTGGAAAGTTATTTTTTTGTTTTTCTTGTTGTTGCTTTTTGGCTGTATATATTTAAAAACTCAAAAGACAAACAAAAATTGAATGTAAAGAAAAATGAACGTATAAAGCTTTACATGAAGGAAAAAGTAGTTACGAGTTACAGGGCTGCTTTTCAAATTTTGTTTGAAAACCCCTGTTTGGGTTCAAATTTCTTAATACTAAAAATGCTTAGTCAATTTAATAAGTGGAATTTTTAAACCGTATTTTAAAATAAAATTAAGATGTATATAATTTTGTTCAAAGTTACAGTTAAGAATTAGATATTGAACAGTTAAATCGTATTTTATCATAAAATATTATCTTCTTGAGCAAAATTTAAAATTGGAGATATATATTATTTTTGCTTTCTGTGTAAAGGAATGAAAAGATGTGTAAAAGTTATTCTTATAGTTAGAGGTTTCCTTAGGGATGAGCATTGTAGGAGTGAATTTAAATCATCCCAGTATGCTATCCTAAGAGTAACACAAAAATGTGTAACCAAAACTCAAATTCGTTGAAGAGTTTCAAAGCAGTATTACCTAACAGACTTGTATTAAAATATTAATAAGAACTGATTAATTGTCTAAGTTTATCCTTATTGTAAAATCATTTCCTAGTTTTCATTACAAATTGCTATGTATGATATTTAATATTATTAAAAGTTACAAACACTCACACACATACACTTACGTACACACATATATACACATGCTCATTCATGTATATATATATATATATATATATATATATATATATATGATCAAACCACAATATGAAATAGGAAAAAAGACTAAAATCTTTCAATCGTAACAAGGGTCTTCGTCAGAGTCAAAAACCCAACAGTCTTGTTTTCCCACTTCATATTGTGGTTTGATCATTGATTGTTATTTCACGTGTATATATATGTATATATATACACTTTAACACATAGAAAAGAACACAGAAAGACACTACAGAACTCACTTCGATATTTCGACATCCGTCGTCATCGGGAAGAAGTGCGAAGTACTCGCGTTGAGAAGCAAACTGCTACTGGCCTCCAGAGTAACTCGTGGAACCACCGCAATGCTGCCCCCCAGCGGAGGAGAGGAAAAATAGAAATCCCTCCAATATTTATTTAGAAAACAAGATAAAATATATTAAATACGAAATAATAATAATAATAAATAAATAATAATAATAATAATATAATAATAATAATAATAATAATAAAATAATAATAATAATAATAATAATAAAATAAAAAATAATTAACGGTACAGGTTGAGACCAGGAGGAGAACGAGCCCCAAGGAGGCATATGAATGCCTCTTCGGAAGCTCTAAGGGTGACATGGGAATTAGACTCGGGGATTTGTTTGAGGATATGTATATATATATATATACGCACACACACACACACATTATTATATATATATATATATACGATCAAACCACAACAAGAAATGGGAAAACAAGACTAAGATCTTTCAACCGTAACAAGCGGTCGGTTTGATCATTGATTGTTATTTCACGTGTTTATGTGAAATCTAAATCAGGGATCAGGGATAATACATGGAAGACTCTATCAAGAAAAATAAGGGATTGATAACAGTAGGCACAAGGGTTGAGTGGGTGAGGAATTCTCACCTTGCCGAGTGTCTTGACTTTAGCCTCCTGCTTTATATTTTTTGCTATCTTATCGAGCTACATTTTCACGTTCACTGCAAATTGAAATAAAATTGGAGCATTAAACCATAGCATGTTTTCTTTGGTAGGTCTTTAATTGTATTGAACACGTGATTTTGTTTTTATATTCTTCCAGTTTACTTTTTCATATCTCATTTTTACTTTTGAGCAGATTAAAATTTCTCTTTCCATGTATTAACCATTTTAACAGCTTTTTTATCACAGCTGATATATTGTCGTCTAGCATCAATTTAGATTTAGTTATAAATACTTTTATTTTCAGGTTCTGATTCAGTAAATAAAAGTAGTACTAGTTAAATTAATTTGTTCCACGTTAGATATTTCGATGAGCAGTAATTCGTTAAATAAGATAAATAGGTCTAAACTGAATGAAATGTTGCCCAGGGCTTGGATGAATTACTTAAAGGAGTTAGACCTCTCACTGGTGACAAGATTAATTCCGATATTCTGACCAGCCTCTCCCCACGGTGTCATCCCCAAACCATCTCTGATAACCACTTTCCTTTTTATCATTTGTAACGCTAGCAAATGAGATCAATTTAACAAAATTATAATTTGTTGCAGTAAAGTCGGGAAAAAGAATATAATCACTGAAAATGTAAGGACCAGGGTTATTGGCAACTTGAAGTCTAGTCTCTGTAACTATAACAATATTTTACTACTCTTTTTTAAATACACGCATGTGCATCATTGGTCCTGATTAGAGACAAATAATATCTCTAAAAAAACTTGAAATCGATATGTAATTCTTTAAGGCTTGAAAGATAGGATTGCTTAGTTTAGAGGTACATCAAACAGTGGACTTTGACGTACCTCAAAAGGTGGGCTTTACTATTCATCAACGCATATTTCCTTTTCAGAAATAATAAACTATCAATTTAATTCAATCTGGTTTGCTATCATCTGCATATTGTAACGAGAATGTAATAAAAATTACATCTCATGAAAAATTACTAAAATATTCATTAGAGATCATATGTAATGAAATCTGTAAAAGATCTGTTCATTACAGAAGAATAAACTTTTATGTTTTATTGAGTTTGAAATGTCCTTGGTAACTTGCTTGTGTTTTTATTCCTTAATTTAATATTTATTTTGTTTATCATTTAATATTTATTAATTTTTACATTTAATTTTTTAACATAAAATTAAAATAATTAAATACTTGATCAAAATTAATTACAGTTAAGAATTTGAATTTAAATAGATGTTTGATATTTATTATAAAATATTATAAACATAAAATGCTTATCTTTTCCTGATTGACAATTTTAAAATTTGCTCAAATTTGAAATTGGAAGTGGATATTTTTTTAGCAAATCATTAAAATTTAGGTTTCTTAGCTTGTTCACAATTAAACAGGCATAAATAATATTATGTAAGAAGGTGACTGGTTTCTTAGAAGCCACTTCTTCTGAACAACTCTGCTTGACCCACAGCATCAGAGTGAAGATTTCGTCAGAGCGCATAACTTACCCCTCTGACTGTAATGTTACTTTCTCTAGAGATCTTTTATGTCATCAAAATGCAAAAGAAATGTAATATAAAAGGAAGCCACATAAGTCAGTTAAGATTAACAGCCTTAACGTGAAACCAATATAAAGTTTTTAAAGGACTCCCTCAAGATGTAAAAGTAAATTCAGTTACAAGCTTGCTAGAGATTTATGTTACTGTAAACCCTCTTTTATTACATCAAACATAAACAGTATGCTTAAAACTTGCGCATCAGTGTATATCTCTAACAACTCTTCTATGTAACAAATAATTTGTTTTTAGAATATTAATACCATCTATATGAGAGTTAAAGACTTCCAATTTAGTTTCTGATCAGACTAATACCATTAAATTTATCTCATCTGTTTAACTAAATATCTAGTTACGAATTTTGGAAATAAAATTACTGCAGCTCTTCTGTTTATTGAATAGTTGTTGGTTTATTTTTCAGCAAGATGGTTTACGTGGTGTTAACAGTGGAAAAGTTGCTTTTTTAGTGTATTGAATGTAAGGTGTTTGTAATGCATTTGAACTTTTACTTTAATGCGAGTAAAGTGTGGTATAGTGATCATGAAAAAAATTATATTTCGAGATTTTGACAGATTTGCATATTTGAGGTCTCCAAAGTCCTTTTGTGGCGTTTTTTTTATAATGTCTGTATATGTATTTCTGGATAGTGGGTTTGTATCTAAAAGTTTATGTGGCGTTATATGCAATGGTCCAAATCTTTGAGGGATCAAATTAATATTTTACACAAAAATAGACCTCATAGTGTACCTGTGTCGTTTTGTTTGGGAGCAATTAAGCAACATTTGAAAATAATTTTTTTTTTGCTATATGTGTTTTTTAGACAATTTTTCTCCTACTACTAACTCTAGAGTCTTAAAATTTTGCTATTATCATGAAAGTGACAGTGAGAAAAGGAATGACTGAAAAAATCTTCAGATTTTTAAATTAACTGAAAATATTTTTTTTAATAAAATGTAAAAATTTTTACGTATGATTTAAGCTAACACTGACGGAGTTTGGTGAGGAGTCAGGTGATGCAACCATCTTTGACAGCTCTCGATAATTCGTTCGTGTCTCGCGGGTTTATCGTCGAGTTTGTGATCTGGTCAGATCCAAGCCTTGCATTAGTCTTTCTCAAAGTACAATATTCTATTGACTGTAATAAATTTGCTTCTTGGCAAAAAATTTTTTTATAGAGATTTAGCTAGAAATAACAAAGACTAAATTGTTATAAGGCAAATACAAGCCTCACAGATTCAATCTGAAAGCTAGTGACGAAGATACAATCTATACTTTTTAAAAATTAAAATGAAATGATGCCTAAAAATAGAACATTATGTGGGGGATGAGTTGGATATTTTGTTTAAAATTTCATTAACCAAAGGGGCGCTGTGGTACATTTTATGTTTTAGAAAATATTTTTTTGATGCTAAACGGCTCATAAAAGAACAATAAACCTCTACCAAAAAAATTGAGGAAAAAACTAGTATTAAAAAGAAATCCATTAATTTTTCAATTACAGCAAAAAGTAACGAAGCTATAAAACCTGAATATTCATCTTGGGCTAATATATCACGTGCTATACTTATCGGGTCTGTTTACATTTATATAATTCTAAATTTACATTGAATAAAAAAATTGAAATTTTTTAAGTGAAACTGAAATAGAATTTATGTGTGGACGTTTGATGAAAAAAAGTGAAATATATTGAATGACTTAATATGAGACCACTCTTTAACTCTATTGAAATAAAATCTTCAATATGTTTTCCATTGATTCAAATAAAATATTAATGAGTTTTTAAAATTTCTTAAAGTTTATTCGTTCAAGTTCATGAAAGTTTTGCAAAATGTATTAATAATTGCATTGCAAATTGTAGAATACATATTGAAGATATTATTTCAATTAAGGCAAATTGTTATATTTTATCTGCGTGCTCAGGCTTTGTGGAATGGTGAAACTCGTTTGTCAACATAAATCTTATCTCCGTTGATTCACAAATTTTAAAAATACAATGTCATTCCAGTTTCTCATTTAAAAATCCTAAACACATTTCTATTAATCCTTAAGTGTAGCATCTATGTTTTTTGTATAACTTCCAACAAAATGCTTCTATGTGCTATTAATCCTGAAAATTTCCTTCTTTATCTCCCCTGGGAAGAGTCTTGTCATTTCAAGAAGAAACTGACCGACTGAAGAAGGGTTGAAAAAGACAGTTATAAAGAGGATATTATCAACTCTGGATCCTTTGTACGAGCTTTGTATCGATGGGGCTTTAGGATGTTAGGCTTATGTTGGCTGTAATATGCGGTAGTAATGACTGTTGCAGTGTCCAGAGCTAGTACGTATATGCATATCACAAAGTAAAGGTAAAAATATAGAGTCGCCATTAAGGTTACGTGGGAGTAATGAATCAGGAGTTATTATGTTAAGTGAAACATTATCAGAGGCCGACTTGGCTCTCGTGTTCCACCCTCCGTCTGCGTCATGCATACTTTCGCACCCTCTCCTGCCACCAACCAAAACTTCAAAAACCCTTCCATTCAAATTATACATGTGTTAACAAAGTGATTCAAAGCTGGCTTTATTTAATTGTATTTTTTTTTATTCTTTGAGAACAAGTTGCAGGAGTCCTTTGTTCTTACCTGACCCTCTTTGCATAATTTACATTGTTTTACCAGGATTGATGAATAAGCTTTTAGTTTACTCATGGTTCTTGGTATTTATTTTCCACAAGTTTACATTGGGACTTCTGTTTTGACTTGTGTCGACAAGGGTCAGTCCATTGGGGTTACAACATGAAATACTCAACAACCAGCTTGTCAGAATGTCTATTTTAAAGAAAACATGGTATATTTCTTTCAGATATTTCTTTCTGTTTTACATAAAAATATCCTTTTTTTGTAATTTTTCTTTTAAAATCTTTAGAAATTGAAACGAATTTAATTCTTGAAGCTATAAATATTTTGTAATATTTAATTATAATTTGTTTGAACTACGCATACGTAAGAAGCACGCAGTGCTTCTTAACTTTTAACGTTTCCTCAATTCTAATATATATATATATATACATATATATAATAGTGTTATTTGTTACTATTAAATGATCCAGATTATATTCAATCAAACACTCAACAATTGAGTGATTAATTTTTTCTGATCGATAGCTTGTTCTGGTATAGTAACAGAATTAAATTATTTTTGGCAATCAAAATATAAAGTTGAAACACAACTTAAGGTACTGAACTCAAATTTAATTTTATTCCAGGAGAGAATGAAATATTATCTTACTTCTTATTAAGTACGCAGGTAGGTAGGAATCACTTTATTAAAGCGAGAAAATTTGGATAAACACAAACGAAATTAAAATCAACTAACTATACCTATTTGTTACAGTATCAGGCACCTAAAAATACCTGTATATTTATATAGGTTTTGTCTGTAGATTGCTTAGAATTGACTCATTTCAAGTTATCTTTACGTTTTATACATGCGAGAAAAAAATAAAATATCTCTATTTTGAAAATACGCTGGTATTTCCAGGTGCCTTATACAGTAGCACTTTTAAGTTAGAAATAGGTAAAACCGTCATACCTCGTTTGATAAAAACAGGTAAAAATACTCAACAACCAGCTTGTCAGAATGTCTATTTTAAAGAAAACATGGTATATTTCTTTCAGATATTTCTTTCTGTTTTACATAAAAATATCCTTTTTTTGTAATTTTTCTTTTAAAATCTTTAGAAATTGAAACGAATTTAATTCTTGAAGCTATAAATATTTTGTAATATTTAATTATAATTTGTTTGAACTACGCATACGTAAGAAGCACGCAGTGCTTCTTAAGTTTTAACGTTTTCTCAATTCTAAATATATATATATATATATATATATATATATATATATATATATATACATATATATAATAGTGTTATTTGTTACTATTAAATGTCCCAGATTATATTCAATCAAACACTCAACCATTGAGTGATTAATTTTTTCTGATCGATAGCTTGTTCTGGTATAGTAACAGAATTAAATTATTTTTGGCAATCAAAATATAAAGTTGAAACACAAATCTCAATAATTATTATAGTCATGACATAAAATGCGTTGATTTTTTTTTTTAGAAAAAACTAGTTTTGTTTTGAAACACCTAAAAACCCAGAAATTGAAATGATATAGGTACATTTTAAGTGTTAAGATTAAGAATATTCCAAAAATTTAAATAATAGTGTTTTTTATTTAGTTTCACTATGAAAATTCAACTCAGGGGTAAAACAACCTATAATTGACAGGGATGGAAATACAACCGTAATAACAACAACACTATTATGTCCTAATAATATTATTAAGATTTAATAATATTAATTATTAATATTAACAAAGTTAATAACTTTGTGACTTTTAAAGTTTTGCAATATCGACTCATAACGATACCATTTCAAGAACGTTTTAAATCAACGTATTTGTATTATAACTATTACATATGCCAGTATTTTACAAAAATTCAGAGATGAAAAGTGATATTCCAAAATATTATTAGAAAATTATAGAATAGCAGAAATTATTATTAGTACAATCTATAACTGTCATTAGATTTGGAGTTTCTTTTACGTTTGCAGCTTTAGGTACTGAACTCAAATTTAATTTTATTCCAGGAGAGAATGAAATATTATCTTACTTCTTATTAAGTACGCAGGTAGGTAGGAATCACTTTATTAAAGCGAGAAAATTTGGATAAACACAAACGAAATTAAAATCAACTAACTATACCTATTTGTTACAGTATCAGGCACCTAAAAATACCTGTATATTTATATAGGTTTTGTCTGTAGATTGCTTAGAATTGACTCATTTCAAGTTATCTTTACGTTTTATACATGCGAGAAAAAAATAAAATATCTCTATTTTGAAAATACGCTGGTATTTCCAGGTGCCTTATACAGTAGCACTTTTAAGTTAGAAATAGGTAAAACCGTCATACCTCGTTTGATAAAAACAGGTAAAAACAAACCTGTTTGCTGTGATCAAAGATGGACAACGTCCGAAAGCGCTCCAACGCTCCATGATCATCTTACGAGGTATGACGGTTTTACCTATTTCTAATATAAATCATACTAACCTCAGTGGTATTAACAATATGCATGTATTTAACTTTTAAGTTAGACATACACAAATCTACTGCAAACGTTTCGGCTTACTAAGACTGATATGGTGGCTGAGTTCATTTGTGACAAAATTTTTGGACAAACAGGCAGAAATTTGTCTAAGGGTAGATTCGGTTTCTCTAATGTATAAAATGTAATGATAACTTAAAATGCCGCACTTCTCACAACCTTCCTTTCATTGATAAATTAACGTAAAACTTGGCACTGTGGATATTATAATGGATGAGCTGAATTTATTTGTAGTTAAGTTCAAACTGTCATATAAAATGTCAAAAAACTTCTACAGAAATTATACTTACAATAAGAATTAGTAATAAAAGATTTTAACAAAAGTTTGAAACGGAAGATATGTAAAATATGTAGTAATGGAGTTTAATTTAAAAAGTTGTATATTTCATAACAATTTTTAAAAAATAAAAGTGTATGTATAAAAGTGTGTATTTATAAATGTATGTAATCAATAAATGTATGTAATTGTATTTAATAGGCTGGCAAGATACTAAGTGGTTGATTTTATTGTGTGGTGTGAGATACTTTATGTTTTGTTACTTTATTAGGATGTAACTACCTAGAATCTTTGTGATTTATGAATATAACTGAAAATAATATTACAGATTTATGTATTTTTAGTATATTTAAGCAAAATTTATTTATTTTCCTGCGATAAATTTTCTTGTGAATACATTCAGAATTTCTGGCAACCTGAAGGTAGGGTGCAATCGATGGCAACATTGTGGGGGGTGCCGAGATTATAGCATTCAACACTGCCATGAATTATTCTGATATTAGAGCTGAATTTAGACCTGATCTCTTGGGATTCTATGGCCAGTTATCTCCTCTTTCATGTCGTTTCCTTGAAGGCTTTTGTGAAAACTGATTACCACCTGTTCAGATTAAACCACTGGTATCAGATTAAACTGGTATTCAACACTTCAAACAGACTAATAAGGCGAGCTAGGTATTTCCACTTATTAATCATGTCTGTTCTATTTGGTTATAAAGGACTAGAGTTAACGAATGATTTTCAGAAGTGAATAACTTCGGATATTTTAATAACAAGATTTCAGTCACTTCCAATAAAATGTAATCCATGCATTTTTAGAATCTATGTAATGTGTCAAAAAAATTTTACGGTTGTTCTCATAAATCTAAACAAGAAATTAGAAGTTTTCCTTTGGAGTATATATAGTAACTGTAAACTAAACTCTAATGTGCCGCTGATTTTTTTCACATGTGCTTTTTGATCCGTTTAAGATAAAAAATGATTATGCGTTTGAGGTTTTCAATAAATGTTCATGAAGCAATGAACACTGGATTCTTGAAACCAAGACATTTTCCAGCCAGAGTTATCACAAATGATTAGGTTGGATATTTGTGAGAACATACCTAGAAAACCTTTATATTTGTCTCAATAGATAGTCATCGGACAATATCCATCAAGGCTGTCCTGTTATGGGTGTAGCACACATGGGTCAACCATTCTGTTGAAACCATGTTCCTCTCCTATTAACTGACGTCTATGAAACTCTTTGTACAGGAATTTATTAACGATGTTCATGTAGCAAGCTAACGTTATATAATATAGAGTGCATACTTAAGCATTTGAAATGTAATATAACTTTTATTATATTCATCCAATTTTAATAATTAGCACAGATATTTAAAAAGCCCCTTCCTGTGCTTTTTCTTGTTACCTTTGTTTAGTTTAGTCTTCGTTTTCTAAAATTATCTTTCAATTCTTATTGTTCCAGTTTTTGTTTTGCAATCAAACCGAATCAGCTTTCATCGTAAATATTTAAATCAAAGGAATTGTATTACTGCTTCAATGATATCTAACAACATTAACTTTGAAGAACCTTCGACATCATTTTCAATGATAGAGTAGTAACCCTACTCTGTAATCAATACAGTAACTAACCAATCACCCTTAGTTATCTGACAACCATTGTAAATACAAGTATTGGTGCACACTGCAAAGTTTCTCTTTTTGCGTGTTAGTTAGGTCATAATTGTTTCATTATTATATTAAAAAAAATTTGTTTAGGAGATGGATTTTTGCACCTTCTTTGGGGTGCCAAGTGACTATTTAGATAGATCTGGCAATTTGCATATCTGTGACATTTTTGTTTTTACATATGTGCAAGGATAATTAATGTTTTACATTCAGAAGAATAAAAGGTTTACTCAAAGCAAATGGCAAAAAAATGACCAAACAAGCTTATGAGTTTTTAAAATCGTGGTTTTTTTTCTGAGCATAGTTATAAGAAGTCAATCAGAATTGTAAACACTTTCGACCCGTTGCCAAGTGTTCTACTGTAAACGCGAATTGTATTTGGTATGTCTTTCGGTTTATTGAAATCTCATATCAGTTATGGATATAATTTTATGAAACAATTATTTATCCCTATTAATTAATATATAAGTAAAATGGATCATCTGTCTTTTTATCAAATAGCACATCTTTAGTTTGCTTGATATCCAACTCGTTTTGTCAAGAGTTATACCCTTAAATGATATCCCGTTCACGACATCCGTATAATTATTCTACCATTGACAGTGTCAAAGGTAATTTTAAAACAGAATAAATTAACCTTGGTCTGCCCAAAGAAAGGCTAGAAAGTTTTGCTTTGTTTTATATTCTGTACCTGCATTGGATAAATTCCCATGCAGTTAGTATTCCCTCAGTTTTCTGATCTCTTGTTTGAACTAACAAAAAAAAAAAAAAGTAAAAAAAGGAAATGAAAGTGAAATCCTTTTGTTAAGTTGAGCTAGTTTGTTGAGCCAATTTGAATTTCTGCTTGATCAAACCATAATTCAAATATTGACATTGCTGTTTCAAATGGCTTACAAAGTAAATGTTTACTGCTTTCGGTTTATATTTAATGGATTAAAACCCATTGTTTCTGATTTAAGAATGTCATTGACATTAAAAAATATGGCTTTATTAAAATGTGAAATAATTATTTCAAAATTTTAAATTCTTAATTATTAATTCTAATATATAGATATTAGATATAGCTAACTATTTTCGTGATAAAAATATTTTTTAATTCTTTTAGGTCATCAGCTTCTAAGTTTGTAGTGTGTTTTCCATCAGAAGTCCTGCATTTGATCTTGCTGAAGTTAATTTAGAGTGAGAGTATTTAAGTAGTACCTGATACCAGGGCTGATGACTTTATTTCCTTTCCGAGGAAGAACTTCCATGGTATTTACCATCTCTCTCATAGAGAAACAGGTGTCATTATTCTATTTAAACACCGAACGTTATACTTTGCGGAAACGTATTACTAATAAACCATACTGACATCATTTTTTTACTTAACTATAAGCAAAAGTATAGTCACTGTGAAAAAAATCGATCTTCAGATTTTCAAGGAATTACATGTTTTGAGGTTACCAAAGTCGTTTTAAGATGTTTTTTTTGATGATGTCTGTGCGTATATGGGTGTGTGTGTGAGTGTGTATTCAAATGTTAGAATACACGAAATTGAACTGATTTATCAAGTTCAAAGAAGAGGTTTTTGGTCTAAAGAAAATTAAACAGAATGCGAATACAAAGGTTATTCTGTTATGATGTTGGTACATGAAGTCATCGACTGTTAAAAAGTGTTTTTCCTCAAAAATAAGCCTTGAAAATGCTAAAGAATTTTTGGCGAAACATCGGCGTATAAACAAGAGTTTAAGTTTCTTTAGACCGAAATCCTCAAGAACAGCTTCTGTGGCCTTAATATAAGTTGTACTCATTATTACAACGAGACTTAATAACAACTAATTGAGATGATCACTTAGATTTCTTTTTTTCTAGTCATATACTTCCAGCCGGAGTTTATGAGACTTATCCAATCTCAAACCAATATACGTCATATTGGACCGATTAGAACAGGAAATGCAGTTTTCAATCATTTGTACAAAAATGGTTGGAGCTAATGAATATAATGATAGTTACATAAAAAAACAGAAAATCAATTGGTTGTCAATGAGTTTGATATTATGTTTTCTTATAGGAATGTTGAGTATAGGCCACTCCAGATTTTTTTTGCTTGTTTGTTAATTTTAAATACCAGTGGATCTAGGTTTTATTCAACTATGACCTTATTACAATAATTATACTATATAATTATATTGTTACTGTTGAAAGTTCAGAGTATAATATTAAGTTTTATATAATATTAGTAATTGATATGGGTGATAGAAATCTGATGTACTAAAGACATTGACTTTCAGTTTCTACTATTTCCGGTACTCCTTAAAAGTCTAATGCAGAATCAACTCAGTAATATGGTAATGTACTGAAATGAGTACCAATTATCAGATTAGCAGCACTTTCCGCCTCTGGAAAACACGAAAGGCTAAAACCTATAATTACGTCTTCGAAGGAAAACAAAGAAACATTAAATAGAAGATATCAAAATAACTTACGACTACAATAAATTAAACTAAACAATACATAAGGGAAAGAAAATTATATGTATTGAAAAAGGATTATACAAATTTATATTGTCGTGTATCCGGCGTACTGTTTATAGTATTGCAGTGAAGATATAAAAAAAATACTCGTTAGAGAAAATGAACCTTACAATTCATGTTTTACATTTATTTAAAAGTGAAGATACTTAATTTTGAAATATTTATGGAATACGAAAGGTGAAAACTACATTGATTTACTCTACACTTTCTTAACCGATGAAGGTTACAGCGTGTACTCGAATGACTGTTAGTATTGTGTTCATATCAGTCATGAAAAAAGTGTTTGAAGAGTGGATCTTAGGACACTCTCGAGGAGAACCTGCTTGATCGAACAAGAGCTTGGAGAACTGCTTGGAGAACAAGATATATCGAAGATAGTGCTAAATTGAGGGTAACGTTATGGGGATTATCTACCATCTTACTGCGATATGTTTATGGATTGAACAGTTTCGAAACTCATCCATCTTTCCAATTAAATCAATCTACTAGGGCTTAAATGAGTTATTTGTCGGTTGATTGATCCGGTGGTTTATTATGGTTTTTATCTATTGTTTTATGTTTAAGCATTTCTAAGGATTCTTCACTGTTTGTATTTTTTTACCTATGTTTCTCATAAACTTATTGGCAATTAATTATATGAACAGTAATGTTATTTCATTTAAATTGTTACAAAATTGGAAAAATATGTCAGAAATGCAATGAAATATGAGAAATAATACTGAGAGGCAATGTTTGTTGAGAAGTAAAGTAATTATTAAAACCTGTACTTCATCTAGAAAATCAGTCAACAAATATTAAACAACATTTAAAAGTAGAGGAAATGAAACTTGTTTAATGATACAATTCGTGGATCAATGTTGATATTTAAAACTTAACAAGGGACTAGGCAGCCCTTTGAGTTGTGTTGGTTTTACTCCATAGGTGTCAGGAGTTGATAAAATATGTGCATAATGGGGTGTAAAGAGATGTTCGAAAGAAAAATGTAAAATAATTTCCATTTTAAAGAAGAAGAACTTTGTGCGGTGACTGCATTGTAAATGAAGCCTGGAAGACAGATGAGGGCCTTTTGACTTCATTGTAGAGGTGCCTCAGGGCAGACATCAAACATTCTCAAGCCTGAAGCCAAGATTGTTGTAGGAGAAGAAATACTTGATTCAGTCTCTACTTGAAAATAATATTTAGTTGGTTTACTGAGCAATAATACTTAGCTAGTTAAATAGCAAAGTTTCTTTTTTACATTAACAGATGTGGCACGGTTGGTATCTATTGTGCCAAAGGGTATGAAGGTAGACGTTTTAAAAGTTTACGCCTTATTCTTCAATTGTAACAAATATAATTAATCATGTAATAGTGACAAGAAAATCAACTTGATAGTGTTGACACGATTTTAAGATTAATTTTGAAATTAATATTATTGTTGTTAAAACAATATTATAAACAAACTCGTAAACCTGACAATCGGAATGTTCCATTTCTCTTTCTTGATGGATATGGAAACAACTAAAGCCTATTTCTGGGTCACTGGAAAGAATCAATCGATCAAAATAATAATTCATTCTTTTACTCCAGTCAACTCAAAACTTTTTCATATTTTGTCTAAACATCCCCTATCATAAGATTTTAGAGAATAAAATATTTAAACGTATAAAAAGAAGGTAACTTTCTATATTAAATAAAAAATATTTGCCTTACCTGCTATGCTGATCAGGTAATCTGTTGACCGGTAAAGTATTCTAACCCTTCTGGTATTAACAATACGCATGTAATTTCTATGCAAATCTTATATAGAATACAAAATAACATTAAAGCAATGTATCCACTTACTCTGCTACCCTTGTCGGTTGTATCGTTGTTTGAGACCTAGAAATCCATTAAATGGTTCCAAATAATTGTCTCCGTTATGGAATATTTTTCGTTTAGAAACGATAACAGTGAATAAACTGATGTAAGTGTAAGCGCGTTTATTTTTACGTATTCACCTTTCATTTCCCACTCAGCTCTCTCGCTCTCTCTCTCTCTCTCTCTCTCTCTCTTAACAAACATTTAAAATGATATATATTTATAGATTCAAAATAATATAAAATCCATCCGTTTAGAGGTTTAAATCAAACTTGAATAGTCGATGTTTGGGTTTTGCTTTAAATGTTTTTGCTACAAAAGTGGAGAAAGTATAAGAATTATATCAGACAAGCGTATATATGCATAACAGCAGATTCATAATTTCAATGCATATAATACCAAAGTATGAAAAAAAATTTTAGGTATAAGTATAGGAGGTTTTGGAAGTATAGACATTTTGCAAAGGAAAAAGCAGTAAATTATTACATTACAGTGTTCCAGTTAAGAATGCAAACGATAACCCTAACCTTTCGAAGTAAACACAACCTGAGATTCAAACTGTGTAGCATGTAACTGTGAAATACATTTCACTTTTTGGTTGCAAGTTTCCACCACACCTATGCAGAGTTTATTAAATTCAAGGCTTTCATCTTTTCTGCTATTTTAGAAGCTAAAAGTTTGGCTCATTTGTTAATTTTTGTACCTACTTCCGTTATAAGCAATCCATAGTGGCGCGTTGGTTTTACACTGGGAATCCTAAATGTTTCCTCACTACTGTTTAATATGAGTATAGATCTTTAATGAATATAATTGTACAAGGGCAGACTCAACTGTTTTATATTCTCTTTGAGGAAGGCATAATCAAATACTTACGTCTCCAATCTTAAAAATCTACAGTCAAGATCAAGTTCCAAGTTCCAGACAACACAGTACATCACACCAAACAATACCAATGAATATATATATATATATATTATATATATATATAATGTACATATATATGTATATACGTTTACAAATTAAAATATACCAATTTACTGCACCAACACAAATATAACTAATAAAATAAAAAGTACAGCTAAACTTCCAACACCAATAGAAATACTATTTAGATTTCGGATATTACTTTTTCCCTCTTTGTTTAAAAAACCAGGTAAAAAGAACTTTTGTAATAAATAAAAAGTGATAAAATAATTGTTTAATTTAACTAATAGTTTAAAACCAGGATGTAAGTGTGCATCTAGGAGACAAATTGTGTTTAAAAGTTCTTAAAGTAACTTATCTATTGCGTAAATGAATCTCTTTTATGATTCGCTCTTTAAAATAATAATTGAAGATAACTTGAAATCGGTTTAGTGTTAGGAAGGCTATTATGTTATTGACTGAGGATATGTGATTGTTTTGTCGAAGAGCGTACCACAATATAAAGCAGGTATCAGAATAGTCACAATTAAATTAACTGTCTACAAAGGGCCACAAGAACTGTTCTTACCGGGTAGAGTAGGGCAGGAATGACATCAATACATAAAAGATAGTTATGACTCAATTCCCTATCTTATCACTAATACCAATAAATCTTATTTTAATTAAGATTTACATTATAAAGACATCATTTTTCATGAAAGCATTGAAATTTGTTTTAATCTTCCGTCGATTAAGATGAAATGGTTGTTTTTAGTCATTAAGACGGCTAAGTAAGCAATTAGCTGGAGAGTAGAGGGAAAGCCTGTTTTTTGCAATATTGGGATTGAGTGGCAACGACTTCATCTCTCCCTTTGCAGATATCAATCACCCTCTTGAATCTCTTCAGTTAGAAACGAGTGCTACACTTCCTACTAATAGCAATACAGCATTAATTTTTAGAAGTCAAAAATAAAAATAAATTAAAGAGTCACTTTCTTATAAAGACTGTCTGATTTACTTGTTTGCAATGGAGAAGATAAACAACATAAAAGGAAAATATCTACGTATGTATTCGTATTATCAACACATATTTACTTACTTCCATATAGAAGCACTACAGCCATGGGCGAGCCTGACTTTCCAGATAATAGTAAACATATTTTCCTTTTTTTTTGCTTTGTTGTTTAGTTTAATAGACCAAGCATCACGAAAGCACTTTATATTATCAACACATATTTACTTACTTCCATATAGAAGCACTACAGCCATGGGCGAGCCTGACTTTCCAGATAATAGTAAACATATTTTCCTTTTTTTTTGCTTTGTTGTTTAGTTTAATAGACCAAGCATCACGAAAGCACTTTAGAGATTCTGAAGTCATCTCTTTCTAGGTTACAGTTTGTTATATTTTCTTCTTTTATACAAAGAGGTAAGATAAGGAGGTAGCATTGTATGAATAAATAATATAGAAAATTGTGAAATGGAAGATAAAAAATAAACAATTATGATTAGAGTGTTATAGACAATATGTCTATGCCTATATAAAAACCATATTATTACTTTCTTTTGTTTTGCTGATTATTTGGAGTCTACCAACTCCATGCCTCGATGTCTCTTGAATGTCTGCTTAGTATTTGGAGTCTACCAACTCCTTGCCTCGATGACTCTTCTCAGTATTTGGAGTCTACCAACTCTCCATGCCTCGATAACTCTTCTCAGTATTTGGAGGCTACCAACTCTCCATGCCTCGATAACTCTTCTCAGTATTTGGAAGCTACCAACTCCTTGCCTCGATGACTCTTCTCAGTATTTGGAGTCTACCAACTCTTCTCAGTATTTGGAGGCTACCAACTCTCCATGCCTCGATAACTCTTCTCAGTATTTGGAAGCTACCAACTCCTTGTCTCGATGTCTCTTGAATGTCTGCTTAGTATTTGGAGTCTACCAACTCCTTGCCTCGATGACTCTTCTCAGTATTTGGAGTCTACCAACTCTTCTCAGTATTTGGAGGCTACCAACTCCTTGTCTCGATGTCTCTTGAATATCTGCTTAGTATTTGGAGTCTACCAACTCCTTGCCTCGATGACTCTTCTCAGTATTTGGAGTCTACCAACTCCATGCCTCGATGACTCTTGAATGTACCTATCAGTATTTGGAGTCTATCAACTCCATGCCTTGATGTGTCTATTGAATGTTTGCTTAGTATTTGAAGTCCACCAACTCCTTGTCTCGATGTCTCTTGAATGCCTTTACTTGATTTCTTTTAAATTCTTCTGCATGTTTAATCACCATCTAGGTAAAAACTCTGTAAATTCTGAGAAAGGTTGGCATTAAAGCAATTAATGTTGTTTCTTCTAATGTTCCTATTTCTGGCATTGTGAATCTTATACATTTTAATATGATTTTTTTTTTAATTACTTTGGAGTTTTTCATCTCTACAGGCAAAGATATTAGTGAAGTAGGGCCTTACACTCATAGTTTCTATGCATGGAATGACTTTATAATTTGTATTATTATTCTTCTTAATGCAAGGATTTTGTAATAAATATGTAATAAAAGCACCAGAAAATAACGCATGAGAGAATTTTTTGGTAAAGTCACTTAAATTTACAAAAAAAACCTTATCTCCTTTTTCGTTGAAGCAATTTCACCAGAAACCTGTACAGTTTATTCTACTATAAAGTTATTTTCCTCTTTATATACATGAACTTTGTTCCACAAACTATAGTCAGATCTTCCAAATGATGTTATCAGTGTCGTCTTTTCAAGCTTATTGAATCAATCATAATTATTATATTTTACATTTTACACAAAAATATTTTTTTTTTTTATTGGAAATTCTGAAACTTGTTGATTGAATGCTAATGTTAATTACTTGACTTGACCTATAGCGTTTTTACTTTGGACACATTGCTTCTGTCGTTTCTTTCAGGATTTAGGATTGGGGTGTTTACGTTTAAAGTTTGACATTCAGCTGCGTTGTTCAGTTTAAATCAATGTAGACTAAACTAAAATTCGCTGAGAGGAAAAATGTCAACGTCTCCTTGGTAAGACATAAAATACATTTTTCTGGATGTCTTTGGGTATTTAGCAATTTTTATTCTTGATCAATATAATTGTATTGCTAATATGATATTTAAATAATATGATAATTTAAAAAAATTTATTAACAAAGATTTAGAAAAAAATTAAGAAAAAAACCATGAGTAGCTTAAAATAGTTTGTAGCTTGTCTAATACAGATGCTTCTCCTAGTCGACTAGTAATGTGTTGATACAAAAACATCTTTACTCTCGCATTCTGACAATTACGTTGTGGTAAGGAACTACAAGCACTCTGAGGTTTTGAGAGTATGTACGAATCGATGTGGTCATTCCAGTTCCTGCAGTACTGATAACATCTTACCATATATATATATTAAGGAAATACACTGCATAAAAGACCCTGTTAGGAGAATGATCTAGTTGGCCTGTCAGTTTAGCTCTTGTATCAGCCGGATGGATAAGCCCCTAGTTGATGGTAACACGACGCTGACTTTACAAACAGGCACTCAGGTCTGGAGGAGACCCTGATCACACAGCAATATGACATCCACGACAATTATGTTCATTTTCTCTGCCTTATTAGATATGTTGGAAAGTTATATATTTCTCACCAATTTATTTATCTCTTTAAGTAAATTGAAAAGCAGTAATTTTGATAGAGATTTGCTTAGAGCTGTAAATGTGTGAATATCTCTAACAATCCCATTCTATTTGTTGAAGTTTGCTCAGTGAAGTTGTGGTTTCAGCTAATCTTATCATACTCTGTTAAAACTTTTGTTTCATTAAAAAATATATTGAATTCATCAATAATATTGTTTGTAACTTCGAATATCAGTTGAATAATTATAAAATATTTGTAATATAAATAAACAATTTTAATTAAATTATATAGATTAGAAAGAATATTTTTAAAGTTAGAGCTCCTCATTTGGTTATCTCTTTTAATCTTAATTAAAGAAAACAAATTTGATTTGCTAAGTTATTAACCATCCCTTCAGGGAAGAAATAATTTAGTTATAATTAATGATAAGCCTCTTATTTCATTCATTAAGGCAGTTCTGAGGAAAATTGAACAGAGTTACAAGTAATTAATACCAAACAGCCAAGATAAATGTAACGTAAAGTATAAAGTATTTGTCTCTAACAAGTTTAATGGCCGGAAATGTTGCTAAAAATTTAAATTCTCTGTTGCTTTAATCAGTATAATTTTTTTTGCTAAAAAATCAATTTTAACTAAAATGATAAAAAAAAATTTATACTCCAACAGTTTCAAATTAATTCTTATTTCAAAGAAAATATGTGGATATATTTAACTAAAGTAGATAAGATCGTTGCATCACTTACTCTTGTCAAAGAGTGTTTAGATTATATTTGAAAATATCTAATGATTCAAAATTATACTGAATTGAAATAATTTTACGGAATTAAGGAATAATTATACTATAATTGTAAAAATTTGTTTGTAAAAAGTAAAACTATTTTTAATTTTAATCCGATATGAAAATTTAAAGGGATGTTAAGTATCGTGGTTTTAATCTTTTTTATTCTCCCATAAAGTTAAAAGTTATGATTCCGTTTTGTGAGGTAACGTTGTTATCTGTCTATTGTGAATACAAAATTATTTCTTGAGGTAGTATTTGAAGAGAAAAAAATGAGTCTTAAACTCACATATTCCGTGACGCATTTTGGCTAAAATCTATACTACGCTATATGGGTTTTTTTTTTGTGTAATATCAATCTAATTTTTGAAACGATATGTAGAGAGTTCAAAACATTTGAATTACACTCTCCCTCACAACGTTAGCATATATCATTAAACAAACTTTAAAAAAAGAAGTTAAAATCTTGAAAAAGACTGTCTTCATACCTCTGTGCTTTCTTTCTAGTCAAGTAATTAAGAAAAATTAATTATTCAAGTAACTACCGGTTGAGATTGATAGTTGTCTCTTTTTAGTTTATATTTTATTATTATTAGTTATTAATAATTAATATTCATTAAATTTTCATATTAAATTAAGGTATAATACATTTTTAATCCATATTAATTTAATACTAAATATAAAATTTCAACTTTTTATAATAACTAGATAAGTGAGAAAAAATAGTATTTGGTTGTACATAAAGCCTTTCTTGTCTTTAAATGTCGGATTAACATCTATAAACACACATCGTTAAGCAAACATCCAAATGTATTCAGGAGTCCTGGAAAAAAATAAATCCATCAAAATCTATTTATCATTAAACTGTACTTACAATTAAAGGAAAAATATAGACTGGTCAAACGATTTGAATATCTATTACTTACAAGTGAGTATACATACATGAGCGCATTGTAGGTTTAGTTGTAGTAACTAAAAACTATAACGCAGAAACTAAGCGTTAATAATTAGTTATTAGTAAACTAATAACTAATAGTAACGCAGAAGTGGCGACACTGAAATGCCTTAATTTTTGCAACAGCTGATATATTGTTAGAGGAGGGGGGAGTGGAGTGGTTATCGCGAAATATGACTTCAACATCTTAGTCCTAATATTAGTAAGACAACCTTCATAGTTCCTATAATGCAGTTGGAGCTGTTCTACCGGTTTCGGCTGTATTCATCTTTAATTAGAACTGATCTAAGGAGTCGTCGCCATGGTTTACATAAACCTCTCTCCATTGCTGTCTAGATTTATTTTTTGATATTATTATGTTTTTCATAAAATTTAATTAATATTATCTTGTCAGATTCTTTTGCAATTATTTCCATCATTATAAATGTCTTCTAGTCATCGCTTGGTTGTTTATTTATTCATTAAATGAATTTTATTGTTTATATATTTCTGATTCTTCTTTTACATTAAGTCTCTGTTCTTTCTGTTCCCTCATTATTAGGTCCATTGATTTTTCTAAACTGTCAAGTTCATGTCCATATTACGTGGCTTGCTTATGCGTAATTAGATTTTTTTGTATTATTTAAATAATCTTTAAGCTGTTCTTTAAACCCTTAGTTTTAGGGGTTTTCCCTTTTGTCCTATATATCTGTTTAAAATTTGTATATTTTAGTTTATAGCCTCTGTATTTTACATATTTCTTAAT
Organism: Hermatobates lingyangjiaoensis; assembly: GCA_026182355.1. Taxonomy (NCBI): domain Eukaryota; kingdom Metazoa; phylum Arthropoda; class Insecta; order Hemiptera; family Hermatobatidae; genus Hermatobates; species Hermatobates lingyangjiaoensis. The sequence continues at coordinate 3,034,266 of JAPFBL010001927.1, forward strand.
TTTATTTTCCGTTGAGTTAACTAGAATTTGATTTATTCAATTATTTTTTTTAAACCCTATCTTTACTTTACATTGTTTTAGTAAATTCGTCATTTATGACCAACACCACCTATAAAAGTTATACGCTGATATTTATTAATTAATTAACTTAATTATTTCATAGTTACAATCTCACTTATTCGTTCTAGTTATTTGTAATTTCTCTATTAAGGTTGCATTATAACCGTTATTACTTGCTATTGTTTTTATTATATTTAATTCTTTATTTGAATTCATATGAATTTCTAAAAGCCTATCATATAAAGAAAAACTGCTATTTTTTGTTGCCTGGGATGAATTGAAGTTTTATGTTTGGTTATATCAGTCACGGTTGGTTTCTTGTATATTTTAAAATTAATTATTTCAGTTTTTTTTTATAGTTAGATCCATAAAATTTAGTTTATTGTTTATTTTTATTTTGTGAGTGAAATTGTCTTTTGTTATGAATAAAAGAATATTATATTTCTGTTCTACTAAAATATTTTGATGTGAGTATATTTGTTTTTGAATTTGAATTTTCAATTAAGTTGTCAGTTGTTAATAAACCATGAATATGGTATGCAAAATATAATGAAAATATTTGACCGAAGTTAACTGATGGGAAAGCTAACAATGTCGCTTTACAATTGACATGTAGGAAGGGCAGCGAAACATCGCAATTGTTGCGGCACTCTATTTCCTGTCCTAGTTTTGCAATATATAAATCAGTTAGACCACAATTATAAAAGATTTTTTCTTGAAATATTCATTGTGGTTTTTTTTGCTAGGCAGTAAATGGTACGTTATGTGGAATAAACAATGGTGTCTAGTGTTAATTATTTCTTAATCGTGATGGGTAAATAATGAAAGTGGCACGATAAAGCTTCAAACCAAACGTTTCTTTTCTTCAGGGCAAACAAATACTGCTCAAACAAGTTTCCTCAAGTATATATTTATTTGTAGCAAAACAGAAAGGAGACATTACAGCGCAAAACAAATAATAATTAAGTTAATATATCCACTTTTAAAACCTTATTCTATTACATGATCTTATTAATATAATTAAATTATTGTTTATACGATTAGTTAAAAGTTAATGGAACAGAACCCTTATATAAGATGTAATTATGACTTTTTAAAGAAAATATTAAAAATGGCTTTTTAATTCTCTTAATCTCAATTTCAACTTTCCTTTAGAAGATATATCAGTTGCTAAGCTCCGGGTGGCAATTGCCAGAGGGCGGCATTTTGAGAAGGTAAACATAGAAAATAGAGAAACAAATTAAATAATAAATACCTAACAAATATTCAACTTAATACCAAACTGAGTTTTTGAAGTCGTAATTATTTTTTCGTGCTATTTTTAAGCGGATTTTGCAACTGTAATATTTTTGAAAATTAAAATACATTTATTTTAAACTTTTTAAAAATAGTTTTTTAAAGAAGTTAAAAGTTTATTATAATTGTTTGCGTAGCCAGTTAATTTAATTTAACAATTTCTTTTATGATTTCAATTATACGCTTTTAAACATTAGTTCCTTAATTGTAATTCCATAAAAATAAATATTTTGAGGACTTTTTGGAATTTTGTAGGTTAACGGATTACAGAACATACTGAACAAGAATGGTTTGCACCACTGGATATACCTTTTTCTAATTAAATATTATAAAACTGTAGTATTTTCAAATAATAATTAATAAAATTGATAAACAAAATTACAATTAATTCATAAAGAACAAATTTTTATATTTTCTGCATTATTGTGATTTTTTATTGTATTTTAATTCTAATATGAGTTAGGAATTTAATTTCTTAAGTTGATTGACATTTTTTCCGAATTTTACAAAATTTATTTACTTCATTTTTTTTTTAAAAACTCTAAAGCTCAACCTTAAATTAAACAAAAAATATGATTTTTATTAAATATAATAAGTTAACCTTATTATTTTATAGAGTTTTCTGGAATTAAAGTCACTATTGTTGGTGATTTTAAATCAGAATGATTAATTTGTAGTCTAGTGTGATTAATCTGACTGACATATGTTTTCTTCAAACGTTCTCATCTTAAACCATTGGAAGAGCCACTCTTACAAAATATACTGGCTAAAACTAGAAAAAAAGTGTATTTGCAATTCAAATAACTGGTTGTAACTATTTTTACAATTATGGGGTGTATTATAATAATGCTTAACACAATTGAGGTTGTAGAACAAACATATATTTCAAAACGAATAATTTCCAATTGGTGACATACAACCAAAAACAGGAAAGAGTTATATTTCATTTAAGAACATATTAATGCCTTTGGAAAACTTCGATATTATAGCTCTACCGTAAAAGCAATTGAGCTATTTACATCTTCTTACAATCCTACAATGATTTATAGAACATATTTTAGAACATGTAAAACTTCATATAATTTAATATAATTATATATAAATTATATAATTAAATTATAAAATTATGTAATATACATTATATATTTTTATAAATATGCATGTTTTGTTGAACGACCTTTGTACTGTGGCATGAATCCATTTCATAGTCGATCTTTCAAGTTTTCTCACCGATTTCTGAAAGATCGACTATGAAATTGATTCATGCCACAGTACAAAGGTCGTTCAACAAAACATGCATAAAAGAAGGATTGCTCCCTAAATTTAATAAATATATAAACATTAAATCATATAATACTAGACGACCCGTGACCCCTTGTGTCACGCAGTGTTAAGAAATTATAGTAACAGTTAATAAAATGCATTCACTGAATTGATTGACAGGAATAACTGTTATGACTATATCTAGTTATTTGGCCATGAAAACAAAGATTCTTACATGGTCCAAGCGTTTGATATAAATTCTTAACATGAATCAAAATATGTACACAATAAGTATATTTAATAAAACAAATAATCATTTAAAATTGAAAAATTTCTTTTATTTTATGACATAAATAAATGAAGCATCAATTCAATGTATAGAGACAATCAAGCATATTTAAAACTAACAAAACCTGTAAATTAAAATATTGAATTTATTTTACTCAACATAAAAAAAACATTAATGAAAGGAATGTGTCTTTAAAATATTGTCTTAGAACATTCGTATTTAAGCTTACATTTGTGATCAAGTTTATATTCCAACAATTATTTATTTTGTAGATTTATTTACATAAACTAAAGTAATAGATTATTATATATACTTTCATAATTTCATACATCTGTTTAATGCATAACTTCCCAATACGATTGTTAAATCAAAACGTTGGCTTTGAATTGATTTGAACCAGGAAAACTGACCGATTCCTGATAATTAAATTTGTTATATATATATTGATAGAAGTATCGACCGTGGAATAGAAACAAAACTAAAGTTTATCGGGACTCGGTCAGTTCTTCAGGTTCAAATTAAACTCTCAGTGCCAACGTTTCGGTCTTTATTTAAAACCTTTTTCATAGGCAGAAGTATAAATTTTGAAACAGAAAAACTAAGTATTACATTACAGTTCAGTGTCATGTGTTCATTCAGACTGCAGTTGTTCTTAAAATCCACATACTATTTTTCTTTGTAAATAATTTGTAATGTAATACTTAGTTTTTCTGTTTCAAAATTTATACTTCTGCCTATGAAAAAGGTTTTAAATAAAGACCAAAACGTTGGCAATGAGAGTTTAATTTGAAGCTGAAGAACTGACCGAGTCCCGATAAACTTTAGTTTTGTATATATATATATAAAGAATTAATAGTAAATAGGCGAAATAAAAAAACCATCGTCTAAACAACAATAAGATTTCTAAAAATGGTACTGAGATCATTCGTAGGAAAACTCGTCAGGTTTATTCTATAACATAAATAGATTTTACCTCTGGAGTCATTAATTTTACTTGACTTATGTTGAGAGACGTCTTTTTCATTCTTCTTTCTTTTTAATGCCATTACTTGTAAAGTAATATAATACTCACTGTTTTCTTTAATATTTATTTGAATGAATCGTCATAAATTGTAATTAAGAGGTATTCCAATTTTCACCTGTGTGCAAATATTTAAACAAGATCATCAGAGTTTTATAAGTATATAGATAATTATATACGAATTTTAATCCGTTCCTCTTTGTATAAATTGAATTATATTACCGAATTTAAAATCAATACTCAATGTTAAACAATGTTTGATAACTTTAGTAAAGTATGTTGAAAGAATAATTACACTAGTGTTTTGTTTCAATACTTTGTTTCAATACTATTACAAGGAGAGATTAGGAGGTTTAGAAACAGGTATGTTTTCTTATTGTATTGCCCTTAACTTTCGGTGTTCTAACTACAGTTCAGCACGCAATAGTGCTTAATTACAAGTCTGAAGGAAAGTTATTAAAGGCATACATTACTTTAGTACCCAACCACTGTCTTTAACACTGTGACCCCTCTAGGCGATCTTTCAGTGACAATGCTTTCAGTGATCTGCATGAATTCATCCTTGATATAACAACTTTATTAATATACGTCAATCTGTTTACGTGATCTCTTTCATAGTGAGGTAGTGAATTTATCCTTAATGTGTTACCCTCCTTACGTGTTTTCACTCGGTCATAATGATCAACTTTATGCGATTTACAAGAATTTGTCCTTTATACGTCAATCTGTTTACATGATCTCACACTGTCATAATGACATATTTTGTGCAGAATGCATGAGTTCATCATTAAAAACGTCAATATCTTTACTTAGTGCCTCTCAGTCATGATACTGAGCATTATAGTATACCACGAGCACAATGCATACAGGAAGGTAGGTTATGGGGCCATTTGTGTTACATCACAACCGAAATTTTACATCAGGCGTTTTCAAATTTATCATAATGTTCATAAAGCGAATTCATAGTTCCTAACAAAAAGGGCTTGATACTTACATTCTTTTACCAGTATGCCAGCTTCATTTTAAACTGCAATCTTTCACTATTGGTTGCTTTGTGTAGTCCAAATCAGATCTTTGAATAGTTAAAGTTTCTTATAACTATTCATAAGTAGGTTGAAAAGTTCTATAGTTTTGGAAAGGAATTCTGCAAGTAATTTTCCATAACTTTAGATCGCTACTATGCATCGTTATAGAAAAAAACTCAGAGTATAATAAAATAAAAATATTCGTCTTTTCAAGTGATAATTAGTTATTATTAAAGATTGTTAAGCACTTACACTATGAATTTGTTTCAGGTTGAGCTGATCGTGGATCCTGGGCAAAGCCTCGGATTGATGATACGAGGGGGGATAGAGTACAGTCTGGGGATCTTCATCACAGGGGTGGACAAGGATTCAGTGGCCGAACGAGCTGGCCTCCTTGTGAGTGTACACTGCTAAATCATATATAGCTTTACTAATGAACCTCAAAAACCACAGTAAGAAGTCACTAAGTAGAAAAGTCTTTTTTTCTATTTCTTACTGTGGTTTGGCCGTTGATTTTTGTTTCACGTGTTTATTGTGAAATCTTGTTATAGCTTTACTAGTATTCAGACAATATTATTATCAAATAGAAAACATTTCAAATTAGGCTACGTCTCTGAGGTTTACAGTTAATACTGCTTACTTTGGAAATTCATTTAGTTAATATTATTTATACCTTATTATTAGAAAGTCAACGCATAGCATATCACCCACTGAAGTAGACAAGAATTCTTTAGCCATAAGATTTGTGCTTTTGATTTCGTAAATTTGTTCCTCTCAATTACTTTCAAATTTGTTACTTTCAATAAAAAGCACTATCATTTCACTTAGATATGTGACCTATATATGCTTATATTGTATCCTGCTCAGATTTGGGCATATAACTGATTCGCTTAGGATTCCGCATTGTTGGTCTTTATTGTTTTGAAAACACATATTATTCTTTTCCTTATGATACAACCTTATTTCTGTTATTTTGCTTTGGTTTAATTCGTTTTTGTTTGCAGATCGGAGACCAGATCCTGGAAGTGAATGGACAGTCGTTCCTAGAAGTGACTCACGACGAGGCTGTGAGTCAACTCAAGAGCAACAAGAGGATGGTGTTAAAGGTGTACGACGTGGGCAAGGTGCCTCACTCCTGCTCCACCTATGACTCCCACTGGATAGACAATAGCCATAGGTAACACCAATTCCCTTGCATCTCCTCTTCTTCCCCTCTCTTTTATTCTTACATTTTCAATTCACTACATCATACGTTTGCCTTTCATTCCCATTACCTAAAGTTGCTACTGTTCATACAAAGATCTAATAAACTACTCGTGATAAATACTATTAGCTGACTCAAAAAACAAATTTTTTAAAACTATCAAGGAGAATTGGAATAATATTGATTACTTTTTTCAAACCGAAGATAGTACCATATATGAGAGATAGTTAATATTGTTACTCTCTAATATCAGGAAAAATTACACTTTTCTGCTCCGACTGTTCAGTCAACTCATTGAAAAATTGTACTTAAAGCAATTATATTGTTGTAGGGTAAAAAGCTAATAAAATGGTCTCCCCATATAAAAATTTAATAGTATAAACAACTCGTTTCGAACACGTAGTGTTCTTCCTCAGTTGTTCGAAACGCGTTGTTTATACCATTAAATTTTTATATGTGTAAACTATTTTATTAGCTTTTTACACTACAATGAGTAAATAGCACATAATAAGTGTTTGCACTGCGTTACAATTCTATTATGTTTATTTTAGAAGCAAAGTATAATTTATCAAGATTTCTGTGCTCTTAGCTTTGAAGAGATTTTAAAAGAAGGACCTCTAAGTAAGACCTATTGAAGCACTATGTGTGCTAATTTGTTTCATGTTATATCATGTTAAATTCCAGCCTCATGGTACACTTCCAGGAGAAAAGCGATATCCAAACAAATAACCTAAGCCTTATAGAAATCTTTGAGGCAACTGCTGTTTTAAACCTAACTTGAGCAGAAGGCAATATTTCGTTCAGTCTAGCTGATGACTCTATCACAATCATTTTTGAAGTTCTTTTTATGTTTTTCCCGATTTCATCAATTTCTGATGTTTTTGAAAGAATTCAATCCTAAGGTTACAAAACAGATAACAATATAATTTGAAACAATTATATCTAAAATGAAAAGGTTAACAACCGTCAGTATCGGCAGGCGCCCTGGAGTAGAGCATTTTGAGGTCTACTAGTGAATTGTTAATCGTTTATCGATTGATCTCATATCCCCATTCTACCTTCAGTCCAGCTGAGAGAACGCCACATTCTACTCTTGATCTCCCTGCACCACTTACAAAACTATATCTTAAGTGTCCGCTGTATATCAAAGCAAGCTGCAATATTGTCAGTAAAGTAACTTCATATTTTGAATTTCAGGTAATATGTGTTACACTTTTCTAAAAATCAAAGTACTTAATATCTCTACCATGGCACAGCTAAATCTGAAATTAATATGAGTAAAGCTACATCATATTTCTTGTATATTAAACTGAAAAGTTTAAGTGAAATTGTTACTTGTCCTCTCCTCCACTTACTTCTATTGTAGATTCATTTCTACTTTGCGTTACGAGTTTGGTACAAAAAAAGCAATTTAAAAACGCAAAAACACAAGAAATTGTTGTGTTTTGAAGTTGTCGTTTAGGTTCAGGTGCAGTTGATAGCTCAGTGTAAACACCAAGCCAACTTTTCTTTTATGGAGTCCTTCAGCAAGATCAGAACTCAGATAGTAGAATATCTCTTGCAGGAATACCTATGTACGATTAAGGATACATAATTAAGTCTTTGCATCTTTGTCCTCCTATTCGTAGATGGAAAATTTTGCTATGGCCTACAAGATGAGCTGGAAGAAGTATTTCTGCGTTACGATGTAGACAATATGTTTTATCCGTAGTATATTCAGCGAGTACATATTTTCTATCAGATGCATGTGGCCACTTTTCCATCCCGTATGCAGAATATCCATCAAATGCACTTCTCCAATACAGTAGGAAAAACACTGTTTCGTTTTAGTGAAAGAAATATATCAAGTCTTCACTAAAGGATTTTATCATACAACGTGTTTCGAACACTTAGTGTTCATCATCAGGTACATCTGCCTCAGTAAGAAGATGTTGAGTGATTAGGGAGTCAACAGACACTCTTTGTTTTGTTTTATATATTAAAAATGAAATTTGAACAAATTCTGATTACCAGGAAAGCAATTTAACCCCAACAACTAAAACCTTAACTTGAAATAACTGATATATACTTGCTATATTTGTTGCATTTAATTATTAAAACTATAAAAGCAAACGCCAGTCAACCACATATTATATAATATATTCTAGGATGATGAATGGTTGTGTAGTGAGACTGTTATTAACGACAAAACACAACTAGTTTTATCTCCGGAGAGTCAAGAACATTAAAATTTCAGATGAGATATTTTTTTACTACGATTATGACATGAACTTACAATATTAAAAGGGTTGTTTAATATTACACTAAGAATGACAGTTATTCAGATCCAGGTGTAGCATAATAAATCCAGGTGTAGTTTTAAATAAATAATTATCTTCATAAGGCATAACATACCTATCAGAAGGGAAAATGAACAAAATCAGCAAACATTTCGGTTATCAAACAAGAAAACTCTTTAGAGCTTAAAGGAATCACTCTGTACTGGTTCTACAGTACAGTTGTACTGTACAATGATGAATTCTACAATATTGAATATTGCGGGAGCTATTACCAACACGTACTTCCAATTCATTAAACCAGCACTGACTTATAGATGTATTAATCTGGCGAATACAGAATAGATTAATATCATGTTAAAACAAAGAATAATTAATCAAAACATAGGTTCTACCCACAACTTATTGTAAAAAATAATGGCTGCTCTCTGAGAAGTTTGCTCTTAGTTGTGGATGACCTACTAAATATTCTAAATAATCATGCTTAAGATATACAAATATATGTAGACAGTCTTGATATTATAAGATGAGGAATGCTTGAGGGAATTGACTTTGAAATTATGCACAAAGGAAAAGTCATATAAAAGATATATTGGCTAAAGTATGTATAACAGATCTTACAAAGCAAAGCTCTGGTGACGGTAAAACTAATGACCTGCTGTAAGATACGAGTATTCTTTGAGATAACCTAGGGTCTTTATATTTGGCTGGGTAAAATTAGAACCGCAATTAGCCCTAATAAACTACAAAGGCAAGCGTTTCTGAGAACTGCCATACCTCCAGCTGATAAAAAAATATCAAAAAAACACTTCCTTAGATATATGTTTTACCAAGAAAGAGGTAATATGCAGTCTACTGAGTGCAGTACGGTATAAACATGAGCCATGGGGATCAAGTGATGAAAGATGTAATAGAACGAAATACTAATAATTTGTTTATTTATTGCGTATATAGATACAAGGCCTACAATGCAATGTTTTACAATGGGGAGGGAATAATCATACAGTTAACTAGTAGGAAGTTAACCAAGCCCAGCCCAGCTTATTCTGATTTAGAGGGTCCTTTATGATTTTTCTTGAAAGAAAAGTAGCAACATTCCCTATCTTCTAAGGCAAACTAGTCCACTCAAAATTACAAAATATGGCATTAATATATGAAATTAAAATTAACATGTAAAAGTTGAGAAGTTTTAATTTTCTAAACAGAGAAAAAATTTAAGCTGTAAAGGTATTACAACTTCATAGTTATAATTGATTTAAACAGTACACTCTTTTCAATTTATTAAATACTTATTTTAAAGCATTTATGACCTAAAATTTTTTAATTCAGAATTGTAATTTTAAAATTGCCAGTCCATCCCTTTGCTATTTAGTTTACAATGCCGGAGCCTGCTGTTCTTTTTATGAAGTAGAATAATTTTTTTGTTTAATGCGATCCCCTAACGGGTTAAAAACGTCAGTCCTTTACCCTCTTTTTGTTTGATCGGTGATTTTACATTGAGAGTCCTAAATTTTGTCTAACTTGAGTATATTTAGAGTAAGGATCTTTAATGAGTACCTGACATCGTACAGGCTCGGAACCGACGACTTAACATCCTCTCCGAGGAACGACATACTCAGATTTATTCACCTCTCGTATGAATAAATCGAGGGCTAGGTCGGTATTAAACCCTGGACCTACCAGTTCAGAAGTGAGTACGTTTAACACTCAGCTAACCTGGCCCTATGTTGACACTTACTAATATAAAATCTAAGGGAAAATAATCGAACACAGAATGACATTTGAGAATCTAAACTGTTTTCATAAGTAGCTATTTGTATAAGTTTTTTTTTTTTAAAGTGACACTTTATGAAGAGTAGTACAACATATACTTTGCTCAGTCCCCGTATACACTCGTACTTACTCCGCGAAGAAGTGTTATACGGATTTTCAGTTTCTCTTTTTTTTATGGAATTTGCTTTCCTTTAGTTCACTTAGTATTCAACTATGTATAGGAAATTTGCACCTCCTGTAAAGTTCCCCACCCTCAACTCCTTTCTCAACATGGAACCAAGTTGACTGTTGATGTTCATCAAAGAACTATATCTTTTTTAGTGAATTCGAGTTTTAGTGAATAAACCCAGATTATTAAAGTACAAATATCTTTATTCTGTGTCCAATTTTTGTGACATTTGATTCGTTTTGTGGGAGATGAAAAATTTTTATGAACACTCCAAGCTTAAAAAGAGTAAATCTGCCGGCACCGAATGTATACGATGTCAAGTATTTATTAATTTTTTAGAAAACCCTACTTTAATGAACTTGACTAAAGTAAAAGTCAGTACTCCCGATGCAGAAAAAACTGGGTAACGTTGCTTAAGTAAGGCTAAACATGGGTGACAAATAACATAAAAGCCACAATCTTATAACAATGCTAAAGGCAAACAACCCGAAGTGTGGGTATTAGAATAAACAAACCTATTCATTAACATTTTAACTTTGAAATTTAACCGATGTTATAGTTGGAGTGAGAATGTTGTTTTTGTTAGCAGATGTTGCGTAGCAGCGCTGCAGATGGTGGACGAGAAAGCAAGAATAATTCTCAACAAGAATGAATTCAATACGCTTACCTACTACTTAGACGAGTATTCGGCGAGGCAAATGACTGTTGAGGCTTTCGTCGCAGTGCTCCTCGAACTCCTCAACACGCCCGAAAAGGTACTGCAACCCAATCGTCTCTGGTGTCCAGTACACACACTCAATGCCGACATTGAGGACAAAAACTGCCAAGTTTTTCCCAAATCGTCTTGTTAGGGAACTGAATCCAATACACAACCCTTCCCAATCCCATTAGTTCTAATAGATCCTTCCTGAGCTAAATATGATGACCTGATGGCTTATAAATTATACAGTACCTCAGACAATGCAAAGCCGTAAGACTTATAAACCACGAAAACGACTCCTTTCCCTGACAGACTGATGCTCTTAGTATTGACAATGCTTACTGACCTAAACAAAAACATCAGGATGAGAACTTAGCCGTAGTGGGCCTCTGGTCCGGAACTGCTAATTACGCCTTGCACTGTTGTGCATATAAATATTCGTTGGTTGTTGGTCGTTGGACACTCTCAACAGTTGAGTTCGATAAAAATTTATAAGCAAATACAGCAAGAGAATCGGGTTCCCCTTATAAACACTTTCCATGAAAGACCCTATTGTATAATAAATATTTGTAAACGACTTTAGATAAGAGATCCTAAAACACTTCACAAATCTTATAACAAACATTAAAGTGATATTCTTCTTCTGCATACGTACCTTCTGACCTTACTCGCACTCTACACACTCTGTTGACTTTAGAGATATTTATAAATATATATATATATATATATATATATATATATATATATATATATATATATATATATATATATATATATATTTGTATAAGTGGACAACCAATTTTCTCTAAGAATTAAAATATTCATCAGCTTAAAAGATTCGTAAACTAAAATTTTTCTCACAAAAGATACGACGTTTTTTAGTGAAATACTAAATTATCCAATCAGAAAAAAATCAGTATAATAACTGAACGAATAAATCAAAGTAACAAAGATACTATAAAAATAACTAATAGATTATCCAAACGTGATTTTAATTAGCAGTCAGTAAAAACAAGGAACGAGAGCCATTCGTAATTTAATATGTATACAGCAACATCCGTACAGTTAATGAGGAAAATAATTAAAGCTTGCAATTTATTATAAAAATAATAATGTTTCCTGTCAATAAACCGAGGTAAAAACTGCAGATCTACAAGGCAGTCATTTAACATACGAATATAAATTATCTATAGAGATCAGTCCAGCACTGAGGTCTACGCATGTAGTATTGACTACTACAAAGGTGCTGAGTGTCTGACTCTCGACATGCACGAGAGCTTTAAAATTCATATGAAAGGATACACAAGAAAAGCTCAAAGAGAAACCTGTTTGAGGGAACCTCCATATTCTAAGGCCACAATGTCAGCAGCATTCATATGCTTGAGGGAATTTATATCGACTGCCATAAACCTACTTTAAATAAACAAAATAGTGATTTTAACATTATATTTTGTTTTAAAACTGTTGGAGGAGGGACTTGCAATTGTAACATAGAACAGTCACCCACTCCCTCTCGTAGACTTAGCTTTATTTAGTTCTAAGTTTAATAACTTTGTAGACTTCCAATTCACATTATACCAAACATGATGAATGTTTATGAAAGCCGAAAGTTTGGCTACTTAGTTTTTAGTGCACTTAGTTAGTTGTATCTGATAGTTTTTAATAATGTTTGTTATTTTGACTAGTTTGTTTAAGTTAATGTAATGACTTTTCTTGACAATTATAATGCTTCACCTAGAGTTATAATTTTTCCTTACCAACTGTAGGAAATAGCGGTGACTCAATAAAAGATAATAACTAGATTAGAAAATATAAGAAAATAATTAGTCAATGCACAATCTGCTGCTGAATAATAAATTATATATACATATACATTTATATATACGAGGTGTGTAAATAAAGTAGTGAGACTGATTTTTTTTAAATTTTCTATTCAAATATAATTACAATGTGATATTGTCACCTTCAAAATAGTTCCCTTCGGAAGCCACACAGCGCTGGAGACGGTCCTTCCAATCATTGTAGCATTGCTGGAACTTGGATTCTGGAATGGCCTTCAGCTGGTCGGTTACAGCAGTTTGTATGTTTTGTAGTGTCCCGAAATGAGTTCCCTTGAGGTGATTTTTCAATCTCGGGAAGAGGAAAAAGTCACAAGGACTCAAGTCTGGTGAATAAGGAGGCTGAGGAGCAACAGGAATGTTTTTACTGGCCAAAAACTCGTTTATTGAGATGGCAGTGTGACAGGGCGCGTTGTCGTGATACAACACCCACTTGTCTTTGATGTTTGGCCGCACACGAAGGACTCTTTTTCGAAGTCTTTCAAGGACCTCACGGTAGAAGTGCTGATTAAGCGTCGATCTGAACGCACAAGGTTCCGTACTCTGTTGACATTTTCATCGGTGTTTGCACTTGAAGGCCTTCCGCTTCGTGGTTCATCTTCAATCGACTCTCTTCCTTCTGAAAATTCCTTAAACCACCGAAAAACCTGTGCCCTTGATAAAACACGTTCTCCATAGGCCTCCTGAAGTTTTTCAAAAGTTTCGGTTGCATTATGTCCAAGTCTGAAGCAAAATTTGATTGCACACCGCTGCTCAACTTTGAGGTCACTCATTTTTAAAACGCTCAAGAAAAAACCATTTCACGAAAACCAACGCTACGGACAAACAAATGACTGTGGCGAGTTCAGATTCATACTGGAGGCGCATCACACGTGCACCTGACGCTACTCAAGGCCACGCGTCTCCAGCGTTGCCAGATCGAAAGCGACGTTGCCAGTCTCACTACTTTATTTACACACCTCGTATATATACAGTTTGCATCGGCCAGTGGACGCATTTACGTCTCCGTTCCTTCATTCTTTCTCCTTTTATGTTCTTTCTTTCTACTCTCCTGAAGACGGCAAGACGCCGAAATTATCGAGATTTGTGAGTGTTCGTCTTTTTTCTTGTGTTCTCTAGCTGTAACTTTAATTATATATATATATATATATATATATATATATATATATATATATATATATATATATATATATATAGTTCAATGTACATAAAGAAACGTAGAGAAATTAAAAACACACACTTACAGTCTCTAATTTTTTGTTGAACCCTCTTCAGGAGAGATAAGAAAGGGAAACCAAGCGCACTGGTACAGAGACGGTTGGAGTCTCCAACCGTCTCTGTACCAGTGCGATTGGTTTCCCTTTCTTATCTCTCCTGAAGACGGTTCAACCGAAAATTAGAGACTGTAAGTGAGTGTTTTTAATTTCTCTACGTTTCTTTATGTACATTGAACTATATTTGTCCATTTCGGATCGTATTTTCATCAAAAAAGTATACATATATATATATATATATATATATATATATATACAATAAAATAAAAAAATAAAAAACGAAGGAAACACACAGAAAGACACAGACATAACTCACATCGATATTTCGACAATCGTCGTCATCAGGAGGTGTGAAGAGCCAAGAGTCCCGCAGGAAGACAGGGCGGTACTGAACTCGGAGACCGCAGCCAGTACCCCACCACTTACCACCAAGCGGGGGAAGGGAGGGAAGGAAATGAAGAGCCAAATTAAGACGTAAAAGGAACGGGTAAAAATTATAACTATAAAAAAGTAGATAAACAAATTAAAATTAATAAAGAAAAAAATATAATAAATAAAAAATAAATAATAAAATAAAATAAAAAATAAAAAAATAATAAATAAATAAATTATCGGTTGAGGTTGAGTCCGGGGGAAGAGCGAGCATCAAGTAAGCATATGTATGCCTCCTCTGAAGCTCTTAGGGTAACTTTATTGTTGGAATCCAACAATAAAGTTACCCTAAGAGCTTCAGAGGAGGCATACATATGCTTACTTGATGCTCGCGCTTCCCCCGTACTCAACCTCAACCGATAATTTATTTATGATTTATTTATTTATTTATTTTTTATTTATTTATCTTTTTTTAATTTTTTTATTTTTTATTTTTTATTTTATTATTTATTTTTTATTTATTATATTTTTTTCTTCATTAATTTTAATTTGTTTATCTACTTTTTTATAGTTATAATTTTTACCCGTTCCTTTTACGTCCTAATTTGGCTCTTCATTTCCTTCCCTCCCTTCCCCCGCTTGGTGGTAAGTGGTGGGGTACTGGCTGCGGTCTCCGAGTTCAGTACCGCCCTGTCTTCCTGCGGTGCGGGACTCTTCGCTCTTCGCACCTCCTGATGACGACGATTGTCGAAATATCGATGTGAGTTATGTCTGTGTCTTTCTGTGTGTTTCCTTCGTTTTTTATTTTATTGTAAAAAAGTCCGCTGGACCGTTTCTTTTAATTGTATATATATATATATATATATATGTAACAGGATTTCACATAAACACGTGAAATAACATTCAGTGATCAAACTAAAATATGAAATGAGAAAAAGAAGACTCATATCTTTCAACCGTAACAAGCAGTCTTAGTGACCGCTTGATAGATCTTAGTATTTTTTTCCCTATTTCATATTTTGGTTTGATCATATATATATTTTTATTCAATTCTTCCCTGGTTAGCTTGAGGCTATGGGTGCTCTGCATGTGTTCTTTCAGGGCACCTGCAGTCAGGTGCATTGTTAATCTCCTGGATAATGTTGTTGCTGTAGAACCAATGTAGCATGATTTAAAGAACTCACAGTTTCCTATGGTACAATTGTATTGGTATACCACATTGGTCTTTTGCAAGAGTGGTTTTTGCTGTAAATTGTAAAATTTCATTCTGGAAGCGCTGTGCATAAGAGAAAAGAGGCCGAACCTGAACAACCAGACCACGAGCTTCTCAAGAATATTAAAACTGCATGCAGGAACGTAGGATATATATATATATAAATATATATATATATTTAAAATAAACTGTGACACATGGACAGAAACATAACAAAGACTCACTTCTCCTGAGGACGCCGCCATTACGGTCGAAATATTGAAAAGTGGGTCTTTGTTATGTTTCTGTCTATGTATCACAGTTTATTTTAAGTGTTATCTGTCCTGCCGGACCGTTTCCGTTTATCATGGTATATATATATATATATATATATATATATATATATATGTGTGTGTGTGTGTGTGTGTGTGTGTGTGTGTGTTTGTGTGTGTGTGTGTGTGTGTTGTATTAAAATCAATTGACTTGATTGCACGTACCTTTTTCTTATTGAGCTTTTCAAATCTCCTTGATAATTTTCTTTCTTCATGGTTGAGTTCATGTATAATATGAGCAAAGCTACTGTTAGACATCACTATATTATAAGTTGCAATACAATTATTCTAAATGTAACAGATGAATTAAATTAACCTAAATTATTGACATGTTTCGGTTTTCTTCAATGATGTCTTCTTAAACATGTCAATAATTTAGGCTAATTTAATTCATCTGTTACATTTAGAATAATTGCAAGTTATAATAAATAGTGATGTCTAACAGTAGCTTTGCTCATATTATACATGAACTCAACCTTGAAGAAAGAAAATTAGAATTTGAAAAGCTCAATAAGAAAAAGGTACATGCAATCAAGTCAATTGATTTAATACAACTTGTATAAAAGAAGGTCTGCTTCCTACCTTTACTAATACATATATACTATAATTAAATATTGTAAGTAGTTCTTTGTAAATACATATATATTTGAAAAAATTACATTTGTTTTGAATTAATTATCTGCTTAAAAATTTGTTGAAACTCCGAAAACATTTCAACAAATTTAGATTTAACTAAATTTTACTAGAATAGACCACCATTGATATCTAATAAAATAATAAACATAATAGAATATTGGAAATTGAGTCAAAACATTTTAATAAAAGTTGAAGATAATGGTTTGGGGTTTACAGTTTATTAGTTGCAGATTGTATTTTTTCAACATTCCTCCAGAAGGAAAGAAGGCTGTGTTTCGTTTGTGTCTTTTTCGTTCTTTTTGCTTTTTTTTTTGCTGTATTTTGATAACAATGAGTTGTTACAATCACTTATTTTTGGTTGCATGAAATTTTTAAAATGTAGTAGATTAGTGAACTTACCGATATGTTCATTAATTCTTTTTTTAATTTCCTGATTAAAATCAAATTGGAGTAAGGTTTTTGTGAATTTCAGGATCCTTAAAAAAAAATCAATTATAGTGACAAACAAAAACATAACTTTTTTTCTATATCTATATCATTAACAGATATAAAGTAATAGAAACCGAAAAATAATCCCGTTTTTCAATAGAATACTCTTGTGGTTTCCAGTTTTTTGGTACTTTTTATCTGTTAAACTAATAATACCGTCTCATTATATTTTCTGGTTTTTAAATTTTATATATATAGTTCACACAGGAAAGAGAAAAACAAATAAAGACTCACAACGATATTTCGACAGTCGTCGTCATCGGCAGAAGTAGTCCCTTTGAGTGACTATATATATATATATATATATATATATATATATATATATATATATATATATATATACATATACAAGTTTTGTTAAAACTTATGCCTATTTCCAATTTCACTCTTTTTCGGGTTAATTTTTCCATTCTTCTGAGTTCTGGCTTCCAAGAGTCCGGGACTAGATATATCAGTTCTCCATAATTTTTATTTTTGTACACCAACATGTTTCGGTCCACATCGACCATTTTCAAGGTTATTTTTACACAATTAAACTATACATACTAAATAACAATAAAAACTTAACATTGATACTGATCTATTAAAATACATTACTAAATAAACACGCAAGGTTAACAGTCATAATCATTGGAAGGTTGTAACAGGTTTCCGCAGGGTGAGGTTTCCCCAGGATTCTGGTTACCTTCCTACAGCCGTTTGTGCTTGGGAAGGTATTGGACTGTCTTCGTTCACTCTCAGTGACTGGTTTGTCTTCAGGTTTCCGTCGAACAGCTTTAAAATTCTAGTGAATCCCCCACCCTGGCTGTTAATGGTAGGCTGGTTTTGGAGGATGAACCTTGAAAATGGTCGATGTGGACCGAAACATGTTGGTGTACAAAAATAAAAATTATGGAGAACTGATATATCTAGTCCCGGACTCTTGGAAGCCAGAACTCAGAAGAATGGAAAAATTAACCTGAAAAAGAGTGAAATTGGAAATAGGCATAAGTTTTAACAAAACTTGTATAGATGAAGGCCTGCTCCCCAAATACACTAATATATACATATATATACAAACACTTTTTCTCGGAGTTTGGTCAGGGTAAATATATGGAATCACCTTTTTGCCAACGTTTCGTCTTTATTTCAAGACATCCTCAGGACTATAAACTAACAAAAAAGCAATAAACAATGGACATTAGTCATTTCTACTTTAAAAACATCATAAGCAAATTGAAAAAAGAACTTACTGAAGGCTGGGTTCTGTTACATTACAACCGTTAACTGTCATTACATGTGCTGTTCCAAGACATATTATTGAAACACTGTTTTTTTAGTACAGTCATATATATATATATATATATATATATATATATATATATATATATATATTTTATTAAAAGTAATGCCCAATTTAACTTTTACACTTTTTCTTATCCGTTTTTCAAGTGTTCTCATACTTGACTTCCATGGTTCTGGAACTAAAAACATAAGTTCACCAAAATTTTTATTACTATACACCGACATGTTTCGGTCATCGTTGACCATTTTCAAGGTTAAAGAATATATAAAATTATTAATGATCGAAAAGTGAATAACAATTAAAATAAACTAAAATAAACATAACGAGTCCATAACACATATTCACAACTAGGGAGGTTATCAAAGGTAAAGGTATGTTGAGGTTTCACCAGGCTCTTGGTTACATTCCATCCGTCATTTGTATCTGGGAAGGTAATCGATTAACTTCTATACCTCTCCCAGACTGGTTCGCCTTCTGACTGCCTTCATATAATTTTATTAGGGAGAAGTTAATCGATTACCTTCCCAGATACAAATGACGGATGGAATGTAACCAAGAGCCTGGTGAAACCTCAACATACCTTTACCTTTGATAACCTCCCTAGTTGTGAATATGTGTTATGGACTCGTTATGTTTATTTTAGTTTATTTTAATTGTTATTCACTTTTCGATCATTAATAATTTTATATATTCTTTAACCTTGAAAATGGTCAACGATGACCGAAACATGTCGGTGTATAGTAATAAAAATTTTGGTGAACTTATGTTTTTAGTTCCAGAACCATGGAAGTCAAGTATGAGAACACTTGAAAAACGGATAAGAAAAAGTGTAAAAGTTAAATTGGGCATTACTTTTAATAAAACGTGTATAAATGAAGGCCTGCTCCCCAAATATATATATATATATACACATATATACATATACACATATTATAATATATATCTATTATAATATGAATCCACCATAATATATATCTATAATACAATTATAATACATTATTATTTTAAAAATCCATAAAAATATAAACTATATAACATTGCATCTTTAACTATTTATGATGGAACTATAAATCCTACTTAAATTATCTGTATCTGTTTTTCTATTGCAAGTATTATTAGTATTTTTGATATGTATCATAATGACAGTTAACGGTTGTTGTAATGTAACAGAACCCAGCCTTCAGTAAGTTCTTTAATCAATTTGTTTATGATGTTTTTAAAGTAGAAATGACAAATATTCATTGTTTATTGTTTTTCTGTTAGTTTATAGCCCTGAGGATGTCTTGAAATAAAGACGAAACGTTGGCAAAAAGGTGATTCCATATATTTACCCTTACCAAACTCCGAGAAAAAGAAAAAGTGTTTGTTAATATTTTGTGGTCAAGAAAACAGTACCGTATATATATATATATATATATATATATTAGTATAATTCCATACATATAATAATTTACAGTTATTTTATTACATATAATAGTACGCACATACAAGAGCTCATCATACTAGATGAAAAGAGTTTATTTCGAAAAGCCGCTTTGAAAAGTTTTGGTTGTTAGTATTTATTTCCTTTTTTATCTATCATTTTGCTGAATCCTTCTTTTTAAAACATGTGTTTTTATTGCAACTTTTGTGCATTTATAACGGGGATTAGGCAGGGAGGACGTGGAAGGCCAGTCTTGCATTTCCCAGGAGTGTTTTTTTAGGAGATTAAGGTAGGTCGGCCGGTTGGCCGTCTTTTCTACCTGTCTAATGGGACTTGACCTCTTCATAAAAAACTTTTAAGACTCCATTTGAAATACCTACGTGATTTGATTTTTTTTGTTGTTGTTTATACTGTGTAATACTTGTGTTTTCAATAGTTTTAAATGGAAAATTTCCCTTTCTTGAATGATCATGTTGGTTGCATTAACTAATACATCCCTAATTGATATAGTCTTTTGGACCTGCTTTGCATGATTTTTTCCTGCCTCCGTTTCAAGGTATATGGTAAGTCTTCTAGGTAAAAAAACGCCTTTATCATAGACCCTATCACTTTTTACAAGCCTTTACGCTATCAATTTGACATGTATACTTCTATACAAGACAGGCTTTAATTATTTTTGTAATGCTAACTGTGGTATTTTTTTGTCATATCTTTCTATATCTTTCTCATATCTCATATATATATATATATATATATATATATATATATATATATATATATATATATATGTGTGTGTGTGTGTGTGTGTGTGTGTGTGTGTGTGTGAATAATAATCAAAATAACACTTGATGTAATAGATGGATTAATTTTATTGTGGAAAGTGCATTCATAAAGCACTTTTATGAGAAATTAATGAACAGTAGCGTAGGACTCTATAAATTGGATGAAGTTTTGATTAGCGGAATAATTAAACAGATGAAGACTTCTTCATCATTAAACACATTCGGGGTTACCAACAATTCTAGAAACTTCAATCAACCAGGTTAACAAGTATTTATTATTTTTTAGTTCACTTGCCCTCTGACGATGTGTTGACGAAAGGCCTTAGAGCATTGTTTCTAAATTAGTTTCATTGTGGTAAATTAATCCATATATATATATATATATATATATATATATATATATATATAACAGTAATGAATTGTCAACCGTGGGGCAGATATATAACATAAAACGGATAAATCGGGATGTGGTCAGTTTCTTCCATTTCCAATCAAACTTGATGATATATATATATATATATATATCAGTTAGCTTCAGCTACTCAAAGGGACTACTTCTACCCGATGACGACGACTGTCGAAATATCGTTGTGAGTCTTTTGTGTGTGTCTTTTATTTGTGTTTTCTCTTTCCTGTGTGAACTATATATATATATATATATATATAACTATTAGGAAAAAGTCGATAAAGGGTACAATTAATAAGACAAATACATATAAAAAAAAATAAATGACAATTTCATGACGTTTGACCTGATCTGTCAAAGTAGAGGCATATTTGGTAACTGACGAAATATTGATTAAACCCTAAAGTAATATTTTACTTGTTTGTATCATAGCTTATATAAATATTGAGTAATGTCTAGTTATTACAAGCTCTGTCTGAACCTACTTCATGTAAAAAAATAATTTTAATTGATTAAAATACTTTTGATTAAAAACACTTTTAAGTGATTTGAATAACATGGTAATTAGGTCAAGGTTTGCACTTAGCTTTAAATATTAAAGTGAGGCTTAGATTAAACTTAATATTTAATTTTAAACCTAGTATTATGTTTTGAATTATTAAAACAGAAATTCAAACCACAGTCCATGGCTTTAGAAACAACAGTCTTTTGACAAGAAAGAGTCAATAACATAAAATCTTGTACAGAGTTTATGATTATTGTAAGAAGCACTGATTTCAGATATAGTGATCATTTAATTCTTCTTTTTTTTTTACATTTTATCAGTCATTCCAATTTTTTTTACATTTTATTACAAGGTATATTAAAAAAAACAGAATCATATTACAAGGTAGTTTTAATGATAAATATATATTTTTTAAAACAAGTAAATAGGGGGACCAGGATAACCCAGTGGCAACGTGCTCCCCCCCCCCAAGGGACTTCAATTGGGGCTAAATGTCCACTCTGGCCCTCAATTTATTCACGCAGGAGGTGAAAAAAATGTGAGAACGTCGTCTCTCGGAAAGGACGTTAAGCCTGTGCGATGTCAAGTACTCGTTAAAGATCCTTACTCTAAACACACTTGGCCCCCAATGTAGAATGTTTATTGTGTGGTATCAGAGACAATGTTTGATCTATGTGTGTTCACTCGTGGGACTGCCACTGCAACCTAACCTCATCTAAATTAAATAAAATGCATTTGATAACAGACTTAACATATAAGATTTTTTTTTTATAAAGTACCCAGTAAAAAATAATTAAGAAAAAAACTGACTGATTCTTCATTATATTTATTTACAAATGAAATTATTTTAATTTTATTAAGAAACACATTAAAATATTAAGAAATATTTTATTAAAAGGTTAAATTCTAAACAAGACTATTTTTTATGTTTAGTGACTTTTAAATCAGGTTGTGTTCCGTACTTGAGCACTAGTCTACAAAAGCCTATAAAATATTCTGAATTTCCTTTGGGCATCAGACTCCCTTAAGGAAGTTTAATGGGTTTAATGTTTAATGCATTTAACGAGTTAGTTGATTTCTTGAATACGGACTGTTGCGAGCAAGTTCTACCGAGAGGGTAGTTAACTCCTAGACTTCTAGCGTCTCTAGACTTCTCACTCAACTGAATCTCCCTGACTGAATGTAAACAGAAAGTAGTAACTTTTCTCAGTCTTTAATACTTTAGTGAAAATGCTATAAAACAAACACCTGTACAGGCTGATTAAGCCTTCTTTATAAGAGTCCATAAAGTAAATACAACATACAGGAAAGAATGAGGACTGCCGTGTCTGTTCAGTAGTAAATGTTTTGTTTTCGAGTGACACGAAACCATCAATAACTTACTTTATGAAGCTGTCCATCATTAGAACTCATAAAGTGTTAAAGACAAAATAATAGCCCTGAATGCTTCTATGAGCACTTTGCATCAATTCTTAATAACAATCTCTTAATACTGTTTTACCCGGAAAGTAGTGCATTCAACTCAAAGTCACTGATTTTGAACAGATTATACGTATCATTATATTATAATGTATATATAATTATAAAAAATAGCAACTCTTGCTATTTACTATTTACTGTTCGTCAGCATAGCAGAACTTTTCTTCTTCTTCTTCTCCTGATGATGATAAAATCAAAATATTGAAGCGAATTTTGTTGTTTCTCCTTATCTTTTTTATTAATCGTTTGATATATTGTCCTAACGGACGGTTTTATATTTTGTATATATATATATATATATACGAGTTCGAGATTAACAAAGAGCAACACAAAAAGTAGGAAAACACACTTACAGACTCAAATTTTCGGGTAATCCGTCTTCAGGAGAAAAGAGAATGGAAGACCAAGAACGTTGTAGACGCAACGGCAAGTAACCCACGGCAGTAACGGGTAACGGGAACTCGTATTGTGTCCCGTTTGGATCGTATTTCGTTTTATCAGTGAATATATATATATGATTCTCTCTTTTCTCCTGAAGACGGATCATCCGAAAATTTGAGTTTGTAAGTGTGTCTCTTTCTCTGTGTGTTGCTTTTCTTCGTTTGTGAACTGATTTGCGTCCAGTTTGGATCATTTTTTCGAATTTTAAGTGGATATATATATATATGCCATATATTGGTATAAATAGGCAGCAGATCCTCTTTTAAACAGGTATCATTAAAATTAATCGCAGTCTCGGCATTCACGATCTTAAGACTGAGAGATTCGATCCTACGAACTAACCTCCTGCTAACAGGGTTCAACTGGAAAAGGAGTTGGCCAAGTGACATGTTAAATTAAACATGTAACATGTTACATTAACCTTTACTAACACTTTTAATCTATTAATAGCAATGACTATCTCATCGATTTTAATTTAACATGTCACTTGGCCAACTTCTTTTCCAGTTGAATCTTTATATATATATATATATATATTGTAAGTGTGTCTCTTTCTCTGTGTGTTGCTTTTCTTCGTTTGTGAACTGATTTGCGTCATTCGCGCTCCGTTCTTCGACGTTGGGAGATCTCTCTCACTTCGTCCTCTCTTCCAGTCTACTCTCCTGATGACGAACAGCAGTTCGAAATATTGAATTCTGTAAGTGTTCTTTTTAGTCTCTTTTCTGTGTCGTGCTTTGTGTAATTTAAAGTTATATATATATATATATATATATATATCAATGATCAAATCGCAATATGAAATGGGAAAACAAGACTAAGATCTTTCAACGGTAACAAGCTGTCTTCGTCAGAGTCAAAAACCCAACTGAGTCAGTTGGCAGAGTCAGTTGGGTTTTTGACTCTGACGAAGACCGCTTGTTACGGTTGAAAAATCTTAGTCTTGTTTTCCCAATTCATATTGTGGTTTGATCATTGATTGTTATTTCACTGTTTATGTGAAATCTTTTTATATATATTTATATGAAGAAGAATTACAGTAAAGACGTGATGCAATCAATGAAGTGTTGCACAAAATTTACTTGGTTTTTTACAAAAACCACAAGTAAAAAGGAAAACTAAGAAATAATAGTCTAAGACCCTTCATTTTATGTCATCAGAAAGTAAACAAAGTAAAAACTGAGTTTCAATTTATTTATATTGTTTTTTTTTCGTTGTGATTAAACTTTATATAGAAAATAGGTATATTATTATTATTATTATATATTAAATAATAGGTAACGATTTATGACGAAGGTAATGCTGAGATAAAAACATGCATAACTTACTTCTATATTTCGACGATCGAAATACAACTATATGTACAACCAATTAAATGAAACGATTCTACAAACTAAATAAACTAGATTCTCATAAAGAACACATAAAATAGTTCACAGAAACTTACTACTATATTTCGATTGCCTCGTAGTCAGAAAGATAGATAGATTTGAGTTTCTGTGATTTAATTTATTTTTGTGATTCTAGTATATATAGATACACTTTTTCGACGAAAATACGATTTGAAATGGACAAATACAGTTCAATGTAATATAGAAACATAGAGGAATAAAAAAAACACACATTTACAGTCTCTAATTTTGGAGACCCAACCGTCTCTGTACCAGTGTGCTTGGTTTCTCTCTCTCTCTTATCTCTCCTGAGGACGGTTCAACCAAAAATTAGAGACTGTAAGTGTGAGTTTTTAATTTCTCCATGTTTCTTTATGTACATTGAACTATATATATATATATATATATATATATATATAATGTTTCTTTAATATTAGATTTTTGTCTACTTACAATTATTATTAATTGATTATTATTAATTTATTATTAATATAATTATACGTAATATATTACATATTATGTGAAATATATAATAGTGAAATGTATAAGAATGACTTACGCATTTTATGTGTAATTTATACATATGAATAGTTGTTCATTAATTTATGTATCTATAAACCAAAAAAAATTAGTCCAACTGGATTTTACAAAAGAAATATAGAGTACAGAAGAAAACAAATCACTTACTAAGATCACTAATTCCAACAACACTTCGTCGTCAGAAAAATATCTCAGAGGAATAAGTGTTTAAAACATTAAATCTTGAGAATACGAAAGCTTGCCGGTTTTGATCGAACTTGGCACACATGCTTTCATCCTATAGAACAGGGCTCACCAAACTATGGCCCGCCAAACAAATCCCTGTGTGGTGGCCTTGAAAAAAATAATTATCATACGACAGGCATCGGTGAATTCAAAGCTGGGGCTGCTGACTGGTAGCGCTAAGCCCGAGTCAGTTTCCCTCTCTCGCGATAGTGTGACGCACAGATACCAGTACTAGTATGTGCTCTGTATTATAACCGATCATTGAGCACAGTCTGATGAGCACATTCGCAACAAGCTATATTGTCATGCTACGACTCAAGTATATGGTATAAGTATGTACAGATGGCTCTGAATTATACATTTCACCGTAGTTTGGCATATCACCTTTTGGAGTTCTCCTTGGAACAAAAATGAAGTATCAGGAGTTAAATTTAAAACTTTAATTATAATTATTGATCTCCAGGCAGATGACAGACATAAAGTGAAACATAGACAGACATTAGATGAAACATAAGTGTAGAGAAGGAAATCTGATAAATGCCTGCAGTAAGATCAGTTTCTAAATTTGATAAAGTTTGCTTGTAGTTTGAAAATGAAATATGTGAATATTTCTATCGAGCAAGTTTTGCCTGATGATCATTTGAAATCAATTCTTACAATTGGCTCATCTAATCTGGAACCTTATTTTAATGAATTTTTGAAGTCAAAACGACAGTATCATTCGTCACACTAATTTGGTTGCAAAAAACTAACGGCAGGAATCTGTATAGTTTACCCTGATTTTTTCCAACAAGATATGTTTCAATTCTTCCATGTTCATACTCTAATATTTGAGGAGATTAAATTACTGGCCCTAATTGTTTTTTATTCCTTCGCTCGAATAAAGGTGGGAAGTATATAATGCGACACTTACATTGAAAAGTTTGGAGACCCCTGCTATAGAACAAAATGGGCATATTTTTAATAGGGCAACTCGTTTACACTGGGTGTAGGTTTGGTCATTTAATTGATTTTATCAGTTAATGACTCACATTACTTAACATCTCCAGGAAGAAACAGTACCTATATTTCCACCCAAATCGAATAAGGTATTCACATATGTCACATAATAGACTTCGAATCCTACAGGTGGCACAGTGTTTTATGTCATGACAAAGTGATTTATTAAAGCAGCATAAAGCTTTGGCAAATAGCATTTCCTGACTGGACAACCACTTAATATTACCGGCCTACATTTAGGATCAACATGTTTGAAGCACTAGCTATACTCGTATTTTGCATTAGCTAACAAATGCATTTGTTTTGAATTTTATTAAACACAAAAAGCTTAATTTCCCCAAGTAGTTTTCTTAAAAACCATCATCGAACCCGTTAATGCATGGGGCGTAGTAGTAAATAATTATCATTAGATCTCAAACCTAGTAACTAAGCAAAGTTGTCAACATTAAAAAATGGAGACACAGAGGTAACATTTGGTAAATCCTGCCATACTCGCCAATTATCTGGTAGGAAAAGAGAGCCATTTAATATAAGTTTTATTCTTTTGATAGAAAAATCACAAATTTTGTATTAAACATTAATAAAGTTTTTGATATTTTGATCAGGAATCAAACACTCCCTTACGTGAACTTTGTGCATAGGAATCAAAAAATAGATAACTGATGATAAATCAACTCCAGTTTGAAGTGATGAATAATGCATATCTAGAAAATAAAGTTAAAATACAAGTAATAGTATAACTTAAATTATACTGGACGATAAGACAGAGGTAAGAGGAACAAAGATTACTGGTTAGTGTAAGTGTCTCTCTAAGTGTGAAATGTGTCTATAAGAATAAAACACAGTACAGTAATCCCGAAACTACTCTTAATGTACTAGTAACTTAATAGATCTTTACGTAACAAAACGTAAATAGACGTTAACAAATGCCGTTATATTGGCCACGTTTTACAACTTCTAGTTTAACTGGTTGACATTGTTATGTCATCTGGTTTTCTGTGTCACCAGAACGCAAATTGAATACCTTTCGGTGCTTTGACCCGTCCTGTGTTTTTGGCCTTCGGTGGCTTTGATTCCAAACTTTGCGGTTCATATTCTCGCAGTTAGTGTTTGCACAGTGTTACACAGTGTTTGCTTATCCCTTCATTGGAAATGGGTTCGATCTTCCATTCAATCTAGTGTTTTCTAGCATTTTCTAGTTTTCTAGTATTTTGGTTCTTACCCATATTATATTTGTTTTTGTGCTTTGTGTTTAACCGTCCATTAATATGTCTTAGTGTTGTGTTATGTTTTGTTCTAATACAGTAATCGAGTACTTTCAAACAGTTCTAGATTTTTACCCTGAGTGAATATTCATGTACTTGTGGCTGTAAATTTTGAGGTTATGTTCTAGTTGATGTGTTTTACCTGTTTGCGTCACTGTGTCGGCCAGTGTTAGACTTTCCCTTGCATTGTTTTCTCTGTAATAGATGTGGAGTCATCGTCTTGCCTCCGCGAGGGTCTCTTAGGTGCTTCGCGGGGTTCGGTGTGTACTGACTATGGTTAGTATGTTGTGAACCCGGAAACATGGCAAAAGAATATCACATAAAACAGAATTCATCTGTTCAGCTTGATTTCATGGGGTAGCCAAAAGGCTGAGAATATGCTAATGAATCCAAACAGGTTCCAAAGCACTCGTTTGGCAGACATGGGTTGATTTTAGACTCACCAGGGTTCTGTCACTTTGAGCGAAGCAGGACTACTTATAATTGGAGCTAGCTGATTTGCTACAAATAGTGGCTTAGAGCATCGCTGTCTCTACCAAGTCGACATGGATTGGCTTAAGGAGCATTACCCTTTCGTAGCAGAGACCCCAATTTTCTACAGTCCTGAAACTGCAACGTTGTAGTAGTGTTTTGTCATTACCTTCTTCAGAAGAGTTGTGCATTGCTATGATATTCTTAATCCCTTCAAGATTAATGAATCCTGAAGCAATTGTTTATTTTTTATTGAATATATACAGGGATATAAAGTTACAATTCTTACAGCCTTGGTAACAGCAAAGAATAAGTGAAGAACTAGTACCTCTATATAATTTTATTATTCAAAAAGTAGTGAAGATTTAGATTGAATTATGTATTAAATTACTTTCAGAAAGACTTGAAGAAAATATAGTTCTTTATAATTTGCTAGAGGAAATGAGCGCTAAATTAGATCTGTTGACAGATTAAAGGCATGATATATAAGCGCTAACGAGCCACCGGCGAAGAAAAGCCATTTGTACACTTATAAGGGAGGAAATATGTCGTCTGTTGGCATGCAGACCAAATTCTCATTAGACCACCAAGCATATCCACGCGCCAACTACGAGCAAATTGAAATTCATTTTCTACTTAAGAACAAAACACTTCTTATTGGTAAATAAGGTTTAATAGAGCACAAGTGCATCAAAATTTGAATAATTTAATAATTAATTGATATAATGTCTTTATCTACTCTTATAATAATTGATTATTATATAATAAAACAGGCTTGTTGCAAATATTAATGCAATAAATTTACATTTTCTTTAAGAAATGAACTTCACATTAAACACTCATACAACTACAAATCATAAATAATTAATTTATTGATTCTAGTACAGTTTTTAAGGAAACAGATCTTTCCTTACAATTAATAATAATTAAAATTTAAATTGGCTTAATTAAATTTTTTTTAAAATTTCTAGTAAAAAAGAAAAAAAAATGTGTGCTACCTCAATATGCTACTATCAGCGACCTTGTTTCCATTTCAATACACATTTTACCATATGCGTCTATTTCAGTATGCAAACGACCTTGATCCTACTATACTACCTTAATTATATATCTATATACGAGTAGAACTGGTTTATATACTTGGTAATTATATATGTGGTAATTATCTGTTTTCATGAAGTTTAAATTTTGGATATTCCTTTTTTAGCACATTCTTAATTTCTTAGTATTATTTAGTGTTGCATTTAAGCCGTTAAATTGTTAAGCTCCTGATTTTATTTTTTCTTCGCTACATCTTTTTTTCTTTGTAATTTGATCACCGCTCTTTCTTTGAGCTCATCATTGTTATAATTCCTACTAGAATTTTAAGCAGAGTCTCATCTAGATTATGTTTGGTGGAAAATATTAAGAAAAAAAATGAAGATATATTTATTTCGTTTTTGAGGGGTATTCAATCAGTTTACAGAAATTCAAAATAATTTATTTTTTATGATTAAATATATTTTTTGTTATTTTCAGCATAAAGCATGTACATAATATATTATTTAAAATAAAAAACATATATTATTATCTTGTAAAATATCGAATTTAGAATATAACATACTTCCACATATAGGAATTCATGTAATATTACATAAGCATCAGACACGAAAGGATAATTAGAATACAAACTAGTCCATAGAACGCTGGTAATAGATCGGGTACAAGCACTGATTGGTAGTATGATTATTGAAGTAGCACCAAAATTGTATCTGTAAACATTTAATGAGTAATAAAATTAATTTTGTGAGGAACAATATTGACCAAAAACTATATATTTTATCTATACAATAAAGGATATTTTTGGGTGTAATATCAATTTGATCTATCAAATGGTGTGACCTGAAGCGTGCTCACAATCTTTTGGTCACGGAGCCATCCATCTTTCCATCACGGTTGAGTGATTCTTCTACTTTAATTCTGGTCTTTTTTAAGGCTACATTGTTTGTTAGAATGAAGTAAACTTTTAACAGTTTTAAAACAAATTTATAGTATCAAATGCATGCAGAATATACTCATACGTGAGTGCTTAAATTTTTTTTATATGTCTGTGTTTCAGCTCTTTATTTACATATATACTAATAAAACTATAACTGATACAAAAAAAAAAATCAAAAATAAAACACTTTTTTTTCAAGAATTCACTGTTTTAAATATCATAAAAACTGTTAAAAATCTTTTATAAAATTATTGTTTCATTGTTGCGAAGAATTCATTCTTTGTTAAGAAAAATGCTTTATACCAGTTTTATAAAAAAAAAAACTAGTAAACTTATTTATAAGGATTACATGTATAAGACACGCTGATTGAGGCACAAGTGAGAAACCTTCACTGATCCACAATTTCTTTCCTTTAAATTTTCAAATTATCATTGAATAATATATTTTTATTCTTTATAGAATAGATAAAGTTTTCAATAATTAAGATCTGGAATTTTATTTGTACATCAGCAAATAGAAACCCTGTTACTAGAAAAACTAATGTAAAAAAATATTCCGAAATTCATATATAGTAGTATGAAGATGTGTTAGGGGCACAAATATTTGTTGTGCTACTTTTATGCGAGAGTAGAAGGTATTATGCAGCTAAGACAAGATAATGGAAAGGTTTTTAGCACATTTCACTGTGGAGATCATTATTTCTGATTATTGTCTGAGAGGCTGCCATAAACTACGTCTACTCAATTACTGATTTACGCGACCTTTTCAATTTGATATCTGAGACATTATTGGGGTTTAGATTTGAGTAAGCTAGGGCTACGCTTTCCTTAAATCACCAGTGATATTGTCTCTCAATACTTCACTACAGTATAATTTACTGATTTTTATTATTTAATATTTCATGAAATGTTACGAAAAAACGCATTTAACTCTTTACTTGTTTTAGCGTTTAGAGTTCATTCTGGGTCATTGAGAGTGATTTCCTTTGATTACTGTAATATCTTGAAAACATATAATAGAATAAGGAATTTGAGTATTTGGGAGGGTGTCCCTATGGTGTCTGCACCATTAGATTCTGCTCCAATAGATTAATTATTCATTTTAATTATTAAATAATTAATATATAATTATAATAATAATTAATTTATTAATTAAAATCAGGATGAAGCATAATGAAGCACCCAGTCACTAGTTGATTATAATTCCATCCAAGAAATGTTACCTGTGCTTACTGAACTATAGTCATCATTACTCACCTGGTTATCCCAATAATCCTTTAAGTTAATTAAATTTCAATCTGCAGTTATTTATCCCTAAATGCAATAACTAATTGTGTTAAAATTGGACGGATGGGATGAAAAAGCCTGTGGAAAGCTTTGACAACTTTCTCATTTAAAACCTTTTATCTTTGAAAATATGATTATTCAAGTTATGCAAGAACAAAGACAAAATAACCGAGAAATTTTGAAACAAAACTAACAATTATAACAGAATGGTAAAATTAATGTAATGCGTAATTTTAAAAATGAAATAGAACCAGAAAAATTATATCCATTTCTATTTAAATGTTAAAATTAGTAAAACGTAATGAGAAAACTGTCAATTTCAGGAAATTTGTACTCCTTCATTTGTTTTTTTTTTACATTTATGTTAATAGTGGTATAAAAGCAGCAGTTCTAGATTTTTTTTTAACTTTAAATTTCAGTTTGCAAGGAACTGTTCTTGTTCTCCTCCTTATCTGCAGAATCTTTTATTGCGAGTTTTAAAGAAACTGTAATATTTGATTTAATTTCATTGTTTACAGAAAAAAAAGCTTCGTTTTTTTTATATACAAAATATATATATATATAAGTAGTCAATATATACATTCTCAGTTTTTTAAAAAAGTCCTTTAATTAAGATAATTACTCCTGGTAGTATTAATTAACTGGATAACTTTGCATTAGCCATTACGGAGAAGTAATAAAAAATTAATGTTGAAGGGGAGGGAAACAGCGAGGCTTTATAATTTATGTCTCAATTTAGAATAGCGTTTTCTCGCCTCCCTGCATCCACCATAAGAAAGCTCCGCGCACTAAAATCATTCAGTTTCACTCAAGGCTTTATACAACAATTTGCTAAAAAAAGTATTTTCTATAATGAACTTTCGGAAGATGACAAATCGAATATTTAAAATCAGAACTGATAGAATAATAATAAATAATAAATCAATCAATTGTATAATAACTTCCACACATGCAATAATAGTTTTTCAAAGAAGTTAAAACCCAAAATGTGTTAAATGTTCAATTTATATTCTAAAGAATAAAATGTCAGAACTGAATTTAAGGTATCAAATTAATAACAGGTTACTACCACTGACAGACAAACTTTCGTCGTGTCAGTCAATTCTGAAACCATTTTGAACCTTGAATTATCCAAAATCTATTAGAATTCTTCCATGCGAGATTCATTCAAACATGCAAATACATTTTTAATTTAACAAAAATAAATTTATTCCAGAATTTTTTTCATATGAGCTTTTGCGATTTTCTTTAAACTTCTTTTTTTGTTCCTTCAACTTTAATCAGAGTTTTTTTATATGAAGTTTTTTTAATTTTTCGAAAATTATTGTTTTTTTTGTATTTCTAGAATTTTTTTTATTTTTCACTAGCTCTCTTAAGGATTGTTCTATAATATTTGATGTTGTTGGTTATTTTTCTGTGATATATTAAAATGTAAGTAACTCTAATTAGCTATAATTCTATGTTGCATGTATGCATTTATGTTAGAGAGTGGTTTTCTTGGAAAAAAAATATTTTGGGGTGAAAATCACAATGGATATAAGAAATTGGAATATATATTGAAAAATGTAAATTAAAGACAAATTGTGCTTTTAGACCTTAAGAAGGATGTTGGCAGTGCTGATCACACTACAGTATATCGCTAGACACTGTGTATCACTTTGATTAATATATTTCAACATTACATGTCAAACTTATAATAGAACTCCTTGAAATTTCGGAGGATGACTAAAAGGTGTTGATATGTCAAATGTGTTATCATATTAAACTAATGTACACCCTCAACTTTGTTATAGCGGTGTATGAAAAAAAACCACTAAACATTTTTTGAATTTTTGTAACTTAAATAGGAAATTCGTGATGGATTTCTTTGAATGCGTTATGTAACTTTAGAATAAATAACATTGCTTTAATAAAAGAAATATACAGCGACCTAAATTTAATATTTATTGATACTTGTTACTTAAAAGATGTTTATTTCTTCAAAAGAGAAATACATTTTCTGTAATAAGTTTAAGCAGCAGAAGGCCTCTGGTCAGGAACTGCTAGTTACAACGTGCACTATAGTGCGCGGATATATTCATTGGTCATTAGGAATAAGTTTTTTAAATGAAGAAATTCAGCAGGTATTTTTTATTTTTTTTTTCATAGTCACAAAATGTAAATGTAACATTACCAGTCACAATGAGAGGGATATATACATTTGTACATGGAGGAAGTGGAGAAGAAATAATCCAGCGACTATACTTCCTGGCGTGAAAAATAAGTACAAAAGTTAGAATAAATTTATTAGGATTTAAACTAATTATTACTAAATTCATATGACTTTTGGCCACTTTCTATTCAGTTGTCTTTGGGGATTTCCTTGATTTTTTTTTGCGGAGTTGTTTAGGACTAAGGGATTATTATTGTTAGTAAGGTTTTTGTGAACGGCTTTGTAAGGAGATATTGTTGCTTGATAAACTGTTAAAATCTTGAAGTCTAAATAGATTATCTGATTTGGTGTGTAGAAGGAACGATGTAGAATTTTTCTAAAAATGTTTGTTTCAAGAGCTTGTATCCTCTGGGTATTGCTACATTTTGTTGCTCCCCACATCTCAATGCCGTAAGTCCAAATAAGCACAATCATAGTTTTATATAGTGATAATTTATTGACAGTTATTAATTTTGAACAATGATTCAGTAAGTGAAGTAAAAGTCTATAGGGTCTGTCTAGAACTAAATTTTCAAATTTTGTTAAGGGGAGCTGGAAGTAAGACATCTGTCAAGATGCAGTGCCAAGTATTTTCTAGTGTAGCTTGAGGGATAGAAATTTGGTTAAGAAAGACGGAATATTACATTAACACTTTTCTGTTCATTGATTCGTATTATACAACTTTTTAACCAGGATACTAAAACACTTAAGTGTTCTTGAATATAGTATGAGGCTGTGTCAGGACACTTATTTGAGGAAAGGATTGCCTTGTCGTCAGCGAAGGTGGCTAGGACAGCGTGAGGAGATAATGGAATGTCCGATGTATAGATGGAATAAAGGGCTAGCTGATGTATGCTTCCTTGAGGTACATTTGCTTTAATCGAAAAAATAGGTGAATAAGAATATTCAATGACTTGACTGAAGCGGTAGTTGAGGTCGGTTTGCATTATAACATAATTTCATATGTGGAAAGATTCTCTTGAGTTTCCAAAGCAACCAAGCGTGCCATATTCTGTCAAAATTTTCTGCCTCATGCTGAAAGACAGCAGAGCAATACTTGTTGAGATCTGCTCAACAGCCAATGACGTCAACAATGCGTTGGCATTGCAGCAGTTAATTTGAATATCATTAGCTAGAGACATCTAGTAGATGGTGCATGAATGAACTAAGCATATGCCAATGGTGTGCTATCTGGTGAATGGTGCACGAAACACTCAGCAGACCTTATACTAGTTTAAACAACATTAACTAAAAAGATTAATTCTATCATTTTCATAAAAAATTTATTTTCTCATTACTTCTACTATCATTTACTTTTTTTTGTAAAATTATAAGATGAATTTTGTAAATGATAACACTTAGTATCATTTACAAAAATTAATTGATCTTAGTTCATTTAAGTAAAAATTACGCAATGAAAAATTTGGAAAGTAACTCTACTGCCTGGAAGAGCAGCAAACAGAATTATAATGTGATTTATTACTTTACTATAAGTAAAGTATAATGATCGTGAAAAAATTCGATCTCGAGATTTTGACGCATTGCATGTTTGAGGTCCGAGAGGTCATTTTATGAAGTTTTTCCGATGTCTAGGTGTGGGTGGGTGAGTACGTATCCAAAGTTTGTGGCCACGTTACGGTCCAGAATCTTTCATGGTTCAAATTTATATTTTTCACATAAATGGACCTCATAGTGTAAATGATCCCTATTGTTTGGGAGCAATTATGCATGATGGGAAAGTAATTTGTTTGCCAATAACCTGATTTTGACTACATTTCTTTTCTTCTAAACTACAAATTCTAGAGTCTTCAAATTTTGGCATTGTGAAATAAACGAAAAATAATCTGTTTTTTTAAACCACAGACAATTTTTTTACTTTACTATAGGTAAAGTATAGTGATCGTAAAAAATTCGATCACGAGATTTTTACGGAATTACATGTTTTGAGGCCCCAAACGTGGCTTTATGAAGTTTTTTCGATGATGTCTGTGTGTGTGTGTGTGTGTGTGTGTGTGTGTGGGGGGGGGTGGGTGGGTGAATGTGTTAGCATTGCTTGTTACCACGCTATGGTCCAGAATCTTTGATGGATCAAGTTGATATTTTACACAAACATAGGACCCATAGTGTAGAAGATCTCTATTGTTTGGGAAGAATTATGTAAGACGGTAAAGTCACTTTTTTGCCAAAAACCGTTTTTTGAAAATTTTTTTTTCCTAAACTGCTAACTGTAGAGTTTTGAAATTTCGGCATTATCTTTGAGGTTACAAACGCAACAAACGAAAAATAAATTCATAATTTTAAAGCAGCGGAAAATATTTTTTTTTTAATAAAATGTAAAAATGTTGACTTATAATTCAATGTCAAAGCTTGTGAGAGCCATACAAGCCATACCATTTGACAGATCAAAGTGAAACTATGCCTAAAGGTAGAAAATTATGAGTAGAATGGGTTCAACTAATTTTTTTAAAATTACATTCTTCATAGGGGCGTTGCAGTACGATTTCTGTTTTCAGAAAATGTTTTTTTCACGCTAAACGGCTCATTAAAAAATCATGAAAATTTCACCAAAAATTGATCAAAAAATGAGAAATTTATAGAAAAAAATTCATGAAATTGCAATCTCGGCAAAGAGCTATAAAGCTATAAAAACCGTATGTTTATCCTAGACTAAGGGATCACCTGCTATACTTGTCGAATTTTTGATATTTTTTACAATATTTACATTGACTTAGAACTTTTTTGAGCAAATCCACTGAGATAAAATTGATATTTATAAAAGGAAAACTTTAAATAATTTATTGATTTATACAAGAGGAATAACTTTTTACATGTAAAAAATCATTGCCAATAAACATTAATAAATCACTTTTGTCTTCCATGGCATGATGGATTTGTCTCATTAAATGCTGTAATAAATCTGTATATTGCACTCTTGTGCAAAACTTAATATCAGTTATAATTACTTTATCATTGTGAATTATAGTATCTTTCCATGTTATTGAAATGTGACGAATGGACTCTTTCCTTAAGAAAGAGGATTTATGTTTGTTGAGGAATATCCAGTTTTTTCACTATTCTAGTCTGATAGTTTAAACTTTCTGTCGAGATTTTGACGGAATTACATGTTTTGAGGCCCCAAAAGTGGTTTTATGAAGTTTTTTCGATGATGTCTGTGTGTGTATGGGTGGGTGGGTGAGTGTGTTAGCATTGCTTGTTACCACGGTACGGTGGTCCAAAATTGGACTCTTTCGTTTGAAGATTAATAAATGTAATTATTATACATCCATAATTATAAATTATTTTAAAATTACATTTTTTCTTCGATGTTTATGATGTTTTTCAGAGAAAATAAGAGTATTTAAATTTGAAAATTTGACTTAAATATTCAATGTAGAAGGAGGTCAAGAAAACAGCATAAGAAATCCACTAGCTATTTGAACAAACTAATGTTCTCTTGTAGGAGATTATTTCGTATCAAGAAATTTTCACTTTGGCTTTTCATAAATGTTATTATTGCTAATGCTATTATTAAGCTCATTAGTTATACTAATGAGATTATTTACTGTGGGATGTACAAAAATAAGGTTATATATTGATAAGTCGATCAATCACTATCTATACTACCACAGAAATGAAAGACTAATAAGCATCTCCCATTTAAATTATTACATTATGATTAAATGAGACATTATGTATTATATACCCAAGAACATTGATATTAAGTTTACTTATAGTAAAGTTGAGTGCAGGCCACTCTAGCTTTCTTTTCTATAAAATGTAAAAATTTTGACTTATAAATCAAAGCTTGTAAGAGCGATACAAGCCATACCGTTTACGGGATAAAATGAAATCGCATTTACCATAGAGGTTAGTTTACATTCTCTGTTTTCAGGAAATGCTTTTTTGACGCTAAACAGCTCAATAACAAACCATAAAATTTTGCCAAAAAATTGAACAGAAAATTAACAATTTATACAAAATATTCATGAAATTTCAACATTGGCAAAGAACTATAAGGCTATAAAAACGGAATATTGATCCTGGATTAATGGTTTTACTTGCTATACTTGTATTTGTTTACATTTATTTATATATTGTTTACTTTGACTTACAATTTTTTTGGGTGAATTCACTGAAATAAAATTGATTTTTAGAGGTTTAATGAAAAATGTTTAAATAAATTAAGAACCTTATATTATTTGTATAAAAATTAAGTTGTTACATGTATGAAATCAAAGCCAATCAGACATAATTTCTGATGCTTTCCGTGGTATGATGGATTTGATTTGTCTCACAAAATGCTCTAATTAATCTATATGTTGCACCCTTGATCAAAGTTTAATATCAGATAAAACTTTTTTGTGTTCATTAATCATATTAACTTTGGGTAATATTGAAGTATGGGGAGTGGAGTCTTTCCTACTATATTATCCAGACAAATGTCCAGTTTTTTCGCTATTCTAGTCTGATAGTTCATATCAATTGTTTTTACATTTTCAAGTTTCCAGCTATTAAAGTTTTAAATTATACCTAAATAAAATTTGGTTTGAGTATGTGAAACTGGTTAATATATTTTTTCTCAATATACATTTACAGCAACGTTTTAACAGGGTACAGGGTACGCAGGAAAAATATAACACTCACTAGGACTAAATTGGATTTTTATGATTTTTGACAAAGGGAAAGAAAAGTGATTTTTGAAAAAACACTAGCTTGCCATAAAATTCCCAGCATAATAACATTATAAAAGACCAAAAATGTAAAACATAATTCAAAGTTGAAAACATTGTTTGAAGAATAATAAATGAAATTATCCTACATCTTAAATAAAAATTATCATAAAACAACATTTTTTCTTACATCTTTCTGACATTTTTCAGATAAAATAGGAATATTTTCAAGTTTCAAATGGGAAAGTTTGTTTTAAATCTTCAATGTAGAAGGAGTTTAGATAAACTATGTAAGAGATCCATTGAGTATTGCAACAAAAGCCATGTTCTGTTGTAGGAGAATATTCTGTGGGAGAAAAATTTCACTTTGGCTTTTAAAATGTTATTACTGCTGTAGTTATACTAATGCTATTATATGTATCAATGGTGTAATGTACAAAAATAAGCATATATATTGATAAATGGATCAATCACTCTCTGTACTAACTCCAGAAATGAAAGACTAATAAACTTCTCCCAGGATAGACGTTTATATTATGCCTAAATAGGACATTATATATTATATACCCAAGAAGTTTGATATTAAGTTTACTTATAGTAAAGTTGAGTGTAGGCCACTCCAGGTTATATTAAGTTAATTAACTTGATAAATTAAGAATGAGTACGTTTATTTTATTTGCATATGTGGTTTAATTTACAGTACTATGCTTAAAATTATTTATCTCATGGTCTCTCTGTTAAAGTTTTTAAACATTTATATCTTACGATTTGTTTATGAACGTAATAAATAATAAACTCATCCATTTGTAGATTACTATTACAGGACATCAAACAAATTCTTTATATCAATTCAAACAAGATGGTCCTGAAAGCTGAAATGTTAAAAGCATTTTCCTTTAAAACCTGTAGTCTTTCTTAACTCGTTGATTTATTTACAACTTCAGTCTAACTTGAAAGAAATTTTATTACCTTTTTTTTATTAAAAAAAACCGCATGGGCTCGACATCCATTAGGGATTCTATCCTCTTGCGAACACTTATTGCTTTAATGCCAACATAAATATCTGCCAGGGGGCATACATCACAGGGATCGTGGAGCCAGTATCTCAACCTACCATCTCGGTCAGAAGAGCCTCAACAATTTAAAGTTCTGTTCAATAAAGTAGTTAGGATTAACCAAATACAGACCAAACGTTTTACAACCTTCAACACACAACTTTCTTCTTGCAGTTCATTTATTTCCTTTATTAGATATTAATAAAGTTACACCTTGGAAATAAAATATTGTTTTAGTATATTTAAATTATAT
The DNA here is from genome assembly GCA_026182355.1 of Hermatobates lingyangjiaoensis. Lineage (NCBI taxonomy): Eukaryota > Metazoa > Arthropoda > Insecta > Hemiptera > Hermatobatidae > Hermatobates > Hermatobates lingyangjiaoensis. Next base: position 3,074,118 of record JAPFBL010001927.1, read on the forward strand.
TACAAATTATTAATATAATTATTTAATTAGAAAAAAAGATACACCCTGAAAATAAAACTGTCCTTCATAAAAAAAAATATGCCACATAAACTTGTGAAAAGAAAACAATGCCTACTTCAACATCAGATAGTTTAAAGAAAAATTGTGGTTTGACAGTAGTAGCAAACTTTGGTAACATGTTAAGGAATAAAGATATTTTTTAAAAAAAAAGGCATACAGGTTATGTGTAAATAAACGTCCGCGTCTAAATCAGTGAACAAACCTCATTAGATAATATAAAAAAAATTTAGATCATTTGAAGAGTGAAGTACGACCTCAAAATGTTGAACTGCCTGGAATAAAAGAAAAATAAATATTTGAGATAATTGGTGTGATTATTTGAGAAAAGGCTCCAGCATTTTGTTGTTTTTCTTTTGTATTTTTAAACATAAATGAATTGAAAAAAGCAGGAAAGAGCCAGATGACGTTGGAGGTAAAGAACGGATACTGCTTTTTAAACAAAAGAAGTACTTTGGAGGGAACTACCCTGTCTTTTTTGCTGGTAGTTTATGCAAGCGACAGCTGATGATTAATTTATTCAATCTATTTTATTTAATTATGAATTATCCACCATGTTTTCAAACATATAAATCTTTGATACATGATTAATCATTTTCACTTCGATCCAGTTTTGTCCCTGCTATTATAGGTCCTGTCCCACTTTCACCACAATCCTACCATTTCTAAAAAGCCCTTATTTCAGTCATACATCTTTCACAGGAGAATATCTTTCATTTTTCAATGGGATTATTTCTGTCTTTCTAATAAAAACCATTGCTGGTTTAAATATATTACATTTTTTCTTTATATTTTAAAGGTATTCACTTGTTCTGATTTTTGTTGTGGTCATTTAGGTATAAATGTTACTCAACAAATGATAAACTTTTGAGCTTCCTCTCCATGTGCTTAGTGTATCTAGTGTTTTTCTAGTTTCTACTTTACCATAAATAGTAACTATAACCAACAATGATGTCGAGATTTTGTTAGATTTAGATGCCCTTAGGTCCCTTGAGTCCATTTTTGAAGTTCTATTATGTCTGTGTGTGAGTGGGTGTGTATCTGTGTGGTCTCCGTATGCGTTACACCGTTTGATGCATATAATATCATTTTGATATTATATAAAAATAACCTTTATAACGTATATCTGCTATACAGTTTTCTTGATTGATTAGTAAAGTCTACTTGATTAATTATTATGATTTTTTTTCCTTAAATTACAACTCTAGGAAGTTAAAATTTTTCGGTTATTATAAATCCAGTAATGGCTTTATCTGAAAAAATTTCAGATTTTAATAAAATTAAAGTCACTATTGTCCGTAAACGTTTATCATATGATTGAAAAATAACATTAATTATCAATCCTGCATCTTTGTTATTTTGCACCACGAATATTCATCCTGTTTTTTCTAATAGTTTTTACAGTTTCAGTACTACTTATACCGAGTAAAGTATAGCCAACTCGGTTACTCTACAATCTTTCTTCCATTGAGCTCAGCATTTGTAAGAATGGTTACAAATTTTCGCAAGAATAATTTTTCTGTAACCTCCTTGATACTTTCATATCAATAGTATTTATTTTCTATGTCTGCTTTAGAGTACAAATATATGTACATATGTATACTTGTATGCGTACATATGTACAAATGTTACAATATGTATATATGTTACAAGTGAATGTACAAATATATGCATTAGGACTACATATATGTAACCAACTATAAGAGAGAATTGACATTGAAAATCATTGGTGGAAGTTCATCTTTGGTGTTCATCTGAAAGCCCGTTCCACACCCATCTTAAACCCAAAGCTTTAGTTATATTCTTTATTGAATTTATTAGAACTTTTATTATGATTATTAGTTTAGGATCTATATTTTGTTTACGTATTATTTATTTTACTAAATTTTTACCTGTTATTTTACTCCATTTTTATTTGGATTTATCTTTTGTCTTACAGTCCAGTCAAGGTGGCTGCAGCGTGAGTTTACCTTCTGTTTTAAGATTGGACTCTTCCTGAAAAAAAAGCAACCATTTGAAATATTAACTATAGTAAATTTCTTATTTCTTTGTATGGTCTCTGTTTACTTACGGTTTTCACATTTTTTTATTTGGTAAAATATATATAAATATTATAAATGGTTTTGAACTAATGAATTCAGTTGAAACTAATACGATAAGATAAACAATTTACAAAGTAACTTGATTTATTTCTATAATAATATGATCTTCAACTTCTATAGTATGACAGTATTATTATATTTATATATCTTTTCTATTTAGCTTTGTAAAACTTTAAGCAAGTTTTTTAATTGAGACTAGCATGAATCATAAGTTTTGGGAGAAAGGTTGAATAATTTTCTGTATTATATTTGAATTGAAAAAATGTTTCAGTAAAATTTCACTGTGTGAAAACTGCACACATCAGAAAGTTTTAGCATGAGATGGAGTGACATTGGGGAGCGCCTCAGATGTCAGAGATTGTTTCCCTTGGCTTGAGCAGGGCATCTTAAACTTTATCAAGTTGCAAGCACCGTTTAACTAAAACCTACATAGATTAAATTATACGAACGTGTTTGCTTTGTATAAGATTTACATGCTAAAAATGAATTCACTTATGAAATAAGTTTGTTTACTTCAAAATTTTAGGGGGAATTGTAACAACTATTACAATTGTAACAAACAATTGTAATGGACTAGTCTAAATAATGGACAGGTCAGACCTAGTAGTTACACGAACAATCCTGACAATTTAGTAGCAGTAGTTTCTGACGTAGACCTGCTAATTAGAGCATATACTCTAGTTCCCAGAAAGTTATTGGTTGGTTTTAGTACCAGAAAGAGTATCTAGTAAAACTATAGTGATGTACCGTTAACACACAATAGTAATGTTTTACCGATAACGGTGTTCAGTAATTCTACACCAGTAACTACCATCTGTTATGATATATATATATTACATGCTGCTTATATACATACATATATATATATATGTATACGTATATATATATATATATATATATATATATACACTAGAATTTAAAAAGAACATATAGAAAGGAAATCACTGAATTCACTACTATATTTCGATGTCCTCGTCTTCAGGAAAAGAAGTGAATCGCTCCAAAGGCTGATAACGACTGACTTGGCGTTCAAACTGAAGCAAACAGTGTAGCCAACTTTCGGAGGAAAGGTAGACAGAGAAGATAAGGAGATAAAAGCCAATTAAAAATTAAAAAATGAAAACATTTAACTAAAATAAAATTAAAAGCTGATAACAACTTTAAAAAAAAAAAAAAAATCAACGATTGAGGTTAAGCCCAGGAGCCGATCTACCGCCCAGAGGACTAATAAGTGCTTCTTCTGAAGCTCTCAGAGCAACTTTCGAATTAGTCTGATCATTCTGCCTCAGGACCTGTACACGGAAACAGTCATTAAAACTGAGTCCGTGAGAACTGGCATGAGTAGCAACGGGAAGGTCACTGCATTTACCAACGGATGACCTGTGATTATTCATACGCAGGCTTAGCTTGGTGGAAGCCAAACCCACATAAAAAGAATCACACTGGGTGCAATCCAAACGGTAAACGCAGTTATCAGAGATACAAGAGGTCTTGTGAGAGATAGGGTAGGTGCGTTTACTATGGACAGAGGTAAAGGAAGGAACAGGATTGATGATAGGACAAGTAAGGCATCCACGACGTCCACATTGAACCATACCACCAGCAGTTTTTGGAGGTTTAGGAGAAGAGATGTGAGAGAAGATAGATTGAAGATTAGCAGGTTTGCGATAGGAAATGGAAGGTGCCTCACTAAAGACTGAAGAAGTACAGGAGGAAGAAGAAAGCCTATGAGCACCAGGAAATTAAGTGGTGATGAGGAAATTAGAGTCACTGCGATCCCTCCTAGGACCTGAATTATGATGAACGTCTGCAGGGACTATACGGTTGTTAATGAAATTAGAAGGATATCCTCGGTCAGAAAATATCTGTTTCAATAAATCTATTTGGAAGGAACGATCTTTTATTCTGCTACAAATTTTATGGAGGCGTATGGACAATGATCTGGGGATAGCTTTTTTTACGTGGGAGGGATGGCAACTATTGTAATGAAGGTACTGCTGGGCGTTAGTAGGCTTGATATGGACAGATGTAGAAAGATGACCTCCATCGTAGGTGACGCTGACATCCAAAAATGTATAAGGTTATTGGACACTTGATGAGTGAAGGAAATAGATGAAGAGAAGGAATTAAATGACGTAAGGAACTGATCTAACTCACGCTTACCATGGGGCCACAGGAAAAAAATATCATCTATGTATCGTACGTAAAGGATGGGGAGGAGATTGCGAGTGGCAAGGAAATCTTGTTCCAGCTTCGCCATGAAAAGATTTGCAAAGGAAGGAGCCATGATCGTGCCCATAGCCATTCCCCTGATCTGAAGGTAATAATTACCATCAAAACAGAAGACATTATGTCTAAGGACAAAATCAGCCAACTGAACAATGAAATTGGTGGTAGGAGTGAGGGGTGGAGTTCTTCGATCTAGGAAGTATCGTAGCGCATCCAAGCCTTCAGAATGTTCAATAGAAGTGTATATGGATGTGACATCCATGGTAACCATGAGGAGGATATATATATATATATATATATCACACATCAATATGTGTGTGTCACTGCTTATTTTAATTCTATATATATATAAGTATTTAACCGTGAAGCAGAAACAAAATAAAATTTATCAGGACTTGGTCAGTTATTTTGGGATAAATTAAGCTCTCAATGCCGACGATTCTGTTTTTATTTAAAACCTTTTTTTATGGGCTGAAGTATAAAATGTTGAAACAAAAACATATATATTACATTAGGAATTTTTAAAAGAAAAATTTTTAGATTTTCAATAACAACTGTCTAGTTTCTTAAATTCTCAAGTTAGTTAAGTTTTACAAATCTCTACTTAAGTTTTTCTGTTTCAAAATGTTATACTTCTGACTATATGAAAAAGGTTTTTTAATAATAACCAAAACGTTGGCATTGAGAGTTTAATTTGAATGTGAAGAACTGACCAAGTCCTGATAATTATTATATATGTATACTCGTACATATCTAAATAAAAGATTTCACATAAACACGTGAAATAACAATCAATGATCAAACCACAATAAGAAAATGGGAAAACAAGACCAAGATCTTTCAACCGTAACAAGCGGTCTTCGTCAGAATCATTAAACCAGTTGGGTTTTTGACTCTGGCGAAGACCGCTTGTTACGGTTGAAAGATCTTAGTCTTGTTTTCCCATTTTCTTATTGTGGTTTGATCATTTTATATATATATATATAAAACACTTTTTCTTTTTCTCGGAGTTTGGTCAGGGTAAATATATGGAATCACCTTTTTGCCAACGTTTCGTCTTTATTTCAAGACATCCTCAGGGCTATAAACTAACAAAAAACAATAAACAATGGACATTTTTTCATTTCTACTTTAAAAACATCATAAACAAATTGAAAAAAGAACTTACTGAAGGCTTGGTTCTGTTACATTTACAAACAACCGTTAACTGTCATTACATGTGCTGTTCCAAGCGACAAATTATTGAACCACTGTTTTTTTAGTACAATCCATTATATATAAACATATATACTTATACACATATTATAATATATATCTATTATAATATGTATCACCATAATATATATCTATAATACATTTATAATACATTATTATAACAATCCTTAAAAATATAAACTAGATAACATTGCATCTTTAACTATTTATGATGGAACTATAAATCCTACTTAAATTGTCTGTATCTGTTTTTCTATTGCAAGTATTATTAGTATTTTTGATATGTATCATTTCTTTTATCAATCTTTTATTGCATGAAGTTTCATAATCTAAAATAAATGCATTCTCAAATTGAAATGTGTGTTGATTTTTAATTGCATGAGAGGCTAGGGCACAAAACATTTTTTTATTTTTAAAATTCGATTTGTGTAAAGCTAATCTATCTTTTAGATATTGTTTGGTTTGACCTATGTATACATTATTACAATTATTGCAAGGAATAGAATATATTATATTGCTTTTAATTAGTTTGTTGATAGGTGATTTGTTTTTTGTTAGTTTATAGCCCTGAGGATGTCTTGAAATAGAGACGAAACGTTGGCAAAAAGGTGATTCCATATATTTACCCTGACCAAACTCCGAGAAAAAGAAAAAGTGTTTGTTAATATTTTGTGGTCAAGAAAACAGTACCGTATATATATATATATATATATATATATATATATATATATTAGTATAATTCCATACATATAATAATTTACATTAGCACAAGATCATGGTTATTAGCACGTCATGACTTCTGTAATATACAATATTCGATACTAAATGAAAATTTTTAATTTATTCGTAAACTTTTTGCTAAATTTGAAACATTTTTTTATCGCTGAAAGTTATATATATATATGTATACATATGTATGCAACAAACCGGGTCCAAATGGATAGATAAAAATTTAATTATATGTAAATTGTATAGGCATAATAATATTATTTACATTTGTTTATGCAATAATAAAGTTATATTATTACATTAGTGTATGTAATTTTAAAAATTTAAATGAATAGTTTAATTATAATTGAATGAAACCAAAAATATTTAATCCTGGATACTTAGTCAATCTAGGTACAAAATACCTTATCTCTAGATTCATACAAGATAAATTGATTACTGATAGCAAGAAAATGCTTAAAACTTTTTTGAAAAGCAGTCGAAGACTTGTGGGATTAATGATTCAACAATAAATCATCAAGATAATATATTCCATTGGTCGACAATGATTGATGCCCCATGATGCTCTTTCTCTACCTTGTTCTCCTGAGGTAGCAAGAAATTCATGTTAATAATACTCCACCACGTCCTTATATTCGTAAAGAACATAAGGAATGTGTATAATAACTTATTACAATGGGGTGAATATCCATTATATATTGTTGTATTCTATAAGAATATGATAATATCTAATGATATCAAAAACAAATTAATAATTATTTTTCATTTTTCTAAGCTATCTGTAATTAACTGGTGTATTTAAAAACTCTGGTAAAAATTGTCAATTACTTACTGTAAGAACAAAAATGATATATTTACAAAATTAAATAATATTTAATTTTTTTTTACTTTTCTGAGTAAACGAAGTTATAGTGACAGTTTCAAAGATAAAAAGTATTACTGAAGGAATGTAATACCTTAAACTATTACATCAATTAAAACAAGTAATACATGTAATAGATTATTTATTAATCAGATTAGATATAGATTAATTAGATAATAATCCATTGTAATAAGTCATTATACACATTAGTTATGTTCTTTACGAATATAAGGAAGTAGAGTATTATTAACATGAATTTATTAGTAATAATTAATATATTAAATTAATAGGTATTAAATTAATAGATTTCATAGCTTAAACAATTACATCTATGAAAATATACTGAAAGTAGACATTTTAAATAGATACGAACCGAAAAATAATAAATAAGCTAATTAGTCATTAGTTAGAATATTATATTAAAATAATAATGTAAACAAAATTAAAGTTTATCAGGACTTGGTCAGTTCTTCAGGTTATATATATATATATATATATATATATATATATCAAGATTTCACTTAAACACGTGAAATAACAGTCATGATCAAATCACTTGTTACTAGATGACTACTAGTTACGGTTGAAAGATTTTAGTCTTTTTCCCTTTTCATTTTGTGGTTTAATTATTTTCATTGATATATACTATATATATATATATATATATATATATATATATATAAGACTTTTTGCTTGTACTTTGAGCAGTGTACTCCCCCCCCCCCCCCCCCCCCCCCCTAATGAGGACTAAAACTATTATTACTTCTTTTGTCACATTAGCTAGTTCAATACTAGGTCACAAATGCATCTAGCTCTTTTAAGAGAAGTTATTTTTGAAAGATGTCTGTTTATTTTAAACGTCTACTGGAGTATTTTTTTTATTATTTTAATTCTGAACTGCACTCATGTTGTTGCTCATCTATTTTTTACATGTTTTTAAAATATTATTAATAGGCGCTAGTTTCATATAATATTACTGAATAAATAACATCATATTAATCAAACGATTTCACAAATTGATTATATTTCTTTTAACAATACTTATTTGAAGAAAGTTCATTAAAGTAAGAATGAATTTTAAGAAATCCCAATTAAATGATTCTTACGATTGACTTGTCAAATCACTTTGTACAAAGGGAGTGAAATTGGACCAGACAAAAGAATTCCATTTAAATTCCAATCCTGCAGGTAGACTTGGCGGATTGAATTAAGACCTTAATCTTTATGCTTGCCTGTGGTTGGGTAGTACTTATCAGACTATTCAACGCCTTTCTCAAGTAGAACAAAAGTAGTTCTAAAAGACCTTTCTACTAAAATACCAAAGTAGAACACTCAGAGGCATTCAAAAGCGTGCAGTCTCTTTAGACGAATGGCTACATTTGTAAAAGAAATATGTGTCACATACATTGTCCAAGGCCACAGAAAACAATGTTAAGTGTTAAAACAGATTGCTTGGTAGAACATGGAAGCTAAACCTCAAATCTAAATTTGGCTCTACTAAACTACTATTATTACTGTAACAAACAAATGGTATCATATGTATATGTAGTAAAATAAGCAAATATTACCAAAATTGCCCAAAATAAACTACAATGACAAGCGTATTGACATAAAAAATGACCATCTTCTCTAATTTTCGTTTAGATAAGATGTTATAAATCTCTCTCCCTTAGGTAATTTTATTAAGATATGGAAATTTGAAGTGCAAGAACTATAAGGAAAGAAGTTCAATAAGCGCAAGTAATGCACATAGTGCAAAGTGCAATAAATGCTTGTTTGCTTACTTCTTGCAATTCTTGCAGTTTTTCTAAAATTCTTTCACTTCTTGCAATTTTTGTAATGCTAACATTTTTCATATTTTTCAATTCTTGTTTTTTTCTTATTTTGTATTTTTATCATTCAAAACATCACGACTTTTAAAAAAATCAAATTTTATATCGTAATGGCACTTGATAGTCTTGTTCTTGTTAAACAATCTTATTATAAGTATTTGTATAATTTTGAAACATATAAGTACATTATTGTTTGTTTCATCCAAAACTGGTATTAATTAGAATTCTGCTCTTTTAGTTTTTCTATAAACTGTATATTCCATATTTGAAATGTGAATCTTCATTAAACAAATTTTATAAGTCTACAATGGTGGAAAAGGAAATATTACACTAAAAATGACAACTATGAACATCTATCTGTTTTAGATTAAAAGAGATTGTTTTTGAACATGAATTCCATTTTGTTGGAACTGACAAAATGGATAAAGTAAATGACCACATTAGAGTAAATGAAGCCATTAGACTGATTGTCTGCAAGGTTGTTAATAATTTTACCACAAAGCTTAACAGTAATTTTCAAAACTACAATCATTTTGGTTGTTCTGTATATCAATTTTTGTAATTGATTTCATTTAACTGAAAGGGGGGAGGGCTATTTTAGTGAAATGTTGTTCTGCTATAGAAAGCAGTTCTTCTTATGGAATGCGTCAATTCAAATTCCTATCTTGTAAGCTTTTGTTTTAAAAGTTTAATCCGAGGGCTTTCTCAATGTACTTAACTAAAGCTCCAGTAAACCTTGATTCTTTCAACTTCAATTCTACTTGGTCGAAATTAAAGTATAATGCCTTTTGATGTCCTCCAATTTTCTTGCACTCGTAGTTATTTGCCAAGATATGATTACAAAAATGAAGGATGCTCCAAGTTTTTTAACTCTCAAACTGAAATTGCATTCCCATTAAAAAATTCGAGATGACCATACACTCAAGTTAACTATAAACAAACATAATATCATCCTTGTAGGCAATTAATTGTGATTTCATTACATTTTAATGTGGTTATGGATTATAAAAATATCAAACTCATAAAAATCAATTTATTGAGTTTATTTGTTTTGATGTGGTTATATTTATTTTATGAGTTATAACATACTTGAAATCATTAATTTAACAATATCTCATAGCTGTTATTATTATCAAACTAAGGGTCTGAGTCTCTTCGGACTCATGAGAACCGCGACCATATTTTCCCTGTTCTCCCTTCCTCTGCAGTAAAAACAACATTAGATTTTAAGTACATAATTGAACTTTGTAATTGTTAATGCAGAAGTATCTCTCACTTTTATTGATTTGACGCATAATTTTCAAAAGTCTTTAACATCTTAGACTCGACTGCATTTCGTACATATAGAATGTGTTCAAAGATTCCCACCTCAATCAGAAAGAGTTTAAGAGTCTCCATTGTTCTTATGATGTTAATTGCAGCTTATATGAGTCGGGGTTAAAAGTACAATGCTCATTCAGTTCTGTGGAAATGCAGGATCTTCTATTTTATTAGAAATTCTTGAATGGATTGAACATTCAATATAAGGGCATTACTTTGTCTTATACATCTAGATAGTACTTTCCTTGACGTAATGTCAGACATTCCCTGGTTTATGAAAAATATACAGGTATATTTGTATAAAATGTGTACTTTACATTGTTAACAACGCGATTTTTGGCTGTTACACTCACGTCCAGATAACAAACTGCTTGCTCAGGGAAGGAAGCACGGTCGCTCATACAGCCCTAGGCCTCTTTCGCTAGAGGGAGGTATTTCTTATTCTTATCTTACTTCTACTGTGCTAGAAAAGATACATTTATGGATCCATAATGGCATAATAATATACTCAAAATTATGATATCAAGTTATGTTAAAAATTTTTTTGTTCTGTGCTTGACTTTTTTTTAATAGAATAATAAAACAATGACTAAAATTTTTCTGTACTAGCACACTCACAATTTTGTAAATAAAAACTTCCACTGAACAAAGGAGAAACGAACTTGAATAATATACGTTAATTTGTTTCTACCCATTGTATACATTAATTTGTTGATATCTACGTTATTTTGCAGATGTGCTTCTTAGGCCATTCTTTTTTTTCTCCTTATGAGGTTTCAAACAAAAAAAATGATTATAAATCTGGTTTCTGTTTATAATATGTTAATCTTCAATTTATTTCTGAAATTTTTACGTCTGATCAAGATTGTTTTTTTATTTTTCATTGAAGTGCTATGTATATATTTACACTAGTAACCTTTGAATTTATGTCAATCTTGATAACACAAATAATGTACTAGTCCTTTAAATTCAATGTGATTTCAGTTAGTGCGAATACTGCCATGAAATACAACAAATTGAATAGTTTGAATCACTTTTTTAAAATTAGGATCTTTCACCTTTACACGCCAAATGTTTAATAATAGGTAACAGTATTGTCTGGATCTAATACTATTCTTACAAAGTGAATTCTGGTAGATAAAATATTATTCCATTAATTATATGACTTTTATAATATTATAGAATTTTATTTATAATTATAATAAATTATTAAAAATCGAAAAAAGGAACTGAAAAATGAATGTTGTAGAAAAAAGTTAAATTGTTCAACAGTAATTGTAACTTCTGTGAAAATTATTTCTTTAATTCCTGAGTGGTTGTCTGAGAAAGATAAATGGGAGAAAAGGACGTTCAAGTGGCATTTATACTGAGTTACTGCTCCTCTGCCTTCCTGAAGAGCCTCTGATTGAGGAGTGTTCTAAGAATTTCAAGATGAAAATGCCTTTGACCACTCATTGTTCCATCAGGTTTCGATGTTTCCTTTATAAAGCTCATGAAGAGTTTAAGACTCCTTTATTCAATACTCGTACTTAATTCACAATAACATTCAATTCCAACTTGTTTATTCAATGACTATTTCATAGCACTGTGTGTGTGTGACTCTGCTATCCTTAGCACATCACTGTCAGGATGGAGGAAAGTAAAGAAGAGAAATTTAGTAAATTTGTAAAATGTGTTCAGAAAGGCTGACTTATGCAAGCAAATTATTAAGGAAGAAAAATTAAAATAATTTAAATAAAAATTATTTCAGTCTTCCTATTTCAACAAATAAGTAAAGGCAACCACTTTAATCAATTATTGATTGAAATTTGGCTTACCGATGTATACAAAATATGACAAACATACTTTGAGTTGTTTTGAGTTGATATCAGAGTGGGTACCAAAACTCAGATCTATTAGTCCAGGCAAGTACATAAGTCACTGGCTTACCCATAACCATTATTTTATAATCTTATAAAGAAAGTTAAAATAATTCTTGCTATTTACTAAGGTGATTAAAATGTTATGAATATCGTAAGAATTTTCGTAAGATTCTTCTTTTTACGATATTTAAGTTCATTATACAATTAAATACAACATAAACTTACATTTAGATCGCTAAATCCATTCTTAAAACTGTTTCAACTATTTATCTACCACAAACTAACAAAACGTAAAAAGTTAAATCTTTTACCTTCTTACCAGAAAAATAAATCGTGGGTTATTAATCATAACATTACTGTTGTGACAGTTTATCAGAAATTATACATATATTGTATGAGTACATTGCAACGAGGGCAATGCCAGTGAAAAAAGTGGTTTACAGACCACTGATTGTTGAGTAACATCACATTTACCTACGTCTTTGAGGGTTTTCTTTTTGTCTAATCATTATTCACGATCTAAAAGGTACTCTAAAATTACATTACAATATTAAAATCTAATTGCTAATTGTAAATAATATATATGTATGTTGCTTTTTGTTAAGACATACTAGTTTATGCACATCAATTGATAAATCTATACCTTTATTAATTAAATTGCAAATAATTATTGTTGTTATTAATACATATTGCTTTTTGTTTAGCAATCCCTACTAACTGAGCTTCGTGAATTAGTAGAAGTGGAAGATAGGTCAAGATACGATGAGCTTGTGTACAGGAGAGATCAATACAATAGGGTAAGTACCGACATCACGCACTAGCCGTAAATAAAAGTGTAGTTACAGTTATGAAAACAGCATATTATAAGCAATCTCATTATATGCGATCAGGCAATGGGAAAAAACATTGGATAAATGAACAAAGGGATCCCACTGAAATATGTTTGTTATTAGCAATATTACTCAAAATTATCAATATTTTTATTGAGTTAGAATGAGTAATTATTTAAATACAGTTAGAGGGGTTCAAAGTCACAAAAAGAGAACATCACCTACTCTAAACCAAATCTTCCTGAGCTTTTAATACAAAATAGAAATCTTTCCACTGAACAACTTTAAACTTTTAACACCTTGATGTCTCTTTCATCTAATATTTGTGGTATAAGTGGGCTGTATGCTAGATAGCTTCTTGAAAAAGAAAAGATAGTGCATGTGTCAACTTTAATGGTTAAAATAAATATTTCAAAATCTATAATTGCTTTCTAATATAGATATTGATAAGATAGAACTTGCTTTTGCAGATTAAAGAACAGTTCGATTTGCAATAAAACCCATCTAAATGTGTTTCGTTGAAGCTTGTTTAACGTATATAACACAGAATTTGAGTCATGTAGTTTTAAATATTGATTAGTAAGAAAACGATTCCAAACTTTAGTAAAAATACACTGACTACAGTGGATTTCATATGAAATAACAACCAGGCGGTGACAAAGTGAAGTATATGATCATACGATAATTGGTAGATATACGGATTCATGTATGTAATAAATCATATATATTCATAATTCTTATATATTGATAATGATGCAATCAATGAAGTACAAACCACAAGGAAAAAGAAAAACAAAAGAAATAAATGTTCTGAGATCTTTTACTTTATGTCATCAGTGCATTTATTTCTTTTGTTTTTCTTTTTCCTTGTGGTTTAGGCTTCATTCATAATTTATATAACTAATTACTCATTAACAATGACAGATATAAAATATAGTAGATCATGCACATTTTCTACTTTAACTTTCTACTTTAAAGTGGATGTTTTAATCTTTTTTGATGTTTGACTTGATAGGTTTAGGTCTAGATTTTAGAACTATTGTACGAATAGTGATGGTGACCTGCAAGCAGCTACATATAACACTAAATATAACTTTTCAACAATAAAAAGACAAACTTTTGAATAATCTTCAACTTACACATTGAAAAGATATTCATTTGTAATCTAAAAATAGGCTTTGTGCAAGACTGGTACTTAAAGAAGTTGGAAAAATATGAATTAGAAAGAGAAGCCAAAGAAAGGAAGAACTAAATGTAGTGAATTGTATAATAGTTATATGCTTGAAGAAATGTTATGTATTAAAAAAAAATAATTAAATAACTCTTTTAGAGAAAAGTAAAGGTATTCAAGACGTCAGCGACTTTTAAAACCTTTCATTTATATTCTTTAATTGACTAAAAATAAAAGAAGATACTTGAAATCATAATCATTATTTTTATTAATAATGACCTGAACATAAATAATTTTTTTAGCGGGTTTATCGTAGACTGTTTCACCCTGTTATGTTGTTTAGATCATACCGAACCAATTCCATGAGTTCATATACATAGTAAGTTATTTAATTAAATCAAAATCACAAGCTAAACCAACAGACCCCACCAGTCAGCTGACAATGGAGAGGGGGGTTCCAACTTATATGAATTGTTTCATTAGGTGTTATTGATGCACCGATTAGTGTGATGTTATTAAAGCCACTTAATTATGCGTGTGTTATGTTTGATACAATTCCTTGAAGTGTTGTACATTGTTTTTAAATATCATTTCTAAAATTGTTGAGGGAGTTTTGTTTGGGAATTAGAATTATTACTCCAGTTGGCTAACATATTTGTAGGTAACTGTTTTAAAAATAACACATAAAGGAAATTGTATTCCAATATAGTAAAACGTTGTCAATAATTGCATCATGCAAACTTTTTAGTCCTGAAATTATTCCTTTTTAGACATTATAAAAGAAAACTATATTGAGTAGATATGCGTAATTTAAACATGTTTTTAAAACAATTTAGTGATTCTTATTTTGCATGCAAGTTTTTAGTTGAACCCTACCCATTAAAGTGAATTTAAAAATGTCTATTGTGATTTTTTTCTTTTAAATATTTCGATAGAAGGCAGCATATAACAAGATTACTTTGGATATAACAAATTTTCTGAATGTAATATGTGTATTTATAACTTTTCATACAATGAGGTAAAGATATGCAAAAATAGAAGTAGCAACGAACTACTTTATTCTATTTTTAATTTTTATTATCTTCCTTCTTATCCATTAGGGTAAAAACCAAAGAGGATTCATTACAACTGATTGAATCATCATTATTTTTATTGGTAGAAAATGTATAGTTCATAAAAGAAAATTGTAAGACTGGGATAACAAGTTTAAGAGTGGGATTTCACCCAAGTGGAGTGAGAGACTTAAAAGCTTGTAGAGAAAGGCGAGAGTGAGGGCTCAGAGTGCAGCGTTATCCTTAAGTAACTTTGTTTACGTTGCAGAGATACCCGCAGTGCTGTGATAACGATCTGATGATGACAATGCAGCAAGTTCCCTGCCATGTAAGTAGCACTCACTGCTTACCCTCTCCCCAAACATGTCCATTCTGCACGTGCCTGAGCATGATGCCTGTGCCAGCATTGCCCGGCTTGCTCCGTCGCTGCAATCACCACTGAACGCTTTAGTGCACCACAGTGCTCCTGTGTCACCGTCAAAACCCTCTTCTATCAAAATCGTCTTATCAAACTACTTTCACTTATTTTATTTAAAAACTATCTGCATTCCTAATGCACTAATTAACAACAAAATTTAAACTTGCTGGAAATTGCTTCTTGACTCTATTCCCTCTCCTTCACTCTTCTCCCTCTTTTTTCAGCTGCACTAAATTCGAAATTTTTTTAAAAAAATAATTGAACTGTTTGAGTTTTGTTTGGAATCGTTGCATAATAAACCTTCAATACTTTATAGTGAACCTTTAGAAAACATTTAGATAAACTGGTAACTAGAAAGGTTACTATATTTGCTAATGCACATATTTAACTACTAGAAGGAATAGTACAATGTTTACTGTTTCTCTTTTCCTCTTATATTCTTTTCGTAATTTTTGAATGCAAGTTTGAGTAAGCTTTAAGTAGATTTCTTTAAAAAAAAAACAAAAAAAATCTTCGCATATTAAACACATTTACGTTGCTTCAACCAGTAATCCATTTTTATTTTTTCTCAAAAAATAATTTGAATTTTTTTTTCTCTTAAGCACATTAATTAATGAAATCATTACAACTTTAAAACATCACTGAATATTAGCACGCCAAGCACAACATCTTGTCAAATAATACGCCAGATATGTTTTTTGTTTTGAAATGCTTGACATTATTGAATATCCACTGACTGACTTGTACCTTTTAAGTAAATAATCAGCTTTGTAGAGTAATACGTAATTTTAGTATATATTTTATACTATAAAAGATTATAAAACAAGAAACCAGCAATCCATTTTTCAATATTTTGGTCTTATCGGACAAAAATAAAACAAGTAAAACTGAATGTACTGTACAAACTTTTACTTTTAATCATAATTTTCTTTTGAACTATTCAACTTTCAATATATAAAATTCTACAATGAAATAATGTATACTGCATCTACATATAACGAAATTTCACAACAAACACGTGGAATAAAAATCAACATCTAAACCACAGTAAGAAATTCAATAATGGGACTAAGATTTTTCATCCAAAATAACTGGTCCTCGTCAGTCTCACTTAAACTGTCAAGTCATTATATATATATATATATATATATATATATATATATGAAAAAACTGTTCAAGAAGGATAACACGTCAAATTACACAAAAATAAGGCTGTGTCATTAGGAGTACATGTGGCTTGCCGAGTTTCCAATATGTATTTTGTTATAAACTAGAATATAGAACATTATGCTAATTTTTTTATCCAAAAAATAGCTGCCAGAAATAAATATAAATAAATAAACTTCAATATTCAATTATAAAATGGGACTATGAACATTTGTCATAGTGATGACTTCCTTGATTATAAAGTCATATTTGTATTGTCACACTTCTGCGTCTATATATCTACTTCTAAAGTCTGTTAAACTTTTGAAGGGATCTGATAGTATAGGTAGTATAGCTTTTCTAGATATTGACCAACGTACCTATAACGTCCCTCTTCACCAAATGCCAGTTGATATGGCAATGAAAATTATTTAGAATGGAGTTTACCCGAAGAAAACCTGCCTAAAAATGGCATTCCAAGGTCCAGCCTAAAATCACAGGAGTACCAAAGAGTTTGCTTTTATTTTACATGATGGCTGCATGTACCAGCAAGTGGAAGTTGTTGCCATGGGTTCACCCTTGTACGTCTTTCTCTCCCAATTCTTCATGGATAGCGTGGAATGAAATGTCTTTGGTGAGTTACAAAATGCCTACCATCTAAAGAAAATATATTGCAGATATTTTTGTTTCAACCCTAGATGTCAATAAAATTGAAACCTCTAAAGAGCATCTGGAGATACATCAGACCTCAGATTAACGGTTGAGAAGAGTGCAGGTAGTCAGTTAGCTTTCCTTGGTGTTCTGCCCCGATCAGTGTCTAGTGGCTTCAATATGACAGTTTATTGCAAATCCATCAACCCCATGGCTGAATGAGAGAAGCGAATACCATTCACGTGATAAGAGCTTTACACAGTACAGTAAATGATCAAGAGTTGGAGAGATTCTCCTAAGTACTGGAGCAATGGATACTTTAACAATGAAATGAAGAAGACCATCGACTTATCTTTAGACAGATGGTATAGTCCAACAGAAGACAAAGGTTACCAGCAGGATGATATGCTCGTTTGTTCACAGAGCGAATTTGAACCGCTAGTATAAGAATTTTCTCCTCAAGACGAATTACCCGAAAATTTGAGTCTGTAAGTGTGTTTCCTTACTCTGTGTGATACTCTTCTTGAATTTTGGACTCGTGTATATATATATGTCTCATGCGAGTAACTACTTATTAAAATATCTCTTCTATTATAGAATGTATACTGTGTTTTATACCATAAATTTTATTTCACATGTTTGCTATGGAATCTTTTTATATATATATATATATATATACATTTCACTTGATAAACGGAAAGACAATCCAAACTGGACACAATAACAGTTCAAAATTGAAGATAGGTAGTACAGAAAGTAAAAGAAACACACTTACAGACTCAAATTTTCGAGTAATCTGTCTTCAGTTTCATATATTGTATTAGTAGTAATATATGACCCAATATATTTTCATATATTGGGTTATATAGTAACCCAAGAGTTACTAGCCGTTGCGTCTGCAATGTGCTTGGTCTCCCTTTCTCTTTTCTCCTGAAGACAAATTATCCGAAAATTTGAGTCTGTAAGTGTGTTTCTTTTACTTTCTGTGCTACCTATTTTCAATTTTGAACATATATATATATATATATATATATATATATTGTAATATAATATAAGCGTTAAGAAATGCCAAGGCATTATTGATAGATTCTTTCCTAGTTTTGATTTTTATTTTTTTTAAGTTCAAATTTTTATTGTTTAAGCTTATATAAGTGAATTAACTCCTAAAATACTATTTAGGAAAAAACTATTTCTTAAAGAAGGTATAATAAAAACACTGAAAAATCAGAAAAACAATGAAAAATCGGTTTTACACCGATAGTTTTCATTGATTAAAAATATATTTTAAAGTGAGAGTAAATGTTTGTATAAAGACATTTGAATAGTTTTCACTGACGAGACGTAAATAAATAAAATGATGGCAGTAAATGATAAAGCATTAGCCTGGCATTCAATCCACCAGATGATCATTTACATGCTAGCCTGGACAGCGTGGCACACTACAACTTTCAGCACAGATCAAACCTTCCTTTTCCATCAACATTTTAAAAGGCTTTGTACTAAATTTATTTTAGCTGAACTTTGCTACATTAAGTTCTTTTAGAGATAAATATTACAAAACTTTTAAAAATATATCATTAACATATAATTCCTGGAAGTTTAAAATATTCCAACTAAATCTAAATAGCATTATTAAATATTTGTTAATCTCCACTGACTTAACACCTTTTATATCTAAATTTACAATTTTAATTATACTGAAATTTAATATACAAAATACATTTTGTTTGTTTGTTTTATTCATTAATGACATATTTTCTTACTTGTTGAAATAGTAAATATAAATAGAGATGTTGTTTTTCATAAGTTGTTATGAATTAGTACTGATTTGAACAAAGTAAGACTACTTCTTTCAGTCATATTTATCAACTAATATTTTTTACAAATTTCTTCATAATATGTCAGTTATAAAAAACTGTTGGATTAGATGATAACAGAGATAAAGTGGCTTTTCGACATAGAGATGCTACATTGATTTGTTAATTTAGTGTTAGAAAGTCCCGTACTCTTTGTTCCTCTCCTTTGATGGCTTGCCAAGCTGTGGCTGATGGTGCTATCGAGTTGAGCAAGCTGATTTGAATAGGAAAAAGTGTCTAGTATGAAATTTTTAGCATTCTTTGTCAAATCTAGAATACAATGGTTTTATATTAAAATATATACATAGTGGTTACTTTTACGTATTGGGATCATCAGATGATGAAAGATTTTTTTTTTTTTGATAAATAGAATTTTAGGTTGGATTGATTTTGAAAGATCTTAGATGTAGGGATTGTAACACAAGTTTATTAGATTTTTTTTTTTTGTAGACTCACAAAGCTGTGTGCCATAGGCTAGTGAGGTTTGGACCTTGTGTTGTACATGTAGTCTGTCAGTTTTTCCATGTTTCCTCTAGAAGTCTTGTCAGGAGTTTCCTTTGCCTGTTTCTCTCTGCACGATTCACTTCTGTGCGGGGATTTCAAGCCACATGAATATCAAAGAGTAGCTCATGCAAGCACAAGTTATATACCAAAATGAGTCAATTACTCTGGATTAGTATTGTCTATCTCTGAATACATCAAAATATATAAAATCTAAAAGTTGTACATCAATATAAAGTATATGAAATAGACTGTACTAGAATGAAAAATCCCTGACAAGAAATCTCATTTAAAACTAAATGGGTAATAAATCATTGCTGATCTATGAATCAAAGTTTTAAAAAAAAGTATACGTTTTTTTTATAAAGTATTTTGTTCAAAGTTATTATTTTACCGTGTATATAACAATATACTCGTTTGGAAGAACCAATTTGAAAAGTGCCTTTTTTTAGATGACCGGAATAAAATAACAGATGATAATAAATCTAAGGAGTTAATAAGTATACTGAGTACTAGATCTAGTAGGCTTATAGCCAATCAATATCGTTGAGAAAATTTATTTATAGTCATGCATTGTAGAGAGTGACAATGAATACTATTTATATAACTCAATATAAAAAGAGAAAACATAGTGGACGACCTGATATATATATATATATATATATATATATATATATATATATATCAGTGATCCAACAACAATATAAAATGGTAAAAAAAAGACTAAAACCTTTCAACCGTAACAAGCTGTCATCGTCAGAGTCAAAAACAAACTGACTGCAAGATCTTAGGAAGATCTTAGTCTTTTTTTCTCATTTCTTATTGTGGTTTGAAAATTAATTGTTATTTTACGTATTTATGTGAAATCTTGTATATATATATATATGACACAGTATACTAAACCAACAAAAGACAGCCCTCCCAGTTCAGAAAAAGTGTTTCAAATGCCTCAGAATAGAAATAAATGAGAAACGTGCTCTGGTCTGAAAGACAAGTTGCTTTTATAAGACACCACTAATGCGTTATTAAGCTCACAGTAGTGATCAGATAAGTTAGAGAGAACAACAGTTATCCTGGTGTCACAGAGTGTTGTCCTTATAGTTTACATTGCACACCTAAAGAAACCTGAACTGCCGGTATTTCCCAATGCACTCGATATTCTTACATATTGTAAGGCTAGATATATATATAAATTTGATGAAAATGCGATCACAAACGGATAAATAAAGTTACATGTAGAGAAAGAAACACAGAGAAATTAAAAACACACAATTACAGTCTCTAATTTTTGGTTTGAACCGTCTGCAGGAGAGAAGGTTCTCTCTCCCTCTCTTATCTCTCTCTCTCTCTCTCTCTCTCTCTCTCTATATATATATATATATATATATATATATATATATATATATATATATATACTGATGTAGCTTCTCGACCACTGATTTATCCAGATTCAGAGCAAGGGTTCTCGAGGATTTTGGTCAATAAAAAATTCAGCTAGTTAATATCTGCCGACGTTTCGCCAAAGGTTGTTTGGCATTATCAAGGCTAAAAAACAATTTATTGAAACGACATAAGTAAAGCAAAAACCAATTCTTCTACGGTATACCAATTAACATAAAACCAAAAAGGACAAAACAAAAAATTCATAAGCAGGAGAACAACAAAAACCACGAATACCTCCATACAGGGCATTCAAGCAAAACAAAACAGACAGTAACAGAGACAGTACGTCAGAAAATTACAAAAAACAATAACAAACGAAAGATCAAACATTTAAAATACATTCAGGGGAATAAAACCAAAAACTAACAGCATTATTACCTTTTTTGTGAGGAAAACCCTATTTACATCAGCATCCTACGGGAATAACAAATGTAATGGAAGGTAATATAACCATCAACATAGGAAAAACAATCTATTCCTCCAATATCAACCTAACAATTGTTCTATCGAACAAACCACAAAAAAACAAAAAGCTAATTAAGGAGATTAGAATAAATTAAACTAAGACTAGATATATCAGATCTCTTATTACAGGCAGTTGGTGTATTCATGATATTTATCATTTCTTTCAAATTTCTCTTTTTAGTGTGTTTTTCATATTCAAGAATTTTGGTCTCGTGAAACGCAAACGAATGTCCCTTAGTACATGCGTGATTTGCTAGAGCACAAACTGTTTTTTTATGTTTTATATCATTTTGGTGTTGTGTGATCCTATTTTTCAAATATTGACTCGTTTGTCCAATATATAAAACTTCACAATCTGTACATTTCACCGAGTAGACGACATTACTATTACTCATGTAAGGAACAGGACTCTTTAATTTGGAAAATATTCTATTGTTGAGAGTGTTTAGATTTTTTTGAGCTAACTTGCAGTCTATTTTATTAGTTAAAGCTTTTTTTAATAGTTCAGATAAACCTCTGATGAGCACCTGAGTGATAATATTTATCACAATAAAAATATTGCAACAGTCAGACGGATTCTTAAACTCAACAACTTTCCTAATAAGGTTATAGATAACATAATACGTACAACAAGTAATATAGCAACATCCAGAAAACGGAAATTAATATTATGCAGCCATCCAACAAGTATAAGAGTTTAGTGTACATCAGAGGTTTATCTGAACTATTAAAAAAAGCTTTAACTAATAAAATAGACTGCAAGTTAGCTCAAAAAAATCTAAACACTCTCAACAATAGAATATTTTCCAAATTAAAGAGTCCTGTTCCTTACATGAGTAATAGTAATGTCGTCTACTCGGTGAAATGTACAGATTGTGAAGTTTTATATATTGGACAAACGAGTCAATATTTGAAAAATAGGATCACACAACACCAAAATGATATAAAACATAAAAAAACAGTTTGTGCTCTAGCAAATCACGCATGTACTAAGGGACATTCGTTTGCGTTTCACGAGACCAAAATTCTTGAATATGAAAAACACACTAAAAAGAGAAATTTGAAAGAAATGATAAATATCATGAATACACCAACTGCCTGTAATAAGAGATCTGATATATCTAGTCTTAGTTTAATTTATTCTAATCTCCTTAATTAGCTTTTTGTTTTTTTGTGGTTTGTTCGATAGAACAATTGTTAGGTTGATATTGGAGGAATAGATTGTTTTTCCTATGTTGATGGTTATATTACCTTCCATTACATTTGTTATTCCCGTAGGATGCTGATGTAAATAGGGTTTTCCTCACAAAAAAGGTAATAATGCTGTTAGTTTTTGGTTTTATTCCCCTGAATGTATTTTAAATGTTTGATCTTTCGTTTGTTATTGTTTTTTGTAATTTTCTGACGTACTGTCTCTGTTACTGTCTGTTTTGTTTTGCTTGAATGCCCTGTATGGAGGTATTCGTGGTTTTTGTTGTTCTCCTGCTTATGAATTTTTTGTTTTGTCCTTTTTGGTTTTATGTTAATTGGTATACCGTAGAAGAATTGGTTTTTGCTTTACTTATGTCGTTTCAATAAATTGTTTTTTAGCCTTGATAATGCCAAACAACCTTTGGCGAAACGTCGGCAGATATTAACTAGCTGAATTTTTATTGACCAAAATCCTCGAGAACCCTTGCTCTGAATCTGTATATATATATATATATATATATATATCAGTTCAAAAATGAGTTGCCGGGACGGTTTCCTGCCGTTGTGTTTCCGGCGTGCTTGGTCGTCCATTCTATTTTCTCCTGAAGACGGATCATCCAAAAATTTGAGTTTGTAAGTGTGTCACTTTCTCTGTGTGTTTCTTTTCTTCATTTTTGAACTGATTTGCGTCCAGTTTGGATCTTTTTTTTTCGACTTTTGAGTGAATATATATATATAATCGAAAATAACACTCTCATTACTTTGTCTACACAGTATAAAAGGTGTCCCGCGGCCTTGACTACCCTGTTGGTTTGCGTGACATTCGCTGGGTCGTAAGTTTAGTCTCCCTCCCTTTGCTCTCCTGAAGACAGTTAAAACAGCAAATTAGGGACTCTAAGCGTACGTTCTTCCTTTCTTTTTCTTTTTTTATGTATTATTTTACTAGTTTTAACAAGTCTACTTTAATAGGGTTTTATTTAAACATACATTTAGGATGTATAACTTGACAAAAGTGCCAATCTTCAAATAGAATTCTTTAAATTTTTTTTGGAGAAATTACCCTTTTGCTAAATTTAATAACTTTTAATGCCGCTGTTTTGTTGTTAGTTAAAACATTTTTGTTTGTCTACATGAACTTTTATTTTTCTATAATACATAACAAATGATACAACAATCAGAACTAAAAACATTCATCAAAATACCCGAAAACATATAAAATATTTTAATTATAAATATTCTATATAGGAGTAATAAACCTTAGAAAATTGGTAAATTTTAAAGAAGAATAAATATTTGGAACATATTTATGTAATGATAAATACTAGTGACAGTTGACACATCTTGGCAATAGGAAATATTTCATATCGTGTGGATATAATTACAAGAACATTATTTAAGAAACTTGAAAAACTCATGAAGAAGCAGGTTTCAGCAAAATATTCTTTTCTATATATATATATATATATATATATATATATATATATATATATATATATATATATATAACAATTAAAATAAGCAGTGACACATAAACTGAAACACAACAAAGACTCACTTTTCAATATTTCGTCCGTAATGGCAGTCGTCCTCAGGAGAAGAAGTGAATTGACGGAGGGACGACAGTCAACTAAAGAACTCACTGGGTGAGGGCTAAAGCAGTGCTGCCGCAAAGGAGACAAATAAAAAAGGAACTAAGAAGTCGAGAGCAAAGAAAAAAAAAATTGTTTTTGAAAAGTAGAAATAAGGTTAAGAAAAGAAAAAATAAAGAAAATATATACAACAATTAAAAAATAAAAATAAAAAAATAAATAAAATAAAATAAAAAAATAATAATAAAAAATAAATAAATAAAAAACTAACGGTTAAATTCAAGCCAGGTTTCGAGCGTCAATTCACTTCTTCTCCTGAGGACGACCGCCATTACGGTCGAAATATTGAAAAGTGAGTCTTTGTTGTGTTTCAGTTTATGTGTCACTGCTTATTTTAATTGTTATCTGTCCTGCCGGACCGTTTTACGTTTTTCATGGTATATATATATATATATATGTATATACGTATATATATGGTCTGCCTGCAGAGTGACTCGTTTCTATCTTCCTGATGACGAGGATATCGAAATATAGTAGTGAGTTTCTGTTTCATTTCTGTGTGTTCTTTGTGGTCTCTTATTAGAAATCAGGTTCATCTTTGATTTTAAAATTGATACATTTTTTCCATCTCTTTTTGTGGATAGATATGTTGTTGTTTATCATAAGCAAGAGTTTTAAACGAAATGTTAAAACTTTGAACTCTTTTAAAAGTCGTTGCATTTCATGAAGTAATTAAGGTTTAAAAGACATTCTGTTGGAGATCAATAAAGTTATAAATAAAGTTTTATTCCTATTGTGAGAGCTGTGACTCAGACCTGTACATATCACAAGGTGGCTATCAAAGTTTTAACCAACTCTTCCCTCCCTCACACTGATAACGTCCTACAGATTAATAATTTTTTTCATTATGAATAATTTAATCTCAGATAAAAAAATCATACCTCTTATTTTTCAAACAAAAACTCAACTGATTAAAACAAAAAATTTCATCATTCTTCATTTATTTTGCAGTTTTATTTACAATATTATTTCTTGGAAGTAGAATGTAATAATTTAATTACGTTATTATTCCAATTAAAATAATAAACATTGTTAATAACTCAGGTAGGATGTACAAGTAAATAGATAAGATGTTTGCTAGCTTTATTTGCTTAAGTTTACCAAATTACTCATTTACATTTAATATAAGTTGGAAATTTTTCGTCATTTTTTTTTATAAAGTTGTTTACACCATTACAACAACTCAAATTCTATATTTAATGAAATATGAAGCAATTAATTGTCAACAAATTATAATTGTAATAATTATTATTCATCATCCAGGTATTGTTATATCCGGTAGAGAAAAACCCCCTTTAAGTATACAAACAAGCAATAAGCTAACAAATCGCTGTAGGAAATGGTATAAAAAAATTTACCGTACTAGTCAAGGGACACCTTATATATATATTATATATATATATATATATATATAAATTTCACATAAACACGAAAAATAACAATCAATGATCAAACCAAAATAAGAAATAAGAAAACAAGACTAAGATATTTCAACCGTAACAAGCGGTCCTCGTCAAGTTGGGTTTTTGACTCTGACAAGGATCGCTTGTTACGGTTGAAAGATCTTAGTCTTGTGGTTTATACTCGTACGTAATAAGATTTCTTATTGTGGTTTGATCATTGAATATATATATATATATATATATATATATATATATATATATATATATATATGGATTAATTTACCACAATGAAACAATGCTCTAAGGCCTTTCGTTAACACATCGTCAGAGAAAAAATTGTTTTCATTGTGGTAAATTAATCCATCTATTATATCAAGTGTTATTTTGATTATATTCATATATATATATATATATATATATACTCTTTATATATGGCGCCAATATTGCTATTATATAGCGCCAATACAATCAGACAATATACTAGTTCAGAACTGTCTACAGAATATACCAATACCAGTGTATTGGCGCCAATACAATCGGCGCCATAAAATACTCTTTATTATATATATATATATATATATATATATAAAGATTTGCAGATATAGCACCAAAAAAAATCACAGAACTCACATCTATCTTCTTGATGACGAGACAATCGAAATATAGTAGTGAGTTTCGATAATTCTTTTAGTGTTTCTTTTCGTGAATCTAGTTTATTCATTGATTTGTTTCATTAAATTTTATATATATATATAAACAAGATTTTACAATTTAATCAACGTATGAGCCACAGCAAAGATAACAGAAAAAAAAAATTCTATGATCTTTGAACCAATATAATGATCTTAGTCTTTTTTATTTTTTTTTTACTGTATTTTAGACTATTATATGCATATATAAATACATATATTATTTCAAGAAAACTGCTCAAGTTAGACCTGACACTTGAAAATTATCAATCAATATTGACAGTCAGTAGAGGAACCAATGGCCGAGGGAAACAATAGAACAATACAAGAGTTGCTATTTTTGAAGCAACTCACAGACCTTTCAATGGGCTCAAAATGTCCTTGAGTTATCATTTATTATTTAGAAGCAAAAATAATTCATAATAATGCTTCTGTGACATTTATAATACGTTTTAGGAAATATAATTCTTTTGATATACCAAAAAGAGGGACTGTTTTACTAAATGGGCAAATAGATATCCTTTTGAGAAATATCTAAGAGCCAAAATCATTCAAATTTTATTATTTATTTGATCATCTTCATAAATAAGTATCACTTAATTTTCAATAATTTATTACTGAACTATTTGCATAATATCCCAAGCATGTTTATACTGTATTTACTCATAAGAAATAATGTAAAGTGGATCTTGCTTTGTTAGACTGTAAACTGTAGTTGTCAAGATCTCGATCAACTACAAGATTCTTAGAATAATTCCAGAGTACTTTTCGGCACGAACAAACAAATAAATTATTAATAAAATTTATAATATACTATAAAAAAGTATCTGTAGGAATACTAAAAGGCTCATGTTGTTTTACAAAATAGTTTTTATATTTAAACAACAGTTCCATTACATTAAATTTCCAAAAACATGACATTGTCATGATCTGCCACAAAGTTCTAGTATACTGAAATATCATGGATTGTTCATTGCTTACACAGTATTATATGTATGATTACTATATCGAATGGCATCTTTTCTTAAGGGCCTCCTATTAATAGGGATGGAAAGAAGTACACCTTTGTAATAAATTAAAGTAGACTTATTTCTACTACTCCATTATTTCCAGAACTTATTAATAACATTTATCATGTAATCATCCCTTTGTGAATTCATGTTACTCCCTTTTAATAAAATATCTCATTAGTTATATGATTTTAGTGGTAAAGGAGACCTATTTGAGTGAGTTCGCATAGTCTGCGGAGTTACTCACCTCTTTCTACCTGATGAAAGGGCAGTCTAAATATAGCAGTGCATACGTGTGATCTTTTTTATGTGTGTTCATTCCGCAAATTTAGTTATTAAGTTCGTAAAATAGTTTTATTTAAATGCTATATATATATAATTAAAGTTACAACTAGAGAACACAGAAACCACAAAAAAGAGTACTAACACTTAGGATTCTTAATCATTTGGGTTGTCTTGACATCTTCAGGAGAGGAGAAAAAGAAAAGGAGAAGGAACGAAGGAGCGGAAACGTGAATGTGTCCACCAACCGATAAGAACACCACACAATACTTATATATAGTCTCTAATTTTTGGTTTGAACAGTCTTCAGAAGAGATAAGAGAGGAAAACCAAGCCCACTGGTTCAGAGATGGTTGGAGACCAACAATGTTGCGCCATGCGCGCCCGGTCACAGGGAATAAGGTAGACAAGAAGCAATTTATAGTTAAATATAAATTAACTTTATTTTTTTTTAAAAATAAAAGAAAAAATGAGGGATGAGTAGAGAAATTTATACCTTAGGGCGCGCATGCGGCAATATGTTGGTCTCCAACCGTCTCTGAACCAGTGCGCTTGGTTTCCCTCTCTTATCTCTCCTGCAAACGGTTTTGAACCAAAAATTAGACTGTAAGTGTGTGATTTTAATTTCTCTATGTTTCTTTTTCTACATTGAACCATATTTGTCCATTTCGGATCGTATTTCCATCGAAAAATTATATATATATTTAGGGCTTTTTAACCCTGAAGTTGATGTACAAATACATCGAAACGTTGGCCTAGAAAGGAGTTGAGTTTGTTTTCTTTTATTTGACCTAGCCTTCAATAACAAAAGATACAATATATATATATACAGTCTAGTCGAATATATTCGACAGTCTAGTCAAAGGTTTTATCCGGTTAACATTGTTGTTCCTTTAAATAATGTAAATTTCATTTTCTTAGTTAAAAAATTCTTACTTCTGCCTATGAAAAAAGTTTTAAATAAAACCGAAACGTTAGCAACGAGAGTTTGATTTTTTATCCTCGAAAATTGACCGAACCCCGATTAGAGAACACACCTATATATATATATATATACAATTAAAAGAAACGGTCCAGCGGACTTTTTTAAAATAAAATAAATTCAAAACCGCCCCGTCTTCCTGCGGGACTCTTCGCTTTTCGCTCTTCACACCTCCTGATGACGACGATGGTCGAAATATCGATGTGAGTTATGTCTGTGTCTTTCTGTGTGTTTCCTTCGTTTTGAATTTATTTTATTTTATATATATATATAATATATATATATATATATACATATATATATCATATATATGTAATCATATAGTATAGTAATATATATGTAATCATATAGTATAGTAATATATATATATATAAAATATATATATAAAACAACATTTACATAAACACATGAAATAACAATCAATGATCAAATCACAATATGAAATGAAAAAAAAAACTAAGATCTTTCAACTGCAACAAGTGGTCTTCGTCAAAGACTTGTGTCAGTTGGATTTAAGTTATACGGTTGTAAGTTATACGGTCTTAGTCTCTTTTTTTCTATTTCATATTGTGGTTTGATCGTTGATATATATAAAGATTTCACATAAACACGTGAAACAAGACGAAGGGTTTTGACTCTGACGAAGATTGCTTGTTACAGTTGAAAGATCTTAGTCTTGTTTTCCCATTTCATATTGTGGTTTGATCATATATATGTGATCATATAGTATAGTAATATGTCTATATATTACATATAATATATATATATATATATATATATATATATATTATATATATAATGCAGTCTCCAGTATAAGGCTCTGCATTAGAACCAAACCTCGGTTGCTAGATATTCCACTCACTAATGACATTTGTGTCTATAATTTAATTGTTCACTAATAGTCTTATTAGTCTATGCACTTATTAGTCTTCTGGGCGGTAAATCAGCTCCTGGGCTTAACCTCAATCGTTAATTTTTTTTTATTTTTTATTTTTATTTTTTTATTTTTTTTAAGTTGTTATCAGCTTTTAATTTTATTTTAGTTAAATGTTTTCTTTTTTAATTTTTATTTGGCTTTTATTTCTTTATCTTCCCTGTCTACCTTTCCTCCGAAAGTTGGCTACACTGTTTGAGTGCTTCAGTTCGAACGCCAAGTCAGTCGTTATCAGCCTTTGGAGCGATTCACTTCTTTTCCTGAAGACGAGGACATCGAAATATAGTAGTGAGTTCAGTGGTTTCCTTTCTAAGTGTTCTTTTTTAAATTCTAGTTTAAATATATATAAATATGCACCATTTCTATGGAATATATATACATTTATAGTTATATGTTCTATTTCTTAATATAACTTCATTTTTAAGTTACATCCACTCAAATAGTTCTTCTAACTTTTTTAATTTATTTTAACTTATAAATTTAATTTCTCCTTAATTGCGATTGATTTGTCAGAATTTTTGGACTTTTATAGTTGATATATTGTTACTTTATTTGTTAGAAACTTGTTTCATGATTAATATTTACTGACCGTTTGTATTTTTCGTTTGAATCATTGATGACACTTATCACATAACCACCACTATTGGGATTTTGTACCTTTCACTTGCTTAATTCACTAGGAGAATAAAGATGAACTTGAAACCGGTTAAAGAAGACTTAATCAAGATTTAATGGATATATCTGTTATTGAGTATACCACAATTATTCAAAATACTTAATATCTAGCTCAGGGAGGTGGTTGTCAGAAATACATTGATCTGGTCAGAGAATTGAACGAGCTGATCGGCTAGGTAGTTGTGTGAACGTCGGGTGCGTTGGTTTTGCTGGTCCCAGTGAACTAATTCGCAAGGCAGAGTGAAGGCGGACGAGAGATCGATCCGAATACTTCACAGACTTGTATTTCACCGATTCCCAGTCGACGTTTAGAAAGCCGCCGGTATTATTTTTTTTTTATACATATCCTTCCTAAAACTCAGCAAAGCCAAGGGACAAATACACATTCCTTTTTCATAGCAGTAAACTAAATTTGCAATGTCTCTATTAGGTTAAGTTAGTTTATTTAAAAGATCGAAATGCTTTTCAGCTAAAGACATTTATGATATAAAGTAAATGAATTAAATAAATTTAATAATAAATTGTTATCTAAAATTAATAAGTATTTCAAAATATTTCTGTTTATTATTATATTTTTTTAAAACTTAACAAGTTACATTACGAAATTATGCATTAATAAAAGATACATTTATGTGTATTTAAATGAAAAAGTTACTTATAAACACATATAACATACCAATAAATAAAACATATTTAAAAGAATTAGCAGTGATATATTATAGTTAAAGCAAAATATATTAAAAAAAATGAGGGCTACAAGCCAGCAAAATAAGATTAATATACCTAAGATGAAATGTTGTGAAAACCCTTCAGCCTCACTTGCAAACACTCGACCTTTAGGCACCCTTGACTTAATTGCCTGCTCAAGGTGAATATTGTCGAAATTATAGCCAATACAATAAGGATTAGTAATTAATGAAATATTGATGAAACTCTTTATAAATGAGGTATTAAATTCGGAAAAAACAATTAAACGGATTTTGCAAATAACAACTTATTTTGCAAGGAACAACAGCAACTTAATTAATTATAGGTAAAGTAATTATCAACATTTGTAAAAAATTTTAATTAATACATAAAGTCAGTGGAGAATAACTTGAATTGCTTTAAGTAAAACATCTGAAATTTCTTTATCATTACTATAACATTAAAAAAATTTATATCAGAAATATGAGTACTATTTTGCCATTATCTAAACTTCTACATTATTAAAAAGAAGTTTCAATCATAAAATTTATTTTAAACTCGTAATTTTATTGGCCTTCTATATATAAAGTTACCTCTCGTTGATGGTTTAATAACTAGCTGTCGAGTTAAAAATGATCAACTAGTTCATTGATTTACATGTCACTCATTTTTGCTTACATTCTGATTGCACTAATGCCTATCCCATCCTAGGTAAAATCTAGCTGGAGAGGAGTGCAAAAAGTAGCTGTACGTGTAATTATAAGCAATCACTGACTGTAGCAGAGTCTAGCTACAGTGAAGTAATATCTGTAGTTATAGGTACAGATAGTGAAATATTTCTGTAAGTATACTAAGAACTTTGTTTAGAATCTTATTTCAAAAATACAAAGTGTTAAATAGAATAAATTCGATAATTGGGAGAAGATGAGTTTTTTCTGAAGACCCAAACATGTTGAGATGGTATTTAACATGATATTGAGGAGGAGCAGTCTATGTAGGACCTCACCGCTCTGTAGATAGTAAAGGCGCTCGTATTTATTAGTTTTCAATTGAGATTGCCTCGCATTGTAGAAACACTTGAACTTTTAGCTTTCTTTATTTATATATTAATTTGAAACATGTTGCCCTGGCAAAATTGTTTATGTGATTTGCTTTTAAAGCTGTTTTCTTTCCTTGTTTTGACTGGTGTGTTTGTGACGATGGGTGAGTGTAAGAGAGAGAAGACTGATGTATGTTTAGCCTGTAAGAGAGGGGTGGCGTTGTGGCAAGAGCGAAGACCACCTGAGAACACCCTCCGACGACTCCGGCCTGGGCATGGGACCCCACGACCTCTCGTCCCACACCCAAAGGTAACCATCCCCACCGTCAACTTACAAACCCTTATATTTGCTCTCATTACATTTCATTCCTTAAACATTTATTAAAACTATAAAAAATAAACAAGACAGGAATTATGCGAAACTGTGAATTATATTTAAGTACATAAAAAGTAATAATAGCAATAATTTAACAGCTTATCGTTAATTTTGAAGGACTTATTTTTACAAATTTTATTATAATTTATTAAAGTGGAAAACAGGTATTTTGGTTTATTTTGTCTTATGTAGATAATATTATTGCTTAATTGTAACTTTTATTCTCAATATAAATGAAGTTAATTTATGGGGTTTCTATATATTTATATTTAAAGAAATGTATTCATTGTATGATATACTCAATTATGATTTGTAATTCTACTTCTACTTACATTATTATTGTAAAGTAATCCATTCCATTATTATTGGAAGTTCTATAAAATACTACCCATGATCCTAAAGTGCATAATTTTTCTTTAATTTACCATGCTTGATGTACACAAAGTCATTTTAACT
This sequence comes from Hermatobates lingyangjiaoensis, assembly GCA_026182355.1. Lineage (NCBI taxonomy): Eukaryota > Metazoa > Arthropoda > Insecta > Hemiptera > Hermatobatidae > Hermatobates > Hermatobates lingyangjiaoensis. The sequence continues at coordinate 3,107,232 of JAPFBL010001927.1, forward strand.
TAAAAAAATTATAACTCCGTATGTATTTGCTGTAGAAAGAATCTGTTCAAAGTATTAAAGAAGACAATCTATATTCTCGGATTTTACATGCTTGTCATTATTTAGCAATACGAAGTATAATTTGATATTGCAGTTTGCTGAAAATATTTTGCCAACTGATGTAAAGTAACTAAATTTTTAAAATTGGATTTTTTTGTTTGTGACATTTAGAATAATCTTATAACTAACCAAGTATAGTTTGTCAAAAGATTTGAAAGCTGAAATAACTTTGGTAATGTAGTGTAGGCATTATGTAAGTTGCCAAAGGTTTTCCGTGAACTGCAAAATACTATGATTCTTTATATTTCTAGGAATGGTAGACTTATGATAATTAAAAAAAATACAATAGGAGAATAGAATTGTCTGTTTTTTTAATAATGTTTGCTGATTTGTTCTGTGACAAATATTTACAAAGTTATAACCTTCTTGAGGAGCACACATATTTTTTGGTTACATAGTATAATGGAAAATATTATTGAAAGCAAATTTAGTAAAATAATTTAGCTGGTGACACTAATGCAGATGACGATCTCTATGGAGTGGAATCATTTTAATTTGAAAATATGATTGACTGATTAAAGTTGATTCCTGACATAATAATCCTTCGTTCAATTATTTAGAGGTTAAAGAAACAATGAATCACGTACAGGTGATTTCTATCGTCGTAAAATCTTAGCTGCTATTGATGAATGTTGGTACAATTTTTAAAAGAAAAAAACATCTAAGGAAGACAGAGTGTCAATAGAGATGCTTCATCATCTCAGAGATATTTCCTGGAGTCAACAGAAAACCAAATATTCTATTTGCTACCTCGTTTCCTTTCTTCGCTTTGTTTTCTTTTCTTTTTATTTGTTGATAAAAAAAACTAACACAAAAAATGGATTTAAACTGCACTATCAACAACATATTTATTCAAATATATACTATTAGTATTATTTAAGTAAAATAGTAGTCATGACAATCGATTTGAAATGCTATCATTTCTTAATCTGTTTTAAGATTATCTTACTTAAGATTACTGTCCTTAATGTACTTTAATTTTTTTCTTTAATAATTGATACTCATACATCCTTTATTAATATTGTAATTTACAAACAATCAAAAAGTTATTTTGAATGACGTAATTTTAAATTGATGTAGAAGTTTTTAAAAGACAGTGAAATGCTTTTATTGTACAATTATAACATGTTAGTAGACAAAGGCAAAACAGATGTTTTAATGTTTTAGGCGTATCGATAAGAAAGGTTAGTAACCTCATTCTACATTGGGGGACCTAGGTATTCCATTAATAAATCTGATTATAATAGGGATGAACCTGAGGGACTCCTCAAATGTAATGCTTTCCCTCAATAACTGCTTGAACAGTATGCCCCATTTTATCCATACTATATGCAAAGTTTATGAATTGAATTCCTAATGGTAAACTGCTACGGTCAAACAGTCTGACTATAAGACCATGCTCATTTCATCTTTCTTCCTAGAACCTTCCTGGTGCAATTCATTCATACCTACAAGGACTTTTTCTTATAGATATCAGAAGCAATGAGATTACCAATTAAATCAGAAAACACACTTAGAACTTTATTTACGCAAACTCACTTTAATATTTTGACGAGTCAGAAGTGGACAGGAGTGGACATAAAAAGTGGACTTATATTTATCCAAATATAAGTTAATTTTTGTAAAAATTAACTTCTGTTGTGGACAGAAGTTTTAAACTATAATCCTCTCCTGATGATAATTGGTCAAAATATCGAAATAAATTCCTTTTCAATTTCTAACCTTAACCTCATGATTTTTACAGTCTTTTTGCTAACTTTTCTCAACTTGTAGAAAGGCTTTTGTCAACATATCATAATACTCCCGTCACAATACAGGAATATGTCATTAGAAGAATTACATCTAAATGAAAGAAAAACGGGATCATATTTTAGGTTGAAATTATGGTTATATTATTTCATGTCATATACCGATAGAATCCTGTTAGCCGTACTATGAATCGTCTGGCAATGGTAGTGTAATCATTTGTAATACCAGGTATAGGGTTGCATATTTATTTAGTATAAAGAACCACCATGTACACAATACTTTTTGTTTTTGGTTGAAAATGTTAAATTTTATACCAAAAAACACCATTTATTTTGAAACAAAAAACTGCTGTTAAAAGTTATTGTGTACTAGTGAAAACATATTGTATCTTTTCTTATCGGTAAGAACTTGCTGAAATAGCGAGAATCGTTTAAGGATGTTGACTACGATATGAGTCTAAAAGACTGAAGTGGTGGACTAAAAGTTTTGAAAATGAAAAGCAGGAAATATGGCTGATGAACTTCTTTTTAATAACACTACTGAAATTTTCAAATGTTGATGAACTGATTACTATTGAGTTTTAGCTACTTTAGAACACAAAAACGTTGAAACAGTTTAATTGTACATTGTTGTTTGAAAGGCAGAGTAAAATGTTACCACTGGCGTGTAGTTACTGAAGAAGGATGCAGGATGTATTATGAAATGAAAGAAAATTCAGAGTTGCTGATAAGTAATCGAGGCAAACATCAAACGGGATATTCATGGAAGGTAAATCATGTTGTCTGCTTGATTGTGCTACCAGAAGTTAAATGAAATGAATCCGTCACTACAGTTCAGAATAAAGAACTAACAGTTGATTTGAAAATGCAAGAATGATTATTATAAGAAACACGACAATGCGGAACATATTGAGATAAATATATCCAAATGGATTAATGATGTTCGGATGGTACTTTAACCACAAACATTACCTTGATATGTATCACAGAACATGACACCATAGTACTACATGATTGTATCGATTCAGGATGATCAGTTCCTAAGCATCAGATCACTGTTTCTGATGATAAAACTATTGCTTGTTGAGTAGATTGCTTCAAAAGAAGAATACCTTTAAAAGAAGTCATATAGCATCCAAAACTGGAAAACTATTACAAAGAACGATGCAACATACTTTTAATTATTCATTTTTGAATACGGTTGTAAGAAGAAACAAAAGATAGTACGCATCTTTATATAAAAAATTTGAAAAGGTTAAACTTTTCTAATAACGATGGATCTGTTTTCTTATATGTTAATAATAAATACCCAAATAAAATTTTTGAATGCAATTTTTATATGAAAATAGCTATGAAACTAATTATTGTATCAAAATCAGTCTTGAAATATTACTAAAAATTAACTGAAAGCTTTTTATACAAAGAAAGGTACCATATAAAATTGATGAGTGATTTTGCTTCCATCATTAAGAAGCTTCCAGAAATTGAATAAGTTGAAATTTTGACAAGTTTATTGAGTCGTGTCTTGTGTCCATGATTAAACTTATGAAATTTGAAGAATAAGGTATTCACAGTAATTCTAAACTCTCCTATCTAAATCAGAATCAAGATAAATTAATCCCCTGATACAAATTGTTTCTATGCTTAAAAATGTAACTTTTCAAATGTAAATGAATCAAACTACATGCATATAACATGCAAGTTAAGTTTTAGAAACTAAGCCATTACAGGAGAACATGCATTCAGTTACTTACGAATTCTTTAGAAACTTTAAAAACCTTTTAAAACTTTGTTTCAATTGTTTTCCCGGCATTGCATATTGCATTAGTGATCAATAAATGATAAAATATTTATAGGAAAAAGAAAATTTCTGATTTTTCTTCTATTTCCCTTGATCACGGTCATATTTAAAAGAAGCGGAAGAGTCAAGAATCTTTTTCTTGGTAACTTATTTTTCACAGACTATTTTATTTATTTCCTTGGCTAGTTGGCTGATAGAGAGAAAATATGCTCTTTAATTGTAATTACATTTTTTATTGTTATTAAGTAAGATTTTACTACAGCAAAAAGTAAAATTCATTTTTACTTTTCCCATATATCCTTCGGGAGATGTATAATTTTTCTTCAATCCCCACACCTCTTTATACCTTCAGTGGGTTTAGAAAACTTCGACAATTAGGTTGAGTGGTCCAAACAAATAGCAACAGTAAGTCTGTGGCTTTTGAAGGAATTGAACGATAGAGAGAAAAACTTGTGTTTGACCATTGGGCCTTAGTTCAGACCGACTTAATAAATAATATGTTTCGACATTTTGTCTTTTATGCCATGAGTTGGTCCACAAATATTAATGCTTTCTCAAAGCATTCCTCAGTCACATTCTGTGGACTGTTTTTAATCAGTTCATATTTGTGGTAAAGGAAATGAAATTAACTTTATGGAAGAAATAAAATTTATCAGCATCATGTTGTAATCTTTAGGCTTCTTATTCGTCGTAGTTTGCACTTTTTCTCACATCTACTGAGTAATGTCGTTGCCATGGTGATAACAATGTATATTTAACTTAATGTTCCAAAGTCTATTTACTGATATCACTTTCAAGACCTATTGAGAATAAAAATATATGAACAAATCACACTTATCTATAGTTCTTTAACTGAAATGTTGATTACCAAGCCTCAGTATATGTTATAAGTAGGTATGATTTTTATTTCTCTAAAACATGACTAATTTCCATATTTAGAATGTATTGTATTCTTTTTTTTCAGCTCCTACGATTCAGGAAGTATCAATAGGTATGCCTTGATCAACTGATTTTGAAATGCAGTTTTCCTGCTTTTCTTTTTTACATTGCTTTAAAACAATAACTGGGCAGCATTGCTTGGGAGCATGTTGTTGACATGGGGCAAGTCTCTAGCCATGATAGGCTGATTCGACGTACCTTTGCAAATGACTTGCATTCCGTCTGCAGCGGTCCACATTGTCATCATTTTTATCAATTACTTCCTATTTTTTGACTACTTTTAGCTTATTAATTTGAAATAGGAATGTTCCATATATTGGTTAATTTAGAAGTCTGTATGTAGGATAGACTTCAAGTTGATTTCGTTCCCCAACCTATAACAATGTGATCACGCATGACAGTAATACAATAATAAAACTTTTTATTTGCTACATATCATTATTGCTCTTGCAACTAGTTTAAAGTATCTAAGCCTTAGACTTACATTACTTACTCAATTACTATAACTTATTTCACCAGTTATTGTTGTTTTTCGATTTTTATGTTTTTTTTTCTAATAGTTATAAATTTTGATTCTAATAAAATTTACAATATGATATTTATTACAGGGTTATAGCAAAATTTTTTTCTTAGTCTGAATATAACTTTTGAAATCATATTTACAGTTTTTCTTTATTTTCTGAGTTTTAAATATTATTTCTAAATACCGCTGTATCTTGTATCTTAATTTGAATGAAAGCCTTTCAGTTCTTTAACACCAGTGATTACTCAAATAGCACTGCAAGAGGAGCTTTTACACTCATGTGTAATGCAGAAGTGAGTTTCTTTGTTAGGGTTGGAGTGTGTAAGGTAATTGTTTCCAATCGACATAGCTTGGCAGGCACTGTGTCGCACCATCTCCTCTGATGTTCTTGTGAAGGTCGTTGCAAGGAAATTATAAAGTGAAAACTGATTTACTAAAGAGTCTTCAGAATTATATCTACTGAGACAAAATGAAAGGAATTTAGGTATCATCTATTGCCCCAATAGATATTTCATATACTTACCTTACCCAGTTGTTTTAATCGTACAGAAAGAATAAGTATTTAATTAAATGATATATCATATGAATGATGATGATTATGAATGTATGTCATAGAATATCTATGTCACGTGACATAGAAGCAATAAACTGGTGTTCAAGAAATAAATTTATACGGAGAAAATAAATTTACTTTTAATATATTCATACTTCTAACAAATACCAACTATATAAATTTGAATCCTTATGATGTATGAAATAAAACAACTATGGTTATGGTGAGACTGACGAGTACAACATTACTCTGAAATATTATACTGTACTTTTAATATTGGTTGAATACTAACACTCAATGGTCAGAGTGCTTGGGATCGGTCTCTTGTTTTCTTGATGACGGTTCAACCAAGAATTAAAAATTATGAGTCGTTACTCTACAGTTGTAAATTATACAAAATATTTGGTTAACTATGATTTAATAGGAACTGGTATCTCACTATATTCAGTTTTGGGTATTTTCAAATGTTTAATTTAAAAGTTTCTGGATAGAAAATTTAATTATTTTTTAAAAAAAAACTATGTGACAATAGAAGAAACTTAAGTGTATTCCAAATAAATTAAATAAACATATTTGTAATTTTTACGTCAGTACTAATTTGACATCGAATTGATATCAAATATATCTAATTTGACCTGACATCGAGCAGGCTTGAAATCTACTTCTCTCCTAGAAAAGGCTTACAAAAGATGTTTCTATTCCAATCTGCTGAAGCTAAGCACGTTAACTGTAACAACACAGAGCCCTACTAAATCATCTCAGTCCAAAATAGAGACTGCTCTTATTACCCGTCATAGAGGTGTGTCCGGCCAAACACCCATCTGCTGTGCTAGTTCTAATGTACACCCAATAGACCAAGTTCAGGATAGTCTGTGTTGAGTGCCAACTATTTCAGGAAGGAATATTAATTCCACAGCAATGCATGCCGAACAAGTACTTAGAATTCTGTCTGCGGCCCAGAATGATTCCTAAGGTCGAGGGTTTCCTGTTATTAAATTTTTATTTTTTTGATTGAGCACGAGGAAAGCCTTTAATGAATATATATTATGGGGTTATCAGGGTTGAGCTACAGTCAAAAGCTGAAAAACAAGTTGGATATCTTACTTATGTAGATTTCCAAACTCACAATAAAAGAAACATCAACCTTAATGCAGAATGTATTGAAATATTAGTTTTATTACACTTTTGAATATGAGTTGAATGCTGAAACCAATTGTTATTATCTTAAAAATAATATGAAATATAATAACTAGAAGGAAAGAGGATATAGCAGCTCATACATTTTGAATAGTTTTTCTTAGCTTATATTTTAAACTAATATTGTAATCACTCGTTCTTTGAAGGTGTTACTGATAGATTCACAAATGTTGTCCATGGTTTTCATAAACCAAATATAAATTTACTTTTGGCTATATTTGACATGGTAGGTCCATTAGCCTATAATAAATGAAATTTTGTTTATTTGACAGTCAAGCTATCATCACGGGGACACCAATTCACAAGCACCAAGACCTGTGCAAACAACACTGCCACAGTACAGAATCAAAGCCATTACCTCTAAAACTAACCTACCGTGGTCAGTATCCTACTGCTGCCATAGTAGTTTATGGCCTGCTATACTACTCTTGTTAAAACTAACCTACTATAAATAACGCCACTGAAACCTATTAAACCCAACACGATAAAAAATGTACCACGTGAAACAGTGCGACTACAAAACGAACCTGGAAGTAAACAGTCAAAGTAACTGAAACTGTCTCGGCTATGATGACAAACACCAACACAAAGTGCCAGCAAAACACTGCTATCGACACACGCATGTCACAAACAGGAATCAATTTCCCTGTACTAGCTAGTGTAACCTTGATCTCACATAACATCCCACAAATGGCATATCAGTTTCTTTTTGGATTATTCTTAGTGTACAGACTTTTTTAGTTACTTTCCTTAATCCTATTGTAAAAACCATCGTTATCTTGTTGATAACAGTAAAACAGTAAACAGTAAAACAGTAAAACAGTAGTCTTCAATGACCAAATCGTTGAAAATCTTTGACATTCCTTCGATAATTCTTTTTTTTTTTTTGACCATACCACCATTTGAACCATTCAACACTTTTCTCAAAATATACAACGTTGTTGATTCTTCCATATTGTTTTCTACCTTATACTGCTTCACGTGTTATTCAGTTATTCATCATAATGACGCTTGGAAAATGCCATGATTAACAGGTCTAAGTCGCATGAGAAAACAATATTAATGTGCCGAAATTCATTATTGGTAGTTATTTGTTTGAACAAATTGTTTAGACGTGATCATAATGTACTGATAGAAATCATTCTCGCATAACCCACTTGTTTGCACGTAGCAGGTCCTTCATGATTCACTTATGACAAAAATGAGTGTTTAGCTATGTCAAATGTCCTTTCTATTAATCAGAATTCATCAAAGTAACATGAGAACAAGTAAAGCTTGTTTGTAAGAATACAATGCCAGCGAGCATAAGCTTGACGCTGGAGAGTCCTTGAGTGGGGCGCCGAGTCAGTCAGGCTCTTACGACCCTAAAAACACTCTCATTTCTCCCGATCTCGTCACGTTTCTCCACGACCCTAAAAACACTTCCATTTCTCTCCGATACTCGTCACGCCTGTTCTCATTTCAATCACTCCCCTTCATTACCAAAACCCCGTTATTTTGATCTCTCTTTGTTAATAATGCTTATGTTTTCACTAAGTATATTCCTCTTCATTACAAAATCTTTACAATAAACATGGAATTTCATTTAACTTCGAAATAAATAAACAATTTATACATGTACGAAATACTAATACAAAATTCAAGAAGAAATCAATACCCATAAATTACAAATAATCATATTTCTTTTTGATTTTTCAAATGTATAAAAATCAATTACAATGTGAACATTACAGTTATATTAATAGTAATTACACAATGATTTAATGAATAATTCATTATTTATTTCGACATGGACAAACCCAAGTTTTTGGCAATATAATTCTGTAGAGGAGTATAAGATGGGAATTATAACAGATGGTATCTTTTACAGATATTTTAAAACTTTGCAGAGCTTTTGCTGAGAAAGTAGTAAAAAATTATCTAGGTCAAAAGGTTAATATGAGTATCTTTCCATAATACAACCAGTGTTATATAGTGAATAAAAATTTTAAATCAAATGTCAGGAGTTCATTGAAACTTAACAATTTGTTTCAATTTCTTCCATGTAAAAGTGTACAAAACGTCATATTTGGATGCCTTTAGGTTAGTATTTTTTTTCAGGGCACAAAACTACATGAGTAAAATAATCAGCTTGTTTTAAAACTGGTTTTTGTATGTCACCCATGATAAAAACCATAATATTAGATTTAGTAAAGGTTTTCCTCGTACAATTCCTGCCGTATTCTCTGTTGGGCAAGGACTTAATATCACAGAGATAAGCTACCCAAGAATTATTTTAAGCAGTAGCCAGAAACAAAAGCACTTACTAATTCAGTTTTTTGTGTGAAATAAATATCCTTAAATCTTAATTATATTAAATAATTATATTAAATAACTTTATCTTTAATATCTTTCAATCGAGTGCTTTAACTCATACTCATTTTGACAGTTTATTTGGTGTTCATTAGAACTCGTTGACTGTTGAATTCAGACTTTATATAATAAATTTCGTTTTGTATGCCATTTAATGTAAATTATTATGCATTATTTAAGTATATATATATATATATATACATATATTTATATATACAATTTATTTGAAGGTTGCCAGAAGAGTTCCAGGACCGTTGTTGCAGAGACTTATTTGGAAACCAAAGGACAAACCATAAATTTTCTTTTTAAGTAATGACCTTAAAGTTTACGCTAATCTCAGCTCTAGCCGTCAAAAATCATTTCTGAAGTGCTTAAGTGAATATCTATGAGTTTGTCAAGTAACGAGCTCTATACAACAAATCTGAGGTCATAAAATGAAACTAGATATGCTAAACACAGTCATACCAGAATCTGTGTCATTTGTTCTTAATGGGAAAAAATGATTTTAAAGATGCTGATTTCAGAGATACAGCATGGTAAAGCTCAAGATGATCCCGGAAGAACCCTTCCAGAAGAGTATGATAGAGTAACAGAGAAGGATGTAAAAATGCGTATAAACTACAAGGTGATTGCACTGAGAAAGGAAAAGTTGTAGTTTGTTGTTTGTATTAGAAATAAATATTTTAGACATCAGCTCTGGAACTTTTCATATATCGCATCAAATCACAAAAATTATATATAGAAATCATCGAAAATCTATATTTGCTGAAACATCTTAAAGGCCATAACTTTAACTTTTCCCGGATCTTTCTCTTTTCTCTTTATGAATTATCTATTATATGGTTAATTGAATGGTTCAGATATCCTAACGAAGTCCTCCAGGAATGGCTATTCAGTGACAATATTGACCGTTTCCGTTGATAGCGTGGCTATCATCAATTTAGTATGTAAATTGAAAGAGATTGAATAATTCTTTCTTTAATCATCTTTTAAATCCTGGATATTGTAGATTTTCCTTCTAGCCATTTGTTTCTTTGTAGTTACCATGTGAAATAGATTGGTTAACAGTTTGAGCCTTAATTTCTTGAATACCTTCACTGTGGCAGATTGATCACTAGGAAACTCCAAACTTCTATTAGTACTGACTGCTTATTCTTTGCAGTGTTATTGATGAAATTAAATTAAAAGAAATATTGAACGAAAAGTAGGTGATTTTCTTACAAAACAGTGACCTTCCAAGAGAAAAAAATGGCATTTAGTGCAGTCTGACCATATTTAACTGTCCGAATGACCAGTCCAAGTCAAAAATGTTAAAAGTTTGCCAAAAATAAGGATAGACGGAAATTATCCATTAAAGGCTGTCCTCAAGGAGGTATACTATATCCCCTCACTGTGGTGATTAGTTGTTGTATAATTGCGGTGTTGTATCTACTGGATACTCTAATTAATTATAATTAATTAATTATTATGACTACTATATAAAATGATATTCAGATGACTTGTTTATTAGAAACAAAGGAATGACTGATGCCATTGAATTGGAGTTCATTCAGGGCGTTCTCAAAATTCGTGAAAAATTAGTAATGGAGAAAAGTTTCGATATGAATCCAGTAGAAATGGTCGTTATTACTTTTACAAGTGAAATAAAGTACATCACAAGACCTCCCTATTAATAATAGTAAATTAGAACTCCTAGACGTATGTGAATTGTTGTAGTCTCTTTAGATAGAAAATTATGTATCGGTCGTAGAATGAAAGTGCCCAAACTAGCCACAATAAACAACAAGGACAATTTTAATTTATCATGACTGTATTAATAGAAGCCTGACGACTTGTGCATAATCCAGCGTGAAAAAGATATTAACCCTCTCTTCTCGTTTTAGATATTTATATGAAGAATCGGGCAATTTGTAGTCTATTGAAGCCGGTACAAGTCAAAGGTCAAAGGGAATAAAATGTGTTCAAGGTAGCACTGTACTTCTTTGTCAAATCAAAAAATTATTGTACAACAACGGATATGAAATAATAGATATACAAATGAGAGTTGCTTACTTTGATTGCAAAGTTCATTTCAATTACATAAATGTTAACAAATTAAAATTCCTTGCATTTATTTTTAGAATTGAGAAATCCTATGAGCCATTTTAATAAAAGTATTGTAAAAAAGCATAGATATTTTGAAGAAATATTGGAGATATATTGAACTAACTTGGGGTGATAAAAAGGTTGTAAGAAAAAGAGCGGAGTTGCTTTATTGGAGAGGGTTTTACATTGGAGCACTAAATATTCATTGGAGCTGACAGCCAACCCATTGAGCCCACCTTACAAGAATCGGCTAGTATATCACATTTTATTTATTTCAGTGATATCTTCAAACATTGCTTGCTATAAATATACAATGTGCTGAGATAAATGATAATTCTATTAGGTTCACAGTGAGAAAAAAAATTAGATACTACATGAAAAAAAAAGCTACTATGAAAGAAATTCAACTAATTGAGAGAGTCATCACACTTCATGTCAGAGTACTTGTTGCTTCAGACAACTAAGAGATCCAACAGAATATTATTGCTACAATAGAATCCTTACCATGCAAAGATATTCAAGTATAAATATAAGAAAAGCTTAGTCACGAATTCTCCATACTAATTAACTTCTCCAGGTGCCTCTTTTAGTTTCTTATATATATATATATATATATATTTAAACAAGTTTAAAACGAAAATGGTTTCTCAGGACTGAATAAATCAAGCTCAAAAAGGTAGCATTATAGAACATAACAAAATTGGGTCTTTGTAATGTTTTTTAAGCTTTACCTTTTTGATTTTTATATATATATATATGAAATAAAGTAATAAGTAATCATTTCATAGATAAGTAGTTCTTGTTGTATTTTAAGGTTATTATTTTCTTTTACCTCCGTTGCATTGTATTTTCTTCGACTATGTTACAAACTTGTAACTTGTAACTTGCTCAATAACTTTTGGTTGCAAGTGTAAACTTTTTTTTTTAATGTAACTATATTATAACGTGTACTTCTACTGAAATAATGACAATCTCAGATTGGCTTATATTCAAATAGAAATTTCTTACTTTACTTCTAATAAAGTGTAGAGATCATGGAAGGTTTAGACAGTAAAATTAAAATGTAAACTTTTTGTTGAGATTGTTTTTGACAGCTTGTAAACACAATAGAGGTGACAGAGTTTGACCGATCATGATGAAATTATACTTAAAAATAAACCATTTTCAAAGGATAAGGTGAACACTTTTGTCATAAGTGGGAAGAGAAGTTATGGTATATTACATATGATTTCATCATTCCGCTAAACGTCTAATTATAAGAAAATAAATTTTGTGAAAAAAATTAACTAAAATCAGTACTCCATTAAAAAAATTTCAAAAAACTCTAATTGAAATGAAATGTAATATTGTTCTAAAAACTATAGAAATTCCATGTTTTATATACAACATGAAATAATGAGAAGCCAATATACTTATTGAATTCGTTTACATTGACTTAGAAAAATTTTATCCGAATTGAGTCAAACAGAACAGCTATTTAAAGGTTTAATAAAAGAAATTTGAAGATGAGTTAATATGATGTAAAGAAGAATTAATTCTTAAAACTATGAAAACAAACGCCAGTCAACCATATATTTATTATGCTTCCCAGGGTGATGGATGGTTGTGTAGTGACCTGTTTTAATCAATCTACTTGTCTCGCCATTTGACAGATGTTAATGTTAGATATATAGCAGACATATTGAAAACAGACATTTTTGGTTCAAGAAATTTAATGTAGGAATCGTATTGATGATGCATAATATCAAAGTTAATGAAAACATAGATAACCAATTTAATGATTTACTTGTTTTCATGTAACTGATATGTATTTTATCAGTTACTAGAAACTTGAAATGATTAATCTAGAGTAATTAAACAATTATTACTGTTATATTATTAGCTGAGGCGTGAGTTTCATTAAAAACGTGCGCATCGCGCATATTCTGTTCTACTGTGTTTACCTTTGTCGTTTCGGAGATCCATCTTTATATTATTATCTTGAATGTACTTTATAATGTACATAGAGGTATGATCTTCATAGCGTCTTCAATAACTTTACATGTATTAACACACGTTGATCTAAGAGTATAACCTCTAGAATGATTGAAGAATCGTCGTTAAACAACCATCTTTAACGCTTGAGAGCATCACAAAATATAAGTTTGTTTGGCGTTTTCTTATATAGTTTTAAGTATTTCATTGTTCCTACATATCATAACATGTCATGTAAACACGTCTTCATCAAATTATTTGTATTATTACACCTTACAAGAATTTGCTTGAGTGGATTCAGAGTCAATGCAGTTAAATGCGAAAAGTCAGCGATATTCTTGAGATAGGTAGGTGTTTACATTTTAGTGTTTCTAGGCTAGGAAAAAGTAATATATTATCTATTTGATTTGTACAAATTCAAATACCCAAAGTATTTGTTAACAACATTAAATGCACTTCAGGACTACTACTTATGTCTCTAAGTTTTCTGAGTTTCCTTTTAGGGCATTCAATTTGTCTTAAAACAGTTTTATATTACTCTCTGATCAAGAATGGCGGAAAAATTAAGAATTCTTATTAAAACATTTGATAAACAATAATGGAACTTCACATGGCAGTTACATAATTATAATGAGGATAATTATAGAGGGTTTAAACTCGTAAAAAACAACTTATATAGAATTAAAAAAATATAAGCCAAACAGTTCTTGAAAAGTCTATTATTAAATGTGTTATTATAAAATGAAAAGTGATTCAAAATAAATTTACTAGTTTAATTTACACTAGTTGAGGTCTATTTAGACGAGATAACATCTGGTTTACTGAGAGCTAGAGCTGATAGTTACAGTAGTTACGAGTACCTTTCTAACGGTGTTAAAATCGTGGGATTTACACACTTCAAACCACTCTCACTCTTTACACTTACACTCTCTCCTGATTAATTTCCTCTCTTTCTTTTTTGTTGCCTTAGTTTTTTCACAATTATCTGTCGAAAAGTTTCAGCATTTTTTCAGCTTTCTATTGATATTGTGGTGAATTCTTTTATTGCAACGTTTTCTTCATACATTTATAATATATATATGATATATATATATATATATATATATATATATATATATATCATCTTACTGTGCATTGTAAGAATTGTTATTAATTAAGCATACAAAAGAGCATTGTATCTTATATATAATTGTTTATTGTGGTTGTTTAATTCATATATATATATCAATGATCAAACCACAATAAGAAATAGGAAAACAAGACTAAGATCTTTCAACCGTAATATGCGATCTTCGTCAGAGTCAAAAACCCAACTTCGTCAGTTGGGTTTTTGACTCTGACGAAGACCGCTTGATACGGTTGAAAGATCTTAATCTGGTTATCCCATTTCTTATTGCGTTTGATCATTGATTGTTATTTCACGTGTTTATGTGAAATCTTTTTATATATAAATATAAATAATTAAATGAAACGATTCCACGAACTAAATAAACTACATTGACATTAAGAACACACACAAATGTAAGAGAAACTCACTACTGTATTTCGAAGGCTTCGTCATCAGGAAGATAGAAACGAGTCGCTCCGACGTCGCTACGTCTGCGGACGAGGCCATCGAAATATAGTAGTGAGTTTCTCTTTCATTTCTGTGTGTTCTTTATGTCAATGTAGTTGCTATATATTGGTGTGCAAGTCTTCTTTTAAACCAATATTATTGAAAAGTACTATGGCTTAGACATTAATTATCTTGTTAGAAAGATGTTCTTTTTGTCTTATAATTTTCCTATAATCTACTGGTTGCTCATAAATTAATCTACCTAATGCTATAATAACCAGAATAGGAAAAACAACCTTAAACTAGTAAAACAAACTCTGTTAGAAACTAAAGAAACACAAACTGAGTTAAAAAACTAAAGAAATACAAGCTTACGACCACATTGGCCATCATCAGGTAAACGGTAAACAATTAAACGAAACAATTAAAATATTAAAATATGTTATTAATATTAATATATTAATATAATATATTATAATATTAATATATTATTAAAACATAATATATTATATTATATCTTAAGAAGACATAATTAATATTTTTCTAAGAAGATTTTTAAGAAATTAAACCTTTAAAATCAGTTTATGACTACAAACTGATTTAACATAAAGGGGGATGTTAAACCTTGGTAGTGAACTGTTAGCTGGTAAGCACAGCAACTGAGAATACATAAGTCTGTTCCGGTAGCAGCGTAGTCATACATCAAACGAATGAAGGAGGGGGGGGGGGCAAAATTAATTAATAAATTAAAATATGAATATGCATTTCTTAGAATTAAGAAAGTTAATGACTGTGTTATTTTTGTGGTTCTTATGGTGTAATCGTTATATGGGCCCTTCATTTTTACATTAATGTTAAATTTAATCTCCGGAGGAAGCAATTTTCCTGCGGGCTAACATATCAACTACAGAGCACAATTGACGTTTTTTACTTAATTTATTTTATTGTTTTTCTTTATATTTTCCTTTGTCATGCTTATTTATTATTATTTATTTTATCCCTTCTTTACAATCAAACTCATATTTTAATTTAGTTTTTTCCTTCTTCCCTTCTTTTCAAGCAGTAACATGATATCACTGACAGCTGGTATTACATACATTTGCTGCGTTCTCTGTTACCTTGCCGAATGCTAAGGTTTTGTTCTACTGATGCTAAGGATGTCAAATACATAAGTTAATGTTTGTGTGAATTATGGTTTTTTCATTCTTTTTTTAAGTAAGTTTACTTCTTTATAAGATTGACAATTACACGCACTTGCTTGTCAGATCCTTAACTAACTGTCTATCGGCAAGCAAGATGTAAAATGACAGAAATATCGCTACAAAAGGAAAAAGTGACTTGACTTGTTGCTCTAAGATTTTTTTATTTCGATCTATTTTATACTTAACTTTATTCAAATAGAAAAGGTTTATAAGTTGCAATGGTAAATCAATCACGCTTTGCATATTCAATGTTTCTTCAATGACGTCTGAAAAGAAATATGATTGGATGTTTCAGTTTTCAACGCGTAATTAGAGTCTCCTACTGTTGCCCTATACTTATCTTAGTAGTAGTAGTAGTAGTAGGGTGGGTAGATCAAAGATCTGGCAAACAGGCCGGCCAAGTGTGCCTGTTTCTACATAGATCAGGAGGTTTTTCCACTAAATTCCCTTAGCTTACCTATCATTATAGTACTTGTACCTAAAGTATTTAATCTAATGAGACTATACACAGGGAATTCAGCCGCATAGTGGACAGAGGTTTCATCCTCTTCTCATCATTTTTGGTACACTTATCTTATTATCAAACAGCTCTACCATTAACAGTTTCTAAAGTCTTTTTGCTTGATACTCTCTCGCTATATATTGCAGTCATTTCCTATCTTACATTTTATGTCTTTCTTTTGTTCTTAATAAACTTCGAACAGAATTTTGCAATAGCTTTGTTTCCGGGAGATTATTGTCTGAACTTCTTAGCATAAACCTTTGAAGATTTGAAGGATAAGTATATGCAGTGCAAATAATCTTCACTGTGACATTGCTCTTTTAACCTAAAATCAATTTGGACTTACCTGAATCCTTCTCAGGACCATTAACATGAAAGTGAATACAGATTAATACAGCTATTTGGGAAAGAATCTTGTTACTGTATATTATAAGATTAACTGTTATATAAACAGGTACACAAACACTGGCAAAGAATGATCCAATATTTTGACATCTGTTAACGGGAAAAATTATTCCTGAGAATTAGTTTCCTTTCAAGCCATGAGTTTCTATCACTTATGATAACTGATGTTTAAATACTGAAATGAGACGTTTATTAGTGTTTTTCTAAATCTAAATATATATAGAAAAGAGCCCTTGTTTGTCTTCAAAGCAACTCACATCTTTCTACCTGATGGTTAAGCAGACGAAATATTGTAGGGAGTGAGCTCTTGCATCTATTTCCTTTCTATAAATTTAGTACATTCGTCTATATATACACAAATATGGAGATCTACCTAAACTTATTGAGCCAATAGTTATGCAACACAAGGATAAAACAAAACACAACGATTGATATTTAAACAACAGTTCGTCATAAGGTAACAATCTGAATCTAAAGTCAAGTTAGGTCAATACTCGACTTCGATTCTGATTGTCCTATACAGTTTTATTCTGATTGGAGTCCTGTATGATTGTCAGTACTTATTTCTTTGATTGTCTGAGTGTGTATTTATAAAGTATCTAATTATACCATAGGTATAAAAAAGTCAAATTACAGATCTAAAGCACTGATCAAAAATCAGTTCATTTTTCGATTCCCGTCATTCTTAAGGTGAGAATTGAGTTTTTTTCAGTGTCTTTGAAACACTGATTTATCTGTTGATTTATCTGTCATTTTGAAGGTATACTTTTGTAGATATGCGTTTTATTGATGATAACATCACACTGTTTATAGATATATAGATGAGTTGTTTGTGGTCACTCCAGTTTACGAAGGATCACATTTTTTTATTTCGTTGTGTTACAACAGAAATATAATCTATGATACTTGGACTTAATATCCTACTAAAAAATCCATATATTAGAGTCCACTCTAGTGATGGATGACAGGGCTGAAATAGAAATATTAAGTTCTTGTTTGTTCATATATGGACCGAAGAATCTCAAAAACACACCAGTGGGATTAACCTCGTTAGTGAATTAAATTCTCCACTAGTTCTCTGAATGGTGGCAGCAGTTGAGATCTTCTGTAGTTTTGTTCTGATTCGTTATCAATAGTCCTTTGTATACTATTTATGTTCATTTTTGTATATCATCTTATATATTGTACTGATACCAACAAAATGGTATTTGTAATTTTAAATATTTATATAATTCTTAACAGCTGATTTTTGTTTTCAACTTTTCAGATATAAGACTTAAGTATTATACTATTTCTGAAAAGTGCAAATTTAGGCTTTTGCAATAATTATGAAACCATAAGGACTTTAATTCTCTTTCTTGTTTTTTTTTCATTATTTAATTGTGTATGTATGCTTTGTTTAAGATAAGCAATAGTGTAATATTTAATTAATAAGAAATATGTTGTAAAACATAGGGGCAGATTTTTTTTTTCAAAACTCAAAGTAATTGTGTTTTATGACATTGGAAGGTGTCATTGGAGCAGGTTATTGTGTGTTATACTGTAGAGACGACTCTATGTGGACACGGGTTATCTGTTCGACAGTCGTGTAAGCTACATACTTGACCAGTGGTTTCCAATACTGGCTCTCTTCTCTTCGACTTTAATCCTCTACCTGCTCCTCCAAAGCAGTACACCTGTTTAACTTTCAGCCCACACGAGATGACAAAAGGAGTCCCAGACTTTAATAGGTCTCTTTCTTAATTTAATCGAAACATCAAATAAAACTTTGCTGATGTTTTGTCTAAAAACAGTCGCTCCCAAGAAGATGGAACTCTACACTTCAAATTTGTCCCTGTATTGGCGATAGAGATTTGAGATTGATTTTGAAAGGATGATCACAGCACAGACCTTAGTCCTTAAATATTTCTAAGGGCTACTTTATCATAGTGTATATGCAGGATTTCCAGAATGATTAGAAAACTTGAGGTAGTCAAAAGGGCATCGGAGTTGGCTGCTTAGAAGGATGGCATGGACAAATCTTTCCTCCTCCTCAAGAATGATATAGAACTTAGTAAAGTTAGTACAGAACTAAACAATTGTTGGCTTTCATTTTCCAATGAGAACACAAAAAACAAATTTTATTTAGTTTTTGCTTATCAAAAGTTAAAGCGTCTTTTTTGGGTCATTTTATGAATTCTAATTCATCCCTCTGGGAGAATCAGTTTTATCTTTTAGCATTTGGACCGTCTTAGTCAGTTAACAAAATCAATTGCCGTATCCAGACCCTTTCAGTATTTATCTGAAACAAATGCATTGATTGTAAAGTAATACATTAAGTTGAAGTAATCTTGGAATTTATTTCAAAGAATATAGTCTATAGTATAGATATCTTATGTATAAGATAGAATCTATTTCTAACATATTGCAATCAGTTATTATGTGGTATTTACTCATTGTAGGGTAAAAACCTAATGAAATGGTCTGTACATATAAAAATTTAATGGTATAAACAATGCGTTTCGAACACGTAGTGTTCTTCTTCAGGAATTAATATAATACAAAAAATGCTATATCTATAATACAAAGTACTATAGATATTCTTATATTTGTTGTTTGTGTTTCGTTATAGTTCTCAGTGTTATATTTTTAATATGTTTCCTACACTTAGTCTCAGAGCAAATGTAAAGGCCAGTCTAACCTTTAGGGGGAAAAAATAAAGAAATGTACCTGCCTTCCAATATGAAACAGATGTACACTCCATAACCTCACCTACTTCCATCCTATTCCTAGTCAGTTGTGCCACAGACACTCACCCTTAGGTTCGTACTCTCTTCCTAATTTTATTTCGTGCTATATTTTTTTAATGCCTGAAGAAGAACACTACGTGTTCGAAACGCGTTGTTTATCCGATTAAATTTTTATATGTGGAGACCATTTCATTAGCTTTTTATTCTATAATAAGATAGAATCTATTTCACACAGTTGAAACTATCGAGTACTTTTTCTCAATCATTATCATTATACCCCATGCTAAGATCTTATCATATATAAAGTTGTTCTATATTATTCTATGAAATATAAAAAACCGAGTGGTTAAAGCTGTTTGGTTTTCAAACGTTAATAATTTTAATGATCCACATATTAATAGTGTTATTTAATCTTAACCTTGTTACTTTTAACTTATTTCTAAAGTACATTATAGTCTGCTATCTATATAGAAAGCTTAAGATTAAATCCACCTTTCCGGAATAAATATTCGCTATATCAGGTCATTTGTTCAACTGTCTTCAAAATAACTACTATGAAGAAAAAAATGCAATGTTTTCAATATTTCGTCAAATATTCCGTTTCGTCTTTATTTTAAGACATCCTCAGAGATATATACTAACAAAAACAATGGCAATTTGTCATATCTACTTTACATTCATCAAAAAAATTTAGTTACTCAAGGCCAGCTTCTAATACCGAACCAACAAAACCGTTATCTGTCATTGCATGTGCTGCTACCCAGCGAAATGTATTGAAAACACTGTTTTTTATATTACAATTAACCCATGGTAACATAAACTAAGACAGCATTGGAACATTAGGTATTTATAATGGCTAATCCCTGAGGATGTCTTAAAATAAATTCGAAATCATGGCGAAAAGGTGATTCTAAATATTAACCCTGACCAAATTCCGAGAAGAAGAAAAAGGGTTTATTAATAATTGTGGTCAAGAAAACAATACCTTGTTAGTAATAAAGTTAGTAATTTTTTAAAATAGATTTTTTTTTTGGAAAATTTGCACCATACTGACTAGTATAAGAAATCTGAAGATAGTGTTCGGTTTCCACGTTTATCACTTATCCCAGATGGTAAATAAATCTTCTGTTGACAAAAAAATCATAAAACGTCACTAGAAACGATGTGGCAAGTAATTTCTTTATGGTTAAACTTCTTATAAAATTTACCTATAAACATATTAATTCTTAGAGAATTAATATCATGGTCAAAAAAATGAAATTATTACCTCATACCAAGTAAAATACTAAAGCCTATGATGTAACTTTATTGCCTGTTATTTGTTGTTTAACATTATTCTTCACTCCTGATTAAAAACCTTTACATTTATATCTAAAACTAGTTTAAATGTATTCAAATTGACAGTAGAATAATATATTAGATAATCCAAGTAATTCTTTAAAAATAATATTGTGCTAATTTGATTTATTTGAATGCTGTGAGAAATGTATTTTTTGCGGTTTCCAATTATGCAATTTGAATTAAGCTGTGCACGAAAGCGTTTGGTAGGATTGCTTGATTTTAGCAGTTGTTTTCAGACAGATAATAGTAAACTTATGAATGTTCTATTTCATTTACTAGCATAGATGGAAAACGAATTGTTTTGTCTTTCAAATTTGCCTAAATGTATTTTATTATGACAAATGAATGTTACAGAGGACAAATACTTGAAGTTATAGTATAATATTCTATTATTTTTTTATTTTTCAACGCCTACTTTTTTGGAGGTGTAACCTTTTTTTGTCCAAGGAGCAAAAGCGTTGCTTATTTCTTATTAGCTGCCCACTTAAACTTAATGGGCGAGCTATATTAGTAATGGAGTCAACAGCACGTGGTGTCACGCATCCAAGTGCTATGCATACTCAATGATGCTTAACTTACGGGCAGTTTATTGGAAAACAATCAGTTTTTGCGGGCAGCTTGGGATTAGAGAAGTAACCCGTCACCTGGGTCAGTAGCACTAAATGGGCACACTATAATTACCAAAGTGAAAAAAAAGTGTTAAGTTAACTATACGGCTTGAGTACTAATGGCAGGCCGAATGACTGGTCACTTAGACACGGGTGTCTGCTTTGGAGAGCTAAAGCTACTTCTATAGTACTTTGGCTTAGTGAAAGCCTAACATGAGATCTATCCTGCCTTATTGAAAACCACTGGTCCAAGTACAAAGCTGTTTCTGCTTTTGTTGGTGCTGCGAGCGCTGAATGACTTTGTTTAGTAGTAGCACTTGTTGACAGGGAGGACGGAAGCACTTGTGAAGTCCTAAGGTCGAGTCCACGCCCGGCCAACCCCAAACCAAAGGTAGGTGCTCAGTATCTCAGCTCGGTGCATCTTCTTCAACCTTCTCTCATTATCCACTGTTTTCTTCTAACAAAATCTTATAGTCCAGTCATAATATGCACTTTATATATATGATTTAAAAGTCTTTCTTTTGAGCTTTCATTTTAATATTTATGTATTAAAGTTTGTCAAGTGGCAATATGGTAATATATAGAATGTATTATTTTTTTTACAATAAGTCAATAAACATTTTTTATAAATAGATAAAATGATTGTTAATATAGAGGTTAAAAAATTCTTATTAATAATGAAATTAATATTAAATGATAAAATAAAACTGATTTTAATTGGAGAAATAATTCAGTTGCTTGTTTTATTCTATTGTTTATTAGTCACTTCGTAATATCTTGAAGTAACATTCTTACAATTAAACAACCATTTTCAAATTTAAAAGTGAAAAGCGAGTTTTGTTGTGTTTTTATTGGTGCTAAAATCAAAACAGTTTGGGTATTTCTCCTCTGCTTGAGCTAAAAGTGATTCAATGATGTACTTTGTGGGTTTAATCGTATAATCAAACTCAAATAATTAACAGTACTAAAGCACATTAAGCTACTTGAGATGTGCTGCAGACTTGTAGCTGTTCAAGTAATTGAGGTGATAGTCGTGATACTATGTATGGTGTAATGATGACAAGAGACCGGTCCTACTGAACGTCTCTTTTGGAAGTTAAAGTTTCTTTATTAGATAAATCAGTTTTCTGTTTCATACACAACTCAACAGTGTATTATAAAGCGAATTGTTCAGAATAATGTTTACTACAAGAACCTAATGACAAACTATAATTTACTTCTGAGATGCCCATCGGTTAGCTTGATAGCTTCAGTAATACCGAGAAAAACATCATCATTATCACAAAAAAAAAAACAATGGTTCAAGAAAACAAGTAACCATGAGAAACTACTGTTGCTCTTAAAGAAAACACTGTTTTTATTGGATACAATACAAAGAGTAAATTTTCAGGGAAACAATGAATGAACAAACTAAAAGTAAGATACAATTGCTATGGCTGACCAATGAAGTGACACTGCTCCTAAATCATTTGAGATTTAAATAACTCTCTACAAAAGATAGAAATGAGGAACAGTTTGAATGATCTGATGAGATATCTTTTCTTGTATGCCATTCTGGGTTCGCATTTAAAGTCTTCTGTGTTGGCTAATGAAACTGTATAAATAGTATGCTGATTGAAGAAAGATATTTTAAAATAATTTGAAACATTCTACGATAATTTCTTTGTGCAACAACTATTTACTCATGAAACATATTGATATAAAGGCAGTAAGTGTATATTAAGGAATTTATGGTTAAAACTATGTAAAGAATTTTACACCATTTGAATCGTTTTGCCAAATGTATTTGATATCGTCGATGATCAGTGTTGTACATCAGTGGAGGCAACATGACCACTGCCTATTGACACGTTTGTGAGATATATATATAATTATATAATATAAGATATATATATATATATATATTACTATTTTATTTTGTGTTAATTTTGTGCTATGTGAATTATTTGTGCTAACACTATATTATAAATTCTGACGAAATGGTTAGAAGTCTGATGTTGGCCTCCAGCGTCAGAGGTATCATCAGGGAGGCAGTTAACTATCATACTTTCATACCAAATAAGAGGAGTTATTCATACCAAATATGAATATATATTTTACAAATCATAGCTGGTATTATATTCAAAACTTTGCTATTCTGTAGCAATTTCGTTAAATAAATGTGTAATGTATTCTGTTACATCATTAATAAAATTTTAATGATAGAATCTTGTTGAAAATGTTTAATAAACTTGTTAGTTAAGTTCAGAGTGTTATGGTTTAACTACTGTTCTAAAATAAGGCTAAAGTAAAGAATCGATAGGAAATAGAATGATTGGAAAGTTTAGAGTTAGCTGGATTTGGCGAAATCCGAAATGAACCGGAACAATCAGTCCTTGTGGCCTAGTTTCAGAGAACCATTCACTGCAGAAAAACTTTAACCAGTTCAGTACTGACTAATGCCTTGGCCAGCTCTGTACAGTGACGTGAACAATCCAGTTACTTTATATTGTTAAAAAAAACACAACTCTGCTTACAATAAACCTTTATTAATAAATATTTTCATAAAATTCCGTTCATATAATGAATCGTGTCACTTTGTTGTTGCTCTGGTTTTACTGGTATTTAAATTAAGATTAGAAATTATGCCAATTCATTTATGGTATTAAATATCTGAGATTATGATTAGAACTTTCATGTTCTTTATATACAGTCAAGAAATCTAAAAGAGAGAAACCTGACTGCTAAAAGAAATTTGTTTTAAAGCTTTTCTGACTGTCGCGGAGTTTCTATTGTAGGAGTTACTCAGTACTCTTATTCTTCGTAGGAAGTATGATGGTAGAGTACTGCAGTGATACTCTTCTACGCTGTGATTTTTATAATACTTACAACTATATAGCTTTTCTCTCTGTTCAGCTTTAAGAAATTGTTAAACTGAATAAAATCGAACTATTTAATCATAAGCTATACTGCACTGTCTGATATTAAGAAAGAGACATCAATCTTTAAGCAAAAATTAAATATAAATTTAATTTCATCTTTATTCATTCATTTTCAATTTCTTATTCAAAATAACAGTAAAAGTAATATAAAAATATTTATAAGAAAAACTGAACTATTGTTTCGTAATAAACTTGTGAGTTTCTCTAAAGGAGGTAAATATATTTTGAAAAAGGAAAGTCGTTAGCCTACATTATTATAATGCGAAAAAGGGAAGACTACGGAATAATGATGTTAGGCCTCCCGTGCATTGTTCCTTTTTTATACTTTGTTGTTTACTTTGAAACCACTGCTAACTTTCTTTTCTTCATTCAGAATATATCTACACTGGATATACATATCCGACATTCATATTGACGAGGTTTTTTAAAAGTTTCAGAACGTTTTAATTTTCAACTTTGAAGTTAAATTTGATAATCTAAAGAGAAATTAAAACCGTTTGAGTAATGACAGTTTACGTCAGAAAGTTTTCATCAGTTTATTCTGAGAAGTCTTGACTTTTAACTTGTTAAGGTATTTAGTTACTCTTTGGATTTTCCATCACGATCATAATTAATTTATGATATTATTGCATTAATTGATATTAAATGCTATGATATCAATCATTGTGTCTGTAATACATAGTTTCCTAAAAACCATTGTAAAATCAAAAACTGTTTAACTTTTTTTAAGATACAATTAACAATAATTTAATATAAGTTAACCCTTTGAAGTTTACTATCCTATATTTTACATTTCCAGTAATATACCACGTATTTTAGACTCCTCTTTTTTTAAGAAATATTTTGTATAAATTTATCATTATATTTTGAAAAAAATGTAGAAAAAGTTTAAATAATAATATTAATTTACCTTGTCTGCAGTCTATGAAATCCATTAATTATAAACTTCATTTGATACCATGTTTGGATTGACCAGAAATCCGTTCAGCCTTAATGAGATTGATATCTATTAAATTTATCCTCGAACTTATATAATTAACTGGTGATACATGAAACAAATGCAGACCTTTACATATTACTCGATTTCAATGTTAACTTATACATATAAACATGTACATGTAAGTTATACATAAATACTTCTAATATTTTTTTATCATTATTTGAGGGTCTCAAATAATAATGGGGTGACTATAGCACTAGGTCTTAAAATAAAAACTATTGTACTTCCCCCTTATGTACTAGAGTACCCCAGCAGTTAGCTTCAAAGCCTCCAAGATGCTCAACACTTTTGCTGGTTCCAGAGGTAAAAGTTTTCTATGGTTTTGTTGAGTGTCCCGAAGCACCTACCTCTGTGACAATTAAAGTATGAAATTAAAGTCCTAAGTCTGTGCAGCAAAGTTACCTTACAGTCAGTCAGTAGGTGCAACGGTGTTTCTTCCTCTTCTTTGCAGAATCTGCACAAACCATCATTGATAATGCCTATTCAGGCTCTCTATGTTTCGGGAAAAAGTTACTTCCTTTCTACTTCATCGGGAAGGCCTTCTTCAGGTCCTTAGGTGAACTTGTGGGAGGTTAGATCCCACTAGTTAGCGCTTTTGGGCAGTCTGCGCTTCCGGAGGATGGTCTCCGGACTTCCTTGTATTTAGTATCACACAGGGAAAAATCCCTGTATCTCTGTCGGTGGTATTTTATCCGCTCCGGCGGAGCACTGCATACCAGAGTATGGCTCAAGGGAGGTCGCCTGGCACCATTGAGGCTCCGTTGATAATATAATTATGAAATATTTATTGTAATTATTAAATTAAGTAATATTATTCTTGTTTATAATAAAAACCAAAGAGGTTATTAGTAACAATTAATAAAGAATGTAACATCTTATTTCGTAAATTTTTTTTCACGTCTGACCAATTTTCTGAAGTGCATTGAGTCATCATGCATTTAACTGTTACGTCGTGTCAAAAATTGCTGTTAGACATAAAATCAAGTTTCGTTTTTCCATAGCTACAAATAGAAAACTCTTCTTAACATACTTTAAGATTTGTTCTCACATTATGAGCTACACTACTCTGCTTTTGGATCGAGAGCATCTCTGAGTTTGGGCAATTCATTGTTCATTACATGCATGTTGTATACTACAGAAGTTAGTAAAATATAATTAGAGATGAATTAATCATTTTACCTCGTACGCTGTCCTTAGCAAATGATTGAGCGACTGCATCACCAGCGTATGAGGGAGGTAAAACAATTGATTCATCTTTTAATGTAAATTGATTGTGTTTCTTAATGGTTTTAGCGGAGTAGTCAAGAATTTCTATCGGTAGCACCTACTTATCCAGGAATCTGTATACATAAATAACTCGAGATTATCATACAATATAAAAACAGACTTCAGGTCTGTTATTTCCTTTTCAACCATAATCAGTAGAAGAAAATAGCGGGACATCACTTCGTCATATGATCGGCGTACTTGGTGTATCACTTTTTTCTCTCCTGTTGAGAATCAGATCAGAAATTACAGATTATAAGTTTTGTTTCTACATTGTATTCTAATTTCCAGTTACTTCTTAATCGGGAGCTATATCACCTCCCCCCTTTCCAAACTTAATAAACCCTAATCTTGTTAGTTTATAAGAAAAAAAATTATTTGATCACAAAAAACCACGCTATTCACCACTCAACTCATCCTCTAATAGAAGGACCTTAGTTTTTAAGAGGTTTTTATATGAATTAA
The DNA here is from genome assembly GCA_026182355.1 of Hermatobates lingyangjiaoensis. NCBI lineage: Eukaryota > Metazoa > Arthropoda > Insecta > Hemiptera > Hermatobatidae > Hermatobates > Hermatobates lingyangjiaoensis. The sequence continues at coordinate 3,134,497 of JAPFBL010001927.1, forward strand.
TGTTCATGTATTTAATATAATGAACACACATATTCTTGTGTGTATATAATTATCACACACCACTAAAAGTTCTCGCAATTACTGTATGAGAATTCTTTAAAAAATAATCATTGAATGAATCATTGAAATTAAAATAATCCATTGAATTCTACGTATTTAATTAATTAATATTGATGTATTATTGCTTATTTAGTATTTAATTAATGTATGGTTAACCTCTGGATACATATTTTTTTAATCTTCAAAGAGCAAATAAAAATAGCACAAAATGCTGAAAATAAAAATGGTATAATTATACTACTTCTGATACTAAATTAATTAAAATTCACAAAATTTGTGCAATATAAAACGGCATTAATCGAATTGAAAAGTATGTTGGTTGAATGAAATATTCTAATTAAGAGATATTTTAAAGTAAAAGGAATCTTGCAGCTTATGAATGGTACACATTTCTTAGTTAAATTTATTAAGTTTAATGATTGTTTAAAAATGATAAATATATTAAGAATTCAAAACAGCATTGAGTCGTACGATCTATATAAGAAAAGTGGATTAAAGATGAGGTTAATTGTTAGAGTTGTGAGTTCGATGGTATTGTTCCGTGTTACATAATTGAAGGACTAAGAGTTAGTGTTGAGAGACTAAGAGTGGGATGCGGTCACTGATTTTCAGTCTGCTTATACGGCATGTTGGAGGCGCCTGAGCAGGCAGCAATGCTGGAACACACTGGACCTGTAGTCTTATGTAAACAGTTTAGAATGTCTTATTCAATAAGGAACTGTCTGTGCAGGTGAAGCAAGGCCTTCTTCTCATAGCACACAGACCTCTGGCCATTTATATGGGATACTGGACCTTCTGGCCTGTAATGCAGCAAGCAGGCCACCACAAAGGCATCACTGAAACAACTATCACCTAAGCAAATCGATTCAAAAACCAGAAACAAACTCAACTGAGACAACTCAACTAATACTTTTATTAAAAAATATACAATTTGAATCTGGTTTTCCCTAAAAAAAAAAACAAAAAAAGTATATATTGCTGTATCAAAGGATTAAACACAACAAGACTTAAAAAAAATATATTTGAACAATTTATAAAAAAAAAGTTTACAAGAGACAATGTTGATTGACTTGTTGACAAAGGTGATTAGCTTAACTAATTTTCTAAAGGCTTGAAGAAGATGCTCTGTTTTTCATGTTGTTGTCTCTTACTGGGGGTGGGGTGACTCCCTGTATTTAAGACCACAGTGTAGTGAATAGATTCCGCTTGTATACACTCTTCTAACCCTGTATCTCAGGTATTCTACCTGCTCTTTAGTTAACTTGCTAACATCAACAGGGTGTGTCAAATTAAAATAATGAACAATCTATAAACTAAACGCTTTTATTTGCTTAGTAAAAACAAAACAAAACGTGTATTTGCTAAAAATTAAATGCATCTCCCACAAAATAGAATCAAGCTTTTTTGCTGTATATCAATGTGACGCTTCTATAGCTATTATAATGGAACAATCATGCTATTATTTAATCTTGTTATTATTACTTTCTGTCGAATTGATCTTTAATTTGATTGTGAGTTTTCTTTTTAGGACGCCGGAGGAGCTCAAGTGGAGAATAATAACTACGACAAGAGTATGGTGAGTCATTCAAGTTGTATTTATGCAATTTTGTAGACGTTTTTTAATTTTTATTTATTTATTTTTTTTAGTGTAATGAATAAATTATTTTTAGGAGCAAGAAAGTGTATAATAGTGAGTACCAGAGATTACCACTAGATAGACTACAGTTAGGGAGAGATGAATGTTTCTTTTTTAAATAGAACTACAGTTGTGTAGGTAGAAAGACGAAGGATTCAAGAGTGGGTCACTTGCGTTCCCCTGGGGAGCAGCTTGCTTCACTTTTTCGTCCAGGCCCACCCGACCCTGTCTTCATCTCCTTACTATGGTAGTCCTTCAGCTTCGCTCTCGGAATTTTCATCCCTTTGACACTTCCGTAAACGCAATCTGAAAAAAAACCATTCATTTAAGTAAGATTTACAATAGAAATGAAAAAAAATCACTACAAAATAAATTATAGAATTACACAGTGCAGTAAAATGATCTGACACCTTTCTAAGTTTCAATTAAGAATAAATGAAATAAAAACGAGGGTTAGGTATGGTCTAGAAGGTAGCGTGTTTGGTTTTAGTAATGAAGATTGTAGGTTCGAATCTTAACCATGCCCCTATATTTCATTTGAAAATAGTACAATCTTGTGTACGCCCTCCCTTGGAGAGGAGATAAACCTGTCGGCTCCGAGCCTGTACGACGTCATGTACTTTAATAAACATGAATGCTGTAAAATTTAGGACTGGCGATAAAGACCAATCCTTTGAAATGAGCCCCCTCCCCCCCCCCCCCCCCCCCCCCGAACAACGCAAAAGGTAGACTCCTTTAAGCATGCGCGTTAAACTTATACTATGAAATAAAAAAAAATTATTCTTATTTTTAAAACGTACATATTTAATGCACAACATGTTTTATTTAATAATAAAAAGTAATAAAAGCAGTGGACTGTTGGCGTCCAAACACTGTCGAAGGTATGCACTAATCCCACTTTGTACGTACTCTTTGTACGTGGTATACAGAGTACATTGTGACTATTAGTATGGTTAACACACTGAGTTATAATTGTACTCTATGTGTGCCATACATAGTATATGAGAACCATTATTACTAGTATATTCAGCCATAACTATACTTTGATTATAATGTGACAGTTGATTATAATAAGCAATCAATGTATCTGAAAGTGGTTGCTTACAATGAAATGAAACGTTAAGTTACATTATTCATTAATTTCAAACGACTGTGTTTGGATCAATGCAACCACATTACAGAGAGTTTATATTCTCTTTTGCCACTCTTTTCTGTTGCCGAGGGTCATTTTTAGTCATTCTAAACTTTAAACAGATAATCCTAATAATTTTTCGACATTTATGAACCAAAGTACTAAAAAAAAAAAGATGAACTGAAATATGGTAAACTTTTATATATTATATATTGCCTTAGCATGTGGTCATGTTGAAAAATAAAACCAGACGTTCAAATCAAAGCATCAATTACTGTTTAAAGCACAAATCTTGGCACCCGTTTTGTAAATAAATGCTGGAAATTGTACGTCATTTATAAGAATATTTAGGATAGCAACAGTGGAAGGGCAACAAAAAACATTATGTTATGAACTTTATAGCCAGAAACCAGCACAGAGACGTAGTAGCAATATCTGCTTTCCACGACTACTCTTGACTGAGCGAACAATTTTTATAATATAAAAAAAATAAAATTATTTAAAAGTGTCATTCACACCGGTATACAAGATGAAATTAGTTATCAGGTCGACGTTTCTTTTTTCAGCTAAGTTTTACGTGAAGGATATCAAATGAAGGAACCTGGTAACTGGCCCTTGATAGTATTATACTAGACAGTAACTCAAAATCATTTAGAGATATTTACTGATCATTGCCCATAAAGAGCTATTCAGAAGATAGATCTCTTTAATTAATTTTTACTTGAACAGTACTGTTTAAACTTATATGCAATTACTACAACTATATTACTACTTCCATACTCAGTTGCATACAGAGCATGGGTAAGCTCTGTTCTCGTTTTTTGATGTAGACAAAATGGAAAATTTTTCCACATAAACAATGTAACTCAATCATTTATTCTATAGTTGATAAAATATGAATCTACAAAGAAACAACTACGATATTGAAAGTCGAATGGATGTACAAGCTCATATGTCAAATAATGAAAGTCATTGGCATGCAAGAGTCAAACCGGATGACATTGTGTTTCTACTTTCATGCAAGTGGCAATCTTCAAGTATTGCATTAATCAAGTTAAAAGCTTGTTTGCAGTCGTTTCGCGTGCGCTCCAATAAACTGAAATACAATTATGTCCATTTGCTTTCAAGTCAATGTAGAGTCAACTTGACTTCTAGTTATTCATCGTAGAAACAAGGCTGCCATCGTAGTGAGCAAGTGAACCAATTCTTAGATTGAAACATCAATAGTAACTCTGTGCAAAATAGACATTCTTACAGCGTAACTACTGCACTAATTGACGGAAATGAGAAACACGTCCTACATGTGGCGTAGATATTACTTAGAGTGTCTCAAAGACACTCTAGCCCACATTCCTTTTCTAAGAGTAACAATTTTTTTTCAGATTTCTGTTATTCTTCTTCATTTACCATTGTGATACTTTTGAATGATTGTCTAAAGTCACAAATATAGACAAACACGAAATCATTTAGTATCCAGACGAATCCTCCAATAAAATTGTAACTAAGTTTAATATGTTCCTTATAAAAAGTTTTTAATATGTTCCTTATATATGAATAACTATTGGTTATGTTTGAATAATATTATAGGAGAATGCAAATATCGTTTTCAAAACCCATATTAATCGACACCAATTTTCTAAAAATCAATACAATTACAAACTCACACGTAACATACAAATATATGTGCTTATACTTCCATCGATTTGGTGAGGGTAGTCCATCTAGTAGGTATGTGTTTAGAAACTTGATGCCAATATCAAGTTTCTTTATTAAGTTATTCTAATTTCTTAATTCTTAGATTTTTGGTAAACATATACTTAAATCACAGAAATTTTAAAATTAACAAATTGTGAGTACTATGAATAAAAACTAGTTTTCTTGTTAAAAATACTTCAAAGAAAACAAACTATAGCATTTGAAATACATTCAAAATGGTTAATTAAAGATTATGTTGCCATTAAGTCATTTAACTAATCCATACAATACACCCATACACACTAATATATATTAGTTTAGATTGGCAGCAAATTTTTGTTGAAGGAAAATTTTATTAAAATGTACGGCAGCTTCCGCGTTTACAGCTTTCTTGCTGATGTATTCTAGATTTCTCACTAGCAGGATGGTGAAAGTTTTCTCAGGAATTGTCCCAAAGACATTGAAGTTATAAAATTAGCCGTCAATGTACAAGTTTTTTGAATATACAAGCTTCCGATTTTGACAAAAATCGTCATCAGGTAGATAAATATACTCAAGCTAATATTAAATAAAAAATTCACAAAGACTCACGTAATGATAAAAGCAATTAGATGAAGATTAGAAATGAATACAATAGTAAAATTTGAAAAACAAAAAGGGGAGCAGTTACAACCTTTTATACAACCTATCTGTCAGTGTAGGCTTCATGATTTTATAAGAGCTATCAAAATTTCTATAACTTGGTATCATAGTTACCAAGTTAATGAGTTATTCGTAATGAATTATGTACTGGCCTTATGTTGTTTTTTGGGGCACCTGCTGAGATGTCTTGAGAATTTAGTAGTCTTAATCCCGATGTACTATGTAGATAAGACTTCACAGACCCCGGTAGTACAAGTATATTGCTAAACCAGGCGACTTCTTTGCATTATCAAGACATCCTTGTGAGGGCAGTTTTAAAGGATAAAGCCTTGTGTCTTTTTCCATTGGCAGTAGATTTTAAGTCGTAGTTTATCAGATTCATCTGTTGTAAAAACATTTTTATGAATAATCTTTATGAGAACTTTCATCTTGTTTATATAAATTATTCATATATCCATAACAGTAGAGCTTCATTCTTTCTCCAGGATTGATTGTACTAGGTGTTTCAGACTTGGTGTACCATTGGTTCATACATTTATTAATAGTGTTCGACAATTCCTTGTTAGAGTACCTATTGTTAATGTTAACTTCTCCAACTCGTCATTGAGGGAGCTCCACTCGCTGCATTGTGTGAATGCTCTTTTTACATATGCGTAAAGTGTATCCCTTCGGTATTGCTCTGGATATTTACTCTTTACGCTTAAGCATAGGCTGCGGTTCGTGCCTTTTCTGTATACTGTTGTACTGAAAGTAGTTGGGATTTTTTTCGCAATGATGTCGAGAAAATGCGGTTGTCCAAAGACAACATTGGTAGCTGTGTTCAATCGTTACATTGAGTCCTGAAGCCTGCTGAAGTTTTTGACGGAGTATATATATATACGAGTTCGAGATTAACAAAGAGCAACCCACAAAGTAGGGAAACACACTTACAGACTCAAATTTTCGGGTAATCCGTCTTCAGGAGAAAAGAGAATGGGAGACCAAGCACGTTGTAGGCGCAACGGCAAGTAACCCGTTATATATATATATATATATATATATGTCAAGATTTCACGATAAACACGTGAAATAACAATCAACGTCCAAGCCACAATAAGAAATGAGAAAAAATAGTAGGATCTTTCAACCATGACAAGTGGTCTTCGTCAGAGTCAAATCTCAACTCAATGTAAGGATTTGACTGTGACAAAAACCGGCACTTACGGTTGGACGTTGTGTTTGGACGTTGATTGCTATGCATGTTTATTGTGAAATCTTTATATATATGTATATATAGTTCAATGAAAAATTAAAATCACACACTTACAGTCTCTAATTTTTGGTTTGAACCATCTTCAGGAGAGATAAGAGAGGGAAACCAAGCGCAGTGGTTCAGAGACGGTTGGAGACCAACAATGTCGCCGCACGCGCGTCCGGTCACAGAGAATTAGGTAGACAGGAATCAATTTATAATTAAATTAAATTAGTGAAATCAATTTATAATTAAATTAAATTAGCATTGAACTATTTTTGTCCGTTTCGGATCGTATTTTCAACGAAAAAGTATATATATATATAAAGATTTCACATAAACACGTGAAATAACAATCAATGATCAAACCACAATAAGAAATGGGAAAACAAGACTAAGATCTTTCAGCCGTAACAAGCGGTCTTCGTTAGAATCAAAAACCCTCTAGTTGGGTTTTTGACTCTGATGAAGACCGCTTGTTACGGTTAAAAGATCTTAGTCTTGTTTTCCGATTTCTTATTGTGGTTTTATAATATATTTATATATATACATATATTACGGAATAGATGGTAGGATAATGACGAATACATGAAAACACATGATAGGGCTACCTAAGCTTTTGGACAAAAAGAAATTCTTCTTCTGAGCAACTAGGGACACAGAAGAGCAGTATGACTAGGGTAGCCAAAAGTTTAATGTTGACTGATAAAACATCTTACATTATGATATTTAGATATTCGTATATTTTGGGTTATGGTATTATAAATATTTTGTTTATATGGTCAGGTGTGGTTTAGTGGTATCGTGTTGACCGATGACACCATGAAAATTATACGTCGAGTCTTGCCCAGAAACCGAGATTTTTCATACGGGAGACAGAAAGTATTGTGCACAATCATCGATAGGATGTAAAGCTGACCGTTAATTAGTGGAGTCAACTAAAATTAGGGCTTCCGATGTCGATGAGAATTGAGTCATTAATGTAATGTGCCTCTTCATAAAGAAAATGAAATAACTGATCCACACTTCCCTACTGATGGCCAGCACTAAGGTAAATGGCTGTAACTGTGGCTGTTGGAAGCAGACAGTTAAAAATGTGTAATTAATTTACAAGTTGATGTTCAGTTCGGAGGCAGAATGAAACAAATGCAGTGCAGACATACTGTTATGAGGTTGTAAAGGACAGGTGTGTAAGCCGCGTGATTATTGTACAGAGAAGCTAACTCAGGCGGGTCTCCACTAACCGTCATGCTTTACTACTTTAATATGTATTCGCAACTTTATCTTTTCAGGAATAAACATATCAACAACTTTACCATCTAGATGTTGAAATATTATAAACTCTTTAATTTAACTTTTTTGTCTAAATTTTTTATCATCATTGAATTAAATTCACTCATTGCTACTCTGCAATATTTTTTTACGATTATTAAACGCTTTTTTTCACCAAATATTCTATTCAAAGTTCATCAAAACTACACCAATTGCTTGTAATTTTATTTTACACTAAAAAGCATCTCTCCTCCACATGCGTTTTGTTATCACAATGTCTACACTTCATTTCAAAATTCCCACTTCTATTGCTTTCACCTGTGCAGGTCTTCAAACCTTTCAATGTTCAAACCAACTTTAACTTAAAGAAATATTTCTGATTCATCAAGTCTGATGGAAATGATTTCTTTTATTCTTAGTTGTTTTTTCTAGATTTAATCAGCTACATGTAGCAAAATGTCTGCGTTATTGTACATATAGTGAACAATGTTGGGAAAAAGTCAAAAAGCTCTGTTCAGCCAGTAAATGTATTGGGAGTAATTAAACACTCTCTTGTTAATTGAAGCTTTTCAGTAGTGCAGAACCATTCGATTGAACAGATGATTAAAGGAACAGCCTTTCAAGAAATTATCCTCTTGGATTTTTTTTTAAATATTCTTTCATCTCCCGTTTTAGTTTCAATGTTCACCTTCCTTCTGTAGCTTGTTAATTAATCCTGCTTTAGAAGAACTTAGATCAGGGGTGGACAAACTTTTTGGCTCTGAGGCCAAATTGACTTCAAAAATATATCAGACGGGCAGGAGTGAAAGACGGATCTCAACGCATAGGCACGATTTCTATTTTTTATATTTTACTCCCGTTTTGAATAAATGTAAAAAATAAAAAACACAAAGTAATATCATTTTAAATTCCCTACAAGAACATTATTTTTAAATGTAAATGAATCATTACAAAAAGTATAGTCTTCTATTTTCAACATATCCTTGAACATAAAAAAGTTTTATTCCACTACAATTTCCATTGATAGTGTTAGTATAAACTCCAGTTTTGATATCTTTGAATAATTTACTTTTAGATGTTCGAAAAACAGTTCATGTACCAAATATCCTTTCCATTTACTCGATAGAACGGTTTTGAATTTTTGAAAATTAATTTTTTTATGTTCTTACTTCCCATCGTAAAAAGAACTTTGCATTTTTGTTTGGTCAACATCCATTATTCTGAAAACACACATTTTTGCACGATTGAAATGTAGTATTTTACTTATTAATATTAACTTTTTGTGAGCTTAATGACATTATTCTCTTTTTCGAGTTACTAGAGAAACTCATCGTGCTAAACCTTGGTTTAGTTTAAACCTTGGTAATCGTTTAGGCTCAAGTGCCTTGAGCATATTCATGAACTTTTAACAGTTCTAACATTTTATCTAATTGCCTGAAAGATGACTCAAATGAAAAGATAACTTAAATTATAATTTTTTGTATTTTTTTTTTATTAACGTTTCTAACACTTTTACCAAGTATGAATAGCTAGAGAACCTCTTAGACCGTTCAACTTTGTTTGCTGTTTACATTTTTCACAAGATGGTGTTTTTGTTATACAAAATAAATTTAAGTAGTTTATCTTACATTTATTCAAAAAAAAGGTAAAAAACAGAAAAAAATACACACACAAAAATTTAGCTTGCGTTTATGGATTTTAAATATTTTTTATATTCTTCAGGTTTTTCTGAAATCTCTTCAGGTTTGCGTTTTAAACTTTGAATTAATTATACTCCACGGCTCTCTCAATCTTTCTAGATGGTATATGTTTATAATTATCGAAAATCTTTATTAGTAATGATTAATTTTGGATATAGTAATATTTAAAAGATTTGAACCTCACAAACAGTGAAATTACCTACTAAAATATTAATTATGCGTCTATTTTGGCCATCAGTTGCACTCGTTTCATTTTTATAAGAAGTAACGAAATAATTAAAATGAATAAGGAATCAATACACTAATTTCTACTTATTTGAATAGAACCTGAATTCAAATTAAGCAAGCAATTAAGAAAAGTCTTTTTAGAAATTTTGTTCTTTTTTACTCCAATATATCGTAATGTACATGATTAATATATCAGGGTAAAGAGTTCAATAGTTATGTTAATATAAAGCCTAAAAAAGAATTTTCATACAAAATTAATTGTTAAGTAAATGATCGCTTCATTTAAGTGAGTTAAGTGCATCTTCACTGCAGTAATATTCCAGACTAAAGCACAGTTAATATAGAGTCATCAACTGGATAGCTCATCTGATTATGATTCTATATAAGTTTAAAATTTGAAAAAATAGTAAGTGAAAATAGTTTCATTTACGAAGAAAGAATTCATTTACGAAGATATTCTTCTGCCTTTTTTGCTTTGGTTTTTAGATGTTGAAGGACTAGTTATTTTTGCCCGGCTAACTAGAGTCTTTTTGTCGCACTGCTGTTAATGTTTATAATACTGTGTACTACGGTATTATTGTCAACTCAACCTGTTGTCTTCACACTTGACGTTTGCTTTTATTATGCGTTTGCTATGTTAAATTAAAAACCTGAATTTGTTAAAACGGTGTGGTTTTTGTGACGTCTATCACTCAAAATTCAACATTAGAGCGTTACGAAACGAGGCTCGAAGTCGCATTAAGCCTGTCTTCTTTTATTTCTGATGGCAATTATACTAAAACTGGTCTGCAAAAGTGTGTTTCTTTTCAATCGATTTGCCTTTGATTAGTTGTTTTGAATGTTTATCTAGTCTCCAAAAACTTTTCTTCAGGTCAGGATATTTTAATTCAAAATGTAGTTCAACAAGGTTTTTTTCACTTGATTTTGAAAATTTTCAGTGAATTCCTTTCACCATCTTCAGGGAATCAATTAGATCTATAGTATTTATTTGAACTAAAACTAATAAAGTAAAGATGATGAAAGTAAATCACTTATACTTGTCGAAAAATAAATCAAGTGAAAAGAATCTTGGTGAATAACTTTTTGAATTTAAATGACCTGACCTGAAGAAAGATTTTACAGACTATAACAAAATTCAAAACAGTTAATCAAAGACAAATATTAAGTATTTTTTTTAAATATATGTATTCAGGCAGAACAACTTGCAAATTTTACAGATATGTATATCCAATAAGATTTCACAGTGCACATGGGAAATAAAAATCAACGTCTAAACCACAGTAGAAAATTAGGAAAATTACCAAGATTTTTCAATCTAAAACAAGTGGTCTTCTTCAGAGTCTCAATGATACTGAAACAAGTGTAAAAACATCTCATCTGGTTTTGAAATGGGTGCGAAGCAAGAGATGTATTTTGAAGACCGTAAAGTCCAAGAATTCCCCAGAATTTTGTCCCTTTTTTTGCACTTTACGCTCTTTAAAATACTTCTCTTGCCTCTCTATCTTCTCAATACAAACCATTTGTTTTTGCATCACTTGTATGAGTATCAGTTAGACTCTGATGAATACCATTTTTTTGGTTGAAAGATCTTATCATCAGAGAGCGACTGATGACATAAGAAAAGCATCAGAGCACATTTTCTTGTTTTTAATTTTTTTCGTGTCTTTTCGTTTCATATATAATTAGTTCATTATCATGACAACTAGTACATGTAAGTGTTGAATAATTAATTGTAATCAGTAAGAATATAATGCTGCTTGCCTGTTGAATAAAATTAGCAAGTGAACTTGTTAATTGTGAAGAGATATTTATTTAAAGGCCGGAAGGATGAGAACCGTATTTCATGTTCATTCTCTATGAGATATAGAGGTATGAAAGTATAACATTTGGGTCATAAATTTGATATCGAGTTTTCAACGGAGATCATGTTTCAGAACTGAGGTTTCCTCAGTCCAGTGAAAAAGTTTTGGAAATTAATCTATCAATGTGTATTTATGTGAGTAGAATATCTTAAAAGCCAAAAAATTTAATTAAATTTGATATTTAAGCTACTTAAGTGCGGAGGTGCTGAAGTTTATCACTCAAATTGCATTTTTTTATGGGGGCACTTAATGTTACATATGTACACCAAAATTGCACTTTAATTTAAAGTTCAGTAATTTAATACTTTAATGTAATGGTGCATTGTATTACTTTGTATTTTAAATTGATAATATTAATTTAAAGTACCATTACTTTAAAGTTATTTGTAATGTATAGTGAACGATCTAAGTAGAAATTTCGTCCTTTAGGGTCGAGAGTATAGGAAAAAGGATAAATTAACTTTAAAGGCCTCTGATTTAATTGATACGGATAATAAAGAGAAGGTGGTCAAATTTAAGTAATAAATAATAAATTTGAACTGAATAGATTTATACCAGAGTTTTTCAACTTGCAATGCAGCTTTAGGGGGATCACGCCAATTCTGTCATTGAAAGTGCGTGTTTCACAACAAAATATATTTCTATGGTGAAATTTTTTTTTCAATGTTTAAGCTCTTTTCAAAACCATTCCTAAAATCCTACATATAGGAAAAATTAAATGCTACAAATGATATTGTATAATTAGCGTTTTAAAAGAGGACAATAAGGAGCTCCCTGGAGTTCATTTTTTTTATTTTAAACATGAGTCAATGCTACAACCCTTCTCCTCTTGCCAGACTTATTTCAAAGAAACACAACTTTGTGTTTTGTCAATGTCAAGAGTAAATACAATGTATTTATGCCTCTTATATAGGCTTACAATAATTTGCTTTTTTCTGATTACTAATACATATTCAGAAGAAGGAACTGAATTTGGATGATTTTTAAAAGAAGAAATAGATATATAAAGTTCTCATCATCTACTAAAAACTATTTCTTAAAAAAAAAACAATCCTGTAAAAAATCTAATGCAGAAAGTATTATGAGCTCTTTTTAGAGGTGAAAATTATGGCTTTAAATGTTAATTAAGGTATGTATTATTATGAATGTTCTCACTGTAGAAACAGAGAAAGTAAAAAAGTGGTGACCGAAAGGCTTGGGTACACGGCAATAGATCAAAACAGGTTAAATACAATACGCTTTGAATATGCGCACAAAGCAATGTGTTTTTTTTATAAAGAAACAAAAAGAAATTAATGATTAGAAAAAAAAATTGAAAACAGCTGCTGTGTTTTGAGGAAGTATCATTACATATAGAACTACAAAATGGTACCCAATGGGTTCGGAGTTGTAAATTCTGAGCAATAAATTGGTTAGAATTTAAGAGAGAACTTTGACCATTCACTATTTAAAGAGAGGAGAGCTGCTTAAACAATTATCTAAAAATTCTTTGAACGTATAGTGTTATAAAATAGTTAATATACCTGAGATTCAGATATTGAGTTAATTATAGAGTATATAACTTAACTGATTCACACACTTTCAAGAAGTCAGTGTGCATAGTATCAAGAGAGCAAATATTGATTCTATGTAATTGAAAATAGATACAAAGTTGCTTACAGAATTGCTAATGATATAACTTCACTTAAGTGCAGAAACGTTAAAATGTACACCTCCACTGAACATGCCAGAAGAAATCGATTTCCAAGCATTTGAAATGTATTACTTTGTCTAATAACACAATAGGTGAAAGAACTTCAAAGTCGGCTGTTTACAGAACTTAGAACAGCTATTTTTGGCATACAAGTAGGTAAGTGAAGCAAAAGATACTGTCGAACATGCTCATTTGTTAAATTTTCTCAAATATTCTGCGAATAAAGAAAGAACTTTTGTTTGCAAACTGTTTGAAGTCACTTTACAGAAAATTTTTGATATCATTGATATTTGTTTAACCAAGAATAACATAAAGTGGGATAACCGATTGAAGAATTACTGGTTTTCCAGCTTTGGTAGAGAATAAAGGTCTTATTGCTTTCGATCATTGCATTTTATGTAGGCAATTGCTTGCAGTTAGCATGCTTCATACTATTCATAATATGTTAAGTCTTTGGCATTGTTACCAAAGCTGTAAAATCCATTAAAAACAGTGCATTGAGGATCGATGTTTTGCAAACTATTTGAGGACATGGACAGTGAACATTCAGCTTTGTTATATTACTGCGAAATGAGATCACTCTCATGAGTTAAAGTGCTGCAAAAAGTTTTTGAATGCCACAAAAATTCAAATATTTTTAAATAGCTTTCATTTTACATCACTTGTTTCAACAATTGAAACATTTTTCAGAAAGTTATGTATTTAGTGGATGTGTATAAAAAAAAAGAAAGAATTTTTATCATTTCAACCAAGTTAACAGAGGCGCTCATCAATGAAGAAGTTGAACCACATCGTAGCATTATATGAGAACACCCGTAAGATATATTTTAACGTTCCTCGTATAGACATTTCAAAGTACAATTAGATAAGACTTCCGTTTGTTGAGAATGTTGACACCTCATATGACTTTACCAGCATTTCGATTGATGCTTGAGAGCTAATTCACCGGGAGAGACATTTCATTGGTGCCACAGTTCAACTCAAAAGATGTTTACAGAATCTGGATGGATATCAAAGAAGAACATAAATAAATCTCTCAGAAGGTTATGAAAATCTTTTTCATTTGTCTATAGGATACTCATCTGAGGCTTAACATAATTGTAAACGTAAAATTATTAATTAAGTTATTAATATAATCTTATAATATTAATAATAGAAGATTATAAATATAAATTTAATCATTTTTTGAAGAAATATAGTTTATTCTTGAAATATTGTATGTTTTCAATCAGGTAAATTAAAATAGTGTGGCGTAATATTATAGATTTTTGGTACGTTCCAATAAATACGTACTTAAAGGAAACGTGGTGTTACACCATTGACCTATGAACGATGACTTAGGCACCAAGGTTCTACTATGGCTGTAAGTTATATCGGATCGCACTGCAACAGATCCCTGCATCTTTAAAGCCAATTATACTGTGCAAAACATAAATGTGTCAGGTGATTTCATGATGAAGAAAAAATCAATTAATTATTCTGTTCAAGTCAACATGTTGACGGTGATGACTACGAACCCGTAATAATTGTAATGGATAAATTACAATTACTTTCCCCCAATCATGCCTTCTTATGTTTCATTTTTTGTAATCTACGATTACTTTATAGAAAAAATCAGTATTTAATGGCAGGGTGGGAGTTACCTGAAGAAAGTGACCCACTTTCTCGCCCTGAGAGGAAAAAAATGTACCGGTGCAAGACCTTTTCTGGGCTCCCCTTTCCAGTTTTAAGTATATATATCCTTTAAGTTTATAATTTAGTTTATATATACTCGTATATATATTTTATTGTGAATTGATATGTGTTTATATGGCTTAAAAATATACTTAGCCTAATACCCAAAATCACAATCCTATTCAGTGAAAAAAAAGAAAAAACTTACTATAGTTTCATCTATATAGTAATTCCCTGATAGTTGGTACTGTTACTGCTGGGTCTCGACTATTACTGATATTTGCCAATTTGGCAAAAGCCTTTTTTTAGAGAATTTTCAAAGATATAAGTAGGTTCAAGTTGGATTAAACTTTAGATATGAAGATGATAAGATTAACAAAAGGTAATCTTTTGCTGTGATGTTAGGGTCAAGTTACTGAGGACCTAATATCAAAAGCTGCTGCCGTAATCTAACCGTCGGAAAAGATAGGAATTAAATTCATCAAAGGAAGCCTTTTTTACTTTACTATAAGTATTTACTTTACTATAAGTAAAGTATAGTGATCGTGAAAAAATTCGATCTCGAGATTTTGACGGAATTACATGTTTTGAGGTCCCAGAAGTCGTTTTATGACGTTTTTACGATGATGTCTGTGTGTGTGTGGGTGGGTGGGTGGGTGGGTGCGTGTGTTAGCATTGCTTGTTACCACGCTACGGTCCAGAATCTTTGATGGATCAAGTTGATATTTTACACAAAAATGGGCCTCATAAAGACGAAGATCCCTATTGTTTGGGAAGAATTATGCATGATGGGAAAGTCACTTTTTTTTGCCAAAAACCGTTTTTTTTAAAACTTTTTTTCTCCTAAACTCATAACCCTAGAGTTTTGAAATTTTGACATTATCTTTGAGGTTTCAAATGCAACAAACGAAAAATATATTCAGAATTTTAAAACAACAGGAAATATTTTTTTTTCAATAAAATGTAAAAATTGTGACTTATAATTCAATCTCAAACCTTGTGAGAGCGATACAAGCCATACTGTTTGACGGATGAAAATGAAACTATGTCTACAAATAGAACATTATGTGGACAATGAGGTGAGATATTTTTTTTTGAAATTACATTCCCTAAAGGGGCTTCACAGTACGATTTCTGTTTTGAGAAAATGTTTTTTTGACGCGAAACGGCTCATTAAAAAATAATGAAAATTTGACCATAAATGGAACAAAAAATTAGCAATTCATAAAAAAAAAAATCATGAAGTTTCATTTATAGGAAAGAGCAAGAACGCTATAAAAACTGTTTGTTTATCCTAGACTAAGAGATCACCTGCTATACTTGTCGAATTTTTTATATTTTTTTACATTGTTTACATTGTTTACATTGACTTAGAAATTTTTTGAGCGAATCCACTGAAATAAAATTTATGTTTCTAATGGAAAAATGAAAATATATTTTTGACTTATAAGAGATGTAAGAGGAATAATATTGTGCAGGTAAATGATAACACTCATTAAAAAAAATTCGTATATATGTTATTTGACAAAGGGGAAGGAAAATGATCTTATTAAATACTAAGAAGCCATAAAATTCCCAGTATAATAATTCTGTTAAAAACCAAAAATGTAAAAGATAATTCAAAATATAAATCTTTCGTTTAGAGATTAATAACTGTAATTATCGTACATCTTTAATAAACAAATCACCTTAAAACAACATTTTCTTCGCTGTTTAAGATGTTTTTCAGAGAAAAAAATGGTATTTTACTGTTTCAAATTTGAAAATTTTACATTAACATTCAATGTAGAAGGATGTCAAGTAAACGATGTAAGAAATCTACTGGCTATTTGAACAATAGCCATGTTCTCTTGTAGGATAATATTTCGTTTCAAGAAATGTTCACATTGGTTTTTCTAAAATGTTATTACTGCTGTCGTTATACAATGAAATTATTTGCAAATAATAAATATTTGTGATGTACAAAAATAAGCTTATAAATTGATATGTCATTCAATCACTATCTGTACTACCTCACGAATGCAATGCTAATAATTATATCCCATTTAGATATTTATGTTATGCTTAAATGAGACGTTATGTTTTATATACTCAAGAAATTTGACATTGAGTTACTTATAGTAAAGTAGAGTGTAGGCCACTCCAGATTTTTTTTGTAGGTTACTTGATAAAAATGTCCATTATTTCTTCAAAAAAATGAAGTCTGTTTCCGTCACTCCCTTGACTATCAGACTATTTTTCTGTAAAAAAAAAAGCCAAAAAAGAGTCAACCTACAGGAAAATGTAAACCAGGTATTTTTTTAATACCAACCACTTGAAAAGAAGTAAAAATTGACAAACTTGGATCAAAAAATCGCAACTTAGCAACCCTGGGGAATGAGAAGAAAGAGTGTGAGAGTGCACTCAAATCACTTTCTTCTACAATTCAGAAATAAAAATAGGCATGCATAATTGTCTATTCAATTTTTATCTTTATATTCATGGGCCTAGAATCTTATACCCTACACTCTTATGGGTCCTGGTGCGGCGCACCTTCCTCTTGTCGGGCCTGCTTCTCCTTTCTCGGTTAAAAGTTGGTATTCATTCAATAATTGTAATGAGTATGATTCAAAAAACTTATTGGAAAGGGACCATTATACAACTTTATACATACAGTGTCATCTGGAGAGGTATTATTTGGTAGATAATAATAATTAAAACTAAATAGGAAAAAAAAGATTGATGTTGACAAAAGCATAAACATAAACATGTTTCATTAAAGTACACAGCAGCCTCTGCGTTAACGACTTTTAAGCTGGTCTGCTCCAATTTGCGAACTGCTTAATACAAGCTGTTATTATAAGCTGTTCACGAATTGGAGCAGACCAGCTTAAAAGTCGTTAACGTAGAGGCTGTTGTGTACTTTAATGAAATATATATATATATATATATATATATAGTGTTTAGTTGACTGTCGTCCCTCCATTAATTCACTTCTTCTCCTGAAGACGACCGCCATTACGGTCAAAATATTGAAAAGTGAGCCTTTATTACATTTCTGTTTATGTGTCACAGTTTATTTTAAGTATATATATATATACTTAGTTTGTATTTCGTATGTAGCAATGAATGTAAATTTATTCATGTTGGAGGTGAAAATCTTGACTCCCCACTGGAGAGGCCGTGAAGCTGTCAGCTACAAGTCTATACGATGTCAGACACTCATAAATATTTCTGTCCTAATGAATTCACTTACTCAAAATTTAGGACTCCGGATGTAAAATAAAATCTGTAATGTGACTCAGCTATTACTAAAGTGTGTGCGAAATAACAGATAAGCCACGGAAGTCGTAAATAGTGTATAGGTGTGGGCGTCTAAGTAAAATTAGAATAAAAGTTGTGTAATCCTTCTGTTGAACCGCATGTAGGTAAATATATTCTCAACCATGCTTATATTCTATTAATTATAGTCTTAAAATCAATCAAAATAAAACCAAGAATAGCAAGCGGACAATTACTAACATAAACTGAATGACATGTCGTAAAGACCAGTTTTTGGCCATTTACGCTTGATTAATTCAGTGATGCAGGCGTCAATATCCAGTAACGATTTTGTGAAATGTGTTTTGCTAATATTTCCATAAATAATCTTAACTATCATTTTACGCACTTCAACTATTTGCTAAAAGGTTAATTAATGAATCATCTACGAGTTGAATGAAAAAGTATGTAGGGTTGGAAGACTACTGCTCGTGGTACATAGATGCTCATTGGAGAGTGGCCATTGGTTTGATGGTAATACACGCACTCCAGTATCGCCACCCGGCAGAGTCCCATTCAGTTACAACACAGAATTAACTTAATTAAGTAAAGTCAATTCTAGTACAAGTGCTGCTTGTTTCCTACAAATTGGATCATTTTCAATACTTAGTAGCAGTTTATTTATGCTTTTTTTTTACTTTACATTACCACCAAATTATTATTTTACGTGAATGTAACACAATTTTAGACTTTTAGAAATGCTAAATCAAAAAAGCATCGGTTTGAACCGTCTTCAGGAGAGATAAGAGAGGGAAACCAAGCGCACTGGTTCGGAGACGGTTGGAGACAAAACAATGTTGCCTCATGCGCGCCCGGTCACAGAGAATAAGGTAGACTTATTAATCAATTTATAATTAAATTAAATTAGAAAATATGAAAAAATAATAAATAAATAAAAGAAAAAATTACATACATACATAATAGAACGGACCAAGAGATGATAAAATAATATAAAACTGAGAATACAAATGATAATAGAAAATGAAATGGAAAGACAAGGAACTAATTAAACATTATCTCTTTATTAAGACCAGGTGCACTGCGCACACTTAATAACCAAATAAGGGCTTCTTCAGAAACTCGTAGAGTGAGACCTTTGCAATCAGGGGGGGATTTGTTGCAGAATCTGCAACATGTAGCACTCATTAATGGGGAGTCCGTGGCTATTGGCATTTATGGCGATGGGAAGGTGGGAGTGGTTGTTGACTGAAGCTCTGTGATTGTTCATACGGAGATTAAGCTTGGTGGATGCTTGGCCTACCTAGAACGAACATCACACTTGGTACACTCCAAACAGTACACACAGTTTTTGGAGGTACACGAGCAGTCAATTTGAACAGATAATGGGTGTTATAGGAGGGAGCTGTGAAGTGTGGTTGGGGATTGATAATGGGACAGGTGAGGCAACCTCGACGTCAGTACAGTTTCGCTCCTTAGGGCAAACAGTTAGCCCTCGTGACAGTTAGATTCCTGTGCGAGAGAAAATTTCCAAGGTTGGGAGGGTGTCTGTAGCAAAGAAGTGGGGGATTAGGAAAGGTTCTGGAGGTATGGAGGAAGAGAATAAGATGATGAAAAGTTCTTTGATGATCATCAAACTATATTATGATATTTCGATTGCCTCATCAACAGAAAGATAAATGTGAATCGCTCCGCAGACAGAGACAAGTCTGCCGTGAGTGAGTCTAGTTTATTTAGTTTGTAGAATCGTATCATTTAATTTGCATATATATAAAAATATTTCACATAAACACGTGAAATAACAATCAATGATCAAACCACAATATGAAATGGGAAAATAAAAAGACTAAGATCTTTCAACCGTAACAAGCGGTCTTCGTCAGAGTCTAACTTTGATATTTGGACGAATCTTTAGTGGGCATTTAGTTTTGACTGTAATAACTGTAATAGTGGTCATTATGACTTTTTTTTAACTCATAAAGCACAAACAAATATATTAATCTTTCCCTATAATTTTATCAATATGCGCTTACTATTGTAAGATAAAAGGAATATACAAAATAATGAAAATAACTATATAAAAGTATAGAATTTTAAGTTTCTACAGTGAAATACAAACCAAAAGGAATTAATATTGTTTCTTTATAATGTGATTAAAACCCCATCTTAAGGGAAAATATAGAATAAAAAAGGAAAGAATAGTTAATAAAATAAAGAAATAAAGTTAATACATAAAGGAAATGAGAAAAATATCGGAAAAAATTTAACGCTTACTCTATATTATTGTACGTGAAGTAGGTCCTTATTGTTATTCTGTATATGAAAAGGTAGGTCATGATTAAAGAAAATTTAATAGCGTTACGTTCATATGGAACTGAAACATTAATTAATTCAGCTTAACGGCTCACAATTTTCAGACAACACTGTGACCAGTGCTGGAGACGCAAGAGGAATATATTTATCATTTTTTGGACTTTTTCATTTGCTAGGTTCTTATTTATGTATTTATGTTAATATTTTTGTTAAATAGGCTTGTTATAGGCTCTGGGACATGTTATTGTTTTTTAACTTTTTTATTAAATCTGCTCCCATGACATGCAGTATATTACCCCAGTACTTGATTACTGTGGAATTAAAGGTCCCCTTTCAGCATGAGTTCAAATGATCATATACACTCAACATGGTTGACATTTTTTAGAGGCTACTTTAAATCATGTGAGAATTATGCTACTGCAATGAAATAGAACAATGGACTATAACAATATGTGTGAAAATTTAATGAAAAATGAACACGCTGCACCTCACTAAAAACCTAGCACATACAAAAGAAACAAAAACAATAGTGACAGGTGTATGCCCTAAGGTCGATTTACATTCTTGAAAGTCAAATTTTCCTTTTGTTACGGTACCAAAACTTCAGACTACAAGCCGTTTCACATGATCTCCAAAGTGCTACTTTACTATAAATCTCCGTTTATATTCGTTACATCTCTACCTATAATGATGTCACATTTCTTTATCAAAAAGTTAGCGTAGGTGGCTATATTTTTTTGGCAAATAAAGTTGCAAATAAACCTGTACAAACACAAAAATTGGTTCACAAGATATTATTTTCCATTAAAAACTACCACACGTTAAGTATTATGTTATAATATATAACATAATAAATTTGATATACATATATAATTATCAAAGAATGATAACATGACACTTTGACACATGACACAGTGCTATGTGTTCATTGAAACTACAGTTATTGTTGAAATCCACAGATTATTTTTCTTTGTAAAATAATTTGTAATGAGATACTTAGTTTTTCTGTTTCAAAATTTATACTTCTGTCTATGAAAAAGGTTTTAAATAAAGACCGAAATGTTGGCAATGAGAGTTTAATTTGAACCTGAAGAACTGACCGAGTCCGGATAGACTTTAGTTTATATATATATATCATACTTAATACCTTCCATACTTCAATTTATAAATTTGTTCTTTAATGTGTTGTCACCATTTTATGATCTTTAATGGAGATAAACCTAATAAATAACACTACTTTTTCAAGTCAACTTGTTTTGTTATAGATCTTTGTTTATGTGTAGGCTTTGACCATAATATCATACGTAAAAACTTACACAGCTTACATACTGAGTTTAATTCAGTTAATCACCAAAGGTAATGGCCAACTATCAAATCAAGTTCATAAAAAAATACCAAGTTACCTTCATTTCTTTTCAGCAAGTAAGCTAATTTATTTAATTTTGTCATTACCTATAATTATTAAAAGTACGAGTCAAGATATTAAAGAACCTGTCTTCCAATATCTGATAATTTCCAAATAATAGAAGGCACTGAGTGATGATTGTATTTTTAACTGCTTACAAATGTAAATGTATGCAAACACCATAGGACAAAAAGATAACAAGAAAAAAGTTTAATGGCTGAAAGAAATAAATCGCTTAAAAATTACTTGAAATTAACGTTTGCCTGGTAGGCAATTTATACCAGAAAAAGGCAAATTAGTAACTGCTGGCAATCTACTTGATCAGCTTCTCTGTGCTGCCATTACTAAAATATGTACATTTATGCTTTTATATTCATATATATATATATATATATATATATATATATATATATATATATATATATATAATATGGCAAGCACAAAAATAAAACACTTATAAAACACAATTCGATATTTCGATGATTTGTAATCTAATATATATATATATATATATATATATATATATATATATATATTAATTTAACAAATCATATATATATATATATATATATATATATATATATATATAAATTTAACAAATCATATATATATTGTTAAATAGCAGAGCAGATCCTGCATTCTTGATCTTTTTTAAAAATAACAATTATTATTTTTACTGCCTTTATATAAGTGGTTAGGAAAAAAGAGTAGTTGTTAAAAATGACTGTGAATGCAAAATCTGCTCTGCTATTTAACAATGGATGCTTGGATGAAATTCTGCTGCCAGTTTATACATATATACGAGGTGTGTAAATAAAGTAGTGAGACTGATTTTTTTTAAATTTTCTATTCAAATATAATTACAATGTGATATTGTCACCTTCAAAATAGTTCCTTTGGAAGCCACACACGCTGAACGGTCCTTCAATATTGTAGCATCTGAAAACGATTCTGAATGGCTAAGAAATGAAATCGTTACAGCATTTGTATTTATTCGAAATTAAGTTTCCTGGTAGGTCATTTATTCATCTCGGGAAGAAAAAAGTGCATAAAGACTCAATGCTGGTGAATAACTAGCTGAGGATCAACAGATGTTTGTCTGGCCAAACTGTCTATCGGAATTTCGGAACATTTATGCACAAATTTTTCTCATCTCCAATTCTTGTCATAATATGTGATGAACGATATGATATCAATAGCAATGTTCCCCGAAATATTACTACTGTAACTCGATTGAACGCACAAGTTCTGATACTTCTGTTGACATTTTCATCGGTGTTATGCATTAAGCTTCGCTTCGTGGTTATACTTAATCGATTCTTTCTTATGAAAATTCTATAAACCACGATATATAATGTGCCCTTATAAAACAGTCTCATAGGCGTTTAGGTTGCATTATGAAGTCTGAAGCAAATTTGATTGCAACCTGCTAACTTGAGTCATCTTTTTAAAACGCTAAGAAATACATTTACGCTATAAAACGCTACGGAAAACAAATGACTGTGAGTTCAGATTCATACTGGAGCCATCAACACGTGCCTGACGCTATCTCAAGGCATGCGTCCAGCGTTGCCAGATCGAAATCTGACGTTGCCAGTCTCACTACTTATTTATAACTCGTATATATATATATATATATATATATATATATATATATATATATATATATATAACAAATTTCACATGAACACTTGAAATAACAATCAATGATCAAATCATAATATGAAATGGGAAAAAAAGACTAAGATCTTTCAACCACCCAACTGAGTCAAATGGGTTTTGACTCTGACGAAGACCGCTTGTTGTGGTTGAAAGATCTTAGTCATTTTTTCCCATTTCATATTGTGGTTTGATCATATATATACATAATAATTTATTTATTGAGGATTAGAACCAAAATTAATAACACCTGATTATAAATCGATATTAACCAAAATTTGTTCGGCATTCTCAACGAAAAACAATTTATTGAAAAAATGAGTCCTATTATTAGTGACAATTGACAAAACGAATTTCGATGTCAATTCAGTTTAACACAAGGTTTTGTGTTGATTTAGAGTGGACAGTTGCTGTTAAAATAAGCAAATTGTTTTCTTTCTAAAAAAAATAGGTAATATAATACTTAAGTTTTCCAATTTATTAAGCCAATTAGAGTTTAATTTGAACCTGAAAATCTGACCGAGTCCTGATAGAATTTTATTTTGCAAACATATATATATATATATCAATGATCAAACCACAATAAGAAATGGGAAAACAAGACTAAGATCTTTCAACCGTAAAAAGAGGTCTTCGTCAGAGTCAAAAACCCAACTGATTTTTGACCCAGTTGGGATTTGACTCTGACGAAGACTGCTTGTTACGGTTGAAAGATCTTAGTCTTGTTTTCCCATTTCTTATTGTGGTTTGATCATTGATTGTTATTTCAGGTGTTTGTGTGAAATCTTTATATATATATATATATGTGTGTATGTGTGTGTGTGTAGGTGTGTGTGTGTGTGTGTTGAACAACACTTCCACTATATAAATACCCTAACATGTTAGTAGATGATACATTAGAGAATTGTTCACTTATGTTTATGATAATAATACTATAAGATCGGTTATGATGATATGATTTAATCTATGTATCTATGAATCTAAGTAGCCGATTCACGGTTAATCTTATTTTTCATTGCATTACAACAATTTACATATATTTTTTTAATCATTTACTATTGCCTTTTTATACTTATTCGTGGACTGTAGTAAACTAGTTTTTTTTAAAGATTCAAATGTTCGTGAGTTTTTATCTCAAACTTTCGTTTCTTAATTACTTTATATTGATATTTTTGGAGATGAGGGACTATTTTAGAAGTAGCCTGTGTTCTTTCACTCATTCTAACTGGTTCTTAAAGAAATAATTTCGATTTCACTCCGTCGTTAAAATACGTGGCACAAGCGTTCTTTAATACTTTCTGCTTGTTAGATCCCAATTCTAAAAGGAAGCGTAACATTTAATTTCACTTTTATCAATTTCACTCTGATTAAAAAAAAAAGTTGTTTCTTTGAAAATAATAACGTTAATATCTGAAAAGATACACTCTTTTTGATACTAGGGTTTTATGTATTTATTTTGTAAATATATCTTACTATCAAACCAAACCGATAATCCAGCCACACCTCAAACTGTATCCCTATCTTTAAATGAATTCAGTCTAAAAACCGTAAACAAACGTGCGTGGTTTTAAACTCATGACGCAGCACTGAATATACAATCATTGTAATAAGAAATTGCTGATATAAACAATATTTTTAACAAATTTTAGTTGCAATATATATTACTTAGTTAACAGTTTCCAAATTGGACCATTTTAAGATAATTTTAATATTTGTTTTTTTGATTAGTTTCTAGTAAACGGTACAAAGTGAGAATAAAAAAATTCAACTGTACATTCTTCTTTTCATCAAAAGTTATTGTACTATTACAGCTTTAGTCAGAAAAGAGAGGAAAACCTTATGAATTAATATGCAGTAATCAGTAGCATATTGAAATGTTTTTTTTTCATCAGAACAATCAATTGTGTCTTGAAAAAGAATACTTCTTGTCTGAAACGCATTTTTATAAAGAAAAACATATATTTGTAGAATCCAAATACAACCAAAACAAATTTGTAGAAAACAAATCCAACCAAAGTAAAATGGATTTGTGTTTGAAGTCTTCTAACACAGTTTGGCGTTAGGAAAAAAATTTAATTGACTTGATTGATTGATTGATTGTTTTGGCTGTATTTTAGAATAACCATAATTGGAATTCACACCTAAGCTATAGGAAATAGTTAATCACAACATTGGATTTCAACCACAGACCTGGAAAATGGAAGATAAAAGAAGAGTTTGAGACTAAAAAATTGAAGAAGATTAGTAAAGTGAGTTATTTCAAATTGTACCCAGAAAAATAGTTGTTAAAAAAAACATAGGAAAATATTGATCAATTAAAAGCATCTAACTTAGAAAAAGACTACTTTTAGTTAAATACAAATGTGTGACTACAGCATAGGTGATTTTCAGTTAGAGAATGTGATTTTCTAACTGAAAAACCAAGAGACTTCTGATTGGAGAACAAAAGGAGATTGTTCAAATGAAAGCTTCCGCTACGAAGAAAAAGTATGGCTGATAAACGAGGAACGTTTGACTAAAGAACAGGAGGAGATGGCTCAGACAAACTTATCAACTGGAGAGGGAAGAATGTGTTGATAAATTGTTATTTTGGCTAGAGAACATGACCTTACGACTTGGACCGGTTTTATGTTTGGGTATTGAAATACTTGTTTAAAGATTTCCTATGTTTTTCTCAGATGCTATATTCCATTCTTGTTGAGCAACTCATTTGAAATTTGGATCTTTTAATCCATTTAACTTAACTAAATAAGATTAATTAAGGTATCGACAAGAAAGTTCAGCTACCAGCAATATTTTGTCTGTGATATGAAAACATACTGTTGTTTTTTTCAGAACCCATATAAATTTTCATAATGATATAATTCTGGCTCTCTGTTGGGTAAAAATAATTCTTATGTATATTTTCGTAAAAAAGACAGCAAATACATATACCGAAAAATGACAAAGTTACAGTATCGGTGTTTTGATTTGATACAATCAGCTAACTTTCAGATTAGACTTGATATCAAACAATAGTCTTGTAAATCACCTTCAAAAGCATCATATTCCAGAAGTAGTTCATGAGTTATTATTTGGTATTTACTCATTTTGGGTGCTGGAGGTTGTAAACGAATTAAATCGCCTTAGTGACTGAATTATACTTAGTTGTGTACCGAAGACTCACTTTATTACTAGAAACCTTCGCGATGAGTCTTCTGCACTCCCCTTCAATCTCATTCAATGATAAATGCTTTATATTGATGCGATTCACTGCGCTATTTTTATGGCCAGTACTCTCCCTATTATGTCTTCAACTGAAAATTAAGTACCTTTTCGTTCGAACATAAGTCCTGAAACATTAAGCAAACAAGAACAGAACAAATTAATCCATCTAATATTTTTACTAAAAGTTGCAACAGTTAAATTACAAAACGAAAACAATGGCATGAACAAACCACAAAAAATATTTTCTGGGAAACACAACACAATTTCATTCATCCTATCATTCTAGTTTTTTTCATAAGTTAAATTAATTTGTTAAAAAAGAAGAGAGGATACATTATTACCTATGATCTCCAGCAAAAACTTATTTATTGTATGCTTACATCCAACAGTAACAATTATAATTTAAAAATTATAAATTTTACGGAAATCAATTAAATTATAAAATATTTATAGAAACGTATAGAACACAGGAACAAAAATTTCCTAATTATAATCAAGATAGCCGCTAGGAAGGTAAACATCAGGTTGCTAGGTAATTATTTACAAAGGCAAAACCCTTGTATTTATGTCTATCATTTTAATCATTTCGGATCATATTTATTATTTATGATCTACATTTGAATTAAAATTTCGTTTAAAATTCGTATCAACCTCTCCAGCAAAAACTTATTGATTGTATGCTTACATCCAACAATAACAATTATAATTTAAAAATTATAAATTTTACGGAAATCAATTAAATTATAAAATATTTATAGAAACGTATAGAACACAGGAACAAAAATTTCCTAATTATAATCAAGGTAGCCGCTAGGAAGGTAAACATCAGGTTGCTAGGTAATTATTTACAAAGGCAAAACCCTTGTATTTATGTCTATCAGTTTAATCTTTTCGGATCATATTTATTATTTATGATCTACATTTGAATTAAAATTTCGTTTAAAATTCGTATCAACCTAACAAGAACTTTTTAAGTCATTGTATCTCTAATCCATTAGGGTTTCCTAAACTTTTGACTCAAAGTACTGCACCACTGTTGTGATTGGTTTGTTTCCAGAATGGTTAACAAGGAGGGTGGGCTAATTGAATTCCCTACTCCTACTGCCTCCAGTATTGACAGTTATTGAATTTGAAGTTAAATTTAATGACATTATCATTAGTACCTAAGAGGTGTTTAGCAGTATTGCTGTATATGCGGTCTTACTTGATAACTTCTTGGTCGCTCCCGGATGTCCCTCTATAATCAAAAACAAACTGTCATGTTTTTTAGTTTACCTTATACTATTACCGATAAGATATAAGTAAAAGGTAATATTGAATTTATTCGTCTGCTCTTGCCAATGGACAAGATCGAAAAGACGTTGAGATGTTATAAAGACAACGTTCAAGTTAATGCATATTGTTATGATAATATGAAGTTAAATAGTTTAAATTCAAGGACACTTTCATTTCTATTTGGATGAGCCCTAATCTACTCTGTAGGGGGCTAGATTAGTTCAGTAGCAATGTTCTCACCTCTGAAGTGGTAGGTCCAGGGTTCAATATCCACTCTAGTCCTCGTTTTATTCCCGTGCGAGGCGAATAAAACTGATCACGTCGTCCCTCGGTGAGGACGTTAAGCCGTCGGCCCCAAGCCTATAAGCTGTCAGGTACTCGTTAAAGATCCTTACTCTAAATAAGCTTGAGTTAGGCAAAATTTAGAACTACCAATAAAGAATCAGTCTTCTTTGTGTGTGATCACAAATGTCTAATGTTCGGCCTATATGTTTTCCCTTGTGGGGGACTGCTATTGCAACCTAATCCGTTGCATAGTTCAAAATTAGATTTTAAAAGAGCATTATAGATATAAATTGGTTACTGTATATATAGTTGAAGGAGCCCTTGGTGGTAAGGGTGTGTCAAGGACAAGGACTGAAAGGTAATCTGGCATATGTCTCATCTAACACCACTGCCCATTGACCTACTTCACACTGTCACCTTGCGCAGGACATTACTTCTTGTACATCCATCCCATCTTCATATCCACTATTGACCTAACACCTCTTCTTCACATGATTAACAACTCGAATTTCTTATTTCTATACTGATATAAACAGAATATACGTAATAATTGTACATGAAATTATTAAACATTTTGATTATTACTTCTGTGGAAAAAAAAATTATACAGTAAAAAAAAATAAAAATCAAAGTAGTGTTTAGAAACAGTTAAAATAATTATAGGAAAATTACTCGAAAAAGTATACAGAACATCTAATTCTTTTCACTTTTTTGGAAAAACTTACGTTATGATTAAAAAGGTCTTTTCGTTATCTTCTCCCAGGAAAACTCAGATTATCTGCCATTAGTCAATTTATTTGTATATAAACCCTTCCTCCTTGATTTATATAAAAATATATCAATATTTATTGAACCGTTTTTCTTTTAGATGATTAATGCCTCATTCAAACTATATATATATATACATATATATGTAAAGGTAAATATACCGTATATGTATGTATGATAAGTTTTTTTTTTAATAAATATAACTGGCTGAAATTCCCTTAGAACTTTTCATAATATTAATACATATTTTATTTTTTAGTCAAGTGAGTATTTCATGGCATTTAGAATAATTAAATCATTCACACCAATACCTTCCAAAAAACTATCCCAAGTCGATAGAAATATTTTGAAGATCAACAAAATCACAAAAAACAGACCAAAAGAACCAAGGAGTCGAATTGAAAGTAATTTAAAGAAGAATAAAGAAGAAGAAAACAGAAAATATAAGAAATACATAAAAAATTAAGTTGAAACATGTTGACAGTAGGAATGTTTAGATGCAATAACAAAAACCTTATTCAAGAAGACAGAGAAACTTAACAGGAAGCAAGTTTCTGTAAACTATGGTTTTCTTTTTAATAATATTATCTTACAGGAAGATCAAAATTTACAAATATATATATATGATCAAACCACAATATGAAATGGGGAAAACAAGACTAAGATCTTTTAACCGTAACAAGCGGTCCTCATCAGAGTCAAAAACACAACTGGGTCAAAAATCAGTTGGTTTTTTGACTCTGTCGCAGACCGCTTGTTACGGTTAAAAGATCTTAGTCTTGTTTTCAAATTTCATATTGTGGTTTGATCATTGATTGTTATTTTACGTGTTTATGTGAAGCCTTTTTATATATATACATATACGTACGAAATGACAAAAAACATTAAAATCATCATTCATTACAGAGGCATGTTTGTTTACTGCGGTACATATACATATATTTCACTATATAACACTGTTTTTTTAATCCATATTTTCGCAAATTTCCTTTAAGACTTCCTCAGTGATTGGATGAGAACAAATATTCGAGGCAGTTTCTGCCTTATTGATAGTCATAGTACAGTGAAACTAAAAGCCAGAGTTAGTCGATGAAGTTCAATAAGTCTGTAGAAGTCGTGGTTGTTACTGACTTTTGCCTTGATAGCGTTGACACTATCAAGTAGAGAATGGACCAAGTGCTCTCTTAGAAGTTTCTGTCCTCTTAGTCTGTGGTCTACAGTACTCCTCTTGTTAGTTTTATTCTGTCTATTAATTCTTATTCTTGTCAATTCTCTGATATAGTCCTTAAAACCTCTAAATAATCAAAGTTATATTAAAAACGATCATCGAAAATTAGCACCGTTAACTTATGGCTGATAGCTTTGTTTTTCCATTATATATGTAGTCATATAATAAAAATACTGTAAAATTCTAAATGGGTTTTTTTAAATAAAATGCATTAATAATAATGATTAAGTTATACAGAAATTAATTTCAATGAAAAATTATATTCAGTGCTTTTCCTACATTCAGATATAATTTTTTGCTCTTATGATGATTATATGATTATTTCTTTAAAATTAATAAAAAAACATTTAAAATATATTTTCAACTAGAAGTTTAAAGGATACGCTGCTAATCGTCACTGCGTCCTCTCTTTGGAATATATGACAAGTTTCACGATAGAAATGAGAAATTTTGGAAGATATTTGAAAAGTGCAAACAGGTTTTAACTCTATTATTTAAATGAAGACTCATTTCAAAATGATAAGTAAAGTAATATTTCAAAATAATGCGAGAGAACTTCCGCTCTATTAGGAGTTTTGAAGAACTAAAATAAGTGTGTCACTGATTACAGTTAGCCAACGCAAAGGTCAATCATTGAAACTCAACAACATGTAATTATGGTGGTATTTAGATGATATCACATTGAGAATACCATATCAGTGAAGCTGATGGAATACTAACTGAAATACTATACTACTATGCGGTATGAGGAGTCATTAGTTTGGTAAATCTACTCTACCGGAATTATTACACTATCATGCAGACGAAAAACCCATGAATTGTTTTTAACTGAACTAAATATTTATACTATATGTTGTTTAATTAGATTCAAATTTTTAAAATTATTTTCCAATAATTGTAGAAGCTAAACATATGCAGATCAATTAAAGACGAGTGTGTAGGAGTCAGGGATATCCTGGCGTAATCGTAAATAGTGTCTTGAGAGGCTATTTGGTGTGAGTTTAGGATAGTTTTGAATGAGTTTTTAGTTGAATGTTTGAAGTGAAGGCGAAGATGTGGGCTATAGAAAGGCGCTGTGACTGGTGAAAGGAAGCGTGAAGATTACCTGGCTCGAGGAGAGCGCCGGGGGCGGGCCTGGCATCGGCCATGGCGGTCCTCACTGCTCTCTGCCACTGCTGACCCAAACAGGCCCCATTCATCTCTTCCCTACTCACTGCACACGGTCGTTCAACCCATTCCTTCTCCCTCCCTTTACACTTTTAAATTATCCCCATTTCACGCCTCAACTTCATCATCAAGCTTGCCTTTTAACTTCTCAAGTACATGGTCATCTTTGCCTATTACAACCACACTTACATAATATCAGCAACCAGTCTCTTTTACCTTCTTTTTTTGAGTCAAGTAGGCATACATTGCTGTGTAAATACAATAAGCACATGAATAAATGTACGCATAATTATGAGTACTCTCTCATTCATACACACACTCATCCATATCCTCCAGCCTTCTTTTGTAACTACACGACATGGACAATATGTAATCCATTAGACTTGTCTCGTAATCCCTATTACATGATTCATCTCTGCACTGCGATCGAATTTCAAGATTAGTCAAATACCTTCTGTTGCATTAATCTTAGTTGTTTATCCTTTTTCCGTTTTATTTTTTCGTTATTCAGCAGTCTCTTTTATGAGTAAATTCTTTTGTCCCAAAGAATTGTCGCTCAATATTGGAAAATTTGTTTACTTTCAAATTAAAGGTAATGCTATAGGATACCCAAACAGCTCTATCTTTTTTTAACGTCTTTTTGGTCAAACTTTAACAGGAATTGGTAGTTACTTGGCATTCCCCTGAGTCATTTGAAGCCACTTCTATATCTTTTCCTCTGTTCAACCTAACTATCCATCAATTCCTTTTGACATTTAGGTTTAATGAATCATTGAAAACACATGTTCTCTGTTAGCTTTTCTTGATGTAACAGATATTGTAACTGGTTTCTTCACTACTTAAATTTCCTCTAAATTAACTTAACCTATAGAACACCACTACTTTAACAGTTGTCAAATTCCTCGTCGTTTCCACTCTCATTCACTATTATCTCCATTTTATGTTTAACCTACTTAAATGCAGATTGCTGAATGTTGATTATTTACAACACTATGAAACACTTATCCTTCTTTAAAAATCCCCATTCTCAGAAAAGATCTGTCACCTCCTTCTTTTTAGTAAACCACCTGATATTGTAGAAAGCAATATAACATAGCACCTATCTCTCTTGGTAATCGGATCTCTCGTAGAACGATTAACAATCCAAAATGCTGTCTAGCATTGACATGAGCTGCTTGCATACTCCAATAGTTACATTACTCTGTAATGTAATAATGTTTACAAATTTGTAAACAAATTATGTTGACTCCCTCATGAAGAATATATCCTGAACATACACACACTCTCTTTACCCTTTGGATTTTTTCTGTTATGTATCTGCAATGCTGTATCCCTTCATAAGTGGTCTCAGCTGGTCCACTAATGACGTTACTCAAAAATAAATAACGTTAATTCTCATACATTAACTTTAAAATCTGAGGGAAGGAAGTTCAAGTCTTTAAGCGTTCCTTCCTTACGATGTCATTAAGAGGCTTCGAAGAGACACATATGGACTTTCAAGGTCAAAAGTAATTAAATTATTGAAATGGAAACAAATACTATTTTATGATCTCAAACTATTGAAATACTATAATAACTAAGACACCCTTTCCTTTAACACTGCTTTATCACTCCAGGAATGATCTATTTAGGTTTATCATGAGAATGGATAAAGAAGAAAACAAATAAAAGGAGACTAGAAAAACTGAATCTAATTTTATCGTATAACATTATTTCAACTGTTCTTGAAAATGTAAAGAGACTAATAAATCTTAGAAAAATGGATTTAAAAATGTATGTAGTATATCTAATAGGACATTGTTCTTTTAACAATTGTTCTTTTAACAATCATTAGTTAAATCAAAATAATTTTCCAATTTAGGTGATACTACTTCTGATTTCACTCCACTTAAAAGGCATGAGAAGGGAATTTAGTAATTCCATGAATAGTATCGGAGTACCTTTGGCAACCGGACTCTGTTCCATTGAACATCACAATTGTTCTGATTTGATCAACAGAATATTCTGTAGGGCAAAGTTTGGTTTAAACATTCCGTATCACTTACTCGTAATTTAATTTGATCCTTCTTTTTCATTTCAGATGAATCCACTAGTATTTAATTTTAAATTCTTTAGAAGAAAATGGATACTATAAGTTTTCTAGAAGAAGTGCCTTTATTCAATTTATTGGATGTACAAATTCATATACATTATTATATTAAATGATAGTTAATTAAAATTAAATAGTTACCTAACAGAAATGATTTTAATTGAAAAATCACTTTTCCAATATCTCTTTTCTTCTCAGTTCTTAACTTAAAACTCCCACCTATACTTGGTTACAGGTATAAAAAAAAAAACTAAAACAAAAGAAGCTACTACATTCATTTAAAGATTTGACATAAACACGTGAAATAACAATCAATCATCAAACCAAAATATGAAATGGGAAAACAGACTAAGATCTTTCAACCGTAACAAGCGGTCTTCGTCAAGTCCAAAAAACTACTTGTTACGGTTGAAATATCTTAGTCTTGTTTTCCCATTTCATATTGTGGTTTGATCATTGATATTTATGAGTTTATTATTGATATTATGAGTTTATTTATGATATTTAAGATTAACACACAGAGTAAAGAAACACACTTACAAACTCAAATTTTTGGGCAAACCGTCTTCAGGAGAAAAGAGAAAGGGAGACCAAGCACATTGTAGATGCAACGACAAGTAACCCAAGTTACTTTTTTTTTACCCTTCTTCGATTTGAACTCTAATTGTGTCCAGTTTAAATCGTCTTTCCGATATATATATAAGAAAGATAGAGAAATTAAAATCACACACATACAGTCTCTAATTTTCGGTTTGAACCAACCATCTTCAGGAGAGATATGAGAGACGGTTGGAGAATCCAGTGCGTTTGATTCCCTCTCTTATCTCCCCTGAAGATGGTTCAAATCGAAAATTAAAGACTTTAAGTGTGTGTTTTTAATTTCCCTATGTTTCTTTCTGCACATTTAACTATATTTGTCCGTTTCGGATCGTATTTCCAATCCGAAACGGACTATACATATATAACAAATCAAATGAAACGATTCTTCGAACTGAATAAACTAGAATTTTCAGAAGAACACACAGATTTGAAATCACTAGTAATTTTATTTCTGTGTTTTTTTTTTTAAATTCTAGTTTTATATTGATATTTATAACCAAGTACTCTCCATCAACATGTTTACTTCTTCACTCTTCTCCTTTCTATTACTCTCCTTAGAACGTGAATCTATTCCTAAAATTATATTCCTAATTTTGTTCTTAATTTATTATCTCTATACTCGTATAACGTTTCCAAGAAATCATAGATTATTTTAATATTTTAACATCCGCCAACATCATGAAATTATGAACCAAGCTCAACTAGCAAGCAGGGACTCTTTTATCGTATTTCAATAATAATTATATTGTTATAAGGACCTTATTGTCCTTTTAGAGTGCGTAATTTAATTTTTGGATTTTCCTTTTATATATATATACATATATATCAAAAGAAACGGTCTATGGGAACAACAAGTCAAATATCATAGAAAAAATACATAAAAATAATAAGAACTGACTTATATATTACGGCTTTCATCGTCATGATGATTAGAAGAAGCATGTCCTTGCGTAAGCGTGATATATATATAAATAAGCGATTTTATAAAAAATTATTTATTTTATTCAATCAAATTTATTGTACTTAATGAACTAAATCAAATAGAATCACAGAGAGAAAACACAAAAATGACTACTATCCTTCTACGAGTATATCTGTCATAATCAAGACGTTCGAAAAGAAATTGAAGACTCAGTTCCCTTGAAGGGACTTAATTTAAGTAATTATATTATTACACAAAATAAAATTCTTTATTTACAACCTCTTTTTATTTGGTACTACGTTAAATTATTTTTTTTATGTATACTTACAGTTTCCGAGTTAATTCTTTAAAAATAAGTGTCTTGATAAAGCAATGTTTTCTAACCTAAAATTCCTAGACACCACTGTTAAAAGAGCAAGAACTTATTATAATAAATACATTCGACGCTTGAGGGTTATGACAAAGAAGCGTATCATTTTTAATTTAAGCGTTTGCCTGGGTTTAAGGTTTATTATTTTAACTTGCTTGCACGGGACACTGCACCTCTTCAAATAGTAGGCCTTACAGATAATCAGTAGTACACTGGTTGTGGTGTTGACTATGTAATCTCTGTACTTGTACGACTCTGACCCTTTTGGCTATTAGGAAGCAACAGGTTTATCTTCTTCTTTGTTGGATAATTAGAAGAAGCAAAAACAAACTTTTTTAGGGAATGCAATTATTTTCCAGTGTCGATACTTAGGAGGACTCAAGTCGCAGCTGGGTGGTTGGACGCAAAGAGTCAAGTCATGGTACTGGGGAAACCCACTTGTAAGTCCCCCACTGGTTGAGCAAGCGCACTTAAATGGTTTGCTCAAAATACCTTCAAACTAGCTCTTTATTTATTTATTTATTTATTTATTTATGTATCTCTTCCTCACGCATCCAAATTTTACCACTGTTTTAGAGTTTAATTACTAAGAAATAGCATGCATGTTTCGGTAAAGCATGTTGTTATTCTGTACCATGCAAATAGCTAAAACAACAGTTTTTTATAAAGTAAACAGTGTGTAGTTTTAGATTAGCATGTAAGGCACAAATTTTGTCACCTAGATGAATGTTCTTTGCCATTATATTACAGCTATAGTGCAGGTAAATCACCAAAACACTCCTATATCTGCGTTAGGAACAAATTGTTTTCTACTATTTCACACCATTATATTAGAAAAATTTTATTAATTACTGAAATTTAACATATATTATATAGGGGTGATCGAAAAGTCTACTGACATAATAGTTCATAAATATATGGGAAAAGTAAAAACCTCTTGGAAATACTAAGTGTGTCATTTAAGGAAACATTATATGCACAGGACACCTATTGTGTCATTTTGTATCCTACATGCATATATATTTAACCCCTTACAAATTAACATAGTTGCTTACTTTGTTATTTATCTCTTATTTGTTAATAGCCAGATTTTTCGATTGCTCTTTTTAATAATTTCCTGAGTGCTTATTAAGATCTAATTTATGAAATTGTTTATGAAATACAACCAGGTATAATACAAAATGGTAATAATATTAACAATAATTTATTTAACTTAGAGCTTCAAAATTTTCATAAATATTGATTTTTAATATATATTGTATGAATATATTATAGAATCTTTCACAATTTTTTTTTATATTATTGTGCACAAATTAATTTCATGTTATAAAATGCTACAGTTTTTGGCTTAGCTGTGTTAATACATCTGCAATCTGAATTGAATAGTGTTACTATAAAATTGAGATGTATTTTATTAATAAATTATAGACAAAGTTACTGCAAAAATCAGGAGAGGTAATGATTACTCGCTAATAATTTGTAAGGTTCATCAAATAAAGTAATATATTTTATATTAAGTCCTTCGGTCAGACAGTATTTATGAATAATTAACAAATGCATGTAGTAGGCATTTCCTATATCATTATGGGGTTAACAAATTAAAACCAAATAACCTATATAACTCATATAGTAGTGGATAAAAAGGCAATATAGTGTTTTATATGTCATTCATCACTGATCTTTATAAACAAATATGCTTTAAGCAAAGAAATGAGATTATACATTATACGAAACTGCTTAATTAACATTAAAGTTAAAAAAAAGGGGATATTTTTATAATATGGAAACATACAATTGTACAGTCTAATTACTGTTATTTACAAAAGGAAATTTAATTATTTCACATGACTATTTTGGAAATGTACGTCCATAGTTGTCTGGAAATGCAGTGCAAGGAATGGCAAAATTTAACTAAAATAATTGTCCTCGGATAATAATGCTTGGGATGTTTTCTTTACAACTGTATTTCCCTAAGCATATATTTTTGTCTATTTCATTAATTTCGTATATTACCTGCATGTTCTACTTACAAATTTGATATATATATATATATATATATTTACAACTAACTTCAAACTCTTACAGTAATTAATACATGAATCGTTACCTATATAAAAAGTTAATATACTGTAAATAACTAACTATATATATAATTAGCATTCATTAAGAGATAAAAAAATGTTTTATTTTAAATTAATATTCATAGAATTTATTTCAATAGACATCACTTTTTGGATAGTTGGTTATTATATGTAGTAACAAACAGGATAGAATTGAACAGAAGAAATTAATTTACGTGATTTGATTTATTGTTTGCTAATGTTTATCTCTAAAACTCAATTGTTAAATTAAAGTTTTGTTGAAAAGTTCAACAAAGTTGTGTGTTGACAAAAGTCACTAAAATTCCTATTCTACACTGATGCTGCTATTGCATGAGTTAAACATAGCTACAAATTAGTCGTGCGCTGTGGCTGTAGGGATTTCTTAATTGTGTCAATAAGTATTGATAATTAAACAAAAAAATTAGCCACATTTTACGATAAAATCTACATTTTAATTTATGTCTGTGAATGCAACAAAATAAGATCATATCCTAGCATGTTTCTTTGAAACTTGTCTTATTGTAAAAAATGTTATTTGAAATTTAAGATACATATTAATTACAATTTAATTATATCAAATATGTCTTAAGTTCGAATTTAATTCATAATATTTAAATTAAATTATTAATTAATATTTCAGAAAATATTTCATAACACATTATCACTTTAATTTGTTTAATTATTACTAAATTACTTCTTTTGGAAAATTTTATTAAAGTCAATTCAAAAGAAAAATATATAAATTAAAAAAATATAGAAATAGAAATAAAGTTAAATGAATTAGTACATTTCAATTAATTTATTAGTCATAATCAAAATTTAAATTACTTTATAACCTTTCCTATCTTGCAATGCAACTGAAATATACTTTGATGTTCCTATATTAAAAAATAAAATGAATTACTTGTTTTTTATTTTTAATTTATGATTTCTAAATGAACGAAACCATGCAATGTAATACAGATCAAACTTACTGTTTTCACACAAAGCTATTTCATTTACTAGTGAGTGTTTTAATATCATTACTTCCATCTCAATTCGATGGGCTATAGCGAAAATGTTTCATTTTTAAGAGTTCTTTCAAATAGTTGTTTAGAATGATCTAAAATACTTTATTTCGTAGTCAGGAACCTACAAATCCTTGCAGTTTTAGGACTACCCCAGTGCTCTTGTGAGCTCGGTCGTCCCCCTCCGAAGAGGGAAGTTCCCGTTCCCCCGGGTCAGGGCTCATTAAGAATGAATACCAGTATAGGAGCATTTGCCAATAAATGCTCCCACCCACTGGTGAGGGTAGGAGGTCTAACTAAAATACTTTATGAGAAAGTTGAATTATATAAAATTGCATTTGAGTTTAATGCAGTGAGAAATAAACTGATAGAATGCAAGAGGTGATGAGATGGGCCAAGACTGTTTTAATAGTCTTTCTAACAATCTAAAGACAAGCCACCACGTTTAAACTTCTGTCAAATCATACATTTGCAGCTGTCAAAGTAAGCCATGGTCTTGATACGAATCTTCAAACACTAAATGTAACCTAAGCATCCAGTATTTGTTAAAACTTAGTTTAAAAAAAATAGTCGAGCATTTGTTAAAGTTTAGCACTGTTCTAAATTCAATTCTAAATAATATTTTTAAAATAATGATTTAATTAAAAAAACTAATTAAACTCCTTTTTTCTTCATTTACTCGTTATTCATTTATGATTATGTTGAGTTCAATTATGAAGTCTGGATCATCGCATGATATTAAAAAAGTGAGCGGGTAATGAAAAGGCTTTTTAAATCTCACACAGCACAGGCACCTTAATGGCACTGCAGCACTAACTCCGTATTCAGTTCCTAAATAGCCATCACCTTTCTAATTTAAAAAAAAACAATGAAACAAAAACTGTTGTTCATGCTTAGCCAAGTTATGTGATATTGGATACGGACAGATATAATAATTAAGTAGATACTGTAGCGCCAACACTGACGGAGACCAGTGAGGAACCATGTGTTGCCTCCATCTTCCAATTTGATTCATTTTCCTTTCTTCTCTGGACCCGCTCGCCAGAAATATAAATATAATGAAATATAAAAATAAATTTAATTCGAATTTGATACCTTTAAATCAAGATTGTTTAGGGTAAAAGAAGTATTAGATTAAACCCATAAACATAGAACAAAAATTAAATGCGTCTAAATTATCAAGTATACAACTAAATTCCATTCTACAATAATATTGCATTGTGGTCTTTTCATTTCGGTTGTCTAGGATTTTACACAAATGACAATTAATTAAATATGTTCTGTCGTTTTATATTACTGTATATTCATTTTTAATTAAATTAAAAAAATATACCAATATCTTTTTTTATTAGCACAACCACTGCGCACTTTTTCAAAACAATGCATTTTTTTTTTTTAAATTTCTAGCTTATAAAAGTTAAGAGTTTTGCTTCCCATACTTAAGTAGAATGATTAAGCATGTTGCTCTACTACCTTGCAATAACTAAGTTCGACTGCATACTTCTTTATGTAGGATGGCGAGCCTCTGACTCTATGGCTTGAAATTGTGTTCAAAGATTACATCTAAGGCATTATTATTAGAACTTTATCAAGTACC
Organism: Hermatobates lingyangjiaoensis; assembly: GCA_026182355.1. Taxonomy (NCBI): domain Eukaryota; kingdom Metazoa; phylum Arthropoda; class Insecta; order Hemiptera; family Hermatobatidae; genus Hermatobates; species Hermatobates lingyangjiaoensis. Next base: position 3,174,574 of record JAPFBL010001927.1, read on the forward strand.
CAAAACAATATTTATTTTCAATTGAATCAGAATAAAGCTACAAACATTTCAATAATGACATATAACTAACTTTGTTACCGCAAAATTATTAATCAAATTTGAATGATAAGAAAAAAATTAGATTTAAATTATTATTTATTCTTATTTTAAAAAATATATTTTACAAATTTTACCTATAATGTACTATATAAATCAGCATTATACAATTGCTAGCAGCAATAAATTGTTTTTAAATAATTTTTATATTATTTTCTAAGCTGTGCAATGCTAATTATCTAAATATTCCTAGTCATCAATAGAAGAAATGCCCATTAAATATACATCCCTTGATATAAATAAAGGCTCATTTTAGATTGAATAAAAGTTTTATTGCTAACATAAAATATTAACATTTTAATTCCAAATGCTACATTTAATAATTGAGCTGTTATTTTTGAAAGTGGTATAAGTTCACTTTATGAATAAAATGAGTTAACGGTAATTTTAGTAAGATATAGACATCTCTTCATTTTTTTTAATTTTACATTCAATGGAGTACAATTTTGCAATAAAGTAAAAGAAAAAGTTTTGCTATAAAATGTTACCGCAAAAAGATTTTTTTTGAAAGTGGAATTAGTCATTCCATTCCTAATAGCTATAATTAAAACAACTTTCTTATTGCAATTATTATTGATAATTTTGACTGCACTGTGCACTGTATTTATCATAAATACTTCACTAAACTAGTAGTAAAAGACAAATAATTTCAAAATTACAAGTTCTTGTTTTTTGTTATCTTAATGAAATTGTTTACATTATACACTTGTTTATTCATATCGCTTTTTTAATGTAACGAATATTAACTCTTAATGAATTTGATTACTCGAGTATTTAAATTGCTTCAATATTACTTTTTACATTAAAAATTAATAGTAAAATAAAATTTAATAACAAATAAAATAAAAGAAAAAATTCATAATAAAATTTAAAAGCTGTATAGTATTAAAAACATCTCACTCGAATAGATTAACGTTTGCCAATATTTTTAAATTAACTCAAATGTAAACCCTTAATTATCTCGATACATAAAAAAATGAACATATACCACTTTCAAAAATAACAGCTCAATTTTTTATTTGTTAAAACATCAATTCACGTAAAAGAATTCCTTTTATGCATAAGAAAATTCAGTTAAAATGAATAAAATTATTGCAATGCCAAGACTATTGTACATAATACGAGTACTCCTAGTATTTTTAAACAGATATCAATTTTAGTGTGATATATAAACAATGTAGGGCGAAAAAAAAATCAAATTAAATTAAAAGAACAAGCAAGAATAGTTGATGCCCCTCAATAAAACACCAAAATACAGATTCATTTGCTAATTTTGCTTGTAAATAGAGTAGGCTGATGAATAATTCTTTAATTCATGAAAGAGTGCACTTTTAGAGAATGCATGACTAATCAAAAGAAAACTTGTTTTCAGAACTCAGAAGGTATAACCAAATTTTTATTGAAATAAAAGGGAGAAAGGCAAATTTAATGAATAAAACAAAGTCTTTAAAAAAAATGTATTTATGGAAATATTTAGATCATAATTAACCGCCACCTCATGTTAAAGTCAAATTTTTGGAAAAAAATCACATTATGAAAGTAAAATTATGAAATTGATTTAAAGACAAAAAAAACATGAAAAATATACTTTTAACTGGTTTTTGGGGATCTTGAAATAGTCAAGGATGCAAGGGTATTAGGGCATTATCAAGCAATTGTTGAAAAAAATATGAATAAAAAATTGAATTTTATATTACTATTTGATCTGTATTTCAAATATTTAGAAAGAAGATTTTTAATGCAATGACTTTTAGTTGAACAAATTTTTTTATTATGACTAGGTAAATTACTTAAAAACTATTAATTAAATGATTTAAAATGGTTTATAAGTCACTGAAGTGAGAGTAAAATATTCCAGATTAATAAAGATCATGCAAATGTTGAAGGTGAAACTAGAAGTTTTATAAGCAGGTTTCAGTTTTAAAGTTATTCCTTTGAGGTATTTTTTTAGTGTACTTATTTTTATCTCACTGATAAGAAATACATAAATTTGTTTTGTTTTCATCTAATATTAAGAAGGTGTTATCATTATTGATTTTACTAGTTCTAATGAATGCTATATAATTTAAAACATGTATATTATGAAATAAAACATCATAATAGGTAGTTACAGAAAGAAAAACAACTCAGTATTGAAAAATACCAGTTCTATGATTGCTTTGTTAGTTATATACATTTATCTCAGGAAAAGAATTAAAGAGAAATTATAGCAGAAGAGTTACTGTGCAAAGTTGTTGAGTAATGCTTGCCAAAACCCTTTTGACCAACATCAACAGCAACAAGTGCCTCGATTGCAATGATAGGTAATTAAAAACAATTATTTGTTAACCATTCTATAAGAAACAGGAAACTTTTTTCTGGACAAACTAAATATGAAAACGATATAATGATGAAAACAATCGGATTATTTCCACATATAATTTAAGGCAAAGTTATCTGAATAAAAAAAATATTAGAAAAGTAAACTTAGCTGTAACTAGTCTGAAGTTGTAATTGGTTTTGTTTAGGTCGGACAAAGTTTTCAGTCTAGAGTTAGGCAACTTATTCGCTAAAGGGCTTTGTCTATTTCTCAGTTCCACTAGCACTCAATTGATAGGCATACTGTTAAATCATTGACTTAACATTTAACAAATGATTATCTATCTTTAAATATTAATTTTAATAATTGTTTAAACAAAATTCATGCTGTCTGGAAGGGTTTTGCGCAGGCGGTTTCCCCAGCACAGAACGTACCTCTCTCACATGCTCTCTCTCCGTTTAATTTTCACCCTTCAATTTTTATTCACTCTACTAAGAAAGAATCTGATTAATCAAATCACTGTATTGTTTTTGAGATAAAAATGTTGTATGATCTTTCAACATTGATTGCAGTGTTCTGTGAAATTAATAAAATCAATGTGTTATTCGTAACTATATAAATTATTTTTATATAACAGGATGGTGGAAGAACCAAAGATGCTTGTAGACAAGATGCCAGGGATGACCCCAATATGGACACAGACTTGCAACAAAATGCTCTATCACAGGTTAATTTTCATTTCAACAAATTTTTAAATTTCAAAATGAATGAAAAATATTCATAGGTAAAATTTTTGAAAGAAAAATTTCATAATAATTTTAAAATTAGAATATTGTAATAATTATGGTAAATTATTGTTTAACGCTTCTTAGATTTCAACAGGTATTCTACTATGCTAAAATTATAACTTTTTTATTAGTATTTAGCTCCAATGACTTAAATTATTTAAATTACATTTTTTAATTAGTATTTAATACCAATGACTTAAATTATTTTAATTACATTTTACCATGAATAAAACAGTAATCAATGTATCATAATGTTAATAAGCACAGACATAAATGTTGTAATTTTAATATTATTCTCCTGATGAAACAATTTTAAATTAAACCTTCAAACTATGTAAAGTACTAATATATTTGTATTATGACAATTTTCTTCAATCATATGTACCAATAAAAACTTGTTATAATCCAACTGTGAAGGAAATAAGCCCAGTTTGGAAGAAAAGTACAATGGAAGTGGTAACATTTAAACATTTTATAGAATATTTGAATGCTTTGATAAAAATTAGAGAGAATATTTGTTAGCAAAAAAACTAAATGAAAGGTTTAAACAAGTCATTCTCTTCAGTTGTTAAATTTCAGAAATATTAAATCAATGTGCTGATTATTTATAAATGTAGTTTTATATGTATGCTTGTAAATTTCAACTTAAACGTTTTATTATTTAACTCAGTTAACTTATAAATACTAAAGGCTACCTTGGGCGTGCCATGTGTTGTGGCGTTGTCTACATTTTAATATCAATATTTTATTTATTAAATTAAATGGTACAATTTCAATGAGAAATCTGTTTTTTTTTTAAACAAATCTAGATGAGGACCCACACAAGCTAAAGTAACTATACCCTTCAAAGAATAATGACAACAAGAGCATTTCCAACACAAATGATAATGCCTGACTCTTAGAATATGAAAGAGTCAAGTGTGGTCTTACAGGTAGCGTGTTTGCCTTTCGAACTGAAGGTTTAAGGGTCGTTTCTAACCATGAACTCTGCATTTTTTCATGTTGGTGTTGTACATTCCGTCCCTCAGAGAAGGACGCAAATGATCTCTACTCCAATAAACTTCAGATAGGTAAGATTTAGGACTCTCGATGGAGAATCAGCCTGGGAATGTTGCTCGACCATAACTATAATGATGCCAGATAATAAATGAGCCACATTTTCTGCCTATAGAACAACACTAAAAAGCGAAATACTCACAACATTGAAAACACAAACAGTTGAATTTTCTGTAACCTCTGATACCGTTTTTTACTTTACTATAAGTAAAGTATAGTGATCGTGAAAAAATTCGATCTCGAGATTTTGACGGAATTATATGTTTTGAGGTCCCAAAAGTCGTTTTTTGACGTTTTTTCGATGATGTCTGTGTGTGTGTGTGTGTGTGTGTGGGTGAGTGTGTTAGCATTGCTTGTTACTATGCTACAGTCCAGAATCTTTGATGGATCAAGTTTATATTTTCCACAAAAATGGGCCTCATAATGTAGAAGATCCCTATTGTTTGGGAAGAATTATGCATGACGGGAAAGTCACTTTTTTTGACAAAAACCGTCTAAAAAAACTTTTTTTTCTCCTAAACTGATAACCCTAGAGTTTTGAAATTTTGGCATTATCTGTGAGGTTACAAATGGAACAAACAAAAAATATATTCAGAATTTTAAAATAAAGAGAAATATTTTTTTTCAATAAAATGTAAAAATTTTGTCATAATTCAATCTCAAAGTCATACCGTTTCACGTATCAAAATCAAACTATGCTTAAAAATAAAACATTATATGGAAAATGATTTGAAATAATTTTTTTCATAATTACATTCACCAAAGGGGCGTTAAAGTACGATTAATGTTTTAAAAAAATGTTTTTTTGACGCTAAACGGCTCATTAAATCTCATGAAAATTTGACCAAAAATGGAACAAAAAATTAGCAATTCATAAAAAAATATTCATGAAGTTTCAATTACGAGAAAGAGCAATAAAGCTATAAAAACTGTTTGTTTATCCTAGACTAAGGGATCACATGCTATACTTGTGGAATTTTTGATATCTTTTTACAATATTTACATTGACTTAGAAATTTTTTGAGCAAAACCACTGAGACAAAATTAGACTATTCTAGTCTAATAGTTCATATTTATTATTTTCAAAAATTAGAAGCTCCCGACTATAAATGATTTAAATTATATTGAATGGTTGGCTTAGACTTTGAGTTGAGTATGTAAACTGGTTAATTACTAATATATTTTTTCCCAATATACATTCATAGCAAGCTTATGACAGAGTACAAGACGCAGGAAAAAAGATAACACTCACTCAGAGAAAATTGGTATATATGATTTTCGACAAAGGGGAGGGAAAATGATTTTAATAAATACTATGAAGCCATAAAATTACCAGTATAATAATTCTATAAAAGATCAAAAATGTAAAACATAATTCAAAATGGAAATCTTTCGTTTGAAGATTAATAAATGTAATTATTGTATATCCTTAATTATAAATTATTTTAAAACGATATTTTTTCTTGGATGTTTATGATGTTTTTCAGAGAAAATAAGAGTATTTTTCTGATTTAAATTTGAAAATTTGACTTAAAAATTCAATGTAGAAGGAGGGCAAGTAAACGATTTAAGAAATCCACTAGCTATTTGAACAAATGCCATGTTCTATTGTAGGAGATTATTTCGTATCAAGAAATGTTCACCTTGGCTTTTCAAAAATGTTATTACTGCTGTAGTTATACTAATAAAATTATTTTCATCAGCTGTGGGTTGTACAAAAATAAGCTTATATATTGATAAGTCGATCAATCACTATCTGTACTACCTCAGAAATGAAAGACTAATAAACATCTCCCATTTAAATGTTTACATTATGCTTAAATGAGACATTATACGAGGTGTGTAAATAAAGTAGTGAGACTGATTTTTTTTAAATTTTCTATTCAAATATAATTACAATGTGATATTGTCACCTTCAAAATAGTTCCCTTCGGAAGCCACACAGCGCTGGAGACGGTCCTTCCAATCATTGTAGCATTGCTGGAACTCGGATTCTGGAATGGCCTTCAGCTGGTCGGTTACAGCAGTTTGTATGTTTTGTAGTGTCCCGAAATGAGTTCCCTTGAGGTGATTTTTGAATCTCGGGAAGAGGAAAAAGTCACAAGGACTCAAGTCTGGTGAATAAGGAGGCTGAGGAGCAACAGGAATGTTTTTACTGGCCAAAAACTCGTTTATTGAGATGGCAGTGTGACAGGGCGCGTCATCAAATTTTTCTCATCTCCAATTCATTGGTCAAAATGTGATGAACGGAGGTGTGATTCAAATTCAACTGTTCCCCGATCATTCTGACTGTCAAGCGTCGATCTGAACGCACAAGGTTCCGTACTCTGTTGACATTTTCATCGGTGTTTGCACTTGAAGGCCTTCCGCTTCGTGGTTCATCTTCAATCGACTCTCTTCCTTCTGAAAATTCCTTAAACCACCGAAAAACCTGTGCCCTTGATAAAACACGTTCTCCATAGGCCTCCTGAAGTTTTTCAAAAGTTTCGGTTGCATTATGTCCAATTCTGAAGCAAAATTTGATTGCACACCGCTGCTCAACTTTGAGGTCACTCATTTTTAAAACGCTCAAGAAAAAACCATTTCACGAAAACCAACGCTACGGACAAACAAATGACTGTGGCGAGTTCAGATTCATACTGGAGGCGCATCACACGTGCACCTGACGCTACTCAAGGCCACGCGTCTCCAGCGTTGCCAGATCGAAAGCGACGTTGCCAGTCTCACTACTTTATTTACACACCTCGTATATTACATACCCAAGAACATTGATATTAAGTTTACTTATAGGAAAGTTGAGTGCAGGCCACTCCAGATTTTTTTTCTCAGTACGTATTATTGCGTTTATTTGACTATTCATACATTGTTATAATGCCAATTTTGTAAAAAAAAAAAAAAAAATTAAAATTTATAAGAGGATGAGATGGAACCCCCAATAGGACATATTGCTAATGCTCCATAGATGATGTAATTAATTTAAACAAACATTAATATATAAAATCTTAAATATATTGGTGCACATTTAAAAATAATTGTTGATTTTTTTTTTAGGTAAATTAATTTACCAGTAAAATAGTGTGCTGTTACAATATTCATATACCATATGTTGCCTTAATTTAAATGTTTTCTCTAACACTTTATATCCTAAATGTCATTATCGTAATGTTATTGTCATAGTAGGATATGATAAAATACAAATTGATATGATATTATCATCATTTCAACTCTATATCCGAGGGATACCAAATTATTAATGTATAGAGACATGTAAATTAGATTTCAGAAAACATTGAAATACATGTAGATTTAAATATTGAAATTTACTTTCAGATGGTAAATGAATATTTCATTTTGTCATTAACTTTAAAAAATGTACAATTTTTTACTTTACCATAAGTAAAGTATAGTGATCGTGAAAAAATTCGATCTCGAGATTATGACGGAATTATATGTTTTGAGGTTCCAAAAGTCGTTTCATTTCTATAGAATTTACTATTTTGAAAAAAAAATAAAAATTGAATGTTTCAAACAGAAAGTATAGAGTAAAATTTTTGCTGTATTGTATAACATATCGAAGGAAAGTATTACATACTTAATGTTGAATTGTTAATTACAGTACTTACTTCCTAACATAACTAATACAATTTTCTTCTTGAGAAAATAAGAATTGTTTATTATATGCAAGAGTTACCTAAAAATATAATCTAACTCATAAAGTGCATTTGCGATTATATTTATTCCTTTTATTATTAAATCAGTGTTTTATTTAAAAATATTACTTACTTGTCAGCAGGTTATACCAGATGAGGCAGGAAACCTGAGAGTCCTCGTTCGTAAGACGAAGCCCCTTCTAGGAATTGCAATCGAAGGAGGAGCTAATACAAGACATCCACTACCTAGAATTATAAATATCAATGTACTTACTTGTATCAATAAAAATTCATTTTTAATTGCACATTAATAACTTTTTGTAATGATTCTGCTTTTCATAATAAATTTCTTTGTTAGTCATCTTAAATAATATTTATTTTCGTCAAATATTCTTACTACTTACTTGTTTAAAATATCTATTGAATTTTAAATTAAAATGATTAGAGTTATTGAAAGTTTGATTTTGTAAATATATTTACAGGAGAATGGGGCTGCTCATGAAGCCGGAGGGCTCCAGGTAGGACAACTGATATTGGAAGTCGATGGAATCAAAGTGGAAGGTACTCAATAATCGCATTTAGCAACAACTTTCTTTCTAACTAAAGCATAGACATTTCCTTTAACCTATATGTATAGTGTAGTCAATATATATATATATATATATATATATATAATATATATATGTGATATACCACATGAAATAGTTTCATAATGATGAAACCACAATATGAAATAGGAAAACAAGACTAAGATCTTTCAACTGTAACAAGCGGTCTTTGTCATGTCATGTTCTCTGCATCTAGTGTTTCAGTTGGGTTTTTCACTGTGACAAAGACCTGTTTTGATATTAAGGCGTGTACCCAGCTTTTCAGCTATATCACGAACTGTGACAAAGACCGCCTGTTACGGTTGAAAGATCTTAGTCTTGTTTTCCCATATCATATTGTGGATTGAACATATATATTTAGTTGATATCTTCCTCTCCACTACTTCTCCTCCTAGTGATCACTATAATTATATATATATATATATATATATATATATATATATATATATTATTTATTATTGTGTTGTTTATATTTAACAGAAAGAAAATAATACAGCCAGAAAAGAAAAAGGAAATACACTTTTCAATATTTTGGCTGGATGTGATTTGTCGAAAGGAAGTCAGAAACTAAATGTTTCTTAGTAGAAAAAAGAAACAGGATGAAGACACTAAGTTGTGGGTTGCCCCACTGTTCTCTCATTAACTCTGAGGCTGTTTTCATTTCCTCTTCTGATCCTAACCATTACCACATTGATAGCAATTCTGACTGTTCATTCACCGACAGTGTTTACTATCGTGACTATAGCAGTTGGATATCTTCTTTTTATGTGCAACAACGACTATGTTAATAGACAACCAAATATTCAAGTTAAAGTTAAGTATTGGTTAGCAATATAGTTTAACTTTATATTGATTAGTGGAAATTAGTTTCTTGGTTACTATTGTTTCGTGTTGCATTCTTGTTAATACTGACTGCGTGTTACAGTTTCTATTTATGATTTTTAATTTAAAATTCTATGTAATACTTCATTGTAATTCAATTTAAAAAGTTCTTAGTTCTGTAAGTTTTCTCACTTTTTAGTTCAAAATATTTCATTTATATCATTCGTTGTATATTTTGATATCCATATTATTCTTATATCATATATATAATTCGTATATGAAATCATAAAAGATTCTTATCTGATTTCTTATATTTTCTTTTTTTTTGTAAAACTTTGGAAAGGTTTTAAATAAAACCAAAACGTCATAAACGTTTGATACGAACCTTGAAAACTAATTCATTTCCAATATTTTTTTTCAATTCTATTCAACCTTTTTCAAGTTGTACGTAACAAGATTTTAGCAAACATGTGAAATAATATATCAACGTCCAAATCACAGAAAGAAAGTCAGAAATGGGATAAAGTACTTTTAACCAAAATAAATGGTCCTCTTCAAAGTGACTCAGATTCTAATAGGGTGGTTTGAGTTGAATACATTTGAAAAGAGCAGAGAATGTGAGCCTTCATCCTAATTGGTAGAACTGCATGTGGAGTCCTCAGATAAGCTTTACTTCTCTACCTATAGGCATCACTCCTGAAATGCCATATAACAATGTCTCTATCAGACCCCTCTGATTTCATCGCAGGACTTACTTCGTTTCTTCTTTTCATTTTGTATTTCCTTTCAGCATTAGTCATCAAACGATATCCAACATCTCTAGTGTCTGTCTTCTTCGGAAAGTCGCTTCCTGACGACAGGAAATTAGACATTTAAAATTGTCAAAATATTCAAATGGTTTTTTTCGTTTTCTGTTTATGTTAATTACTGAATGTTAATGGTTTTAAGATATATATACAATTAAAGTTTTCTATTCTCGATCATATATATTCTACACTATGTTACTTTATCGAGGATCGGTCTAGCGTCAAACAATTCTTAAAAAGAACGTTTCATCAAACATTTCCTCCATATTTCTAAACATTTCAGGACCACATCAATACAAAATTAATTATAATATCATGAAAAAATAAATTACATTATTTATATGGATATACATTCTCACCTTCGTAATAATGAATGTCCTTCGCAAATGGAAAATACCAATGTAATAATGTATATTACCTTATGATGTAACTTATTTTTTCATGTCATTGTAATTAATTTTATTGTTCTGGCCTTAAAGATGTCTAAAAATATAGACAAATTGTTGGTTTAAAGGTGTTTTTTTTTAAGAATTAATTGACTCTGGACCAAACCTCGATAGAAAAAAGTAGTGTATGTATATATGATTTGATGTTTCATGACAAAGTGACTTGACTGTTTTTCTAGTGTTGATTTGGGGGGGGGGGGGGGGGGGGGGGTCTTGGAGTTGTAGGTTTCGGGCTCAAATGAAAGCCACATACCCAGAGAGCATCTCTTCTAGGAAGTCATCTCTATCAACATGACGGACTCACACTTCCTTAGAAAAGTGTGAGCCCAAATTATCAGGCAGAAAGAAACAGAATTTGGGGATTCTATCACATAAAATACGTAGAAATATAAAGGTCAAGACTTTTACGCTGAAGGAATCAAGAAGTTTGAAGTATGATGGAGATATTTGAAATTTGCTGGAGATAATATTTAAAAGTAGTGAAGGTTTTGTTACTAGTGAATAAATCGTTTTTTCTCTTCAACTTGTCTAGTTCATTATTAAATAAATTGTAAATATGACACATTCCTAAATTTTTAAAACAAGTTAATTAATTTTAATATAAATCTTAATTTAAATATTAATCTCTAATAATAACTTTATAACTTTTAATCTGTTAGTTGTTTGGAGTTATTGAATCATTTTTATGATTTACTTTTACAGGACGTGAAATTAATTTTGTTTACATTATTTTAATATGTATCTATAAAATGAATTCATTTTTGATAAATTGTTTTAAAGATATTGTTAAAATTTAGGAAAAACAATTTTTTTAGAGAATACATTTTAATATTTTCTAAATGTATAAACATGATGAATTTTATTTTATAAATTTTGATTGATAAATCAATTCCAATTAACTGATAACTTTATTAATGAGGGCAACATGCTAAATATACAAAAGGTAAACGGATTATTAGGTTGTATATAATTTGTAGATTTTTGCTTTCTCTACAAAGAGCATGTATCAGGTTTTCCTTCCTTTGCACTATTTTCTTGGGTACTATGAAGGGGTTGCATATTAATAATGTAGTCTTAAATAGACATTTGAGATGAACTGTTAAACTTTTCTTGTTCTATTAAGTGATTGTGAAAATTTGTATGCCATGTGGTAATGAGATTTTGACATCTGAAATAAATATGTCTGCAAGTCATTTCAACTTTGATTTTAAATTAACAATTAATTCATATATTTTCCAAATTTGCAGGCTAATTTTCAACAACTCGTTGCAGTCTAATTACAAATCTGAAATCAGTAAATCTGGCAATCAAGAGATTATGGTCGTTGTTGAATCAACAATAGATCTTCCAGCTAGAAAGATAAACAAACCCCTCTCTTTAGTTTGCAAATATGCTTTAATGGTTTTATTGTCTATTCATCAATTTGCTATTGTAATGAATATCCACACTTTTTTGTATCTTCTATATTTCCTCTGGTTTAATCAATGTACAACTGAATGACAAATAAATGTTGACAAAAGCTTATATTTTTCTAGGATTACCTCACCAGGAGATCGCCAGGTTGATAGCAGAGTCATTTGCTCAGAGGGAAAAACAACATATCGAGTTCCTTGTTATTGAGGCAAAGAAGTCAAACCTCGAACCTAAACCGACCGCCCTCATATTCCTGGAAGCGTGAAGCGGCCTTCCCCTCAGTGGCCTTCAGTTCAAATATTATTTTTTCTTTCTTGGTTTCACATTTATCCTCTTCTAAGGTATTACTTCTTTTGTCCCGTTTCTAAGACTATTAAACCAATGTTGGATCACCTTTATATGAATATATTGCATGTTAACAATTTTATTGAAGTTAATGAATTGTTGATATAATTCTATTTTTATGCTCATACCTAAGACTTAATGGCACATCCTATTATATGGATTGGGGAAGATGGATTTCATCTGTGCTCAACTGAAGCCCCAAAAAATATATTAAATAAATTACCTATGTAATAACAAGCGTTCATGGAAACATTATTTCAATAAAACCTAACATATATTATCATTATAAATGATATATATGTACCATTCTAAGATGTAAAGGCACTGTTCTCTCAGAACATAAGTGTTTGTTTGTGATATTTAAAGAAATGTATTATATAAGCTAATCCTTAAATTATTTTTTAATTCTCTTCTTATTCAATATGTAAAAGTTTATTAAAAAAATCAATTTCTCATAACTTCCTTCAATTAAAATATATCACACCTCTACTTTTTTTAATACTATATAATAAAACAAAGAAAAAAAAATAATAAATACGAATTGGGATGTTGCTGTGACAATTCAGAAAAGAAATGTGAATTATTGTATACCATTAAACTATATAAAAACTTACTCATGATATAATTGTGAAGTAATTAACAATTCAAAATCTAATAACTGAATTATTCAGACGATCTGATAACATAAAACACCATTCTCTAAGAAGTGGTAAATGCTAGCGATGTTGTGCTTCTGTGATACTTTTTTTTTAATTGTGTTTGGAATAAGAAAAATTTTCCCGAAAATCAAGGTTTAATATGCACATTTATTCTTCAAGGCTAATAATTATTATAATAGTTCTGATAAGACTTTTTATCAGTTATGATAATTTTTATTGAACATTGTTTCCATGACTAACTTAAAAAAAAAAAAGAATAGATGTATAATGTACCTTTCTAACTGTCTAACTGTGTTCTTCTAGTCGAGAACAGACAGCATATCATTGCCTTACTGTGTACTGACCTTTAACAAATCCAGTAGCCACAACGCTTTATGAAGAATTTACTTTGAGCAGCTTTTCTCAGTTCTTGTGACAGATTTACCTTTTAAACGAGCAACTAAGCTATTCAAGTATGTTTGTAAAGACTACTGGTTAATGTCTGCATATCTGTAAAGCCTTTTTGTAATCCAGTAACTGAATGAACTGGTATATCCTTGAATGTTGCCATCAGGAAAGAGATCATCATTTAAAAGTAATTCTTTTACTAATTGCACTATGGATTATATTTTAAAAGGCATCTAAATCAATAGTAAACATGACATGATGACAAACATGGGCACTATTTTTTTAAATAAAATAACTACATAAAGTTTCTATATCACAAATTAGTATGTATGATCTTCCCATGCCAGTTGGTAAGCAGCAATACTGAAAGGATGTACCATACAAAGTTAGAGTAACAAAGAACTAGTCACTGTAGAGAACATTAGATGCATTCTAGAACTGCTTCACTGTATAGGTTAGGTGGGGCAATGTTAAAAATTATGTTTTTGCAAAAAACCAATTCTGTGCCAAACATAATTCATGTAACAAATATACAAATAATATATATTTTTAAAGAAAACTGATATGTTTTTGTTACAAAAATTTGCATAGCAAAGTCATTATATTTAACACATTGAGCTTGTGAAACTATTGTTAAAAATTACACGCTTTATATGTACATGTTATTCCTATTTCTTTCCTAAGCAATATAATTGATAAAACATAATTTTGTATTTTGAATAAGTTACGTGCTAGCAAATGATCATTTGAAAAAAAAAACAGAGAAGACTGTTTTTATAAATTCCCAATCAATTTTACACAACTAATTCACTACACTGTTAAAACAAGGTTAATACTTTTTTAAATTGAAGTTAAACATCTCGATATTCTTCAGATTCGTAATTTTTTTAAGATTTAACAGTATAGTAAAAAATTATTTGAAGATAGAATGAGTATCATTTAACTTTAACTAACTAATTTGTCTTAAATTTTCAAACATTTTGGTGTAATTGGTTATTGATGTATTTTATACTAAGTTGTCTCAATTTAGTCTTGATTTATTAATTATGGTTTCAGAAAATAAATTAAAGACTTTATTTCCTGAAAAGATTTTTTTTAAGATATTGGATGTAAAGAAACTAATTTCCTTAACTTTTCCTATAAAAGTATATATAGGCTACTGACGTCCATCAAATAATACAACACTGAGCAACTAAAACACTCGAATGTTTAGAAATCTGAATAATTGTAAAACTGTAACAACAATCATGGCCTCATCAATTCTGTACTTTTCACCGAAAATTAAAATCTTCGACTGATTTGTTAGTTTTGCAGGTATTAATAACACTTTCTGTCTTATTCAGCTGTTTATATAGTTCCCGTGTTATAAAGAGAAATATTTACCATATATTCTGCTGAAACGTCAGTAATAGAAGAAAAACATACATTCTAATACATGTCTATTTCCAACACAATAAAATATCTCAGAATGGTCTGTCAAATACAAGAAAGAAGACATGACATGTTTGTGTAACATATATGAACTAATGGAGCCTCTGCCTAAGTAAATAGAACTGAAGTTGCACTTTTTTGTTGGTATCTGACACTGAAGAATTCAAAATACAACCAGTTGTCATCAAAGGTGGGTAACCCCAGTCCATCAAAGGTGGGTAATACTAAATCATATTTGAATAATACATAATAAAGGTATAAGAATATATTAAATTTATGTTGTGAATATGAGAAATGTTCTCAAATGAGAGTTTACCATTTGTTCAGATGTTTCTCACAGAAACAATTCTGAATCAGATCTATCAGAAATAAAAAACATTTTAACACATAACTCCTTTAGCAAAACGTTTAGTCTGTTTAAAACATGAGACAATTTACTGAAATAATGAAACATAAGTCTTACGTAGTTGCATATTGTTTCTTAATGAAATTATGATTCAAAAGCTATAGATTTTTAATTATCATTTAATATTGATCAAAAAATACGAATGTGTATTGGGAATTGAAATTTTAGTCCTTCCAAAGGTACAATCAATATTATTTATAACAATTAATAAAACTCAAAGAAAATCAAGTTTTTCATTTTATTTAAGAAAGTTTTGCTCTCCATAGTTCAAAAACTGCCTGACATAATAATTTGTCTTTCGATATTTGATCTTTTAAAATCAGGATTATAAAATTGCATGAATGATATTGTAAAAAAATTAAATCTTTCTTAATAAATTATATTTTTAGAAGGAGAATCAACTTCTGATGCAGAGTTACCAATTTAGCATTTACAATGCTCGATTTAGCACATTACAATGAAATCTAGCATAATGAAATTATACTTTTCTATTTAAAGTACATGTACTAATATTTTTTATTTTATAAAAGTTCAATATCATAAAATGAATCTTTTCTTATCTATGAGAGAAGGGTTAGCATTTGTTTTCTTTCTTGCTTAGCATTTTCTCTATGAAAATATTTGGCAACACTGTTCTGATGTCTAATACTGTTCAATTTTTTCAAGCTTATTAATTACTTTTCTTTTAATTGTAATCAGTTGTTCATAATCACCGTACCATTTAAAGCCAATGCTACCTTACGACCCCACATTAACCTTCCTTCTCTTGAAACTCTGAAGATGTTTATTAATTAATGAAAGGCCTAGTTCCTGTTCACATTTTCAGAAGATGTCATTCATACTCGTCACAAAAGTGATCAAAAACAGAACATAGCGACTTGATTCCTATATATGAATTAGATTAAAACTGTTCTGATACTTAATTGATAAAAAATTATGAAAAATCAGATGTCTAAATTCAACTTTTCTATAAATAAACTTACCATAAAGTGTGGGACAATTAATCACTTAATTACTTTATTATTTTAAGGTTAGGGTCACAAGCTGTGTAAGCACTTATCGTGTGATATTTAATCTTCACCAATGAAGGCTAGGATCATTTAACCAGTCATGATAGACTAATCAAATCTCTATCCGAAGGTCCTAGCTTCCGCGGTGACAGGATCGAATTACAGTCAGTATCGGTATACAGTATCAATTCACAATATCATGGTTTACTTAGTTAATTGAAAGTTAGTTTAATCAAGTTGACATATTTAAAAATAAAATTCAATTGACAGTTATCCACTTTTTATTTTCTACTAAATGTTTTGATTTTAAAATACATCGTTAGCTTCCATTCCCGTCTCAGTTACACCTTAAAACAACCTTTGAGACTATTTCATTATTTTATATGAAATAGGAATCAGTATTTCGATTTGATTTTTGATATCCCCATTCATCATATTTTATTATCATTACCTTAAAAATAAGAGGAATTTTCCTTCTGAAATTAAAAAAAAATGATAATTCCCAAGATATAACTTGTTACTTCCAACCTCAACAATTATAGAACGTCAAAGTTAGTGTTGCTCTAAGGCAAAAAGTGTGACTGCTTTTCTTGCCACCGATATTTGTAAAAAAAAATTTCAGTTATTAGCATCAATTTGGCAAGCCATATAACCGAGTTCATTTTAAATCATCAGGTTTAAATTTTCTCCCCACTCAAGTTTATTAGAATAGAGATTATTTATGAATACCTGAAATCGAATTAGGTAAATGCAGTTCTCCTTTCTGATTGTCGAAATGCAGAAAATTCTCTATTTCTTTCAAGAAAAATGTTGAACCTTGACGAATATTCAAAACTTTAATTTTCATTACTAACGGCAAAAAGCTCTAAAACTAAACCACATAAGATTCCAGCTTTTATAAAAGATAACTGTTCAAAATAGCAATTAAGAATATTTATATTTTTAATCTCGATAATTATTTAATACTTCATGTCACAGATATTTTTGATTCTAAAACATATCTGGGAACATACGTACTAGACCAAACCTGACTCTCACGATACAAACTGGGCCCAATTACTTACAATCACTCTGCATGAAGAATTAAATAATAGACGCTAATGTAGAAAAAAGTAGAGAATAGTTTGAGTGTGGTTAATAGTTGGATGGGTGACGTGTGAATACCATATTAAGTTGTACCCATGGTAATGTAGTCCGACCATGATTAAAAAAAGTGCCAAATGAGTCACGATTTCACCCCTTGAAATGAAGCACAGAAAGCGTAAAATCTATAGTGTGAAAATTGGTAAACAAACCATAAATGCTAAAAATTATAAGTCATAATAACTTTTAGAGTTACCCTCTTCTATTCATAAACCACCAGTTGAAAAATCCTGAAATCTTAATAGAATTGGAGTAATTGTAATTTTTTATTCGATGTGTTATGTTTGTTTAAAGAAAAAAGATTAAAAAGTTTAATATCATTATTTTATTCATTTTACTTATAAAAAAATGATTTATACTATAAACAGCTGTTGTACTACACTATAGGCGGGAAATAAATACTTGAGGTACACGCTGTGCTCCACTTGATGGATCAAAAAATTTGAATAATTGAGTAAAACGTTTATAATTCATCTTTGGTTTCATGTTTTCTTTCGTTTACACAATCGCATGCGGCAATAGGTTGAATAACTTCATCCATTCCCTTTCTCAGGAGAACTGTTTCATTCAGTATTTTACTCCATTCCTGAAACATTATTCAAAGTCAAAGCATAGGTTATGTAAATATATGAAACCTCTCCAGGTGAGGTTTTGTGATATTTAGTTAGTGTGATATCTACCATACTTGAAAATTATAAAGTTATCCTATTAATACTAAATATAGGTTTGTATTTTGGGTGCCACGTTGACAGAAACACATTATTTACTATTTAATAAGGGGTTTATAACTAATTTGTAATAAAAGATTGCCTGTCAGGTTTATATTCTTTTAATTCTCCAGTTGTGAATAATTTAATATGTGGCATTTATTCATACATTTTTGATTCTGACGAAGACCGCTTGTTACGGTTGAAAGATCTTAGTCTTGTTTTCCCATTTCTTATTGCGGTTTGATCATTGATTGTTGTTTCACGTGTTTATGTGAAATCTTTTTATATTAGTGTATACTTCATTGTGACCAAAAAAACTCCATAATCACTTATCTGTCCATATATATTAGACTAAGTAATAAATCAGTGACATATAAATGGGATATAATTAGAATGAAATAAAATATTTACATTAAACAAAATAGCGTGATAACAGAAAATATCTTTTGGCAGCAAATGGTGTTTGGCATATTGCCTGGCCTGGAGGGCGATCCTTTTCATGTGAGTATCATTGAGTTTGGCTTGTTCAACTCTGGCTACCAGGTCTGAAAGGTCTCTTTTGACAGGTATATAGTGCACCCAAGGTTTTAAATCCAAGTAGAAGTGCTCATAATAAGGAGAATCTTGCTTTAGAACCACAGAGTCTCCAACTAACAGGTAGGGCAAACGGTAAGCTGCCACCGTTCCATCTATACTCAGTTGGTATTTATACTGAAATATTAAAACTATTCACATCTTATCTATTTATTATATAAAAATGATTTAAACAAAAAAAAAGATAAAAAAACTAACGTTAAAAAACTTGTAAAATGATACACGTTTTTCTGCAGGTCCATATCTGTTCTCCCGATCTCTGTAGAAAAAGAAGTTAGTAAGGGACACATTAAAAAGATGAGGGTGCGAACGGGCTATCTCGACCAGATGAAGTCTCTCTTCATTTGAATCTCTGCCTCTCCAAAACAATTTTTCCTCCTTCTCGTCCCATTTCCTTTCAATATTGCCTTGTACTGAAAGCATATCCAAACTCACTCTAAAATCAAAATAAAAATAAAGCCATAGAATAACTTTTGGGATAGGAAAGAACAATCAAATCATCTCTTTTTTTTTTGTTATTATTAAATATAAATAAAAACTTTAATCGAGAACCTTCCCATGGATTCCAATGTTGATTGGGTAATATCATATGTTGGCATTACAATATCTGCGGTCTGCTGAGAACCACACCATGAAAACATGGGAATTAGGTCATTTTGATGGATTAAAGGCCAATCTCCTAGGTTACTGAATATTTCAAAATTCGGGAGTCTTACTTTCCTTACTAGAGAAAGTAGAATGGCATCCATGAATATTTTGAAATCCTGATGTTCACCAAAACACTGTCGGTATACCTAAAAGAAATTAACTTGTTAATGAATGAAACTAATAAAACTATTAAATTGATAGCATAGTCAACTAGGATTTTGTAGATGACTAGCAAAATGATGTACCTACCCACAGAAATATTTAATTGCTATTATGTATTTATGATTTAACAATTAGTCCAGCACATAAATTGACGAATAAAAATCAATGCAATACAATGTTCAGTAGCATCCGAAAGAATTGTACTATTAGACATATTAGTAGTCTAATATAAGGAGTAGGGTACATGGATAGTAAAAGCCACTTTATTAATATGGATGTTGCCTATACCAAAAACCATCATAAAGCATTTAGGAAAGTTTTTTCATGATATTATTTTCCATTTGAATGAACTTCAGGACTTTATATCACAAGTCAAGTCAATGATTAATATTACTCTTTTCGATACCTTACATCAACCTCGAGTAAATAAATTTAAAAACACATAGAAGTCTACTTTTAAAAAAAAGAAAGTGGAATAAACATACATATTAATAATTACATGATATAAAGGAATAATAACAAACCTTATTATCTTTCACTACATAATTGCAGACACTGGCTGATTTAGATTTCATATATTTTCTTATCAAGCCGTCTCGAAAATCACTTAATTTAATATTTTTAAATCTAACTAAATCCTTATTTATTTGTTGATACGTTGAAGGACATTCATAATCTTTTAACCATGACTCAACATCTTTTTGTGGACAGAAACACTCTTCATGATATATAGATTCTGAAAACAATAAAGTATTATATTTTCAGGTAATAACAGTAAACCTTAAGCGTTAAGAAGTTGTAGGTAGATGTTATACTTGATGAATTATGATTGATGATTGTCTTTTCACGAAAATACATTAGATCAGGCATCGCCAAACTGGTTAAAACTGACTTCTTAGAGTCCAGAAAGTCCTCTAGGAGTCGAAAACCAATGAAGTATTACATTAGATGTTTAAAATTGATATATTCTGAAATGGACTTTTGAAATAATTGAAACTTCCTATTCTTGAACGTATTCATGAACTAATAATTCTTAATCTTAATAGTTCATTGTTTTTATTTTTAAAATTTCATATTTTTACCCACGAAAAAAATTTAAATAAATCTGAAACATTAGTTCTGAAACTGATGTTTTCACCCTCAAAAACATATGTCTAAAACCAGATATTTAATATTTCTTGAAAAATAACAATAGACATAAACATAACTCTTTAGGCAATCTATGTACACAGTCACCTAAAAAGGGCAATTTACAATTTATCTATGAAGTCAACTTTATTCATAGATTTGGGGTAGATGCACAATACATAGTCAATATATCTGAAGCATTTAATCTGTTTAGGCAGAATCGAAGTTTAACCTTCCAAGTAATGGTTTGGACAAATTACAATCAATGTTAACCAGAGCAATAGCTTAGTCTACAAAGGTTGACAGCTAGCAGATAACTTATACTTCCTCCTGAACTCCTTTCTTTACCCTGACTTGTCTTGCCCAGCAATTAGTTCCTTATCCTTGTACTCTTACTCTCTTTAAAATAACTCTCTTGTCTCCCTCCTATCTTAGTGCCACACAAAATTTACTACACATCACTTGTTTCAGCATGAGTTAGACTCTGGTGAAGACCACTTGTTTTGGTTGAAAGATCTTAGTCATATTTTTACTGTAGTTTAGACGGTGACATATATATGAATCATTCAACGGGTTAATGAGTTTGGAGATTCTTGTCCAAGATCATTACATATGATAGAAAAATGTAATAAGCACAATATACGAGCAATACTTCCAGGCAAAAAGTGAAGTAAATGTAAATAAAAAATACAGCCAAATGAGAATACATTTTACCTTTCACTATTATGGGAAATCCTCTTAATATTTGCCCTTTGTAATGAACGGATATTTTCAAATATGAACAGCTTTCATACAATTTATATCTCACAATCAAATAGAGATGTGTGTTTAAAATATTTTTCCAAAGCCTACACTCCCTTGAGTAATCATATCTACCTTTAACTTCCACAGAAAAATCATCCTGTGATATGGTTTGATATCTAAAAGCACAGGAAAACACATATATTAAGCCAATATACTACTCTTCTTTTAAATAAATACTTCCTGATCAACAATAAACCTGTTTAACAAATTTTGCTTCCTTCATATATAGCTGATACACATAGAATTACATTATCGTAAGCTGTTACTTATTTGACTAAACGTACCTTGGTTATTCAGGTACTTATGTTTCAAAATATCAAATAAACTAGTAAAATGAAACATTAAATTAGTCACCAATATAAAAGACAAATAATAAAATTTTAAACCAGTTAATAAATCGGTCATTCTTCTGTATTAGGTATAACTGTATTAATTCTTCACTCCTTATGCATTTTATAGGAATATAATTCAATGAAATAATGTAACTCCAACATTTTAGAACTCTAACACTTCAATTTTTTTCCTTTCTACTGTAACAAATGTAATGATAGGCTAATGTGAAAACACATTACTTAATAAAATAAGTAAACTAACTTTGTGCTATTAGGTTCCAGAATATATATAAAGAAGTATCTAGCAGGCATAACTATTTTACTTGGACGTAAACCAGGGCCTTCAACAACAATTCTTTCAAGTATACTGCCTTTTATAAAAACTAACTGAGAATAAGTAAGGAACGCAAATATATAATTCATGTTTACACATTATAGTAGAGGGAAGCCGGACATAGATAACAGAGGTAAATTTTAGGTTTGCGCAACTGATACTTTTCAACTAACATGAAGAAGAAATATCCCTATAATTTAAGTCCATTTTAGGTATAAAGTATTTAGAAATATTTGTATAAGCTAGCAGCAGGTCTTCATCTAACCATATATTGTTAAATAGTAAAGTAGTTTCTGCAGTCACGATTTTTTTTAGCAATGTTTTTTTTAAAATTGATTAGAAAAAAAGAACAATAGCTGAAAAAATCGTAAATGCAGAATCTGCTGTGCTATTTAATAATTTAGAAATGTACATAACATGTTTCTTATGGGTATGATAACTTTTATTAAATAAATAATAAGCTTTTAAATAAAATTTAATTATGAAGTGATTGACTTAAATGATTAGTTATTTACATTTATTGTAATTATCTTGGTTCCAATATAAAGATAAAGAAAACCAGTGAAGGAGATAAGGCTTATCATCCTTTGTCGATTGGGATAGCTGACCTATGGATCATAGCCAGTTGGTTTCAATATAGTGTGCTGATATTGTCAATGAACATGATGTACAAACTTCTTATTGTACTTTCATTAATTTATGGTGAATGTATCGGATACATTTATCCTCGGTATCCTAACTATAAGCTTGAAGATGGAAATTATGGAGAACCATTGTTTTTAACTCCGATGCTATCTGGAGATATCAAAGTAGCACAGGAAGCTGCTGAAGTCAAACCGTTAAAAGCGGCTGTGAAAAGTTACGCAGGTTATTTCACTGTAGACAAGCAGTATAATTCAAACATGTTTTTCTGGTATTTTCCTGCTGAAACATCTGAGAAAAATGCTCCCGTAATTATTTGGCTGCAAGGTGGTCCAGGAGCATCGTCTATGTTTGGTCTTTTTCAAGAACATGGGCCGTTTTATGTGAAGAAGGAAAGAGGTTTAAAAATGAGGAAATATTATTGGTCACAAACTGCACACGTTATATATGTAGATAATCCAGTGGGAACGGGATTTAGTTTTACAGACGACGAGAAAGGCTATGCAACAGATGAAGTAATGGTTGGACAAAATTTATATGAAACAATGGTCCAGTTCTTCCAACTTTTCCCTGAGCTACGGAGCAATGATTTCTACGTGACGGGAGAATCTTATGCTGGTAAATATGTACCTGCTTTGGCCTATACTATTCACAAAAACAACCCTTCAGCTGAAGTAAAAATAAATCTCAAAGGAATTGCAATTGGGAATGGTTTATGTGACCCAAGGAATATGATGAATTATGGAGCATACCTATATCAAATAGGTTTAATTGACACCAATACCAGATTACAATTTAGCAAAGCAGAACAAAATATTAAAAACCTTATAGATCAGAAAAAATGGGAGGAAGCTTTTAACGGGTTTGATGATCTTTTAAATGGAGACTTGACACCACAAAAAAGTTTGTTTTATAATGCAACTAACTTTTCTTTCTACTTTAATTATCTTCACAATACTGATGACAGCCCGTATGGTGATATGAATAAATATCTAGCTAAAGATTTGGTAAGAAGAAGTATTCATGTGTCTAATTTAACTTTTCATACTGATCAAACTGTTGAAATAAAACTGAAGAATGACGTAATGCAGTCTATAACCGATTGGTTAGCAGTCATCATGGATAATTATAGAGTTTTGATTTACAATGGCCAATTGGACATAATTGTTGCCTATCCTTTGACAGTGAACTTCTTGAAAAAATTGAAATGGTGTGGAAGTAATTTGTACAATGAAGTTACCAGAAAACCTTGGATGGTGAACGGAGAACTTGCTGGCTATAGTAAGACGATCACTTCTCCTTCATGCAAGGGGACTTTAGAAGAAGTTTTGGTCAGAAACGCAGGCCACATGGTTCCACAAGATCAGCCTCTATGGGCTCTGGATCTTATTACAAGGTTTACAAGAGGAAAACCATTCAACTAAACAATCAAAAGTTACTTTTTGTATATATCATCTAAAAAGAGTCAACTTATGTTTTTAGTCATTTAATATTTTGTACTTGATACCACTTTTAACAATTTTTAGATGTTATTTATAATTATATACTTTTTATTATGTATACAAACATAAGAAATTGTTAGTCTTCCGTTCCAAAGTTATTTGAATATATATATTTTATGTGAAGTTAAATATTTTTGTCATAAATTTTATAATACCATGTGCTACCTTTCTATAAATGCGGTAAAACATATTTCGCCACAATATATAAAAGTAAAACTGACATTTTGGAAACTGAATATCACTGTATTAATTCTGTATTCTTGTAAGATGTTTGTGAACATACAAATAAAAGTTTTCATAATTGGATTCCAATTTATAAATGCAAATAAATTATTTTATGGAGATATACTAATTTTACTTTTTTGTGCAATCTAACATAACAGTGTAATATCTGTATTTTATAATGTATACAAAACAGTACATTATATTAGTCGTATTTTATTTAAGGGACAAAGTAAAAGAGAAATTTCCTTGAAGTCTGCAAGGTTGGCAACCTACATAGTATAGGTGACGCATGCGCGTTTGGAAGCGTCGGTAGTTAACCCTTCACTGTTCATTGGGCTTGGAGCATCTGCTGCTATACTTTTGCATTCGCTTGATACTGGTTAAAGAAAATTTGTTCATTTGTTATTGAATACATTTTTGTGGAGAAAACAATGTCGTTCAATGGAGAAAGCGGCATGGCTAAACGCTTGAAAACAGATATTGATTCAACTCCAGTTCGGGTAAGTAAAAATATACTATTAATGTTTAATTAACTGCTAGTGCTATTTTGGTTTTGATAAGAGATAATAATTACTGTAAAAATTGTGAATGACAATCTGGTTGAATGAATGGCCTTGCAGTTGAGGTTATGTTTCATTCCGGAGGGAATTTCAAATTAGTGAGCAACGTTTTCATTTCTATAAGACATTAAATTCATTAAGTATATTGTCATTTAGATTAACTAAGTATTTTAGAAAATGTTGTCACTAATGTCACTAATATTTCGTTCGTCAGGTTAAAAGTAACTTGATTGTTATGTTTTGCACGTGATCATGATTGTAAGAACACTATCCCAGTTTTTGTTTCATGAAATAGTTTATGATCTGTATATGATGTTTACGTCCAAAAAAGTAATTGCTATTTGTGAGATTTTTGGCTGACAGTATATTGAAGTCTAGATTATTTTGAAAAACTTTTTGTTATAATTATGCTTACTTATATTAAATGGATCTTTTCTATTAGTTCATTTTTCAACTATTGATTGATATTAGAATTGATTTATTATCTCAAGAAATCTCGTGCATTGGAATTAGAGTTAGCGGATGATCAGTGATTTATGGTGTGACTGTTTATTAGTTTATCTGTGACCATATAAATTATTTTCATTCGTATGATCACTTTGAAAATGTCTGCTAGGTATTTTAGGCTATCTTAGATAATGCCTGTATTCATTGTTTTAGTTGTTTCATGTTTTTGACTTCACACATTCTTAAAATTATGTATTTTCAATTGATTGATAGGAGTATGCTCTATGAATGGTTTTTTCAAGTTGGCCGAGACCATTTATTAAAAGAATTGAAAGAACAAGTTGCATTTACAATTCGTGTGTTCAAATTTTGAAAGAATTATAACTAATTTTAATCCATATAGAATCACTAAAATGTACACGATTTTATATAATAGACAATTTTTTTTTAAAGTGGTACTACTATCATTTTGAGATTTCACACTGATTTATTGTAAAAATTTGGCACATGCTGCAGTAGTTTCCAATATGAATTGAATACAAAGTTCATTTTTATATATGTTCAATATCTATGAGATTGTTTCATTTGAGTCCGAGTTTGGTTAACAAATGTCGGTGAGATGTTATTTGTTAAAAGAAATTTGCATGCTAAATAGCCGGTTGAATTAGGGTCTATTTATGAAAGAGGGAATAAAGTCCTTAGAAAAAAGAATGAAGTAGTTTAATAACCAATTATAGATTTTGAAACTCTGTGGATAAAGGTTGACATCGTAAATCATGGAGAATGAATGAGATTCAAGCGGCCGTTATTTCTCACAATCAGATCCTTAATTCCGAAGTTATAGTGAAATTCGTTTTGAACTATGTTTATTTAAAGTATATATTTAATATTTAGTACCATCATGAAATATTTCAAAAAAATCTGGAGTCGCGTACACTCAACTTTACTATAACTAAATATCATACTTCTTGGGCATATAATAAATAATGTTCCATTTAGGTATAATATAAACAGATTTCACATAAACACGTGAAATAAAAATCAATGATCATACAACAATATGAAATGGGAAAACAAGACAAAGATCTTTCAACCGTAACAAGCGGTCTTCGTCAGAGTTAAAAACCCTGTTTTTGACACTGACGAAGACCGCTTCTTACGGTTGAAAGATCTTTGTCTTGTCTTCCCATTTCATATTGTGGTTTCATCATTAGGTACAACATAAATATCTAAATGGGAGATGTTTATTAGTCTTACAAACCTGGAGGAAGTACAGATAGTGATTGATTCACCTATCAATATAATGATAAAACTACAATAAGAAATGGGAAAACAAGACTAAGATCTTTAGAAAAAATTTTCCCATTTAAAACTTGAAAATATTCCTATTTTGGCTGACAAATGTCAGAAACAGCGAAGAAAAAATGTGTTTTAAGATAATTCTTAATTTAGTATTTAAATTGAGTCGGATAATTTAATTTATTTTTCTTCAAAGATGTTTTCAATTTTGAAAGATGTTTTATATTTTTGGTCTTTTACAGAATTACTATACTGGGAGTTTCATGAGGTCCTAGTTTTTTTTAAAAAAAAAACACTTTTCTTTCCATTTGTCAAAAATTATATATACCAATTCACTCTGAATGAGTACAATGCCTATTGTACTCTGCTATATGGTTGTTGTGAATGTATATTGAGAAAAAAATTGGTCAATTTCACATACTCAAATCAAAGTCGATGCCAGCTATTCAGTATAATCCAACACTTTTATATCGGGAAGCTTGATATTTTTAAAAATGATAGATATGAATTACTAGACTAGAATAGTGAAAATTCTGAATACTTGTCAACAAACATAACTCCTCTTTCTTTAGGAAAGAGACCATTCCTCAAACTTCAATATTAAATACTAAAATATTAACTTGATCCATCAAAGATTCTGGAACGTAGCGTGGTAACAAGCAGTGCTAACATATTCGCCCACCCACACAAATATACACAGACATTCGAATAAACTTCATAAAACGATTTTTGGGATCTCAAAACATATAATTCCGTCAAAATCTCAAGATCGAATATTTCCGCCGTCACTAGACTTTACTTATAGTAAAGTAATAATAGTATGTATTGATAAAGTATCGAACGTGAAATAGAAACAAAATTGAAGTTTATCAGGACTCTGTCAGTTCTTCATGTTTAAATTAAAATCTCATTGGCAACGTTCAGGTTTTCATTTAAAACCTTTTTCATAGGCCTACAAAACAGTGGAAATATAAGAAATAATTCAATCATTTAAAAAATCAAACTTAAATAAAAGCGCAATGGCTAAACCAAAAATTAGAAACTGTAACTATGTGTATATATTTAATTTTCCCTGAAACGTATATTGTCCTCTTTACATTACTATGATTACTTTACTTATTACTATTTGATTTCTTGAAATTGACCAATTTTTTTCTCAATATACATTCACAACAACCATATAGCAGAGTACAATAGGCATTGTACTCATTCAGAGTGAATTGGTATATATAATTTTTGACAAATGGAAAGAAAAGTGTTTTTTTTTTAAAAAAAAACTAGGACCTCATGAAACTCCCAGTATAGTAATTCTGTAAAAGACCAAAAATATAAAACATCTTTCAAAATTGAAAACATCTTTGAAGAAAAATAAATTAAATTATCCGACTCAATTTAAATACTAAATTAAGAATTATCTTAAAACACATTTTTTCTTCGCTGTTTCTGACATTTGTCAGCCAAAATAGGAATATTTTCAAGTTTTAAATGGGAAAATTTTTTCTAAAGATCTTAGTCTTGTTTTCCCATTTCTTATTGTAGTTTTATCATTATATTGATAGGTGAATCAATCACTATCTGTACTTCCTCCAGGTTTGTAAGACTAATAAACATCTCCCATTTAGATATTTATGTTATACCTAATGATGAAATACAATATGAAACTGGTAAATCGTTAAAGACACGTGTAAAACAACACCAATACAACGTAAGTAGACAGGAAAAAAGTTGTGCCTTATTCTTGCATATAAAAAATGAAAATCATCATATTGATTGGACAGGAGCTAAATTTATTACCTATGAAAAATCAATGTTGTTAAGAAATATTATAGAATCGTCTCTAATGAAATTTAATAGATCAAATATTATAAACATTAGTAACGGTCTCTTCAAACTTGATACTTTCGTTACGGGGGCAATAGCCTCTTCTAAGAGGGTTGACAGCTAGCGGATAGTTTTTTACTCTTTCTTACTGTACTCCTTTGTTTCCCCAAACATCCCTTTCTGGGCATTAGTCCTTTCCTGCGCTTTCACCCTTTTAAAATACCACTCTTCCCTCCCACTCTTCTCAACCTCTCACCAGATGTTCTCTGCATCTGGTGTTTCAGTTGGGTTTTTGACTCTGACGAGGACCGCTTGTTGCGGTTGAGGGATCTTGGTCTTGTTTTCCCATTTCTTATTGCGTTTGATCATTGATTGTTGTTTTGCGTGTTTATGTGAAATCATTTTGTATATATATAAAGATTTCACATAAACATGTGAAGTAGCAATCAATGATCAAATGACAATAAGAATTTGGGGGGGCAGGACTGGGATCTTTCAAGTTCTCAAGCAAGTACCCAGTGATAACAGACAAGTTACTTTAAAAGTTTCTGAGGAAGGCCACATTTGGTTCCATATTCCTTCCTAGCTCGAAACCTGACTTTAATTTAAACCGTTTTATTTTTTATTTGTTTATTAAATTTTTGTTTTGAATAATTTTGTATATATTTCCTTTATTTTTTGTTTTCTTCACCTTTATTCTCCTTTTAAAACATTTTTTTTTCTTTTATCTCCACTCCTTAGTCGCAGTCTTTTTTATTTTTCTCCTTTGCGGCCGCACTGCTTTAGCCCTCACCCAGTGAGTTCTTTAGTTGACTGTGTCCCTCCGTCAATTCACTTCTTCTTTCTTCTCCTGAGGACAACCGGTATTACGGTTGAAATATTGAAAAGTGAGTCTTTGTTATATTTCTGTCTTTGTGCCACAGTTTATTTTAAGTATATATATATAAAACCAATTAAATGAAACGATTCCACGAACTAAATATACTACATTGAAATAAAGAACACACAGAAATGAAACAGGAGCTCACTACTATATTTCGATGGCCTCATCATCAGGAGGATAGAAACGAGTCGCTCCGCAGGTAGACCACGACTGGCCGGTGATCTTGAAGAAACACTCAAACAGTGTAGCCAACTTACAGAGGGATGGGAGGCAAGAACAGATGAAGAAATAAAAGCAAAATAAATTATAACAAATGAAAACAAACACTATTAGCACAAGGAAACAACCTAAGAGTTAAAGTTTTATAGCTTAAGACGAGATGTACAATGTTAGTGGATGTTCCCGGAGTTACTTGGGAAAATTGTGGAATAAGTAATACATAAAATGTTACTTATAAGAAAAAAATTAAATTTTAAACAAATAATTTCAGTATTATTATTGTTATTATTTGAGTGTCACTTTAGCACTGCATGATAAAAACTGTTGTACTTCCCACTAAAGTACCCCAGCAGTTAGCTTCAACGCTTCCAAGAAGCTCAGCGTTTTTGCTGGGTCCAGTGGTAAAAGTTTTTCTATGGTTTTTTTGAATGACCCGAAGCACTTACCTCTGTGGAGCAAAGTTGCCTGACAGTCAGACAGTAGGTAGAACGGTGTTTCTTCCTCTTCTTTGTTGAATCTGCACACACCATCATTGATAATGACCATTCAAGCTTCCTACGTTTCGTGAGAAAGTAACTTCCTTTCTTCTTCGGGAGAGTCTTTTTCGGTCCTTAGGTGCAGTTGTGGGAGGTTGGCTCCCTCCAGTTAGCTCTTTTGGGTAGTCTGCACTTCCGGGGGATGGTCTCTGGACTTCTTCCTTCTTACTATCATACAGGGAAAAATCCCTTTAACAGGGAAAAAGCTCTGTCGGTGGAATTTTGTCCACTCAGGCAGAGCACGGCAAACCGGAGTAAGACTATTTACTCAAGGGGATTGTTTTGTTTGTCCCTGCATATAGCAGGTTTACAGGGTAACCTCGCGAAGGCCGAAAGTCGGAGTTGAGTACTAGAGGCTATTAGAGGCTCATAGTCACTCTATTTTACCCCATAAATTCAATAACAACTAAATCAAATTTTAACATTCAGAACACCATGTAACGTAGACACAACTTCGAAATTCAATTAACCCACTTTATATAATTAAGTAAATAAACATATTAAATTGACTAAAGTTTTTATTTTAATATGAATGATGGTATTTATCAGTAAATGGGAGGCCACTTATTTAACAAATGTAGTTTGTTATGGGGAGGTTTTAAAAAAGCAAAATATAAATAAAAATATATATAATATAAAATTTAAATTAATTATATATGACAACTAAGCAAAATTTTTGTTATTCATAGATTCTAGGAGTGATGGATATCAGGTTTGTGGAGTCGGAGTCACTAAATTCCCTCCGACTATGAGTCCTCAAAAAAGTTAATATGAAGCATATGCATCTGAAGTACTGCTGACCCCCCCCCCCCCTGATTTACCTGGTTTATTGTCAAATTTAAAAGAAAACTTGACGCTGAAACTAATGAAGGGACGATAACATTTTTAACGATTCCGATACGAGTCCCGACCCTGCATTAAGCTTTCGATTCCCAATATATATGAACGTTAAAATTTCAAGGTTTATTAGCTAAGAATTAATATAAATAATAAATCCAACTGGACTACAGCCACTCTATATAAGACTGAAGTCCGTTTTAAACTAGGATTAATTTTATCCTGTCTCTGTTTATTGTGTCGCATAACCATTTAGCGTAAAAAAAAGAAAAAAGTTATCCACTAAAGAAATAAGCATCGGAGGCAGACTTCTTCAGTCCCTCTCAAAAAAAAAAAAAAAAAAAAAAAAAAAAAAAAAAAAAAAAAAAAAAAAAATAGCGTTACAATTTCTTTCTTCAGTAAATGTTCTCAACTTCTTTAAATATAATGATACTTTAGATATCTATAGATTATACTGATATTTTAAATTTTCAAACAAAATTTCAGCTTTTTATTATTATCTGGAGTCTAAATAAAGTTCATACATACTAATTCCAAAGAGTCGTTTTCAGAATAGGAGATTCGATTAAAATTCTCCGGTTCCAACCTGAGAAAGTTACGATTTTTGCAATTCATAGTATTCGACTGAAAACCTATGTTATTGTACTTGCATATATCTGCACACCATATTTGAGCATTATAGTTGCTTTCGTTACAGAGATATGATGCAAACAAGTAATTTTAAAATGAAAGAGAGAAGTGAGTTTTCTTTTTTATTTCGACTGAATATGTTGAGTACTATACTGTGCTACAGTAATGCGTATGGAAATTGTATTATTATAATTTTATATTGCAAACAGTCAATATTAAGCTACTTAATATATTTTTTTTCAATATTCAAGTTGATAAAAAGAAGCCAAAAAGACGTAACTGAAGCCATAAAGATACTTATGACTTTAAAATTGGTCTGATGGTTGGTTCACTTGGTATTAATAAAATGCCATTTGGTTGGTAGGTAACATACAACACTATAATGGTATATGCATAAATATTCAGCTATTATTGACGAGTCGGAGTCTGTACTTTCAAATATACCGGCGTCTTGAGTCGGATGTCGAGCATCCCCACTCATTACCCCTGATATGTATCCTCTCATTTTGCAGTCAACTCGGTAAACAAACTCTTGGAAAAGGTCTTTTTTTTATATATATGTTGTACTTCATTAGTATAACAATAATTTGCTACTCTAGAGTCTTGAAATTATATACTTAGATTATCTTTATGTGAGTGTTGTTTCATGAAAATTTCATGATTGAATGATAAGATAAATTGAAAATAACTTGAATGATTGGAAAGGGTAATATAACCTAAAAGCCTTACTAATTAAATTCGCTGGTAGACACTTGTAGGGTTTGTCTAGCTTTCTCTTATTTCAATCTCAGAGTTCGAATAATAGTCAATAGTCAATTATTAATTTACATAATTCTTATTAAAATATATATTTTTACAAAAAAAATATATAACTGACATAATTTAAAATCAAATTTACTATTAAAAAAAGAAAGATTTTGTTGTACATTGCAGTCATTTATATATTTTCTAGTCATTTCAACTTATCTTTAAGTTTTATACATAAGACAAATTTCTGTCTGTTTGTTAAAAAATGTTGACATTTTCTTAAACTCTTAGGACCTTAGAAATATTTATATAGGTATTCCTCGTTTAATGACAACTCGAAATAATGACGGGCCTTCCGACTGGCCCAATATTTGTTTATCATAACTCTTTGAGAGACGATGCTCAACATTAATGAAACAATACAAGTGATTCTAAGACTGTGTTCAAATGAAAACAAACAAAGAAAATACTGTACAGTGTATTGCTGAAGGTTGGCCTCAAGTTAGGGAATTGTTTAGTACCGAAGTACGGTACTATATTAATTTTTAGGAACATTGAGTGCGTGATGATTGCACGTGTGATTTTTACTCCTACTTATTTTGCCATTTCCTATAATCCAAATTAACTAAACAAAATGTTTAAGTTATTAAATGTCACTGGTTCTACACTTGACTGTTAAGCATAAAAAATATGTTGTTAAATCATAAAATTTATCATAACGCCTCTTCCCGTGCATGTCATTTTATCAAAAAAGTATTCAGGTCATACTTTTAAAAGGTTCTCTTTTGTGAGTTCAATTTTATCCCTCAAGAAGGGTGATCTCTATCGTGTCCTCAAGCTTTTCAGAATCAATCAGAAGTCGAAAATTTTACATTTTATTGGGAAAAATACATTTCCCATTTTATATTAGAAATAGGTAAAACCGTCATACCTCGTATGATGATCATAGAGTTGGAGCGCTTTCGGACGTTGTCCATCTTCGATCGGAACAAACCTACTGAGCTGTTATATAGGGGGTTGGTTATCTGGTCAAGTCCACTCCTATCCTGATATTATTATTTTGATATTTAGTTTTTAACTATTATCTAGTTTGGGTTTTTTATATTTCTTAACTTCGTCATTCTGTCTGTCCAGTCGTCTTTTTATTTTTATTAGTGATTTACATAAAATATCGGATTAGTAATTTATTTGTTCATTTATTAATTTACCCGCATTTTTGTGTAAAAAATATGTAAAAATTTATTTTATTGTTTCATTCTATTTCATGAGTGAATTTAATTTTATTATTTGTGGAATTGAGATAATTTTTTATTTTTATTATATTTCTTCCTTAGAGTTATTTATGATTAACTCTAATAGGTTCTCCTACCTTAAATTATTTGATTTGATCTTTTAAATGAGGGGATTCATGTTTAAATATTTATACGATTCGTTAGGTTTTATTATATTTTGGGAATTGTTGATAACGTTCCTAATTTCATTCTGGAATTTTTTAGTTGGGTCGTTATTCAGTTTTTCGTATTGTTTTTACCTATAAATTCAAGCGTTTTATAATAAAATAAATTTTCTAGACCTAACTATTGAAAAAACCGAAAATAAACTTAAATTTAAAATATATAGAAAACCAACCGCGACCGATATAACCATACACAATTCTTCAATTCATCCAAAGCAACAAAAAATTTCTGCCTTTCGGTATATGATAGATCGATTAATTAGAATTCCGATGAATCAAAACAACTATAATAAGGAATTAAATATAATTAAAAAATATAGCAACGAATAACGGTTATAATGCAAGCTTAATAGAAAAAATATTAAAAAATAGAAAGAATAAAATTAATAACAAATACGAAAGCCCTAGCAATAATAAATACCAGTCTATAACATACCTAGGAAATATTAGTCAACAAATAGCGAACTTAATAAAACTATACAACATAAAGGTAGGATTTAAAACTAATAATTGTATAAGTCAAATATTAACTTGCCCAACCGAAAATGTAATTGATAATATGAAAAAAGCGGAATATATAAATTAAAGTGTAGTGATTGTAACCAAATATATATTGGACAGACGGGAAGAACCCTAAAAACAAGATTTAAAGAGCATCTTAAGGACTATTTAAATAATACAAATAAATCAAATTTTTGCAAACAACCTGACTGAACACGGACACACACCTGACAGCTTAGAAAACACAATGGACTTACTACAGACAGGACAGAAAGGACAGAGACTCAACATAACAGAACATATAGAAATATATAAACACAAAAATGCGGGTAAATTAATAAATGAACAAATAAATTACTAATCCGATATTTTATGTAAATCACTAATAAAAATAAAAAGACGACTGGACAGACAGAATGACGAAGTTAAGAAATATAAAAAACCCAAACTAGATAATAGTTAAAAACTAAATATCAAAATAATAATATCAGGATAGGAGTGGACTTGACCAGATAACCAACCCCCTATATAACAGCTCAGTAGGTTTGTTCCGATCGAAGATGGACAACGTCCGAAAGCGCTCCAACTCTATGATCATCATACGAGGTATGACGGTTTTACCTAGTTCTAATATAAATCATACTAACCTTAGTGTTATTAACAATATGCATGTATTTCCCTTTTTTAAAAAAAAAAATTGAGGCTTTTTTAGTAATAACTTCTGTAAGTTTCATAATAATTCGAAAGTTTCAAAGAACGCTCTAGAGATAGTAGTTTAGGGGGAAAAATGTTGCCTAAAATCACTTTTGTAGAGGTCAGAAAACGTGACTTTCCGATCATGCAAAAATCGAAAAACAATAAATAATAAAACGCCTCATTCAGCAAAACTGTTGACTGTAGCGTGCTCACAATCTTTTGGATACACACCCGCCACCCACATACACATAGATATCATCGAGAAAACTTTGAGACTTTGAAAAATCTAAATCTGTTAATATCTTGAGATAGAATTATAGTAAAGTAAATGGTCAATTGTTAAGAAAAAGAAGAGGAAAAGTTATCTAGTTATTTCCATATGTGTGTTGCCTTGAATTTTTTGAGATAAAGATTCCCCCTCCCCCCTCTTCGGACCCATACACTCCTTCCTGCATATAATTCGCTTTATCCTCGGTTTAAGACTTTAGAAATCTATTTAGATATTTAAAATATCTAGTAGATCTAGATGAAGATGTGACCTTTTGAAGAGTAACGATTAAGGTTTAGTGAGTAAGACATTTTTTATAAAAGCAAAATAATTTAATAAGTAATTAGACAGGTTTGATGAAAATGGTGAACTTATTTTTAAGGAAAACAAAACTGTTCTAGACTTGCGGTTAGATTTTTGCTGGTTCGGTTTGCTTAGGCAGGGGTGAGCAACCTTTTCGTGAGTGTGTGCCAAAACCGGCAAAATCACTGATAAAAAATTTCTCCCGCTGGCCAACCAAAAAATTGCTTGAGAAATTCATCTGAGCAGTAAAAAACGCAGTACACGTTAACGAGAAATACATTTATTCATCTTCAAAACAACGTCCAAACAACAAGAAATGTTTGCAACATCAGATACGAAATATCTGTCCGGTAGAAAACCTTGCACAAATACTTTTAAAGTTAGGCTACTTTGTAAAGAAAATGTCATTCACATAAAACATCAGTTCAACAGAAAACTTGCACAACATTTTTTTTAAGCTAGAGAGAGTTAGGCCACTTTTAAAAGGAACCATTAATGTATGACTCCTTCTGATACATTATTAGTAGGTGTTATACTGCTGCTTCACTGATGATAGAAAATTAGACATGACAAACATAACCAGTTCATCACTGAGAATAAAGATTCACTATCTTATGTAGATGAAAACATAGAGAGAGTAGTTCTCTATTAAAGCTTTTTTAAGCAAAAAATTGTCTTGAATGGGATTCCAAGTCCTCAAAAGTTCGTTTTCTAAATTTCTCTCTGGTACTCCCGACTCTTTAGACATTTCTCAAAGGCAAACAACCCTTGATTTTGATAAATAGTTCATGAATGTAAATAATCTACTTTTACGTATTTTGAATATTTTTCACTATAGCATATTTAGTATATAAGGTTTAAAATTCAATACTACAATATACTCTAAATTTATTATTCGAAATATAAATTTATAAAAGTAACCTCTCTAGACCTATTTACATATTTTAAAAGTTGTGTAAATATTAATGTTACTGAAATTTTTTGTAAAGTCAAGTCTACTTATCTTGTACTTTGGTTAAATAATTAGTTATTACATTATTGAAATCATAATTCTTGATATTTTGAAAAGAAATATCAATATATTACCCTCAAAAATTTTATGATAACAATGGGTTTGTCTATTAAATTATTCAAATAATTCATTTATTCTTTGATTTTTTTATTATTAGTCTACGGTATTTTGTAATATAATTATTTATTTATCTGAGATTCTTCTACACCGTCGGTATTTATCTGAGGAATAAAAATTCGCTCTTGAGAAAAAGGTTGTTAATTGGTGGATTACAAGCAGGGGCTTTGCGTGCCAGAAACAAGCTACTGGCGTGCCATGTTTGGCACGCGTGACAGTGGTTGCCCCCACCCCTGGCTTAGGTCTCTGATCATGTTAAAAGTATTTTGTTAAATAAATTTAAGCGATGAAGTTTCGCCAATGTTTCAGAACTTGTATATAGCTTTGACATGGCCAGTTTAACTTGTGTACAATTGATATCATGTTAGTCATTGTTAATGTCCAAAGTTATGACACTTGATTGATCGCCAGATTAATTTCAATATTTATGTTTCATTAACTTCTAATTTAAATGCCATGTTAAGTGCATGCTACGGTACGTACAGCATGATCCTCTTTTATGCTTCACTTGTTTCTCACTTTCTTCTTTCAAAACAAACTCTGTTTAAGGGAAATAGTTACCTTGCTTAACATTACTTTACGCAGAAACATTACACGAAGATTCCTCCAAACTTAGCTAAGTAGAAATATGTTAGTAAACATTTCTTATAAGAAAATATGGAGTGGTTTTTACTCCACTTTACTGAGTGAACTTATTTTATTAACTCAAGTTCATTTACTTTATGTACTTGTCTTTGATGAGAGTATTTTTGAATTCTTATAAATTCAGTATTACATAAAAAAGCTAAATTGGTGTACTTTAATTTTTTGTTTATTTACGTAATTGCGGAAATAATGTAAACTAAAATTCCTTACTCACAGTAAAAGTATTAAAAGTGTGAGACTTGCAAGACTATTTGAAGTTTTTGATCAATTTTTATGACTTTAATTTTGGCCTCTATTTGTTTGAATTTTGAGCATCTACGTTATCCAGATACACATTAAAAACATTTTAAAATATTTTAGTAAAGAAGGGAAAATTTGTCAAACTGCTTGAGTTTCAATTAAAAAAGAAACACTTTCTGCTTGTACAGCAATACTGGAGAGAATTTACGGTATTTGTTTCACGTAGAAATAAAATTAATCGTTTTTCGGTGTACTATTGTTTTTTTTATTTTTCTATAAGTAAGTTATATTGAGCGTGAAAAAGTTTGATCATGAAATTTTGACTGATTTACATGTTTTGAAGTCCTCAAAGTTATTTTATAACGTTTTTTCGCTGATGTATGTGTGTGTGGGCTGGTGTGTATCCAAAAATTTGCACACACGCCACGGTCCACAATATTTGATGGATTAAATTAATATTTTAGACAAAAACGGGCCTCATAGTGCGGATAAACCCTATTGTTTGGGAGTAATTTTGTATGATGGGAAGGCGATTTTTTTTGCCAAAATGTGTTTTTAGAATTATTTTTTCTCGTATAGTACTAACTGTAGAGCAGTGGTTCTTAACTCTGTGGAGGTACCGAACCCCACCAGTTTCACCATGCGCATTCACCAAACCCTTCTGTAGTGAAAAATAAAATATTTCTTTTTTTAATTCAAGTCATAGGCTCACGTTTTTTTGCTGGTGCATGAAAAGAACCATGCATGCATATCACCAAGAACACAACCAACACAGTGCATGAACTCACAACAAATTATATACCTACAATTCTGTCAAAGCAGAAGTGTGACTTCTACTGTTGACCTCCGCTGCGGATGCTCTGCCGAACCCCTGAGACACCGACCCTTCGAACCCAGGTTAACCACTGCGCTAGAGTCTTCACATTTGGCATTATCTCATGACTTAATCAGAGAAGGAATAAAAGTTCAAATTTTGTGTTCAAATAACAGCAAAAAAGTTATTTTTTTCAATAAAATTGAAAATCCTGACTTATGATTGAATGTGAAAGTTTTGAAAGATATATCATTTTGTTGTAAACCAGATTAATATTTTTTTACTTATAGTAATTTTTAGTGTAGATTTGGCCACTTTAGTGTAATGGCCACTCCAGATTTGGCATTAATATTTGCTTTTGTTTCAGGATTTCGATTCGTACAAAGGCTACGACACTCTAAGACGAAAGAAGTATGTATTAACAAAAAAAGTATCTTTTTTAACATTTATGTTTAATTTTTCTTTGAAGTCATTTAATAATTTTGCTTGGACTTTAAAGTTAAACTTTATTGCTACTAATTTAATTTATTTATGCCATTAATTACTTATTTATATAATTTTATTTGCATTAAATTATTTTTGCAAATGAACTTTTGAGCAAGAAGGTGTTTTACTTTATTGGACTATTTAGAAAATGGTTTGGATTTTCCAAAACCGAATAGGTATTAGTTGGATAGTTATGTATTTATTATGGAAATGCCACAGTTCATGTGTTTTAAACAAATTAGAATTTGACTCTTACAGTTCCACATCTGTGATTTTACCAGGTTGATTTCCAAAGTTAAACATTTGTGTTATATTTAATTTTTTCGAATTGAAAATGTAAAGAGTACTTTTTAGTAAATTACAAGAAATATTTAGAGAAGAATTTTGAAACAACGGCTTAACCTTATTTTTTTCTTGTAAGGAAACCCTCTGACCTCTGCTCTTGGGAAAGATAGTTGGTTACCGCAATTAGTGAGACAAAACATTGGAAAGAGATCACTTTTTCTATCTGTTAAATAAACATCGCAAACTGACTGGGAAGGTAGCCTAAATTTTAAAACAATTAGTTAATGTTGAAATACATGTGGTGGACCATCATAGAGCCACTAAATGGAATTCTAAAGGATTAAAATCTTTCAGCTAACCTCCATTAGCAGGGCCGTCCCTAAGGAGGTACGAGGTCCGGGTCAACCCAACCACTTCGGAGCCTCCCCCACCCGCAAAGTATTTTATATGTAAAAGATTGTTACATTGTGTATGTAATATAATAAATATGGTTTATTGATTTGCGGGAGTGACACTCACTTAAGATTCAAAATTAAGTATGGTACACGTGGTCGGCCACTTCTATCAATTCACAAATAACAGTAGAAACTCATAAAAGAGCAGCAGAGTTGGATAAGGAAAATTTAAGAACTTGAAATTATACCTCGAAAAGTACAGCTCCAACATGCTCTAGAGCAAATAGTAAACATGATGAAAAGACATGTACTTACAACTTGATTAAGGCATTGGTTGTGGAATGGAATAAAAGTTTTCATCAGGAATTGGTCTGTTTCACTGGTTGAAATTCTATTTTCAAACCAACGATTTTGTTTTATATAAACCCTTTTTCACAGACAGAAGTAAAAAATAAACAGTCAAAATAACCGCACGTACAGTTTCTAATTTTCGGTACAACCAAAATCAGTTGTACCAAAAAAAATAAGGAAGATTCAATAATGCAACCACATGCACGCTGTATTACTCTTTTTTCACTTTTTTTTTTAAAAATAAAGAAAAAAATAGAGATAGGCAAAACAGAATAGAATAAAAAACTTGAAAAAATCGAAAAAAGTCTTCTGTCAAAAAAGTTACAAGCTACGAGTTGGTTTTATGGCCTTTTTTTATAACCTAGAGTATACTTGAAGTTTTTTTTATGGGTACAGTAAAAGCATGCTACTTGAGCGTTTGTTGTTTTGGGTTGTCATTCGTTTTGTTCTGAATCTTCTAATTAGACTCCCAACAGCATGTTTTAATATCATGGAGTTTAACGTTGAGCGTCTCAATGCTGTAAGAACTGAGTCAAAGTAACTAGCAGAGCAACAGTAATCCTAACTTAGTTTCTACTCCTTTCTGTTCTCACATTATAACCGTGAAGGAAATAATATGTTCTTCAAGTAGTTTTTTAAATTATGATTCAGTTAATAATCTTTTAAGCAGATAGTTTTTACAACTTGTGCCTCTTTTCTCATAGGAACTACAGAATGAAAAATGTTACGTATTCTACGTAAGCATTTTTACGTAATACTGGGGTAAATGGATAACACAATTTTTTAGTTACTGGCTTCAATAGGTTTGCCTTTTATCACTGTGGGTTGTTGGTAATTGATGCTTCATTGATATGAATGACTTAGTTCATCTATCCACTCAGAAGAACCGATTTTAAGAAACGTTTCACATTACTTTATCTTTCGGAAGTCATATTAGCATTTTTGCACGTGTAATTGGTTCATAACCTGTTAATTCTTTTTTTTAGCTAAGCAAATCACATTGTGTGTGGTTGGTAAATAAATATATTTTCAGCATTGCTAATATTATGAATTACAATTAAACGACCATTTAAGCTGCTGTGCACTCAAGTAATGAACTACACCGGCGGAATCGTTAATATCTGGACGAGTTTTTACAGTTATTGTTGCCTGTTTATACATGCCCTTATCATGTCTTCAGACAACTGATGTTGAGAGCAGTGCAGTTCTGTAGCAGTAACAATGCTCAACAGATCAACAGATGTATAGGACATCAGACAAAAGTCTCATTGACAAAGTGCGGCTATTCTTCCCAGAAACTTCTTTTACATTTTCACATGATCAAGGTTTTTACTACTCTCTTTTGTACCGAGCAATTCGAGTGAATTGGTGATAATTACTTACTTATTACTTATATTACATAAGAAGGTACTCTGATATATGATTTATTATTTCGACCTTTGTTAAAAAATCGATTGTTTTAAAACAGGCATGGGCAACCTTTTGTGAACTGGGGGCCGCATTATATAATTTCCAAAAGACCGCGGGTCGCATGGTAATTTCTGAGGTATGTCGATACATACAGCTGATATGTATAATGTATTTCAATATATATAGAAATACATACTGTGCGTTATATTAATGTGTCAATGATTATTTAACTTCTTATTGTTCTTATAATCAAAATTATTATTCATCTTATAATTGCATTATGGTAATCATAATAAGGTAATTATAACAACCCAATCTCAAAAAGATTATTTCGTCATTTAAGAAAAAGAACTAACACATTTATTGCTCTAGAGCTCCCCCTGTATTTTTGTAATTTCCTTCCAAAAGTCTCGGTGAGCTTTTGTTAATAAACAAAAAGCAAAAGAATTGTTAACATTAAAATAGAATTCCAGTAATCTCCGCGGGTCGCACAAAAACACGTGTTGGGCCGTATGTGGCTCGCGGGCCGCAGTTTGACCATGCCTGTTTTAAAACTTGTCATCCAGTTATGACATACTTATAAATTTTAAAATATTTCCTTTGGAGCGTTTTATTTTGTGTCAGAAAGTTTGAATCCATTAGTAATGTATATAAAAACTCCAGGCGAAGGTAAGAGAATTAGTGAAATTTCTATTCAGTGATTTCCAATGGCATTTATATCTTCTGCCTTATTATAGGTCTCTTTCCTTAACGGAGAGAGACAGAAGTTCATATTTTTTAAAAAAGCCAGACATCGGAGAATTTAAGGATCCATTTCAGTCAGGACTTAGTGTTGTGTATTACTACTAGTCTGTAGTTTTGCGTCAGTATGTGAGTCAGTGTAATTTCAATTACAGTAAGCTACAAAAAAAAATGCAGAGTCAGGACTTGAGATTCCAACATTCAGTCTGGTAGTTTGGCTAACCCCTTTTGTTTATGGTAACGATTAAGATAATGTTTGTTTATCATCAAGAACTCTCTCTAAGCTGATTTTCTTTCACACGCTCGATTGCTTCCAGTATTCACAGTAATATGAGTATTTATTTTACATTTATGTTGTTATTATTGTTACTGTACTTTCTGCTTAATCTTGAGGACGGATATTACACCTAGCTGCAGACTTCACTGATATTGGGAATTTAAAGTGTGAGTGCGATGTAGGACAAGGTATAAATAA
Source organism: Hermatobates lingyangjiaoensis (assembly GCA_026182355.1). Classification (NCBI taxonomy): domain Eukaryota; kingdom Metazoa; phylum Arthropoda; class Insecta; order Hemiptera; family Hermatobatidae; genus Hermatobates; species Hermatobates lingyangjiaoensis. The sequence continues at coordinate 3,217,194 of JAPFBL010001927.1, forward strand.
TGTGACTGTGATGCCAGATGTTGCAAGAGCTATTTGATGCTGTTTGTGAACCTGTATATACTGGAAACGGGCGAGTATCCAAAGTCTGTTGGAACGTTGCATTCTACAATCTGTGATGGAAGAAATTACAAATTATAAAGGACTAAAACATTCACCTAGTCTTCATTAGCAGGGTCGTCCCTAGGGAGATGCGGGGCCCGAGGCAAACCCAAACACTTCGGAGCCCCCGCACCTGCAAATTATTATTTATATATATATATATACTTTTTCGTTGGAAATAAGATCCAAAACGGACAAATATAGTTCAATATAGACAAAGAAACATAGAGAAATCAAAAGAACACACTTACAGTCTAATTTTCGGTTTAATGAGAGATAAGAAAGGGAAACCAAGCGCACTGGTTCAGGGACGGTTGGAGACCAACAGTGTTGTCGCATGCGCGCCCGGTCACAGCAAATAAGGTAGACAGGAATCAATTTTTAATTACATTGAATTAGTGGAATATGAAAACAATAAATACATAAATAAAAAAAAAATTGAAAAAATTGAGGGACGAACAGAGAAATTGATACATAAATAAAAATACGGACTAAGCTATGATAGAATAAAATAAAACTGAGAATACAAATAATAATTATAATAATAAATGAAATAATTTAAAAAAAAATGTTGATGAAATATGAAAAGGCAAGGAACTTTTAAACATTGTCGCTTTTGATTGAGGCCAGGTGCACTGCGCGCACTTAATAGCCAAATATGGGCTTCTTCGGAGGCTCGTAGTGTGAGATATTTGCAGTCAGGGGGTATTTGTCGCAGAATCTGTAACCTGTAGCACTCATTGAAAGGGAGACCGTGGCTATTGGCATGTATGGCAATGGGGAGATGGGAGCGGCTATTGACTGAAGTTCATACGGCTCTGTGATTGTTCATACGGAGACTAAGCTTGGTGGTTGCTTGGCCTACGTGGAACGAATCACACTTGGTACACTCCAAACGGTACACAGGGTCAATTTTTGGGAGGTACACGAGTAGTCAGTTGCAACAGGACAGAGGGTGTTATGGGGGGGGGGGGGGGGGGGAGGAGCTGTGAAGTGTGGTTGGGGATTGGTAATGGGACACGTGAGGCAATCTCGACATCCGCACAGTGCGCTCCCGAGGGCAAACTGTTTGCCCTCGTGGAGGTTAGCTTCCTGTGCGAAAGAAAATTGCCAAGGTTGGGAGGACGTCTGTAGGATAGGCGTGGCGGATTAGTAAAGGTTTTGGAGGTGGCGGGGGAAGAGGATATGATCGGGAAAAGTTCTTTAATGATGGTACCCAGTCTGTGGATACCTGGGAAGTAGGTGGTTATAAGGTAGGGAGACCCAGAGGGAGAGGAGGTTGATGTAGGATTGTGTGGGGTCGTGGCAGGAACGAGTCTTCTTGTTAGGAGCGGGAGAGGGTAACCTCGCTCTAGAAATTTACTTTTTGGGCTATTGATATGGAGGTGTTTATCTTGTAGTCTGTGTCTGTTACAAATCCGGTGAATTCGTATGGAGAGGGATCTAGGAATGGATTTCTTAATATGGGAGGGTGGCAGCTATTGAAGTGTAGATATAAATGGGGATTAGAGGGTTATATGAAGATTAGATATAAACCCTCTAATCCCCATTTATATCTACACTTTTTTTTTAAATTATTTCATTTATTATTATAATTATTATTTGTATTCTCAGTTTTATTTTATTCTATCATAGCTTAAATAGAAGTCCGTACTTCTATTTATGTATCAATTTCTCTGTTCGTCCCTCAATTTTTCCAATTTTTTCTTTTATTTATTGTTTTCATATTCCACTAATTTAATGTAATTATAAAATGATTCCTGTCTACCTTATTTGCTGTAACCGGGCGCGCATGTGGCAACACTGTTGGTCTCCAACCGTCTCTGAACCAGTGCGCTTGGTTTCCCTCTCTTATCTCTCCTGAAGACGGTTCAAACCGAAAATTAGAGACTGTAAGTGTGTTCTTACACACTTATATATATATATATATAATTGTTATATTGGTTATATAGTGTATATACTATTACAGATATTGTCTGTCGATTTGCGGGAGTGACAGTTGTGGCAACTGTTAATCTGACCTGCCGCCAGTTAGACAGATTTACCAGTGAACAGGACATTTGTTCGATGTCATCAATTAAGGCAGTTGTCTACCTTAGTTAAAGCTATGTAATAAATTAATATATTTCTACGGGTGTAAAATCAGTTCGTACTGCTGGTGATTAGGAGCTATGCAGAAAAGAAGTTATTATTGTTTAATCATACGTCTTACTTATCAGTAATTAACGTAAATTAATTGAGTTTGTGACGTTAATATAAGTACTGAGGTGTTTTAGGACAATGGAGTTTTACTATGCGAGAGTAGTCTATCTTGTCACCAATAAGGTACTCAATATTGAGTGAAGCTGACAGTAGCTCTGCTGGGTCGGGCTATTGATCACGGGCCCATCAATCACCTCACTGCCTTTATTAACCCTAATATCCCTTAAAGACATTACTATTAAACGTTGATGGATTCTGAGGTCGTTCTTATTATTCCAGTGACAACAACTCTTTCATCACTTTTCAAATAGGAATCCCATAGGCTTCTATTCGAAAACCTTTCACTTGATTATACTATAAGTCGAGCAGGGTAAGTTGAAGAAGGTATATCTTATTTCTTCATCAGTTCAGACTTTTTGAGGAATCAAACAACTTTTTAATGAGTTGAATAACCTGAGTACTTTGTATTATATAGCCTTCGTAGTCTGCTCATCAAATCTGTCTTATCAATACTGTTTTACTATCATTAAAATTTGATGATAGTAAATCATGATGATTTGAAATAAAATTATTAAAATAATTCTTCCTATCTTTTTTCGATCGATTTATTTAAGTGTTTGAACACAAGTTCCTTCTTTAAGAAATTACAATATTCTTGTAATTTGATTATTTCATCAGTAGTTGTAATTATTGTATATACGAAGGAGTTGTGTTTTTACAATCATTAAAGAGACTAATTTATGTAGAAATTAAACATTTTGTAGTAGGAGTTTCGTGCTTTCAGGTTATAACATCATTGGTATGAGTTGAGGACTTTTGATGTATAAACATTATTTTTTTTATAACCTGAATATTACATTTAACGGTAGTATTTCCTCTTCGTCCTTACACATGATTTGAACAACGTTCAGAGGTCTATTTTAGGTTTCTAAAGGTGAAAAACGGGTTAAAATGTTTTCTCTAATGTTTAACAGTTTGGTTATAGTTGTATATTTTTTATGTGATAGACCAGTTCAGGAAAGGTCGAACCCTGTCAGCCTATATGGTGACATTATTCGAAAATACCGGCAAATTGGGAGTGAAAATATAAAAAAAAACTCGTACTGAGGTAAATGGATAATACAAAGTCTCCACACTAAAGGAGTTTTTAATTCAAACTACGAGTTTCGAACACTTCGTGTTCATCGTAGGTGAACATCTATAATACAAATTGTAAATTAAAAGTTATAAAAATAAACTGGAATTATCTATATAAATAAAGGAAAGATTTTGTCTGTGCATTACTTAGAACTGACTCATTTCAAGTTTTCTTTACGTTCCATACATTAGAAAAATCGAATCCACCCTTAGAAAAATTTCTGTCTGTCGGTTTGTCCGCAAAATTTTGTCAAAAGTAAACTCAGCCACCATAAGACATATCAGGCTGAAACTTCGACAGTAGATTTGTGTATGTCCAACTTAAAATATAGGTTCTGAATGCTTTGGAATTCAACGTAGAAGCGAAGTTATGGACGTTTAAAGCACAAAATTTTGTCACAAGTAAACTCAGCCACCAACACATAGTGAGCTGAAACTCTGACACTAGATTTGTGTATGCCTAACTTAAAATATAGGCTTTGAATGAGTTGGAAAATCAGCGTAGAAGCGAAGTTATGAACTTTTAAGCTGTATTTTGCTAACTTCACAGACATGTTTATTTTGAAAATATACAGGTGTATCAAGTAAGTATTGTTGGTTGATTCTAATTTCATTTGCCTATTTGAATATATTGCGTATATGAGGTCACTGAAAGTCTGTTTCCCAGAGTTGAAGATGTACTATCAATTCAACGATCAATTCTCAATTGCTCTAATGGACAGTCAGGAAAAATCAACAAACAAGTTCTTATGCTATATTAAGCCGAGGAAAGGACTTACAAGTCAGTAAAGTGACTGACTTGTAAGTGTCTTTAACTTGTTATGTTATTAACGGTTGAAAGATCTTATTGTGTTTTTTTCCCATTTCATAGTGATGAGTAAGTAGTTCTTTATACAACCGAATTTCTTGTACTCAGTTAATAATGTTATCAGTAACAAGCTCAAGTATGTGTAAGAGGTATAGGTCGTATAGAAAGAGTTTAACGCTACAACTCAAGGAAAACAATAGTGAAAGAGTGTAGAAACTTGTTGAACGTTGTAAAAAATGGAATGGACCATACCTGCTCATCTATCTAAAAGAAATTCGGAAGCAAGAATCGCGATACACGCTGTGTTAACTAACTGCGTTTTATGATGCCCAAAGTATCGTCTTTCAAGATTATTTAGAATATCAGTGTACGATAAATAGTGTCTACTATTCAAATATATTGAGTAAAGTATGCCAGTAGTGAGTGAAACAAGTCACTCATTTCTGAGAGAAGAAGTGATGTTGATGCAATCCCTCCCCTGGAGTGAAGGCTGAGGCGGCCAAGCAGACGGAGTGTGCTAAGGAGAAAGGTGTTTAACGAAAAAACACCCACAACCAATAAGAAGTGTCCACAGTAATACGCAACAGGGATTGGCTCGTCTTTTGCAATATATATAATTATTGAAAAAAGTATCGACCGTGGAATAGAAACAAAACTAAAGTTTATCGGGACTCTGTCAGTTCTTCAGGTTCAAATTAAACTCTCATTGCCAACGTTTCGGTCTTTATTTAAAACCTTTTTCATAGGCCTACAAAAACAGAGAAAATATGAGAAATAATACAATCATTCAAAAATTAAACATACATAAAATTGTAATTAGTTACAATTAAGAAATTACAATAGAAATTTTGACTATAGGATAGTGTGAAAACTTACAGAAGTATAAATTTGGAAACAAGTCAACATTTCTATTATAATTTCTTAATTGTAACTAATTGCACTTTTATGTATGTTTCAGTTTTGAATGATTGTATTATTTATTATATTTCCTCTGTTTTTGTAGGACTATGAAAAAGGTTTTAAATAAAGACCGAAACGTTGGCAATGAGAGTTTAATTTGAACCTGAAGAACTGACCTAGTGCCGATAAACTTTAGTTTTGTATAAATATACAAAAATTCACATAAACACGTGAAATAACAATCAATGATCAAACCATAATATGAAGTGGGGGAAAAAAAGGATTAAGATCTTTCTGCTGTAACAAGCGGTCTTCGTCAGACAGTTGGGTTTTAGACTCAGAAGAAAACAGCTTGTTACGGTTGAAAGATCTGTTTGTTTTTTTCCCATTTCATATTGTGGTTTGATCATTGATATATATATTCTTTGAATGTGCCTATTTTGTTATTAACAAGTCCAAATAGTTATATGTATTCAATATGTGTATCAACGTCCAAACAGTAATACGAAATGAGAAAAAAGATGTAGTTTGGACGTTGACTGTTATTTATTATTTTCATTTCACGTTATTGTTTTGTTATTATTTAACTGTTTATTGTGAAATCTTGTTATCAATATATGTAATATATTGAATAATATTTAGAAGTCAGAGTTGGACTTCAGAATTACCTACTCTGCATCCAATTCCAAAAACATTCAATTTCTTACGACTCCAAATTTGCTACCCTGTTACTACTGATATAAGCGTGGCAATGCTTTAGATGTTAATTGGAGTTAAAGGAAATCACTGAGTTATATTAGTTTCGTTTCTAAATAAGAAGTAAGCACAGTTCAAAGGAAACTTTTACTTTGTAAACTTATGTAAAAAGGTATATTACTGAGTTAATTGTACGCAGTCGTATTCACATCCGTGCTTCTTTGGGAAAAAAAATATTCTTTCTTTAGTGAAGGATGTAATGGTTAAACAGTTGTTATTTTTGTTTATCGAGTGGTTGAGCAGACGAGCGAGTTACGGAAAGGGTGCTTGTTTGTTTATAAGTTTGTTTTTGTTTACACGAGTTAAAGTTGATGGATGGGCATAAAAAGTAAACGAGATTTCCAGTGCTCCTGTTTCTTCCAAAGCATTTTATACAGTTTTGTCTTTTAACCGAGTGTTGATATCTAACTTCGACTAATATAATTTACTCTCTGTATGCTGTTTGACCGGAAGAGGTAATACAAGAAGAGCACTTGACAGTGCATGTGGTTGACTGCGTTCTAGGTTTGTGAGTTATAGGAAGTATTTGTTTTCCTCACTCTACATCCCATAGCCTTATTGTTAAATATTCACATTGCTTCTTTCTCTCTTCCTCTGGTAGTTCTGAGTTAAACATCTAATTCTTCTTCTTTTTTCTTTTTACATTGCTTACTTTTTTATGTCAATTTTTACTAATATATTTCATGTATGAAATATTTAATCATACACTAGTGAGCGTGCAAAAATATACTTCAATGCCATTAAACCAATTTCTATTGTCTTATTATTTTCCACTCTTATTGAAATAAGAACCATGATGTAAGTCCCGTATTGAATGTATTATTGCATATTCTTTTTTGCAAATAGTGATGAATTACTATGCTTACAGAAATATAAACGAGAAAACTGAGTGCGAGTGAGTTCATTTCATAACACCCGTATTATATATATATAAATCAATGATCAAACCACAATAAGAAAATGGGAAAACAAGACTAAGACCAACAGTTGGTCTCCAACCGTCTCTGAACCAGTGCGCTTGGTTTCCCTCTCTTATCTCTCCTGAAGACGGTTCAAACCGAAAATTAGAGACTGTAAGTGTGTTCTTTTGATTTCTCTATGTTTCTTTGTTTATATTGAACTATATTTGTCCGTTTTGGATCGTATTTCCAACGAAAAAAAGTGTTATATATATATATATATATATATATATATATATAAAGAAAGTTCAATGTTGATGAAGAAACATAGAGAAATTAAAAACACACACTTACAGTCTCTAATAAGGCTACAATATTTTCAAAATCAATATATAATTTCAGTGTGCACTACAAGACTAACATTAAACTTAATATACATATGTAAAAAATAGTATATGTTTTTGTAACCCTGAGGATGATATATAAATACTCCTAAACATTGGCATAAGGTAGAGTTTCTCAATTTAATGATCTAGCCCATGGTAAAATATACTACCGAGATTGGATAATCAATTTAATGATCGAAGGACATAATTTTTTTTATGTATGTTAACACCCATACGACCATGATTTTAATGGATTAAAAATAATAGGGAAAGAAATAGATGAACAGAGTAGGAAAACTCTGGAAATGTATATTAGAAAGGACCAGTCATCCGTTAATTACAGAAGTGATATTTCAAACTGAAATAATATTTATTCGGGTGTGTTTATACCTTGTTTTAGTAACTTTTTAGTTGTCGGGTGAAACTTAGTTGCCTTGCTTGTTTTCAGTTCAGTGTTACGTGTTTATTCAAACTAGACGGTTGTTGCTGAAATTCGTAGTGTTTTCTTTTTAAGAAATTCTCTAATGTAAGACACAAGTTTTTGTGTTTCAAAATTGTGTAATTTTTTCAAAATTCTGTATGTTCTTTCACTAACCTATTGTTAAAATTTCTATTGTATTTTCTTATTTGTAAAATTTTACGATTTTTATGTATGTTTGATTTTTGAATGATTGTATTATTTCTTAATTTTCCTCTGTTTTGTTGGTTTATGAAAAAGGTTTTAAATAATTACCGAAACATTGGCATTTCTTTTTGTTTTTCAGGTATTGGTATTTAATCAGTGCTTTCCCCCTCAATCAGACTCCCCTAGTCTTTTGTTTTGAGAAATAATTCTAAGTATTAAGATAAACGCAGTGTGGTGTGAAGATTAACTTCCCTTGTATTAATTTTCTTTCTGATGAGATTGAAACTATTTTTTTGTGTAGATTTGAATTGCAAATTACATCTGGTTCCTGTCTGGCGGCTATACTCCCAACACCAGAATGGTCTATAAATTTGCTTATGAGTCAAGTTGTGTTACAATCTATAAATCTCGTAGTTATTGTTGAGACAATGAGACAACATAAAACATTCTAATTCTTGAATTTCATTTGTTCCTATGAGCTAAATACTTAGAATTATGTTTTTAGCACAACTGAGTTACTGAATATTGATTTAAAAGAGTAAACAATTATTTCTTCCAGTACTTGTATCTTGTACAGTGTATCTGTTATTTTAAAAATGTTTGTAAGGAAGAGTTAATTACTTGGAAATATAAGGCTTTTAAAAGTTTAAAATGTTGAGCTCACTGAGCTCTACCCGTGCAAGTTCAGGATGATGGATTAGTTAGTTAATGTAAAATAACTCTGAAATCTGAAAATGGGGTTTAACTTACTCTGAACCGATGGCCTTGTTTTCCTTGGAGTACGAAGCTCAGTTTTTCAACAGCTGAATGAAAAATCTAGGCCTGGAGTTACATATGAACTCTGGCTTTCCGCATCATTTATAACAGTGATGGCAAACCTATGGCACGCGTGTCAATATTGACACGCAACTTCATTTATGGCGACAGGCATCTTCAAAGATAAAAAACTTATTTTAAATATTGTCTCTCATGGCAGCCAAAATTGGTTATTAATAATGATATTAATTCTGTAAATAATAATTGGTCCTTTATTTCTGAAACCAGACGTGTATGTACAAATGCAATAATATTGCGTAAGAAATATACATATTAGAAACATTTATACATATTGTTTTAACATTGATATTAATATAAAAATTTCTAAATTTTAGCAGTTAAAATGTTAAATTCTGGTTTCATAATTATGTTTTTGTATTTTAAATAGCATTAAAAAATAATTTAACATTTAAGTATATTATTTAATATTGATATTAATATGAATTCTAAATAGGAAAACGCTAAATTGTAAATGCTAAAGTGATAAATTTGGTTTCATGGTTTTTGTTTTGTATTTTAAATGGCATTACATAAATAATTAACTTACAAAAATTATAAATATATATTTTTTCTTTTTAATCTTTACTTTTGTGATGTGTAACATGCCAAAAAGAATATGCCTCAATTTTTCATAATTTTGACACGCTGAACTCAATAGGTTTGCCACAACTGGTCTGTAAGCTGATTAGTATACTATACTGACACTGAAATCTTTGAACTAGGTGTTGCTCAACCAGAGAATGACTCATTTGTACGCCAGTGTACTCCTAATTAGTGGTTTCGGTGGAGTGAGGAAGAATCGTTTCATGCTTGCACACACTGTGTGTGGTAGTAACCAGTACAGTGCGTCCACGCCTAATTGAGTGCTTTGTTTCAGGCCTGAGGCTGAGCCCAATAACGTTCTGCTCTTTACCATCATCAATCCGCTCTACCCCATCACTGTGGTAAGTCCACATCTGATTAGCATGCCTACTTTTATTTATTTATTATTATATTACAATTACCCTTAGAGAGCTAACATTAATGCTACATAAAATATTAATTAAAAGAGAGGCGAAACCACCCATTAGTGGTAATCTATGGAAATTGTTTTGATCACTTGAAATTAGTCTTGATGGTTACCATTGCTGAGTAGGTCTCGGGGCCACCATCTATTTAGCCTTCTAATTGGGTTGGTAAGAATCTGGTGGGATGATAGATAATTGCTGAATTAATGAGTTTAGGTTGGTGGGTAATGCATCATTATGTAGTAATGATTTCATCAAGTGATCGGATTTCTTGGTGGATAAATGGAATTTTCAGATCATTATGAATAGTATCGTTACAAACATAAGAGCGAGTTTGTACAATTTTGCGAAGGATTATGAATTGGGCTGTTTGGATATTTGTAAGCTTAGTATCCCTAGATTTCGAGTCCATAAATCCAAATCGGTTTAAGTATTTTAGTATATATCAGTCTTCTGTTGTGTACAATCAGATTTGATCTTTTATCGAGAAGTCTGTGTAGCATTCAGTATCGTCTCATTAGTTCCTGTCTTTCAATCTTGTATGTGAATTCTATGTTGGTCGTATGTCGTTGTACATCCCCAGATATCACACTACGTTAGCAATTGGGAGAGGAGAGTTGTTAATGTAGGCAGGAGGAGAAGCTTGTCTTCTTAGCATAAAAGGTATGGATGGATTTCTGTATGTTTGATTTGATTCTTTTCTTCTCGCACCAAGATTCCAGGTCCAGTATATATTGTTGGACGAATTGAGTGGAACGAAGGTCCCAATCACTTGATAGATTATTGTGTCATCTGGAATCGTAACAATAAACATGTCTGCTATTTACTCCATCCATTCAATATCTAATATCTCGTTATCATTGCCCACTCTATGTTTCTTGTAACTTCGATAAGCCCCATCCATATGTCAAAAATAACAATTTAAGTATTTTAAGTTTACAATTAGTGAAATTGAACCATAATTACGTTACAATAGAATATTTTATTAAGAGTTTCATGTTTCGCAGTCATTGAGAAAATGTATCCTGAATTCAATATGATTTTATGACCCAACTTCTGCTGGAGTTAGTGGATTAGTTAATAAGAAATTACTCATTCATGGCTGAAAACTGAGAATGGGTTTAGTAAATCATGAATATTTCTAATTATCTAGTTTTAAACCATTTATATCCCTACTATGTACTGTTATAGGCCCCGCACTCTATTAAGCCTGCTCAAATCCCTCAGACGATCTTTGAAATCAACTTATGATGCTTTAGAGCAATTAACTTCAAAATGATTAAGCATATAGTAATTTGCAGAATATAAGGAGCCAGGTTAACTCAGTGGTTAACGTACTCGCACCTCTGGGCTAGTAGTCCGGGGTTCAATCCCCACTTGGGTCTCGATATATCCACGCGGGAGGTGAATAAATCTCAGTATATCGTCTCTTGGAGAGGACGTTAAGCTGTTGGTCCCGAGTCTTTATGATGTCAGGTATTCGTTAAAGATCCCTACTCGAAATGAACTTGAGTTAGGCAAAATTTAGGACTTGCAATGTAGAATCTGTAGAATCACCGATTAAACAAAAAGCCGGTAAACGGCTGACGTTATCATCCGCCAGGGGACTGGTTTAAAAATAAAAAGAAAATATTGTATATGTTTTTGATTATTACAACTATTGCTATTATTATAAGTTGTAATTTAATTGTGCTTATTATTACCAATTTAGAAATCTAGTCACATATATAGAATTATGTGGTGCTTTAAAAATCATACTATCCACCAAGGAATTAGTCAGAAGTGATTATATGTTGGTGCATGTATACAACATATTCCGAGTTCGTATTAGATAGATTTAGTTTGAAGAGCAGTAACAGCTACAAAGCAATATTAAATTCGTCATAATGTAACAAAAACACTTCCTTCTCTGTAGATGAACGTCCAGAACTATGAAATAAATTAGAAAGAAGACTAAGATCATTCAGCCGTAACAAGAATTGAGATTTGTGATTTTTTACTGCGGTTTGAACTTCGATTTTTATTTCACGTGTTTATTTTGAAATCTTGTTATCGGTGTAGATGAATAAATAAAAGAAATCAGACAGTACTATTTTAAATATATGTATCATAATGAAATGAAGAAGAATACTATACTTATTTAAATGTAAAGCTGTAGTAAAGGAAATAATACCAACTGTATATTTATTATGTATATTTACCTGATGAAACCTTTGTTACAAATAGTGATGGAATACAGAGTAAAGAGATACAAAGTTGAGTTTACGATTAATGAATTACTCGACAATTAATGGCGTGATACAAGAGATTCTGGGACAGTGATGAAATATCAAGAATTCATTGTATTTATTAATTGTAAGGTTGATTTAATTGTCAGTTCCTTCTAGCCTAATAGTTTAATTACTTCATATTATGGAAGAAAAAAATAAAATCGTGGGACTAATTTGTAGATTGCAGATTCCTCATAGAAAAACATATAATGACTTCAGGAAACAACCTCAAATGATGATTTATAATGCTAACCTACTTCATACAGCTCAAAGTGATATGAACTTACCCGTGTGAGGGGTATTTCATATTGTTTAGCAGAAATCAGTGATTCTGTATGCATCCTGATCTTGTTCATTTTACGGAATAATACAGACGTTTTCTTTCTTTTAAGAGAGAAAATACATAGCCCATATTCATGAATAGCTGTTATAAGAACTGGTTTAACGACTACACTCTGTCGCATTCATATGATAGGCATATTGTATACAAATTTATGTGTTGTGTAGTCTGATTGTGTAAAATAGTTGGTGGTTGTGGATGCCCTAGTATAAATAGTGAACAGTTTGTCAAACTCGTATAAAGTAGAAGGTCTTTACTGATTATACTCTACTGTTAAATTGAAATTCCTAAGCATCTATTTGGTCTGGCTAAAATAATTGCACTGTTGAAATTAAGTCTGTTGATGATATCGTTATTAATTTTACATGGAGGAATGAATGGTAGAATTCATGACACTTGGCTGATGACTATATCCGTCGACCCCTCCGGTAACCCTGTGTTCTGGTACCACCATTGATAAGTCAAAGTAATAGGCTCTAATGCTCTTCATACCATACAGCTCTTAATTTAATGAAATTTTGGAGTAAATTAGTTGTACTTAACTGAGTGTTAAATTCTATGGTAAGACGATATGTGGAATAAATGACCCGTGATCTGCCCTAAGGATTGACATACACCTATTTGCTTCTCTCATATACATTGGAGATATGGGTTCATGACCCCAATAAAGTCATGGCCCTCTGCTGTTAACAAGAATACATATATATTAAAAGTTCAATAGTTGAATCAATGTTTGCAGTAATTTTTGGGGTGTATATCTTAACATTAAAAACAAAACCGTATTTTTTTTAATTCGCTATGGTAATAGTCTGTTGGGGTAATCCTATGGAACCCATCATAACTTGCCAATCTTCTCTCACTGTTTGTTTGTGCCTTCATTTCCCAATTCAGTAATTGGCTTATCAAGTTTACATGCAACACTGAAGACATTTTTATAGCAATACCGTATTCCATCAGCATTAAAACTATGTAAATATGTTTTACTGTCTCTGGAGATGGTTCGGTTACAAACAGCAAGCAAGCCACTAAAAACATAGTGAACATAGGGAAGGGGTGACTGTTATTTCTGTTTTCTTTCTATTTATGTCAACCCTAATATTTCAGTGTCGTATCTCACCTGAATTGATCGCAGTCCAGCGTTTCCTTTTGTTTTTTCTTTCTTTAATCCAGCCTCACATTATGTTGTGAACAACGTAGAATATATATGTTTGGAATGTTGCCATAATTCTTACGGATATCGTACATTCCTACGCGCAATATTTTTATTTCAGCAATAGCATCATGTTTATATTTATTTTCAATAATTTTATCAAAATGATATCATCAGTTTTATTTATTTATCTAATAACTGTTTATAGTGAACGTCATTTTTTTTCTATTAAATATTTTTCCTTGATTTAACTGGAAGAAAAAAAAATGATCTATTTCATAACTTTCCAGAGATAATGATCTATACCAATATATAAGACAATATCCTTAATAATCTGAGGCAATAACTCAATGACTGAGTCATTATTGCAGAGCAGAGACCTTTGATGCCAGAGTCATGACATTTGGGTAGTTGATTCTTTCATGACCCAGGCCCTCGTTAAAAAAAGCTGTATTAGATATTCAATACCTACCGGAGTAAAATTCGAGATAACCTTGTAAAAAAAAAAATATTTCTAGATCAGAATATCTTGGCAGAAAATCCGAAAACACATTATCTATGAGACATTTCATGTTCTACCACTTATGTTGGGAACCATTTTCTGGTTGATGTCATCTAAGGCCTGAAAATAAAAAAAAATATAGTATAAAATTACTTTTTACTCCTCCAGGAGGAGCTTTCTTAAAATACTAATCTATATTAATCGAACGTTCAGAATATATTTCCGAATTTTTTAATTAATGTTGTATATTCAAAATAACAAAAAATCAGTTATAACTGATACACATTGGTATTTATTTATGTTGTTTATACTCGTATTCAGCTTACATTTCAATTTATGTAGTTATTCTTAGGTTATTGTATGATTTGTATGTATTTCACATTTTAATTGGGACAAATTCTGATTTGCTTGGAATTTAATGTAGACACTATACTGAATGAAACAGACATATCAAGTTTAGCAGTATGCATTTCGATGACATAAAAATTTGGAATTATTTATTTTCTTCATTTGTTTATCCGCACGAAGCTCGGACTGTTAATCTGATATAAATGGATTTTATATATTAATATAATTTGTTGTATTACGTTAATACGGATAATACATAGTTAATTACGGATGTGCGAGGGCGGATTGCTAAGTCAGTTACTTTTTGAATTTCCCTCGCAGTTACTCCAAATGCAACAGTGCTGCCGTCATCTGTAATCTATTAGTGGACAACTATCTAATTATGAGCCAGCTACCACGTGCAGTCGGTGTTTGATAGTCATTTAAAGCAGACAACCTCGTGTATTTTACGAAAATGGAAAAAAGTAAATTTTGTATGCTGATTAAGCATTACTTTTTACTTAAAAAATTCATCACTGAAACTAAGGAAAGACTTGATAAATGACACCAAAGGACTCGACACCATGAATTTCAATGGTTAAGAAGTTGTTTTACAGAGTTCCGTTGTGGTCGTACCAGCACTAGTGACGCCGAACGTTCAGGTCGACCAAAAGAAGTGATCACGCTGGAAATCGTCGATAAAATCCATGAAATGATATTGGATGATCGGATAATGAAAGTGTCGAGTTGGCTCATGCTGTAGGCATCTCAACTGAACGGGTACATCATATTTTACACGAATATTTGGACATGAAAAAACTCTTCGCGAGATGGGTGCCGCGATCGTTCACACTTGACCATTAGCGCAATCGTGTGACCACTTCAAAAGAGTGTTTAGCGATAGTCAGCTGTAATCCGGGCGAATTTTTGAGCCGGTTTGTCACTGTGGACGAAACATGGATCCATCATAACAAGCCAGAGACCAAGGAACAATCGAAACAGTGGGTTACTGTGGGCGAACGTGGACCAAAGAAAGGCAACACAGAGTCTGTCAGCCAATAAGGTGATGGCCACGGTTTTTTGGGATGCACGTGGTGTCATTCACATCGATCAATCATTATTTGAAAAGTCTAAGCTTTTAGAACATCATTTTCCCGAGTTAACAAAGGTATTAAACGAAGGCAGTGAGGACACTGCTGAATCTTTTGAAAGATGCGAAACAGTTAGATGCACTGATCGAGTAATATAATGATAGATTCAAAGATTTTACAATATAATTATAATATAGGAATTTGCTTATCCATTCTTGATGCCTTTTGGGGAAGTGGACGGTGCTAAAATGGCCTTTACTCCAAGAAAGGTTCCCCACCCCTGGTATAGATAGAGTTTTCAGTGAGTTCTGTATTTCTGTATATTCTCTCCAGTTATCTTGTTACATCAAATGGCTTAAGCATCATAACTACGTTAAATGAATAATAATAAGTTAATATGTCTTATAATCTTATTGAATTAACAGTTGGTTATTCCAATGGCTAATTATTCACTTAGCTTATTTAATCTGTTAATCAGATAGACAAACAATATAATCTAAAAGAAATGATAATAAAACAAACAGTCCTCTAAATGCTTGTATAGTTTCAGTTGAATAATGAGTATTTTAATCTTCGCTTAATATGATTTGGTACAAGAATCAATAAAACGGGAATGTAGTTCTCTACTGTTCCTAAATATTTAGTTGAGTAATGCATGAGTGGTGATATTTCTATAGTAAACTGAATTATAAATTCCGTAGAAATAGTGAAGGCAAATGTATTTTCTGGCAAACATATCTGATTTGAAGGAAATTAGTAGCCGGGTATAAATAGGTGTGAAATATTCAAGTAAATTCATTTTAATGGAATTAGGTCTAGGCACCTAGGGTTTTTGATTAAGGTGATTCATTTTCTGTCAGGGTGAGTTGACTAGTTCCTTTTTAAATCCGTATTAAAAACCATGGTTTACCATATGGTTGGTTTACCATATGATGCAGTTTGTAGTGAGATTTGTACTTTCTTTTCAACTTCAATTCTTAATAAAAGGAAAAGTTAGAGTTTGGTTTACAGCACCCTGCCCTGCACATGGTTTGCATGTCTCCTCTCAGTATAACTTACAGAGTTTATATCAATATTCTTCGTTATGCATGTAGGTCATAATATTAAAGTAGAGAATGCTAATCTCAAAGGATTGTTGTATCAGCTTTGAATGCTGGGGAATACGAGGGAAATCGTGTACTGCTAGTCAATCTCTTTTTGTCTAACGGACGTTCAGAAGAGAAAGAAGATAATGGGTGAGTTAATTAGCTTAGCGAAACTTATACAATTGAAAGTCTGTAACTAAATAATACATATATTATATTCGTATTCGTTAGTACCTCCTTTTGTTTAAAGTTCTTATGAACCTTTTGTCAGTTTTTTTGGGATTATTTTCAGATTCTGAAATAGAATTTTCTTCCTCCTTTTTTTTTTTTTTATAATTTTGCATGGTTTCTATGATTTACATTATTGTGAAACTGTTATTTTCATTGTAATTTCAGTAAATGATTTATTAATTACCGACAATAACTTGCATTGTCCATAGTTGATAGCTGACAAACGTTATAATACACCTCTCCTTTGACATTAAGGCAGCGTATGACCTAGTAAATAAAACTGGGACTGCATTCATGGATTTTGGTTTCTACGAACTGACTATAGTGAACGTCTTTCGGCGCCTGCATACCTGTATTATCTGTGTTCGCAGTGAATTGTCACTATCTGCCTGGAAATGATGCTAAGATTAAGTTATAATACGATATCAGTAAATATTCTTTTGAAATGTATGTTTGGTAAGATAATGTATAGAATGGTAGATAATACTTCTTTAATAGTTATGGTAGTTTTACTTTGCCGATTCGATACTAAGAAAACGGATTCAAGTTTGTATCTTCAGATATTTGCGAGTCGAGTTATTTGCTTCTTCCTGTTTATTACAGCTTTCGTGTATTACTGCAATCAGGGAGGTAAGTGTGGTGTTTCACAGTGACTTATCAGTCCTTTCGTGCTGCTAACCATTAGAAGGTGAACATCTAATGGGACATCTGATTTGATTTCTTCTCCTTTCTCACGGCATCAATATTCTAATGAACAAGAATTAAGAATGGACGTGTTGCTCTGGTTTGAATATTTTAGTTTTCTTTTAAGTTAATATTGTTTGAAGGTCACTGATGAGTGCCACCTGTAGTCAAGGGGTTGGCAGATGGCCAGAGGTAGTTTGAGCAAGTGAGGGGGATGAATGGGTTGTGTTTTACGTTAGTTGTCCTTCAGGAGACTCCAAATGTAGGTCACATGTCTGACGCTCGCAGGGAATTTAATTCTGGAACAATTACGACCTATTGTGTGTACCTGAAACATGCATACTAAAGAGTAAACATACATTGGTCTCAAATTGTTATGGGCAACGCAGATTCGTTAATTACAGGATGAATACAGATGAAAAACACGATTGAACGTCATGAGACTGCTAAGTCAGAGATTCCCAAAGTGGGTTTCGCGGAACCCAGGGGTTCCTTAGTGGACTGTCTCGGACTCCGCAAAAAAATATTAAGAGAAAACATTTTTCTAATTTTTTTCTTTAGTGGGTATGGATTTATTCTGTGTTTCTTGTTCATCATAAAACCGAATAGTACTTATACACATAAGTAGAAGTGGCCAAAATTTTATTCATATTTAGGATGAATCACTAGTCAGTTTTTGGAGTTATCTGAATTTTGACACATCGCACAGGTTAACAGATCTTAATGAAATACAGTAATCCCTCGCTAGTTCGCGGTTCAGATTTCGCGAGTTCAGTGTTTCGAGGGGTCCTGAAATGTTCAATTATACATTAAAAAATATATAAAAATAATCAACTGTAATTGCAGTATAAATTAAAAAAAATACAACTCGTAATGAAAAAGTACAGTAGTTAGTATTAGAGAAGAAATATACAGTATTCTTATTGTACTATCGGGAAAGATATCAAACAACCAGTGACTTGGTGGGCCAAAATATATTCTACAGTATTAAATAAAGGCTAATAAAAGCTATTAAAATATTCAATAAAGACAAAAAATTAATGAAAAATATTAAAACATAATCAATTGTAAGAAGAGAAAATGAAAATATCAAAAAATAGAGGTTGAAATTATTAAAAAAATAACCAAAGATGTTTCCTTTGATCTGATTGGCTAATTCATATCACCCAACTTAATATTTTTTATTAATTATTTCTTATTTTTTTCTTTTTGTTTTTAATTTTTATTTACAACACAGTACAGTATTCAGTAAGGTCAGGATTCTCTCTCTGTTGGAAAGGTCGTTGTTTGAGCTTTAGAGTCTTTTATAAAGGCGCGTCCATTATTCGCGGATTTTCGCTTTTCGCGGGTGTCTTCGGTCCCTATTATCCGCGAAAAGTGAGTGCTGACTGTATTACAGTTTTATAGTGTTAAAAGAAAATCGGACTGTTTGAGAAATGTTTTTCATTGGAAACATACTTAATCGTATTTTGTATCAAAACTCGTACTGATTTTCCCATCCTTCTGGCCTTCTAGTGGTTTAGCACTTCTTAATTTCATTCTGTCTTAATAAGAGTATCCATAATAAAAGCTTGAATTTCAGATTCAGCAATAAAAAGGGCTAATATTAAATATCTTCTCTACCCACTTTTCGCATACATTAACATAATTGATTTAAAATAGGTACAAATAAGTAATTTATCAGAAGAAAATTATATTAAAATTTAGGTTTTCAATCAATTATTAATTGAAATAATTTTATCTGAGGATTATAAATTATCAAAAATTACATGGCCATTCCAGTCATTTAAAATTAAATACACTCTAAAAATATAAAATCAAATGAAATACTTATTTATAATATTCGGAGTAAATTTATGGTGATTTTTTTAAAAATGTTTTTTAGGTG
Organism: Hermatobates lingyangjiaoensis; assembly: GCA_026182355.1. Taxonomy (NCBI): domain Eukaryota; kingdom Metazoa; phylum Arthropoda; class Insecta; order Hemiptera; family Hermatobatidae; genus Hermatobates; species Hermatobates lingyangjiaoensis. The sequence continues at coordinate 3,236,397 of JAPFBL010001927.1, forward strand.
TTTTATTTTTAGAATCAGACTTATAATTACTCCGTACTCATTACTATTAAATTATTGAATTTCAGCATTTCTCATATCCGTTCATCTTACCAAGCGCATTCAAATATTTCATGTGAAGGAATATTTATAATTTATATATTATTTATTTCAATATTTATTTATTGTGTTTTATATATATATATATATATTTATATTTATTTAGGGAACAGTCCTTCGTTAATACCGGTGAGATTGAATTTACGACTTATTGTTAAATATTACTTAATTAATATTAATTAATTTTTAATTAATTTCTTGGATACCTTTTTTGACAATTATTCCAGACAGTCCTAACATAGTTGGCAAAATGGAATATCACTGTTAAAGAAACTCAAACTGATGAGGTTGATGTTAGTGGATTTACTTATAGTAAAATTGAATTGAATTCTCTCCAGATTTTTGTGAATTTTAATTCACTGATTTACTTATACTATTCTTGAGGTAGACCACTCTAATTTTTTAATGCTCTAGAGTATCGGCTGTAGTGAACCTAAAGTTTGCCGTACTTGAGACGATTTCGGTGTTTAAAAAAATACCTGGGCATCGTACTTGTTCGGGACTGAGTGGTTTACCTCCCTGCATTTTGTATTTCTGAAATGGAGTAATAAAGAATCAGAGCGAACGACCGAGCTTTATGTGTTGGTAAGAGGGAAAACCGCTAACCTCCAGACAGGTGAATGCTTGTAGTCGTTATCGCTCTATAAAAATAAACGCCAATTAGCGATTCTAATTATGAGTCAAAATTCAAAAGATACTCTCCTTTTATAGAGCTAATTTAAATTTTAATATGCTGGGATTTATTACTTTTTTTTGTTAAATAAGAAGGAGGTTACATTTCTTAGTTGTTGGTCCAGTGATTTGTAAAAATGACGAGGGATTCAGGCGAGTCTTTCTGTTGATACGGACAACGTATATTTTAATATAAATAAAGTTATACACATATAAATATTAATATAATATACGGATAAAGTATATTTTAATAAATATACTTTATCATTTAAATATTATTTAAGTTTTAATCAAACATTCTTAGATCTTGCAGATGGGTGGTCTTAGGGAAATATAAAGCCCAGATTGAAAATGATTAATTATACGTGGCTAGCTAAGATAGTGTGCTATTTCGCTGATATATTCTGATAAATGGGTTTTTATTTTAGGTCAATGGAGATAAGTGCTTAAGCCTTTCCTGGTCAACATGCCTCCTGCTGGATTTATGTAGACCCAAAAGTGCCCTTACTTGTGTTATTTACAGACTTCACTGTATGAAAACATTTCTTTTATTCAGTGATTGTTATATCGGCTGGAAATTATATTTATATAACTTATTATATCACAGCTACTTTGGATTTTTCTGTTTTCACTTTATATTTGCATTGGACTGGTTCAAGGCTGTAGTCGCGCTTCCGTTTAGTGGCAGCAATCAAGTAGGGCTGTGACCTAGAAATGGAGATAAACTTTATTTTAAGCTATAGTTGAGATAACATTCGAGCTGTGCAATGACTAAGTAAAAGATCCCTTAGAATAACTAATAAAGTGTAATATAATACTTCATTTTTACTGTGTTACCAAAGATTATGTCTAAGCTTTGGAGTACTTCAGAAAAAAATGTTGAAATGTGAAGTCTCCACACGGAGATGAATTTATAGTAATAGTTTTGATTTTAGTTTATTTTATAGCTTCAATTAATTATAATGTTTATGCTGGTTGCCTTGGATATAGTGATTATTATATTTTAAATTTTAAAGTTATTTAAGTATCAAAAACAAAAAAATGGTTTTATATCAGTATTATTCTAGAGGAAGAATGTGTAGTTGATTTGTCATTTGGCACCCATTTGAGCGATGTGCAGAGTTCTACATAGGGAGTCATTTTATTCTTATTTTCCAATACCCTCTCTTACAGGTTTCACTCCTTTTGTTCCATTCCAGAAGTCAAAGTGTGGTTAATTCATTATTTGACACCTATGAACCTTGAAGAGTCACATTTGAGGAATCCAACGGCACGAAAGATGTTGAATTTGTCCATATTTGGAGAATCCAACCCTGGTCGTAACCTATGCCGAGTGTTGGTTAACTTTGGTCATCTAGTAAGGAAATGGTGTGTCCAATTCGTTGAGACTTCGAGTGTACTAAATATTATGTTACTTTATTATCGTGCAAGCTCGGAATCGACTGCTTTTTGTTATCTCCAAAGGAAAGAAAGTTCACAAAATACCCCACATCTATCGAATGGAAACTCCGGGATCATGATAAAGACAACCAATTCACTCTTGCAGTCTTGAGTATTAAAGGAAAGTTACATTCTGAGTGTCCTGCCCACGTTCGACAATCACCTGCAATCTTATTGTTTTTATACCAGCCGCTTTTGACTTTTAATTTAACTTCAAAATGACTTAAGATCTCTGGAATACTATTGAAATTTTAGTTGACACCAGGATTATGTTTTAGGATAAATCTTAGGATATGTTAGTTTTTACTATTCACACTATCGACTTACTTAAATTTGTTAATATTTGCTTGTCAATAAAAACTTCTAGTTTTCGTAAACAGGAGCAGATTTTCTCTTCACTTAGAAATAATAATATAGGCTGCAAATAAATCACTATATTTGGGTCAATTACTAAACAACGGTAACCTTAGTAAATAACCGAATAGAACTCAGACTGTTTTCGACTATCGTTGTAATTAGTAGAATACACATTATAAATGTTTGCAAAAAATAAATTCTTTTTGTATCTTAACAAAAGTGTTGCTACCTCAGGACTTGTAATTAGGAATATGTTACTCCAGAATTAATTTCTTTATTTAATAAAAATCCCAGAATTAATTTCTTTATTTAAAAAAAAATGACTATACAATGGATAAAGAAAAAATACTTGATTTTATTAAACAAATTGAACATAAGACTCTTGGCCACATTCTGAAAGAATTGAAATTATTATGGTTAGGAGGTTGTAAGTGCACTACAGGTCAGTGATGCAGTGGTACAAAATATACAAAAGATTAGAAAAGATAGAGAGAAAAAAGTGGTTAGTGGGGGAATATGGAGGTATTTTTGTTTAGGAAATATATGTGTGCTTACCTCACTTGACCGTTATGGACGGACTTTGAAGAATCGATGATGGAATCATCTGGGGCTCAGCCCGCAACCATCCATCTACTCTTTCCCCCCTGAAGGCCAGTAATGGAAAACCTTTTGAGAGTGTGCAACCAACAATCCTTTTAGGCATATTGATAGAAGCTTATCCTACCAAACTGTCTGGCAGTGAGTATCCCTTGGGGGAAATATTTGCACTTTACTACGTTTTACATGTAAAAAAATGTCCCCCTTGTATAATACCTTCTGCAAGCCTTATATTACTGTCAGCGTGTTGCTTAATTTTATTTTGTTTTTTAATATAAACAAAAATATGAAAAATTAAAAAAAATGGAAAATTCCATTTAAAGATGCATTTGTTTTGTAATTTCAACAAATAAGTAATTCTTTATGACTCTCTTAGTTTGTAGCTGTTGCAATAAAAAAACACGATTTCCAGTTATCTTAAAGAGACATGTTGTCTTAAACCTGAACACATATTACTGTCAGCGTGTTGCTTAATTTTATTTTGTTTTATAATATAAAAAAAATATGAAAAAATTAAAAAAAAGGAAAATTCCATTTAAAGATGCATTTGTTTTGTAATTTCTACAAATAAGTAATCCTTTATCACTCTCTTAGTTTGTAGCTGTTGCAATAAAAAAAACACGATTTCCAGTTATCTTAAAGAGACATGTTGTCTTAATCTTGAACTCATTATTAATAATTCTGATTTCAGTACGCTTAGGAGTTTACTCTTTCCTTAATGATATCTGTATAAAGATGGTGTTGGATGTCATTATTGGATCTGTAACTGTTTTCATTTTCTGAATAAAATAATAACAAGAAGATAACAAAGTAGGAAACAATTATAAAATGTTAATATCATTGTTTTGAGTCTATCTTTGAAATGACCTGCAATCAGTGTTTACATTGTTGATTGTCACAGGAAATGAACCATTAGTTTATTGAGTTGAATAGAACAGTTACGATGGTACAATTAAAATATGGTTACTCTTTTTTCTTCAACATCAAACACGTTTTTCAGTAACCGTATAGTTAAAATGAAGGCGACCATTAAAATATAATGACAACTCCGAAATTGGAGTTTTACCATAAATGGAAAAAATTGAAAAACATACAATGAGTCGTTGTAGACAATTTGAAGAAATTATTCTCAATGGATTGTGAGTAATTATTCTCGACTCCGATGTGAGTAATTAATTATTATTACTCAAGTTTTAAACGTTTACAATATGAGGCATTTCTTGTGTTATAACTCATTCTCGTCTGCAGCCAGGAACAAGGGTTAATAAAGTGTTCAGAATCGTTTAACTAGAAGCTGAAATTAAATATTTACAAAGGTGAAAAACCATAAATAAAAATAAAATAAAAAAAATTGATTGAAAGGAAACTACATGAATCATTAATTTACCTTCAAACTCATTCCGATTTTTTCAATATCAGAACAAAGGAGGCATTTACTAGAACAAAGACCCATCGCATTTTTGTAAGCAAAATATCGACAAATCACTTTTCAAAACTGACAGTATTCACACGTCGATTTTCTTTCATTTTTATTTTGTAAATAAATATATAAATAGTTTCATTTTAACACTAATCCTACCTGTTTTATTAGCTTTGTAATTTATTTTTATTAATTATCAATAGCATTTAATTCTTTATAACTATTTGTGATTAATTGGTAATATTGCTGTGAGACATCAAGGATATTGAAAATGTTAAATTTTAAATAATATGCATACCAGCAACTTATTTATATTATTATTTTTTTTCTCTAAAAGTTGATTAGCAGACAGAAATCATATTTTAATAACAATTTTATGATTTTTAAAGAGACAAACAACAATTAAGTGAACCGAAAATTATAAAAAAAAAAAGTTTTAATACAACCATTCTCTCTCTGTTCCTCTTTCTTCCTTCATTGAAAACAATTCTAAAGGATGATTTATGAGGTGATTGTTAAAGAATTGTTAGGAAGGGGAATATTTCAAAAGTCTACAAAGATTTTTTAGAGAAAATTGTTTAGTAACCGTGAACTTTTTTCTTACTTGATAAAAAAAATGGATAGAATATTAATTTTTTTTCATAATTACCTTAGTACAAAGTACTCTGTAATTAGTTGAGTAACATAGTGTTTTTATGCTAATTATAAAACTGGTGAATTGCTTAATTTAATGTGTGTAAGTTATGACTGAAATTAAGTTTAACAGTTCCGTAATTAATTGGTGTCCGGTACATTAGCTTTGAATTTTTGCAGGAAGAGGTTTTTTTCCTCTGATTGGCTATGGTTTTCTATTTGCGGTGTGAGCTCTATTTTTTATCTGTTATTAGTATGCAAATCTGCAATATTGTCCGTGTTATTGGTAGGGCCCAATCAAGGCCCTGATTCATTGGTATCCTATGCATATCATTGATTTCGATTGCCCGCCATAAGGATAGACTGATATTCTCTCCACCTCTCTCTTTCTATTGACCCCTACCCCTTCTGTTTCTATTTCATTACGTTAATCCATTTAGAAAGAATCTCTTTTGTTTTATATGTATTTCTGTGATTATACCGTCCCTAGCCTGTAAAGCGTTTAATCATAATTCACATCTCTCCCATTATTCAAGTTAAAAAGATATCTTTTCTTCTTTGAAAAAGTACATTTTGTCATTCTACCGAAAAAACCTTCAGAATTAAATAAATTTGTCTAGACTTTTAATTAATTTAAATTTCTTTATTTCATGAGAATTACTGGAGGCATATTATATATAAGAATGAAATTTACAAATTCATTTGTCAGTGTCAAATATTCTAAAACTTCCAAGGCTAAAATCATTTACTAAAATGTATCTTTGTTATATTTTTATTTTCAATTGTATGTTTTTTCCTAATGGTGTCCGATGTCATCTCTTCACCTACTATAAAGTAAGGCCCCAAATTACATTTCTTTACTGTTTGAAGTTTTATATATATATATATATATATATATATATATATATATAAACCTTCAGTTGGGTTTTTGACTCTGACGAAGACCGCTTGTTACGGTTGAAAGATCTTAGTCTTGTTTTCCCATTTCTTATTGTGGTTTGATCATTCATATATATATATATATATATAAAATAATAAACCTTCGACAGTCTAGTCGAAGGTTTTGTCCGGTTAACATTGTTGTTCCTGTAAGTAATGTAAGTTTCATTTTCTTAGTTAAAAAATTCTTACTTCTTCCTATGAAAAAGGTTTTAAATAAAACCGAAACGTTGGCAACGAGAGTTTGATTTTATATCCTAGAAAATTGACCGAATCACAATTAAAGAAGACATCTATTCTATCAAACGTTCGATATATTATTGAATCTGTTATATACCAAGTGCGCTTGGTTTCCCTCTCTTATCTCTCCTGAAGACGGTTCAGACCGAAAGTTAGAGACTGTAAGTGTGTTCTTTTAATTTATCTATGTTTCTTTTTCTATACTGAGCTATATTTGTCCGGTTCGGATCGTATTTCCAACGAAAAAGTATATATATATATATATATATATATATATATATATCCAAGTCCATGAGTTTGTTTGTTTGTTCACCCATTTTCCGTGGAGATAGAACTTGAAATTGTTATAATATTTGCTTTTGTTGTGATTGGTTTTGTTCTAGTTGTAAAACATAATAACAAATCGTGTTAGGAGGTCAAGGTAGTCCAGTAGCTTGCGTACTCGCCTGGACTTTCTACAATATTATTTAATAATATTTCTCATTAGGGGCTCCAGGGTAGCCTATAATATATAATAAACTATTACATTAGAGGTTAAAAATGAATAATTTTAGGAACAAACTTGAACAGAACTGTCAGATAAAATACGAATGTTCTAAAGTAATATTATAAAGACACATTCCTTTCATTAATGTTATCCTATGTTAGGTAAATAAATTGAATATTTCAATTTACAAGTTTTGTTTGTTTTAAACATATTTGATTGTGTATATAACTTGAATTGATGTTTTATTTATTTCTATGATAAGATAAATGTGTTTAACTTTTAAATAATTTTTATTCTGTTAAATATACTTATGGGTGTATTTACTTGAATCATGTTAAGAATACTATATCAAAAGCTTGGGTCATATAAGAATCTGTTTCAGTGTCTTAATAACAAGAAACAACAATTAAAATTATCCCTGTCAATCATGTTCAGTGAATTTATTTCAATAACTATTGCTATAAATTCTGAGTTACACAAAGGGTCAAGGGTAGTGTAGTAATTACATATCTTCAGTGGTGCTGTAATGGTTTTTCTAGTTAACTTGTAGTTTCATTTAATATGACTGGTGAATCGCAAACTGTATGAATATGTTTGCTCTTTTTGTTTTCCAACATTCAAATTTATATAGCGTTCACATTTTAGTGCTATTCTAGTGGGGCGGAAACATAATTATTTAATCATCCTGTTCGGTCCATCCTGATACTGGTATATCTTCAAAGCTTTGAGTTTTATGAACAGTTTTCTGAATAACATAGTCGAGAGCATTGGTGTTGAAGCATCGAGACTGTCTCACTATAATAAACTCGAACAATAACGAACAGAGAAAAGCAATAAGAATGTGAACTTAATAATGAAATGCTCGCAGATTACATTACGTTAATCGTTAATTATGTGTTCATTGTCATTCTAGTAGAAAGAGTGGAAGGGAAGTAAATGTCGTTCTCATATTTGTTCAGAAAGTAAGTAAGTGTTTAGGAGGTTTCTTTGAAGGTCTTTAGGTTAGGTTAGGTTACAGTGGTAGTCCCAGAAGGGAACATACGTAGGTCGAGCATTGGTCCTTTGTAATAGCACACTATGAAGATAGATTCTACAGTAGGAGTCCTAAATTTTGTCTAACTCAAGTTTATTTAGAATAGGGATCTTTAACGATTACCTGACATCGTACAGACTCGGAATGGACGGTTTAACGTCCTTCTCCGAGGGACGACGTGCTCAGATTTATTAACTTCCCATATGTCCCACGGGTCCTATCAGCTCAGAGTCGAGTTCGTTAACCACTGAGCTAACCTGGCCCCCTCGATGGTCTCTAAGTCGTTGAAAGTAAACTTAATCGGGTTTGAATTTATATTGTGTCATTCAGTCTAACCCAACAGTGGAAGAGGAACATCCAGCGTACACGTTAAGAAACAGTCATCATTCTAGGATTAAACAGCTTTCTTTTTTCATCAGATTACAAACTGTTTCAAATCTACTGTTATAAAATATTTTGAGTGGCTTTTATTCCTAAACTTTATTTAAGTGTGAATTGGAATATTATTTATTCCTATAATTTCAGTTTTACTAGCAATATTATGAGTGAATTTTCGTAAGCTGGACCGCGCTGCCAAAATTCTTTGTTTTGATTTGTTTTTATTCATTGCTGTCACATGTCAAGTCGTCAATTGTCTTGCTGTCCATTTTTAATAAAAACAAGTTCGTTGTTCCAGTTATTTCTTCTTTTCGTCTTTTTCAAATCGGACCTTCACACGAATCCTTTTAAATTTGTAAGTAATAGTTTTTATTTTCGGTAAAAAGTACCGTTTTACGTACTTCCTTATTATTTTTAACGAATATATTTAAGGGTTGATTCTTATCCATACTTGTCAATTATGTTTTTATGATAAATATAAAGATTCATTTACATGTACGTGTTTTACTTTACATCCGGTACTGCGGCCCGCGTCCCCATAAAGTTTTTACAATCCTGCTATAAATAAACGTGATATCAATAAATTTAAAAAGTAGATTTATTTTAATATTGCTATCTTTATGATGTCAATAAATAAAAAAATTAATAATTGTTATATCATAATCTAACTAGTGATCAAGGGGGGAAATTATAATTGTCCTTGTTGTGTAAGATTTCCTGTTCCAATATACAAAAATCGCGAATCTTTTACGGGCCTTTTTCTATTTAAGACAATTACTTATCCGTAATTCCAAGTTTTGGGTGTATCAGAACAGTTGGTTAAAATTAATACCCGTTTTACCATAGTATACAAGAAACTGAAAGTACCTTTCATGTACTTTGTTATTTCCCCTTTATTAACACACCTTTAACTATAATTCTGTCCAACGTCATTGAGATTTGTCAAGGATATGAGTTATTTTTTTTTGTTGATAGACTTATCATTATTTGTGCAATTTAATTTCCCTATATCATAAGTGTTTATTGCATTGACACACTCAACGTGCTAATTTTGTTTTTTTTTTGTTGAACTCTCCTTATCTGGTTACTTGATAAGAAAATCATAAGATTATATTGGGAAGGCAAAGAAAGTTAAGTGCTTGCTTTGTTACACTGGGTCAGGAGTGTTTGCATATCTCACTCTCAAACTGAGTGCAAATTGAAAGAGCTGCTTATTTTACCACTCAAAATTTATTTGATTTAGATCTCTTGTTTCCGTTTAATTTACTTTCTTCCACAGTAAGATGTATAATTGTATAAATAGTCTTATTATGTAACCAGTCATTTTTTGTTATAACAACGTTATTATTTTAAAAATTTACTTATTGTAGCAATTCTGATTTTTATGTTTTCAGTTTTCTTTTTACTTTATTATATTTTAAATAAAGTTTGATGAAATACTAAAAGTAATAATGGTAGAAAGCAATTATTAAAAAATAAACATTCCGCACTTGTAAATGATGTGACTCTTTTGTCAGGCTAGAACAGTTTGGTTAGGGTAGGATGTAGTGGCCGTCCCATGACAGAATAGACATAGACCAATGATTGGTGTGATAACACACAATGAACATTTTACGTACATTTGGAGTCCTAAATTCTACCTAACTCAAGTGTATTTCGTGTAGAGATCTTTAACGAATACTTGGCAACGTATAGGCTCGGGACAAATAGTTTTATGTCCTATCTGAGGAAGATGTGCTCACATTTTTTTCAATTCCCGCGTAAATAAATCGAGAGCCAGAGTGGGTGTAGAACTCTAGATTAACTAGTCCAAAGGTGAGAACGTAAGCAACTGGTTTACCCTGGCTCCTAAGAACTCTGGATTTACTAGTCCAGAGGCAAGCACGCAAGCCACTGGTTTACCCTGGCTCTTAAGAACTCTGGATTTACTAGTCCAGAGGCGAGCACGCAAGCCACTGGTTTACCCTGCTCTTAAGAACTCTGGATTTACTAGTCCAGAGGCGAGCATGCAAGCCACTGGTTTACCCTGGCTCCTAAGAACTCTGGATTTACGAGTCCAGAGGCGAACACGCAAGTCACTGGTTTACCCTGGCTCCTAAGAACTCTGGATTTACGAGTCCAGAGGCGAGCACGCAAGCCACTGGTTTACCCAGCTCTTAAGAACTCTGGATTTACTAGTCCAGAGGCGAGCACGCAAGCCACTGATTTACCCTGGCTCCTAAAGTAACCGACCAGAGCAGTTACTCGCTATAACAATAGTCCATTTATATTTGTAATTCTCCTTGTGTTGTAATCTTAGTCTGTCCATGTATGTTTAGTTAAGTTAAGTTTGTATCATTTCTTATATTTTTTCTGGTTACGGTTTAAATATAACTGAAATGTGTTCTATGAACGTTTGATTATTACTTACCGATTCCTGCTTTTTTGTCTCTCCCCCGCCTCACTCGATCATTCTTATTATATATAAAGATTTCACTTAAACACTTGAAATAGCAATGAATGATCAAACCACAATATGAAATGGGAAAACAAGACTAAGATCTTTTAACCGTAATAAACGGTTTTCGTCAGAGTCAAAAATCCAACCGGGTTTTTGAATAACCATTAACCCAACTTCTTCAGTTTGGTTTTTGACTCTGACGAAGACCGATTTTTACGGCTGAAAGACCTTAGTCTTTTTTTCCCCCATTTCATATTGTGGTTTGATCATTGATCGCTATTTCACGTGTTCATGTGAAATCTTGTTAGATATATATAAACGTAACAAAATATAAGTAGGTATCGGCTTTAGTAGAACAGACTTGTACTTCTGATTTGTACAGTAACAAATAAAGTTTCGTTTTTATTCCTTCTGTAGCTGTACAAGGCGAGCAGAGGTGCAGAAGGTTGTATTTGTAGTGCTTTGATGGGTCATTGCTGCCAGAGGCCCCCCCCCCCCCTCCCGGGCCCAATAAAATGTTAACAACCAACCAGTCCATTCTTTACTGCTGTTCTTATTCCCGCTCTTAAAAGAATAATGCCAATAAAAAAATATTTTAACTTCGTCATTACTTTATAATCACGAGTACTGTGATAATTATATTAATGAAATGATTGTTAGTTATCCATGAAAATGTTTTATATTTATAGAAGATATACCCAGTTGAGTTTATTGGGTACAGGTACCAAACGTCTTTCTTGATGTAGGATTGTAAAGGAATGTTTTTTGAGGGGTTTAAACCTGAAATGCCACTATTAGTTTGGAAATTTGCCTGGCGGACAGATGTATGCATTTACGATCGAATCAGGCTAAAGACATTATGTACATTACCAAAGTTGTTTCATTGAAATATTTATTACATAAAGAAATTTATTGTATTATTAATTAAAATAATAACATTGTCAAGCTAAGGTCATTTAATATGATACCAACAACATAAAAGGGGGGAATAGAAAGAGCTTACTTGTTGGGGAATTTAATGAAGCAAGTACAGGCATGTTTACTGTATATGTTCCCATAGCTGCTTTAATATACTGTTATAGCTGTTAACGATCTCTCTCCAGTCACTCCTGCCTGGGACTGCAATGCAGACTGCCTCGTGTTTATCACAAATGACTCTGCCAACACCATTATTTGTACTCTTCATACAAAGTACTCTTCATATAATTATCACTTGGTCTATTATATGTATCATATGACATTTTCATAGATGTATGTGTTGTTTTCATTGGTTCAGATTCATGGATGCCTGGTTCATTCTTCCCCAAAAAGATCCTACCTTTTGATACATGTTTACCCAGTTATTTGTAAAAAAAAACAGACCCATATGTGATAACAGATTACTAGTTGACCCTCAACAGTCTGTAGTTACTGGATTACCCTATGAAGAGTACTGTTGACGTTCATGTCCTTGAATCAGGGTTCAGATTACCTCAAGACAGTGGTATAGAGTCGTACTTGCTAACTGTTCAATTACCTACTAATAGAGAGAATTCTAGTTTTCATAACTTCTTTTTCAGGCAACCATCAATAATAAACTACTAATTATATAAAAACAGTCCTCTCAAAGTTTCGACCTGGAACCACTGACATTTTGAGGCCATCGCCAGATCTACACGAATGCGTTTAGCTCAGCATATGCATTCTGCTAATACACCACCTGTAAGAGTGTGGCAGTCTTGGCCTTTTTCCAACCCTTTTCCTGCTCGGGCAGAGAGTGTTTATAGCACGATATGTGGCAATTTTGTTCATCTTTTAGCCATATTTGTGATCACTCATATGTGTCTGATACAGTGCTATGGTAGTCCAGTGGCTTGCGTACCCGCCTCTAGTTTGATTCTGGCTTTGGCCTCGATTTCTTCACGCGGGAGGTAAAAAGTTTGATCACTTCGTCCCTCGGAGAGGACGTGCAGCCATCCTCCCGAGCCTGTACGATGTCAGACTCGGGAGGGAGTTAAGCAAAAATTTAGGACATGCAATGTGGAATCAACCCTATTAAAAATAGTATATTTTTAATGTATACCTACAATGGCAAAATTGGCCTGAGATATTTTTAAAGCCTAAGAAAAGTAATGGAGGATGAATAGCAGTTGAGTTTAGAACACTGCAGTATTCTGAGTGAAAGTAGTCTCAGAATGATCATTTTTAAGAACTACTTCTTTGCAATCCCAGTAACTTAATTGAAACCATTAATTGTATTACTAATGCAACCCGTTAGTTGGACTGTTTACTCATGTCCAGTATAGGTTGTTAAAACACTTTCAGTATGTCGCGTTAGTACTGCTTATGCATTCATTTCTAAGTAAGAACAATAGTAAACCTAGTGTAGTGTATAAGTTATAACTTATGTTGCAAATTATATGTGAGTTCCTAATAATGAACTCACCTTCACTTTTAATACCTCTATTAAAAGTGAATTCATGTCATTTGTTGAAAAGCCTGAATCCGTTTTCTTTTGCTCGAATAACTAATGTAGCTGCCTCAAACAGACAATTCATTAAATTTCTGTACCATAAATCTTACTTCAGATAGCGTCCTGATCCCAGAACCCAGAAGTAATGCACATTATATTTCCCCTTTAATTTAGTAAAACTCCAATACGTATTTTCAATTACTTTTTTTCAAAAAGGTTAAATACTAAGTTATCACTATATGTATTTAATAAGTACTCATCTGATAGCAAGTAGAGCCTCCTTCTTAAAATGGTTTGTTTGATTGGTATTATCCTACATTTACAAAAAAAAAGAAAAGGGTATTCCTTTAGTAGTAATCTATTAGTCAGTATGTGCAGGTGGTAACATGTTTACCTATTTACCTATTAGCGGTGAAAAGTAATTAGGAGCGACGAAATCAATAGGTCATTAAATAGTCTCTGGGGCATTAGGGCCTTATCGCAAGCTTGTGGTGTGGCAGATAGGGAAATCGTATCCCTGTGCAGGAGTTGATTTAACTTTACTCCCTTCCTTCAGATAAACTTTCTCCCTATAATTTTAACGTAAAATTAAGCCCTTCATATGGTATTCTGCTAAGGTGATAACATCTTCCATATCAACGCAAAGTAATTCGACTTGGCATATTAGTTTGAAGGGAGCTTTGCATGAAGGATTAGTTGCGATAAGAATACTAATTTTACTGATTTTGTTTGCGGAAAATATTTTATTTAAAACGAGTAAGATTTTCAATTCATTTAGATTATTATAATTTTATTCTTTAGAACTTTGAATTACTTTCCACTTATTTTTTTAAATTTTTAAACATGGAAGAAATTTAAAGAGTATTATTAAATTATAATAACGAATCTTCATTGACAATGCTAAGAAAACGCACAGCTAAATCACATCTGACATGTTTGATGAAATGTACTAAAGCATTACCAAAGAGTACGGTTCTCAATTAACGATTTTGCGCTACAACGATTTTGTTGTAGTATTAAAAATATCTTAAGGTTCTTTAAAAACTCCTTAAAAATCATTCTCATTTAATACTTAATTTAATGAGAGTGAAGACCTAAAAACACAAATTTTTCGACATAATTATATAGTGATGTATTCACTTCGACAATTAAAGAGATGAGTTTGTGGTTACCTATTTCGGTCCGAGGTAGGAATGCAGGTTTGATTTCTTTGGGTTGTTATTTCTTATATTGACTGTTTAAGGACTGCGGGTTTCTGCGAAAGGCAAGTTTTATAATGGTTTGTTATTTACAAAGGATGGGTGTTTGTCAGGGTGCTGTCCTATTGATTGGTGGAGGGCGTGTCGCTCTTTGAGTATGCTGCGAGGGTTGTTCTCGGCTGGCAGGACGGCGCCAAGAAGGTCACCCCTTGTTATTAGTGATCTGCTTAGTATGCCTCACTCAAACCCTGCCTTCATCATTCTCACCTTGTGCTTCTTATTTCTATTTCCCCTGATTAGCTGCAGCCTTGAGACAAATGCTTTATTGCAGAAAGATCAAGTCCTCAACTTATCCAATTTGTATCCGTCTCCCTTCTGTGTCTTTACTGTAGAACAGTGATCGGAAACAGGGATAAATTAGGCATTGGGGGGGTAATGAACGAGCTATGGATGTGGATACGCTAAGTGGGAGGAAGTTGGAGAAATGAATGTATCGAGGGTACACGATATTCAAAACTATGGAAACGGATAAATATCAGTATTAAGAATTCAACATTTTTCCAATATACATTTTTTTGTTTATTTTCTATACTTGAATTCAATAAAAACTTACATAATAAGTAAATTGATTTACCAACCAGAGTACTTCCAAGTTTGGGGTAAATTCATTTTTCTACAAATTCTATTGGGGTAAACCCAAAAAAGTTACCGAACCCCTGTAGTAGATGGAGCATGCCCTGCACTGAAACATCTATATAAAAGAAAGGTACATTTGTCTGTACATTGCTTAGAACAGACTCATTTCAAGATATCTTTATGTTTCATATGGTACATTAGAGAAACCGATCCACCCTTGGAAAAATTTCTGTGCCTTTGTTGTCCAAAATTTTGTCACAAGTAAACTCAGCCGCCAATAGCCATAGCGAGTTGAAACTTTGTCAGTAGATTTGTGTTGCTTTAACTTATAAGTTAATATTTAAATGGTTTCGAAATTCAACGTAGAAGCAAAGTTATAGACTTCTAAGCTATGTTTGACTAGCTACACCGGTATAGCTATAGTTTAGGTTGGTACCTAAAAATAACTGTATATTTTGAAATAAAAACACACTGACAGAAATTTTTGTAAGGGCAGATTCAGTTTCTCTAATGTACAAAACGAAATGATAACTTGAAATGAGCCAGTTCTAAGATATGTAAAGGCAAAACCTATATAGATAAGTAGTAATTTTTGGTGCCTGATACAATAACGAATAGGTATTGTTAGTTGACAGTTATGGACTGAACTAATGATATTTTCTACTATTCTATCATTTCTAATAATATTTTGTAATACCACGTATAATCTGTAAATTTTTGTAAAATACCAATCAAAGACGGTTAGTATACGGGTAGTCTGCTAGTTTATCTATATATATAATAATAAAAGAGGACACAGAATTGAATAAAATATTCAGTACAATCAATGTTTTGGACAAAAGTTTTTTGTTCTCTAGTAGTTGTGAGATTTTCTAAGTAGGCAAATCAAAACTGAGTGTACATTCGCATATATACACTTAAACGTTGAATAACGATCTAGAAACAGCTAAACAATAGTACAGAAATACACTCGAGAAACGAACAAAAGACTCACAAGTACCCGCTCTAATTATCCTTTAAACTGCCATCAGAAGAGATGAAAGAGGGAGACTTCGTACAAGGTAAGTAATGACATATTATATATAAAGTGGCATTTCCAATTGATTTATGGAATGTATTATTGTTGTTTATAATAGGACTATTTTTTTGTGCTATTGTGAAGTATTGTTATGTTTGTATAAGTTATGAAATAGAGCTCATGAATTGACTCATACTGAATAGAAAAAAACACACTGACGATCAAAAATTTATTTTTAATCTTTCGCTGTCGGGTGTTTTGTTTGACGGATCTTAGTCACATTTCTGACTGAGGTTTAGGGGTTAATTTTTATTTCACTTATTTACTATATAATTTTGTTAAACATATAATCAAATTGTCTACGAATACAAAACTTCAAATTACGAGAACAACCCGCGACTATCATAATTTATTTTTATATTTAACTCCTGCGGTCATGACGAAAAGAAAACACTTGTCCTGATGAAAACTGATGTCCAAGTAAAGAAATTAATTATGGTAGTCATAGATTATACTCTGAGCGGTTAACTTCTCTTTCCTGATAACGAGCTTGTCAAAATGTGTATCGAGTTTTTGTGTTTATTTGATGTCTTCTTTTTTTGTTTGTTTTATTATTTACGAAACAATGTGTATGTGTCTTGTAAAGATATTTCAAAAATTATCAGCTTAGGTTTATCAAAAGATTATTATTAACAGTTCAAAATTTAACGTTGCTATACTTTACTGTATTATAAAATAAACTCGTCATCAAACTAGTGGAATCAAAATCAATTTACTTATTGAATGATTGTTATAATGTGATTAGAATCATTATAGCCATTCTGAAGGATAAAATTTAATGGTATCTGCCTCTGGAAATAATATCGTTAAATTGGAACTGGGACTCTCTCATTCCCTCTCATTAGAACCCCATACAATCATATAAATTGATTGAAATTCAGAGAGGTTTGTTTAGCTATTGTCTGATATGGCGGTCTTTTAACAAAATCAGAAGTATTTATTATTTATTAGCCAACGCCCACCCTTGGCTGTTGGGTCATTCGGTGACGCGCTCACCGGTAGAGATGCGACCTCTGCTTTATGACTAACTAGCGCGTTTAAGAACCTTTATAGATCGTTTGGATTATGCAGAGAACATCACAAGCAGGCGATCTGTATCACCCCCCACAAAATCAGAAGTATATATATTTTCATATTGGGATTTCTTTAAAACATTTCAAGCTTAGCTCTAAACTTTATAGCGCATTGAATACTTTTGTAGCTCAGTTTACTAAACTTCTTAAAACATGAGAACAACCCGCGACTGTCATAATTTATTTTTATATTTAGCTCCTGCGGTCATCGTGAAAAGAATACACTTGTCCTGATGAAAACTGGTGTCCAAGTAAAGAAATTAATTAAGGCAGTTTTTCATCTCTATTTTTGATAACATTTGAAAAAAAGTAGTAATTTTTATTATTAAGAAATAAGTTTATTATTTCGTATTTCAGTGATGAAAATGCATTCAGACGTGATAGGTGAGAACAAGTGATTTTTCTATTTCCATTGAAAAAAACAGTAATGCACCATTGAACCCTGTATGGTTATTATAACATCAGTGAAAACGGTTTCTATGTCCTTATGAAGTATTCCCCCCTCCCCCTCCATTGTTGCTATTGTCCAAAATCAATGCAATTGTTTCATGTGATCCACATTTATATCATGTAGACAATATTAAAAGTGACTTCAAAACATGAACATTTTTCAAATTGCAGGAATAGACTTTTTTTTCTTCAGAGCGTTTAACTAGTAGAGTATGAAAATACAGTCATTTTTATATATTTCAATTGCGTGACTGCAGAGTGGAGAGGCCGTTGTAGCTCACTGAATGGTGAGCAACAGTTTTTCAACGACACCCACTCACTTCCTCAAAAAAGTCCCTTCACTTTTGCCATTATATTTCGTTTCTATAGATAAATGGATCAATAGTATTACAGTATATTTTATCATGCAGTTATAGATTACATAATGATAAACATATTTATTAATATTAAACAAATAATATACCGTCTTACCTCGTACACTGCTGGCGTAGCTCTCGGACCGGTTTCGGGTGTCACCCATCTTCAACAAGAACTGATCACCATTTGTTCTCAAGAACATATCTAAGATCGTTCAACGTGATTTTATTCACAAGAATTAAATTACACGTCCTTTCAAGTAAAAGGATAATTAACACACAAATAAAACAGGTGACTGACAATATCAACAATGTAAGGTTACCATGGCAACCTAAAAGAAAAGCTGAAGTGTAGCCAACCTTTACACCTCCCCCTCTCAAGTGGCTTGCTGCGGGTTAAAGGGTAGCAGTTTGCTGGAATGGAAGAAATTGGATGTCTTCTTTCTTTTACCTGCAGCAACTTCATAAAATAATGGTGATATCTGTCTGACAATTGGGAAAGGCCCTAGACGGACAGGATCAAGCTTTTTCCTGTTTAGTTTATTCCCATTCTCGATGTAGACTAAATCGTCCTTCTTGAAACAATGTTGTCGCCGATTTCTATCTATCCGATCCTTGTTTATTTTAAAATTCTTGAGAGAATTCTGAAATGCTGTTCTGCGGTCCTCTTCAAGAGACGGCGATTTACCCTCCAAAAGGGGTGATATTGTATGTTTTTCACCCAGCAAAAGATAAGATGGTGCAAATTTCGTAGAACTGTGAATCGTGTTATTATATTCAGAAACACATTCGTTAGCCAAGATCGGCCAGGCTCTATTATCGTTGTTGTTTATTTTACATCGGAGACGGTTTACCAAGGTTTGGTTTAATCTCTCGTTGAGCCCATTTGATTCTGGATGATCGATGCATGTGAAAACTATTTGTATTCCAGCCCCCTTTAAATAATTTATAAAATCGGCTGAATTAATACCTGTGTACTGATCCGCTAGCAGAATGGAAATTTTATTTCTTTTGGCAATTGGATAAATTAAATTTATAAATGTTTGAGCATTCTGTCCCTTTGTAGTAGAGATCCATGCATAGCGGGTGAAATGATCCACTAAAATATGCATATATCTCTTTTTTGATCGGTTTCCAGCGAAACCTCCGACACTATCCAGCGACATAATTTGAAATGGTTCTGTAGCTGGGCCGAATTGGGAGAGTAATCCGATAGCTCGACTTCGTCGAACTTTATTCTCGATACATATTTTACAATTTTTACAAAAGGAGTGTATAGCTTTATCGAGCCCTTTGAAGTAATAGTGTGGTCGGATTGTAGAAATCATATGCGCCGGACCAATATGTCCATAGAGTTTGTGAACACGTTCGATTATCTCGTTTCCTAGGGTAGGAGAAATAAGAATTCTTGATTTTTCTTTCCATTTTTTTAGTATTATTCCCTGCTTATATTCAATCTGTTTAGAATGTTTTAAGTCAGCAAAATGCTCAGATTGGTCTTTCACTATTGTTGGTAAATCGATTAAATTGACAACTTTAATGGCATCCTCATTCTCAAAGTATTCCAACACTGGATTTCTGGGCAAAAGATCAGCAAGGACATTTTCTTTGCCTTGTTTGTATATAATATTAAAGTCAAATTGTGATAGATAAAGAATTAAGTCTCCGAGAATTTCATCGGTTCTTGCTTTAGTTTTTAAATTCTCCAATGGTTTGTGATCAGTACAGATCGTGAAGTGGCGTCCAATTAAATAATACTGCCAAAATTTTATTGCATCCTTGATAGCTTTGCATTCAAGGTGAATGATGCTTAAGCGTTTTTCTCTGTTAGAAAGCTTCCGTGAGTAATATGCTACAGGGTGTAGTATCTCGTCCTCCTGAGGCTGTTTTAGAGTTGCACCAATGCCTCTGTAGCTGGCATCTGTCTCAATAACTATGGATTTCCCTGGATCATAAATAGCCAGAATGGGCTTCGAGCATAAATAATCTCTGATCATATTGAAAGATTGCTCACAATCATCCGACCAGACAAATTTCACATCCTTTCTCAACAGTCGATGTAATGGTTCTAATTTTTGACTGCTATTTTCTATATACTTTAAATAGTAATTGATAGAACCTAAAACACTACGTACACCGGACTTGTCTGTAGGTCTTTGAAGTTTTTTGATAGAGATTAAATTTTCTTGAGCTGGTGAGATTTTGTTCTTTGAAATAATATGTCCAAGATATTTTACCGATTTAGCTGCGAACAAACATTTGGCTAATTTTAATTTAAATCCTTCCGCAGTGATTACTTGTAAAAATTTTTCAATATGTTGAATATGATCGTCCCAGGTTCTAGAGAATATCAAAATATCGTCGATATAATTCAAGCTAAACACATACAAATTATTTCTGCGAATTAAGGAGGATAATATTCGTTGAAATGTGGCTGGAGCATTCTTCAGCCCAAAAGGAAGAACTTTGAACATAAATTTGCCATAATTTGTGACAAAGGAAGTTTTCTCTCGATCCTGTACTTTCATAGGTATACACCAGAATGCAGAGTTAATGTCTAAAACAGAGAAATATTCACAGTTTGCAACCTTATGGATGACATATTGAATTGTAGGGAATGGATAACATTCTGGAACTATTAATTTGTTTAATTTCCTGAAGTCAATACATAAGCGGGATTTTCTTCCCTCATCTTTCTTATAAGCCAAGGTTACAGGTGAAGAAAATGGTGAATCAGATTCTTCAATAATACCTGCCTGTAATAATTCTTTGATCTGAGTTCTTATTTCTTCATCGTCCGGAATTGAACATTTATATGGTCGACAGGTGACATATTCATCTTTCAGTAGCTTGATTTCAGCTTCTTTAGATCGTACTTTACCAATATCAAATTTATTATTCGCAAAAATCTGTTTGTGTGTTTTAATTAATTGTAAAACCTTTTGTTTTCTATCCCAATTTTCTATATGTTTCAAATCAGCTTCATTTTCATCTAAATTTATTGTGTCATTGGAATTTATTTCATTATATTCATCGGAAACGTTAGTCTTATATTGATGTTGCACTTGCTCATCATTAAGTTGCGGATTAATATCTGAATCAAAGTTGGATCGATCTTCCAATAGATCTATTATTTCCCTCCTATTAGTGCGTTGAAATATTTTTAAATTTTCGTTTTGAATCAACTTAAATTTTTTTATAACATCTGTACCAAGTAACATATTGTAAGAGAAATAATCATTTTTTATAACGTATGCCATAATATAATCAACTATGTCTCCAATGCGAAGTTTAATTTTAACCCGGGCTGAGGTGAAATTACGTCCGCTGATAGTTTTAAGTAGACTTTGGTGTTCTATTAATTTCAACTGAAGCAAATCAGCAATTCGTTGATTAATTAATGTCACATTAGAGCCGCAATCGTAAACAGCTTTTAGTTTTATATCATCATTGATTATAACGTTTAATTTTATCAGCGGATCTAATTTCGCAAGGCTGGTTAGTTTAAATTGTCATTGTCGATATTTAGTACATCCATGTCGCCTGTTTGATGGTGAATTAAATTTGATTTAATTTTTGTAGTAAAATTTTTATTACGACCATCAGATATTGGATGGTACCGATTCGGGAATCCAAGGTTATTACAAATTGAACATTGTTTCCTCTGAGGTTCGGTTTTCTGGTGTGATTCAGTTTTTATATAAGGATTAAGTAAGGACTTTTTATTAAAACTCGGACTTACAGGTTTGTTTTTCCCTTTTCTATTAAATAAGTCTTCTAACTACGGAGTTCCGTATATAGCTTGTCAAGTGTAGTTATCTCCTCTCGGTCAAGTTCTTCTTGTGCTTCTATCGGTAAACCGAAAACTATTTGATTAATTCGAGATATTTCAGTACTTTTTGGTTCAACTTCAAGGCATAGTTTTTCTTTAATGAGAGCATAATCAATTATGGACCCTCCCAAATATTTGTAGTTGAATGCCTTCCTAACAACAGTCCAACCTTTATCTATGAATACATTAAGAAAACTCTTCTTCCAAATTTCCCAGGAAGTGGTTAGTCCAAGTTTTGTAAGGCTGATCTCATACCAGTCTCTAGGAGTCCCAGTCAGAAAGAATCGCAAAGCTTGAATTTTAACACTATCTAGAACTATCCGAAATCGACTACATTCATCCTCAAATGTACGGAGCCATTCATTAGGATTATGCACTTTTCTTTCAAATTTAGGTAAAACAAATTTTTTCTCTAGGTGATGCAATTCTATTTCATTTTGGGTTGAATTTAATTTTAACTGTTGTTCTAACTGGCGAATTCGGTCTTCTAACTTCGTTTGAACTAGCTCATGAGATGAAGAAACTGATGCAAACTGACTTTCTTCTAAGGGGAATTGTCGAAAACAAATATTTTCCGTTTCATCAAAATATTCTTTACGAATTTCTTCATCAATCTTTACGGCTACTGTTCTATAACCATTTATTTTTTTTATAACAGCTATTGCATTTACTATTTGTCTTTTCTTTAACAGAATAGAATGTACCTGTAAATCCCTTGACTCCTTGAAATACATACCAAACATTTTTGTCAGGAGAAATACCCTGGATCTCAAAACCATGCTCTGCTCTCTTCGTAACACGAACATAAAGTTGAGCCATTCTCTATTTACTTGAGATCTTGTAATTTAATTTCTAAGATCGTTCAACGTGATTTTATTCACAAGAATTAAATTACACGTCCTTTCAAGTAAAAGGATAATTAACACACAAATAAAACAGGTGACTGACAATATCAACAATGTAAGGTTACCATGGCAACCTAAAAGAAAAGCTGAAGTGTAGCCAACCTTTACACATATTTGTCATTTGTTAAATTCTAAGTGTCTAAAATGTTATATTACAATCATAAGCCACATATCTTTGTAATTTGATTAAAGTTATTAAATTTATAATTATTTAATAACTAATTAGTTTCAACTAAACATTGGTAGGTTTTTAATTTATATTTAATAATTTTGGAAACCAATTTGATACGACTCTTTTACTCTTTTAACTGATGTAACAAGCTGCAGATGGATGGTACTCTTTCTATAGTCGATGGGCTTTGCTATTCACTTTGTAACTGCGGCCGATTAGTAAGCAGATTAATTCACTTGAGTGGTATTTGGTATTGAGGGGAAAGAAGTTAAAGTTTGCCTCTTGGAGTGTGAAATTGAAGGAGGTCTCTTTGATGCCTTGAGTCAAGTTAAAGCCGACTAAACAGTAAGGTCGTTACAGAGACCTCTGTTATTCTTGTTTTACGCTAAATTAACGTGGCATTTGAACATAACTATTCTCTTTTATTTTAAAACACTTAGAAACTTGATATACAGATTTCTATACTCTTTTTTATATATTAGTATGACGTATATTGATCAAGTGGAAATTTTATAAGATTAAATATTTTAAAATTTGTCTTGCTGTAGGGGTTGGAAATATTCTTTTAAATGTATTCCTCAAAATTCCTCTGTATGTTGTTTATTAAACGAAATTATAGATTTATTATGTGAAGTATTCTTCAGATGTGTTACCTTATATATGAAGTAACATATCTAAAGGCAGTTTTCTTCGCACTGTCTTGATAAATTCTAAAGAAATTTTACATAAATATGAACTAATAATAACAGATATCAAACTAAGAAATGACCAATTTAATAAAACTAATATTTAATTTTTAAAATATTTTTTTCCGCAAAATTGTCAGATTTTTAATATTTTGGAATTTAATTTTATCTAACCTAAAAACCTGTCTGTTTTCTCCATATTCCTTTTATATGACCCATTAAAAATTCTAGATCCGACGAAATTGAGCTTGATATTCCTTGTAGATCTCAAAAGGATGTAAATTTTGATGGAGACAATATTGTTTATAATATAGGACGTAAAAGCAAGACCCATTCTTTTGGGTAACTTAAGATTTGTTCTAAGTTTAGATTTATTTTAGTTTTTTGATGAATATAAATCTCAATATTTTTGTTTTCAAGTAAAGTTTAAAATGATGTGTTTGACATTTTAGAAAAGAACCACCTACAATAAATTTTATTTAAGAGCCTTTCATCTGAAATAACTATGTTTACTAACTAACTTTCTCTATCTGAAGAACCTTTTAAAGCTGATATCAAGTTTATAAGAAAGTGTTTCGAGATAAAACCTTTATAAAGTTTTGCGATGTTATGTTTAAAACTAAACTGACTTCTCTGAAGATCTTGATGCAATTTCTGATAATAGTACCATAAATATTTACTGGGTAAGATATATTAGTAAGGGGTGAAAGTGCTTTGATGATTTCAGTTATTTACTTATAAAGGCAAAACTTTTCATGCATAATTCTTCAACAATGCCGTCCCCAGTAATATATGATAAATTAAATATGACATGTATGACATTGATCTAATCTTAGTCCAACCATGTTTAGCACAATTACTACACTGGATACTCAGTACTGTTGAATTCAGTACCTATACGAACTTAAGATATATAAATATAGAAACAAGAAACGGTCAATGAGGACAAATTTTGCATTGTTGTGTTATTTTGTTGCTACTCTCTATCTTCACTTAATTAAACGAAAAACGATCCAAACTGGACACAATACAAGTTCAAAATTCAAGGAGAGTAACAAACAGAGTAAGGAAATACACTTACAGACTCAAATTTTCGGGTAATCCGTCTTCAGGGGAAAAGAGAAAGGGAGACCAAGCACGTTGTAGACGCAACGGCAAGTAACCCGTTACTTACCGTTGCGTCTACAACGTGCTTGGTCTCCCTTTCTCTTTACTCCTGAAGACGGATTACCCGAAAATTTGAGTCTGTAAGTGTGTTTCCTTACTCTGTGTGTTACTCCTCTTGAATTTTGAACCTATACACGAGTATATAAGATATATATATATATATATATATATATACTAAATAATCACAATAAACACGTGATGAAAACTAATGAACGTATAAGCCACAAGGAAAAAGCCATTTTCTGTGTTTTTTACTTTTCCTTGTGGCTTATACGTTCATATATATATATATATATATATATATATATATATATATATATAATATATATAACTTTATGTATATATATATATATATATAACAAACACTTTTTCTTTTTCTCGGAGTTTGGTCAGGTAAATATATGGAATCACATTTTTGCCAACGTTTCGTCTTTATTTCAAGACATCCTCAGGGCTATAAACTAACAAAATAACAATAAACAATGGACATTTGTCATTTCTACTTTAAAACATCATAAACAAAATGAAAAAAGAACTTACTGAAGGCTGGGTTCAGTTACATTACAACAACCGTTAACTGTCATTACATGTGCTGTTCCAAGCGACATATTATTGAAACACTGTTTTTTTAGTGCAATCATATATATATATACATATATACATATACACATATTATAATATATGTCTATTATAATATGTATCCACCATAATATATATGTATAATACAGTTATAATTCATTATTATTTTAAAAATCCATAAAAATATAGACTAGATAACATTGCATTTTAACTATTTATGATGGACTATAAATCCTACTTAAATTGTCTGTATCTGTTTTTCTGTTGCAAGTATTATTAATATTTTTGATATGTATCATTTTGTTTATGATGCTTTAAAGTAGAAATGACAAATGTCCATTGTTTACTGTTATTTTGTTAGTTTATAGCCCTGAGGATGTCTTGAAATAAAGACGAAACGTTGGCAAAAAGGTGATTCCATATATTTACCCTGTCCAAACTCCGAGAAAAAGAAAAAGTGTTTGTTAATATTTTGTGGTCAAGAAAACAGTACCGTATATATAAATATATATATATATATATATATATATATATATATATATAAAACTTTAAATTACACAAAGCACGACACAGAAAAAAGAATAAAGAGAACAGTTACAGAATTCAATATTTCGAACTGTTGTTCGTCATCAGGAGTAGACTAGAAGAGAGGTCGAAGTGAGAGAGATCTCCCCACGTCGAAGAACGGAGCGCGAATAAATATATATATAAAGGTTTCACATAAACACGTGAAATAACAGTCAGAGTCAGAGTCAACACCAAGTCAGTTGGGTTTTTGACTCTGATGAAGACCGCTTGTTACGGTTGAAAGATCTTAGTCTTGTTTTCCCATTTCTTATTGTGGTTTGATCATTGATATATATATATATATATATATATATATATATATACCATGATAAACGAAAAACGGTCCGGCAGGACAAATAACAATTAAAATAAGCAGTGACACAAAAACAGAAACACAACAAAGACTCACTTTTCAATATTTCGACCGTAATGGCGGTCGTCCTCAGGAGAAGAAGTGAATTGACGGAGGGACGACAGTCAACACATTGTATGTATATATTGTATTGTATATATATATATATATATTTCATTAAATTGTTTGCCTATCTTTATCTTCTCATATTTCCTAGATACTTTTTCCAGTCTTCTTAATAAGGACTTCCATTGACAGGGAAGAACATAAACGAGTTCACCAAAAGATTTGGTATTATAGTTCATCAATATTTATTTTACACTAATCACTACACTACACTATGAAAAATAAAAACAGACCGGTTTCGGTTATTCAACGAGATGCCGGAATCCAAATGACCAATTGAAACTGAACACCTACTACAAGAGTTCTGCAACGGCAAGCATGGTTATCAGAAATAACTGCATAAAGAAAGAAGCACTCCAGAGAACCAATGTAATATATAATTATACGTGTAAAATTGGAAACTGTGAGTTCCAGAATTCCAATTACATTGGTTCTACGACAACGACATTGTCAAGGAGGTTAATTAAGTTATGCTAAATAGTAACAGTAAACATTTTAACATTATAAGGAGGTTATAATGCTGGAAGCTGGCTTTATAAAGTAAAGAGTACCCGACTGTCTTCGGAGATCCGATTGCTGAACATATAGGTAACATGTGATCAAGTGTTGACAGGGCTACTCATTCCCCTGCGTTAGTGCTGTACAAATAGTGCATTCTCGATTCACTGCTACGACTCCCTGGTATTTCCTATCCCTTTTGTCAATATTTTTACTCTTCATTTTCTCTGTACTTTTTCATGTAATGTACTACATCATCCTCAAGAGTTTTAACTGTATGTCATGTCCTCCTTAACAATCCAACCGCATTTGACATTGGAATTTCATTAAATTTAGCAGGGATGCTTTTAATTTAAACCTAGATCAATTGTAGATAACGTTCCAAATTTGGATCAACATATGTTTTAAAAGTAGATTAGAAGTAAAAATGCATTGTGTTAATTTTGTTTGTAAGTTGATATACACGGATGAGTGTCGATTGGTAGTACCAATTTTTTTTTAAGCAGAATTATGATATCTTATTACTCCAGCCTATTTCGGCATTAATCTTCACAGATTTGTATATTTTGATATTTTTGATTAGAACTTAACATCCGTTTTAAGTGTTCAAAGATTTTAGTATCATGAAAATTCATATAGTATTTACTTAAATTATTTTACTTATTCAGTTATAGATGTGCTAATATTCAAATCATTTGTGATATTTTATTGGAGCCGGTAGAAACAATGTCAAACCAATTAATTCAAGCTAAGGTTGTCGGAATTGATTAATGTATGTGTTCTTTTTGTAGTAGAAGATAAATATACCTCTTGTTATTTGTTTTGTTGTCAAAAGAAAATATCTTTTATCTGTTTGTTTAACAAACAACAGCAATCTATCAATGTTAATTAAAAATATTGTAGGATAAGTGTTTTTTTTATTTTACAATGAACAACGTCTAAGTATGCACTTATTATGCAATTAAATAGAAAAAAGCATATGCATTTATATTTCTATTTATGTTGTTAATAACATTTATTAAAACATTCTGCCTTATTATACCATTCCAGCCCTCATTTTCACAGATAGCTATATATATAATATATATATATATATATATATATATATATATTGATACGAAGAAGCATTAAACACCGCATGCGATTGGTTGACTATACTAGCCAGCCCAACCAGTCATCCGGCCTCTCATGGCTACTCAGCCGATTGGTCATCACCATTCACAGGGTCATCGTATTCGCTAACATCTATCTATCTATCTATATATATATATAATGTATATCAGATATTATATTATATTATTATATATTATATTATATAAGATATAATGTCAGCATTATCAAAAATCAGTTTACGTTAAACCATCAAACACGGGATTCTATTTGAACGTTCAGAGTGAATGCCCTAACCGCTACAAGGATGGAACGGTGAAAGCACTTATACACAGAGCTTTTAAAACCTCCTCAAATTGGTCCTTGTTCCACACCGCAGTAGAAAGGATTAAGCAGGTTCTAATTAATAATGGGTATAGTAATAAACACTTTGATAACCTTTTGCAGCATTACATCAACAATAGCAACCGACAGTAGGACCAGCAAACCACCCAAGGTAGAACGGAAACGATGTACTACAGAAACCAATTTTCTCAGCAATATAAAACTGACGAAAGAGTAATCAAGCACATTGTCAAAATTAATACGAAATGCACCAATTCCGAAGACCGGCTTAAGCGAAGTATCTATTACAAAAGTGCCTCCACAACTAACTTGATTGTCAGAAATAACGTACAGCAGAAGCCTCTCCTCCAGAAAACTAATGTAGTTTATCGTTATAATTGTAATACAGGAAACTGTGAGTTCTTAAAGTCATCATACATTGGCTCTACGGTAACTACTTTATCACGGAGGTTAACCATGCACCTTGCTGCTGGCGCTCCAAAAGATCATTCCCATAGTATACATAGCATCAAACTGAGCAGAGAAGAATTAACCAATAACATAGAAATTCTATATCAAGAAAAAGACCATAATAGACTGCAAATTCTAGAAGCCCTGTGTATTAGAGAGCATAAACCCAACCTCAACAACCAGACAGCGAGTTTCAGTAGGATTTTAAAGCTCCACGCAGGACACCAACAAAATAGCAACCTCGAGTCAGTGACAGCCTCATAGTGTTATAGTGAATTTAAGTAACCGATGAATCGAACTGGAAAACCTGAAATTTTGGAACCTCCAAGATTTGTAACCTCCTCGTTGTCTTGATGTTGTCAATTCATTATGTTAGCTATGTAATAATTTGTGACTAGAATGTTTGTAATAATTATTGTTAGTGTTTTTCCTTAAGTTAAGTTGTTTAATCGTCATTATTGTGAATCCCTGAGGATGGTCAAAGTGACCGAAACGTTGGAATAATTTAATGTATAGTTTTTTGTTGTAGTTAGGTTTAGAGTGTATTATTTGATTACTACTATGGAGCTCAAGAATAAATCATTCGGAGAGTTAGTGTTTAATCTACCTGAAGAGTTAAAAACCAAGCTTAGAAAACTTGAAAAATTAAATAAAAAACGAAAAAAAAATGAAGATCGGCATACTCTTTAATAAAACATGTCGAAATGAAGGTCTGCTCCCAAAATATACTAATATATATATATTTGATTGATAATTGATTCACGTCTATTCCTGACGACGAGGACATCGAAATATAGTAGTGAGTTCAGTGATTTCATTTCTGTGTGTTCTTTTGAAAATTCTAGTTTATATTTTTTTTTGTACTTTGAATAATTGATGTTTCGTTTTTTATTTAAAACTTTTTTCACAGGCTTACAAAACAGATGAAATATAAGAAATAATAGAAACTTTCAAAAATAAAATATCCATAAGAAGAAGCTCTTGATTGTATCATTTCTTATTGTTTCTTTTATATTGTTGGCCTGTGAAAAAAGGTTTTAAATAAAAACCGAAACGTTGGCAATGAGAGTTTAATTTTAACCTGAAAAACTGACGAAGTCCTGAGAAAAGTTTTATTTTGTTTCTACTTCACGGTTAATATGTTTATCAATATTATTTTCTAGTTAAAGTGTCTTAAAGATTTCTATGTACTTCAGTCAGTAATATTGGTTGAAGTTGTCTGTAAAATATTATGAAAACATTTCAGCTGATGACATTTTTTTTTTAGGAATTTCAATATAACAATGTTAAATCAAATTCGTAGAAATCTAATTTTTTAAATTAGATTTCAGTGTAGGTTGATTGATTTACACATGTTCTTTTCACACTGAACATGGTTTTTTAAAGTTACATGTTTTCTATTTTCAGTTTTCCAGTTCTTCGTATATGAATTCCAATTCATTAATAAATATGTGATTTGTTATTTTTATAAATACCTAACTTAGTTCCTGTTTTTTTTTATATAATTTATTTTGAACAAATCCTAACGGGTAGGTTGGTTAGTAATATATAAAAAGAAACTCTTAAATATATGTATTTCACCATTGACTATATAATTAATATATTTTTTCTTTAGATATTATTTTTCTCATCCTTTGTATACTCTCTGATTTGAATTCGTTAACGATTTGTTGAACATCAAAGGATTTCTATTTCTAAATTGTCAGTGAAAAAGTAATGAGCGTTATAAAATAATTTGAAACTCTTGAGTGTTCCACTTTTCACAGCAAAGTAGACTATTTATTTGGATATCAGAGGCAGTACCTCCCTTAAGTGTGAATATTTTATTCGATTCCTTCTTCAAAACATTTCTTCTAAACAGGAATTTCTTTTAACTCAAAGTATATTCCCCTCTTCATCTTACAGAATCATTAATGCTTTGACGAATCCTATCCGCTACTGCCAGTATTGACGAAACAAAAGGTTTTAACTATTTCAAGTTAAATCAAGATTTTTTATAAAATCTAGAATTAGCAAATTAACATATTTTGTTTTACGTATGGGGAGAGAAATTTGCGCAATTTTTGATAATCCATGCTGCATTGGTCGCATTGAGAGACTTTTTTAGTTATCTATAGATATTATTGAAAATAATATCTAAAGAAGGAATATATTAACTATATAGTCAGTGTTGAAATACATAAATTTGAGAATTTATTTTTATATATTACTATCCAACGTATCCGCAGGATTTGTTTTTAGTTAACCTATTTCTTAAAGTTTTTTTTTAGTAATCAGAATTCTTGAGTGTTTTTGTTAATTTTTGCAATGAAGGGTTATTGAAATTACATTAGATCTTACTCGAAAAATGAAATGAAATGTTAAAGCTAAGAGAAATGTTGCAGAAGACATTTGATGAAAGGTATCGTACTAGTTGAATATTTAAGAGTAGGGTTGGAACCCTGAACCTGAACCACACAAAAAAAAATTAACGTGGATTCGCTAAAATTGAAGTTTGGGAACTTGCTGATGAAGTTGTAATACCGTACAATTTATGCTAAGAAACACTCCAGTGTTCTACGTTTGAGCTGAATTTCTTTCAAAATTGATTAATATTGAAAAGAAAACGCTATTTTTGGAAGTGTTATAGAGGATATAGTATATGAATGAGAGAAATGAGTCACCCTTTTTTACAAACACCTGTCAGAAAGTGTTGAATCCATCGTCTGTATCTTGACTCACTCCCGTGTACATGGATAGTGCAACACGTCATAACTCATATGGCGATTTGCTTCAATCAGGTCTCGTGCAGTGTTGATGTTCATTGTTTGACAGAACACCTTACTACTTTCATCAAGTTGTTGAATTCACTGTAGCATTATTTATGCAGACTGGTTATAAAACGTCAAAAGAAGTTAAATGTGTAAATAAAGAAAAGGAAAGGCATGTTTATTCAATGATATATCCCTGTTGAAGGATGCTGCTCGAGTTTTTTCTTTGTATCTAGTTCCATCGATAATAATGATAGTCGAAGATCGATCCCCTTTTTTCACAACATTGGGTCGATCGCAAGCTTTTGATAACAATTGAGAAGCGCGACTAAATCCAATTCAACGAAATAGCTGTGTAGGAAAATTAGTTACGTAGAGCTCTGCTTTATCCCAGTGCTAAGGGATTTCAATATATGTAAGAATAAGACACTGTTTTGTTTACTGTGAATTCTTTCTGGATTTGTAATTTTAATGTGCATAAATGGTTAAGAGATTAGAATTGTAATTGGGCATAGAGACTATACTCATCCAAATAAGTCAAAGATAAGTCAAGCCGTATTTCTGTATTTCTGGGGCTCTTGACTTTTTCATTATTTTTAAGTTTTTCTTTTACGACCAAACTTGTTTTCTTATGTATACTCGCTAGTAGTAGCATTGCTTTACATAAGTCTTGAAATAGATGGGGGTTTGTTGAATATTTTATTAAATAAACTTATACTAGAAAAGAATTCATAGGATTTTTTTCTGTGATGGCTTATTAAAAGTTAGGTTGTAAAATTAGACCATAAAGAAATTAGATATGCCTGCGTATAAAAGTTTAATCTGTTAATTTATTGCAATATACAGAAGGCACCTGAATGACCCCCTCCAGCACTGTTTGCTATTAAATGGTACCTGTCTAAATTGTTTGCTTAGGACAGGGAGTGAAGGGCAGGATACCTCCTTGAGAAGTCGGAAAACCCATTGAAAGTTGGACCGTGCTGGTGAAGTGGTTTGTAATATAACTGGGACTTGCAGCATATTCTCAAACTTTGATGAGACTTGTTCTAAGTTGATAACTTACTCTATCGTAACTTATTTTGAGAAGTACTGCTTCAAAATTTCTGTAATTTTGTTGACACTCATTGTCTTCTTGCTTGACCGTTTAATTATATTTACCTAATCTACATACAAACCACATTCGTAGGTAATTATTATTAACTCTTCAGTTACTCTTGAATATCTTTATTAGTGAGACTTAGTTAGTGAAAATCTTTATTATTTCCCGTTAAAAAGTAATTATGTTTATGATTTTGTTTAATTGCACGTTTACAAGGTATTTTCGATATTTGTAAATTTTGGTGGCAGTCCTTCCTTGACGCACACATTATTGAAAATGACACCAAATTTAGCTGATACCTGTTTCTTAATAAGTTTCTCAATTTTTCAAAATAACACTCTCGTTATTTCGTCTACACAATAAAGTACATCCCCTATAGTCGACATGTTTCGAATGATCAAGATTCATCATCAGGACGTAAATAATTTCTAGACACCTAGTTCTGATATTGATCAATTGTCTGGTGAACTCCTTTTCAACGTAACGTATGAGACAACATAAAAATGTTGCAATTTTTACTGGAACATGTTGTACAGAGTGTAATCTTCCTTATGTAGTTATTATAATACCGTAGCATGTGTATCTTTATTCGTATTATTAACATTTATTGTAACTTTATTATAATATTTAAATTAGGGTACTTTTAGTAATACTTTCGCAACAACGCAATCAATATTTATTGATTTCAGTACGCTTGGTCCTTGTATATTTAGTACGACCAACATTGCTACCTCCAGGAATGAAAGACTAATACATATTTCCCATTTAGGCATTTATGTTATCTCCAAATGGGACATCAGATTATATACCCAGAAGTTTGATATGTGTTTACTTATACTAAAGTTGAGTATAGACCACTCCAGATTTTTTCATTCTTATATTTTTTTCATTTTATTTTATTTATCCGGTGTCTATTATAACAGTTTATGACCATTGTATGTATCTTATTTAATGCTTGATTATATTTAATAAACAGGCATTTCCGGTACTGCATCAATTACAAAACTTCGATTAAGTATTACATATAATCCTATTTCATGAAACATATAATGGGATTTCATGATGAAATAACATTTTTAATTTATAATTCAGAATAAGGTATTTGTTCTACACAGAACTAGTGTATAAAGCACAGGTTTCAATGTACTTGAATAAACTTTAAAAATATTTTTTTTTGGATTTTGTATAAGTGGAAAATCCAAAAAATCCAATAAATTTGTTTTATTGGAAAATTTGTCCTATCCATATTGAAGTATATAACTAATTACAGTAATAGTGACTGATGCTGCGACAGTATCTCATGTTTTTAAATGTAATCACCATCACTCATAAGTCACCTCAACAGCTGAAAAGCAGCAACGAATGCAGTCATGGAGTTTAGCAGGTATGTGGTACATATACCGATTTAGTGTATGATGCAACAAGTTCATATCCCACAATAATGAAAGAAACTTGTTACTATTGAACTGACTATCATATTTGAAGTTACGAAAGGTCGAAAGGAAGGCTTGATGGCGTTAGTGTAAATGTGGTGGAGGCAGGGATTGGGTACGGGAGGTGGACGAACCCTTGAAGGTTCTCAGTGGGGCTTTCAGCTGCGGCTCCAGCCTGCCTGCCTTTATTACTTTAGTCTCTTCATCTTACACTCATCTTGAATTTGATTTTCAAAAACCTTTCATTTTACTTCGCTTAATGCTCTCGATAAAGAATATCGAAATCACTATTACAATCTATAATGACATTTTTTATTTGATACTAATGAATACTTATTAATTAGTAAATGTCCTTTCTTAGCTATATGGATCTTCCTTTATTTTCTTAACTTCCATGTATTTATCTTTTAATGAAAATAACTACATGATCACTGAAATTCCAATATATTATCTAAGTGATTATCTGTGTCTTATATTACCCCACTAGTTTGTGGTTTGTGATGAAAACAGAGTGGGGTAAGTCCCAGAATTTACAATTTTTTAAACTGATTGTGACATCCCTTTGATTATGGAAACTGATTTTAAGAAGGTTAATTTCATTTGCCAATGAGGATAAATGTTTATTCTTGTTTCTGAGTGAACAAGATGTGTTTGACATTTTAGAAAAGAACTACCTACGGAAACTATTCCACTTTTAATTGAAAAAGATTTAAATAACTATGATTAATATAATAACTTAGCCTTTTTGAAAAACCTTTTAAGTTTATTATGAAGCTGCAAAGGAAGTTAGAGAGAAATCCGGTTTAAACTTCTGGGATGTCATATTTAAAAATCATTTAATTTTTTTTTCTTTTTGTCCATTGTATGCATATATAGACGAAAATTATAGGTACTTCGTAATCATATTTCAGTATCCTGAAACATTATTCTCCAGGGGCGACTCTGGAACTAATACTCAACTTCAAGGTAGCACTGATAAGGTGTTGTCCGGAAGGGATACAGTGGTCTCCACCAGATAACAGAGGATATTCGAAACCCAATAAAAATAGTAATCCTAAATGTGTTAAAATTCCAGTGATTCTCTATTCATGAATTGAATCTACCACATGAAGACTTGTGTAATGTCTGTAGCTGTGTATTTTGTAAACTATATCTATATGTCACTTCATTAATTGAATTTAGTGTAGGAACACTTGCATAGTATCTGCAGTTGTCTTAATTCTATTTACGCCTATATTTATTAAATTAGTCTAGTTTATGAAGAGTTAGGAAATATCTGAAGTTGTCCTAATTCTATTTATACGGTTTTATTGAATACGTTGAATATAGTGTATGAGAAGGCGTTTAATATCTGGAAATGTATTAATTCTGTTACATTATTATTTGAATCTCTCTGTGGCAACTAGTATATGTGTAGTTGTGTTAGTTCTATTACGATTCTGTAATGCTGTGAGCTGTGATGCTTTGGCACGTTCATTATAGAATAAGCTTTCAACACATATATGTGTTGTGGTTCATTGTAAAACCTCCGATTTCCTGCTGTGATTTTAATTTAAGGAATACAGTAGAATAGACTTGAAAATGTTGGTGTGGATTGTGTCGTAAAAAGTGCCTGACTCGGCTTGTGTATTAGGACTCTAAAGGGATCATAAAAGGCAGTTTGATGCCGGTCAGGGCTTTCAGATACTGCAGACTGCCTAGAAAGCTGTTTTTTTTCTCATGTATTTTGAAATAGTTTTCTTTATACCAGAGGTTTCTTTTACGAAGAATTGATTCTAACTTTATGGAGCTCGTAAAAATCTAGTTTCATTTAGATTTTCGTTATATATTAAGATATTTTAGGGTTTTTTGGTCTGCAAGGCAGGTCATTCTAAACGAAATGACCGTTTTATAAGTGATATGTAATAATTTAAACGGAATATGTTTCATTTGAAATTTTACATTAATGTTCACAAATTGAATAATAGATGGTCATATGCTAGGAAACTGAGTACCAGAAATTTATTTTGGTAATATTTTTGATCATTTTAAGCATAAATCATTCTACATTAACTATGAAAGTAGTTATATACTTAAACTTTCTGTCTCTCTTCCTCTCTCGATATATAATAGAAGAAGGTGTGTAAATCATCTTCCTTGGAAGGCTGAATGCCATCTAACCTGGCATTTGGCACCACTGTCCAAGTCAAAATACATTTTTCTTACTGTTGATATTTGTTGAATTTTATCCAAGAGAATGGTTTATGATCAGTGCATTACTTAGTTGATTTGTGCTTGTCACATAAAGTAGTGTATGTTGATAATAAATTGAGATTCTTAACTTGTAGTATATTGTGCGTGACTTTCTGAGGGCTTCATCTTGTTCGTGAAAATGGCTTGTAATAATATAAATATGTCAGTGGTTGTAAATAATTAATTTTCTTTGTTTTATGATTTTTATTTGGCATGAAATTATCAAATAAGTTGGTTCATGCAAAGGACATATGACTTCTGTCCCCCTGTGCAATCTATTTTAGCCTGCAACATATAAAAAAAATTTGAGATATGCTAAAGCAGAGATTCCCAAAGTGGGTTCCGCGGAACCCAGGGGTCCCTTAATGGACTGTTTGGGGTTCCGTGAAAAACATTTAGAAAAAACATATTTCTAAATTTTTTTTAGTAGGTATGAATTTATTCTGTGAAATTTATTCTTGTGAACCATGAAACCGAATAATGTGTAAATCTGCTTATATACATAAGTGAAGTGGTCAAAATATTATTAATACTTGAATGAATCATTAGCCAACATAGGACTTCACACGTTGCTGCCACATCCCACTACCTACTTACGTAAAACCGGATTTTCGTTTTATACTGCCATAAAAACTAAATACCAAAGTAGACTTAATACTAGGGCTAACTTGAGAATCAAACACTCAGCTATAAAGCCAAAAATAATTACGAAATAAAATTTGCGTTAAAATTGCTGATAATTCTGTTTTATGTGTTATGCACTTGTGGAAAATATTGAAATTAATTAAAATCTTTTAGTACTGAATTTTTTATTAGTAAAACACAAATTACAGTAATATTACTTTTTGATCGTTTTTAAACATACGTACTATTTATAAAGGCATATGAAAATATTTTTATTATGATTTTATAAAATCATTAGAAATTAGGGTTCGGGGAAAAATTACTGAAGCAAAAAGGGTTCCCCGTCGAAAAAAGTTTGAGAAACTCTGTGCTAAAGGAAGGGCCATTTTTTTCGTCAAACACTTATTATTCACTTATAATCATATTTGTACTTATCAGTGTGGACTGGTGTTAACTTTTGGGCTTATGGTGCTGATATTTAGATGTTCAAGATATTCAAATCTTACTCATGATCCAACAATTTCATGTATGAGATTAAAATCGTTCAGAGGAGCTGTATAACCGTTCATCCCTAGTCTGAGCGTTATATAGATCAGTTTTGAGATTTTTTAAGGGTTTTTGCTCTAGATATTAAAAAACTGCTAAAAACTTTGATACATTAAAAAAAACATTCAATGATATAACGTTAGCAAAGAAGTTTTTTTAATATCTAGACCAAAAACCCTCAAAAAATCTCAAAACATATGAATAGAGTCGTCAAGAAAAGAACAACACGAATAGATCTCTATTCTAAAGAATTTAACTAAAATATAAATTTACTTATAATTTTATGAGTAAAATTACCTTTAAGCTTATTATTAGCCTATAACTGTGTGCGTTGGGAAGTGCAAAAAAAAAGTTGGCATAGACGTCATAATACTTCTATTGATTAAAGCATTCAAATTATTGAGGCAATTCAGATCCATTTGACAGGTGTCAAACCCGTTCGGTCTAACTTGATCAAAGTGAACAATTATTACGTCGTTTAAGTTTAATTTAATTTGTATGTTTATCGAATAAATTACTTTTTTCTAAACAGATATTTTTCTTGATAATATAGATAAAGTCCAAGTACATATGTTATTAAGGGGCAAGTTCTCAAATTATATATATCATAAAGTACAAACTAGTTTGGGATCTTTATAACTTCTTTAAGAGATATTCCTCGAATATTAATTAAATTAACTGTTTTTTTTAGAAAGAGTTAATTAATATAATTTACTCTTTATAAAATATAAAGAGATAATTTATTATCTCTTGATAATCAAATTACCTTTAGGAATGCTAATGAATAAACTCCACAATTTTTTTGTTATACTTGTATCTTATCCTAGTTGATATTCCTCTGACTTCTGTTTATATAGTTTCGACATAGTGAGAACTGTTTAATAGGACTAGTTTCATTTTCTGGTTTGGCCAAGTATATAACAGATATACTAACTTTAAGCTCTCTTTCTGAATGCCTTAATTGTCGTTTTTTTTCCTAACTCAACAGGTTACTTCATGAATCTAAACATAGTGGTATACTTGAGTTATGTTAAGTAAACATGCAATGTGAACATGTCAAGGTTAATGATAATGAGATGCTTAAAAAGAAAAAAAGACTTGCAATCGATTGGAAGTTATGAAGGTTATTCTCCGTAAATCAAAAGGGCAGTAGATACTAGTGGCTAATACTGAGAAGCTTTGATAATAGTAATCGAAACAAGTGGAAGTATGATTTGCAATTGACCCGCTGGCGTTTTGAATTCTTCATCATGTTTAACTATCGAAACATGGCTTCTTCATTGGAAATCTATTCTTTTACATATCAAATAAAAACTGTCCTCATAAGTTGTCAAAAACATTTGCAGTAAAATCTCGCAGTGCGAGTTTAATTCTTTCCTGGACCAAGCTCGTATTACGATTTATTCGTATTGTGAAGCAATATAAAAATAAATAATCTGTTCCATCCCCAAAATGCCGGTTATTAGGTCTATTTTTTAACTAAAATTTACAATTCGAAAAAACTAAGCAGTACTAATGCGTG
Organism: Hermatobates lingyangjiaoensis; assembly: GCA_026182355.1. NCBI lineage: Eukaryota > Metazoa > Arthropoda > Insecta > Hemiptera > Hermatobatidae > Hermatobates > Hermatobates lingyangjiaoensis. Next base: position 3,275,368 of record JAPFBL010001927.1, read on the forward strand.
TAATATGAATAATATTACTTAAACAATTAATGTCTACAATAAATAATTTTATGTTTTATTAATTTGCTAAACTTAAAATAGAGACTCTCTAGGCGTGAGGAAGACAGTCGCTCGTACTGCGAATTTTTACTCGATGTGCGAGGCAAAAATTCCTTTAAATTATTGCTCATATAAGGAGCGCTCGTACTACGAGGTTCTACTGTAATTAACATCATTATACTATCTGACAGCCGTGGCTGAGCACGAGCTAACAAATTAAATAAATTTCTTCTCTGCAATTGTGATATATGTGTCTGTTAATTTTTTTATGAATTTTTTGGGTAGAGAATCTGCCCTAATTTCAAATGATTTGTATTTGTCGAAAATAGACTAACAAATAAAAAGTGATATACGAGTACTTCATACTAATGGATAAAACATGTATGAATTTATTTATCGTTTTATGCCTAGATAGAGAAAGAGTAATTTTAACAATTACTGTTAAGTAATGTAAAAGTTCTTAATTTCACCAGTTGAATGAATTAGAAATAAATGGACGATTACCAGATATTAAATGAACAAACATTCATATGGCAATTGTTAGAACACCTTCATCACTGTCAGGTGACTGTCAACATGTAAATGAATGTCCAAGCGTCAATTTGACACTTTTTCAGTATTTTATTTTATTATTTCGAGGGTTTAGATGACTTCATAGAGAAAAAGTTTGAGATATAAGTTACTCTCTACTGTTCAGGATTTCTCTCATGTCAATTATTTGTAATATATTTTATAACATTTTTGCTGTCAATTTTGTTTATAACTTTTACACATTTAGACTTGCACACCTCTTGTGAAAAGATAGACCCAGTTTACCAACCTGTCTATGAGATACATTTATTATATAGAAAGAGAATTAATAATCATCCTAATTTTTGTTATCAGAGTACCTTTAGCGGCTTGGCTGCAGCAAAACATGTATTTTTATATATCAACATAGAAAAAGAGGTAAATAAACTCGAGTAGATATCCCCTTTGGAAGCCCTGCACTAAGAGAAGTAGTAATCTCAATTGATTGAACTCTATGGCAAAACTGTGAATTGAAAGTGTTAGGAAAGGCCTTCGACTACCTTGGCAGGCTACTTTTGCTCCATTTATATTTCTACCCTTAAACACTTATAAATAGATTCACCTATTCAAAGGAAGTAAATATCACGTGCATCCTGAATGAACTACAAAAAAGTACGAGGCGTAATAAGTCTTGGCGTAAAAAGTCCGTTACTTGGTAAAAGTAGGGGATAAAGACGGCTTACTGCCTGAGTTGCGGTGCTCTGCCTAGTGGCATGAGTTCCCCTTCCCACTGGTTTCGGACCTTGTCCAACTTGTGTAGCACTTTTAGTTCTGTTGTCGAATTTCTTTCTTTTTATTTCAATAACTACTATTATTATTATTATCTGTTGTGATTACTCCGTTATTTTTTTTAAACCTGGCTATCTTCCTCTTAACAGCATCTAATTCTGTTTCTGATCGTTTCCTTGATCAGTCTTGATTGTCCTGTTTGTGTTGTCATATATTATCTCAATTCTTTGCCTTTTGCATTATTATATGCAACCAGTAAATGGTTATAACAAAATTAGATCTAAGGACCCAGGTTAGGTCGGTGGTTAACATACTAGACCCTGAACTGGTAGGTCCGGGGTTCGATAACCAACTGGCTCTCGATTTATTCACATTGGAGGTGGATCAATTTGAACATGTTGTCCCTCGGAGAGGACGTTAAACCGTCAGTTCTACTCTAAATACACTTGAGTTAGGCAAAATTTAGTACTACCAATGTAGAATCAACAGGTAACGTGGCTCGTCCATTACTAAAAATGGGTGTCAAATAATAAATGAGTTACGATTTCCGCTCCTAGAACAAACAACACTAAAAGGTGAAAGCCTTATAAGTGTGGACGTTGGAAAACAAACAAACAATAAACAAAATTAGATCTGGACATTTTAATGTATTTACATTTTTTGAGTCTTCTCAGAGTTCTTTTGAAGTTCATTTTGTTATGTGTTGTTTAAACGTTTGTGGAGATGTTATAGGCCACACTATTCCATGTGATCCAATAGTAATATTATAACCATAAATAGCATTGAAAGTGAATAATTTTTTCTGAACTACTAATTCAAGAAAAATTGAATTTCGTTGTTAATATAAAACTGTTATTAGCATTAACTGCACGGTTATTACACTAAATGACTTTTATGAAGTGATCCTTAATATTATTAGACGGATAAATTATATATGATTTTTATTGATTCTTCTGAGTTAAAATATGAGTTTGACAAAAATGACAGTTTTGTATAAAATATTTAACTTAAAATAATCTAGAAAATTTTGAACAGGTCTTATCGTTTGACAGATTAATTTTGAATTTAGCACGAAGTTACAAGAGAAGAATGATGTCTATAGTTTTTAGTGCAATTTCATCATAGAAATGGTATATTATAGTACATTTTGTGAATTTAGAAACCTTCTTTTGCCACACTACTAACTATAGAATATAAAAATTTCGGAAAAGGCATCTATGTCAAATGAGCTGATACAAATTTTCCTATTTTTTGTTCATAGGAGAGTAATTATGACCCTAAACAACCAGAACCCTACTTGATATTATCCCAACCTGACCGTACTTGTGGTATTCCTTTATATTAACTTAAAATATTGTTTATCAGAATCAAACCCAACAATTTTTTTCTGGTGCTATATGACTAAATTTGGGGAAAAAACATAGTTACATGGCTTAAACTGATCGTCAATGGTGCAGATAATAATATTTTACCTAGTTGAGTGTTGATAACCTCTGATTTTTTTCTTATTGTGGGTAAATTGTAACGACTGTGAAAAAATTAATTTCGATATTTTGATGAATTAGCACGTTTTGATTTCCTGTAATTCATTCTTTGATATTGTTAAAATGATTTTTGGAAGTATGTGTTAGTGTGAGTATCCGAAATAATAATCTCTTTCAAAATCTCACAGCTTGAAAGTCCTTATTATGGTAAACAGACATGTAGTACATAATATCGAAAATAATCGTAGTGCTTTCAACAATATTTCACAATGGAAAAAGTAGTTCATGTTTAAACGAAAATTAATTTTATCCGCCACTCTGTTCATTCTAGAAATATGAAATGTATCCAGATTTGCCATAATATAAGCATTGGATCATATCATTACCATAACTTTTGGATTATTGTTTGAAAGAGTAACTACTTCATGGACCCCATACAGCCACTTGTTTGAGTTGGTTCGTTCCGTTTTATTTAAATCTGAAGAAATCAGGTATATAATTTTTGAGAAATAAATTTCGTTTGGAAATTAAAGTAGTAATAAATAACTAATAATTAACAAACTTGGATCCATTACATATTTTAAAATAATTCCTTTAAAAACTGACACTAATATTCCCATAATTTAGAATGAAATGTACTATCAAAAATATATCAGATGGATTAAGCGTTTATATTTCCTAGCTCATTTATTTATAAAATATTTTATAATTATAGGTCTTTTTGATATTTTTGTTTTTTGATTAGAATGAACACAATTTTCTTTCTTTCTGTATCGGTATTAATTTAATATTCTTAGTAATTATAACCACATTTACTAATTAATTTTGAATAAAAATGTTTATTAATTATTATGTAATTATCATCATTAATGAAAAAAATGTTTAACAATGATGTAGGGAGGAGATTTCTTTTTGGAGTTTCTGTTTACGTTTGATCAAATTGTTAGCAGCAAACACGTCAACTGCTTGTTTCGTAAAAATGTACCTACATTGAAAAATGTACGTCAATAAAAGAAGAGGACCTTTGTTTTCTATTCATTTGAACAGAATGCATTTTTTACTATTTTTTTTATTTATAAAAAAAACTGTAAAAATTGTGCCTCAGTACACTTGACATTACTGAAGGCCTGTTTTCATTCTGGGGTTACAAGAATTGTTGCGTCTAATAAAGATTTCTGACAGAAGGCTTGGCATGAAGACTTTTGAGTGTTGGCTTGTTCTCTTTAGAGGCTTAGGGCAGCTCGTGCCTTTGTTCTTTTGTTTACTTTCTTTTCCAACTTCACTTTTCACTATTCAATTCAAAGATGAAACTCTTTTAAAACTCCTATAATGGTATTTTTTTCTTATCATTTAGCTTTAAAAGTGGTTCACAGTAGAAAGTTGTCCTCATTTTTTTGTTTGATTTTGCATCGACTCGTTATTTTCAGTTGTTCAGATAAAAGCTGTAAGTAATTAATATTGTGACTGTTATTCCATCCCGATTAGGATAGCTGGGAGAAGTCCCGATGACTCAATTATAATATTCTAAACCGTGTTATATGCTTTGGCTATATGGTGGTTTCACCACAAAACTTTATCTCAAAAAAACCCACAAAATATATTCTTTTCCAACGACTTTTCCAAGTAACGTTATTAACAATCCATATTTCACATTAACATTCACATGTTACTTTTTTTAATTCTATTTTATTATTTAGCTTTTTGAAATCATTTGTTTCTAAATTTTTATCTTCTTATTTTTTTTCATTTTTCCTTACTTGTTTTATTTAATTTAATTTTGTTAATTACTCTGGTTATATTCTTTAATTTGTAGTTACCTTATTTTTTGTCCCTTTCTCTCCCTGCCTATATTGGGAGCACTGTTATTGCAACTAGAATGAAAAAATTCTTCAGTATATTTCTTTCCTGAAGTGAATGACTTATCGTAAGTAACTGGGGTTACTTGCCGTTGCGTGACATGCTTGGTTACCCTTTCTCTTTTTTTCCTGAAGACGGGTTGCCCGAAAATTTGAGTGTGTAAATGTGTTTCTTTATTGTGTATTAATTACTCTTCTTCGATTTTCAACTCTTATTGTATCCCGTTGGGATCGTCTTTCCGAATTTATAGTGATGTGTATATATGATCAAACCACAATAAGAAATGGGGAAAGACTAAGATATTGTTGTTTGATCATTGACTGTTATTTCACGTGTTTATGTGAAATCTTGTTGTCGATAACCGTAACGGTCGAAATATTTAAATGAGAGTCCTTTTACTTTTTCTTTCTATGTATCACAGTTCATTTTAAGTGTAATCTGACCAGCTGGATCACATTTCGTTTATATTCACATTATTGATAATGACACGAAACTTAGCTGATACCTGTTTCTTATCAACTATTAGTATCAATATGTATTATTGTGAGATAAAAAACCATTTTAAATTAGAATTAATGTAAGCAATAATAATTGAAGATTTACCAGCCCTAAATATGGAACTTGGTAATTCTCATAGAATCTTATTTTTCCATCAGACAGACCCAAATAAGGCAGGTAGAAGGTGAGTTCAACCACCCTACCTTAATCCCCCAAAAATACTCCCTTATTCAAGGGCGATGACTAAGTCAACCTTCCTGTACAACTCCACCTTGTATATATTAACTTACTTACCCACTATTATACTCATTTGTTGTCCTGATGATGAGTGCGGAATGTTCGAAACTTGTAGACTAGTAATATAGGTGGCAATCTTTAGAGTTTTAACGAAGAGGGGAGGTAGGAATTTCGGAAATTGGGGAAATTATGTAGATAGCAGATTGAAGCCAAATATGGGGCGTTATTTAACTATATATATATATATATATATATATATACAGTTCAATGTACATAAAGAAACGTAGAGAAATTAAAAACACACACTTACAGTCTCTAATTTTCGGTTGAACCGTTTTCAGGAGAGATAAGAAAGAGAAACCAAGCGCACTCGTACAGAGACGGTTGGAGCGCACTGGTACAGAGACGGTTGGAGCGCTCTGTACCAGTGCTCTTGGTTTCCCTTTCTTATCTCTCCTGAAGACGGTTCAACCGAAAATTGGAGACTGTAAGTGTGTGTTTTTAATTTCTCTACGTTTCTTTATGTACATTGAACTGTATTTGTCCATTTCGGATCGTATTTTCATCAAAAAAGTATATATATATATATATATATATATACGAAACAGTAATGAATTGTCGACCGTGGGACAGGTAGTCCCACGACTAAATTTAATGGATTAAATATTATAAACATTAGTAACGGTCTCTTCAAACTTGATACTTTCGTTACAAGGGCAATAGCCTCTTCAAAGAGGGTTGACAGCTAGCGGATAGTTTTTTCCCATTTCATATTATGGTTTGATCATTAGTATATATATATGAAATTATCACTAAAAGTAGTAAATGAAATGGAAGAGTTCTTAAGAGCTTTTGAGTGGTACCTCGTTTTCAAAAGGACTTAAAATGTGTTTTTAATAAAAAGGTGAAAAAAATCAATACACAACGGGTTACAAAGGTGCAGAAATAATCTGGCTGCAGGGATTTACTATCTGTATTTTTTGTAAACCTACCAAAGAGAAAAATAAGAACAGAAATACAATCAAATCGTCGTAGTGACTAACAACTTATTGAGTAACTCAATAAATAAATGTAACATATATTTGGATGTTTCCTGGTAGTTGTTTTCTCTGAAATGTAATATTACGTTAGCTAATTAAAATTTAATGATGTTTAAATAATGTGTATTGAACGTGTCGGCCCTTTGTGATGGAAAAAGGGCTTCATTAAAGAGTGGGAAGTTAGGAGGTAAGTAATTAGTCTCCTCTTTGAGTTTAAAACAATATCAACCTTAGAAGTTATTTAAATAATTATAATGATGCCCTATCAGAGTAATGGCTGACAAGACATGACTTGATGTTAAAATCCATAACTTCCATAGAATTGAATGTAATCAGGTAAAGTATATCAGATGTTTATCTCGTTCTACAAACTTCTTTTTAGAAGTTTTGGTTACTTTTTTTTTAAATAATGATTTTCGCTTTGTTTGCCCTGTTTTGTCTATTTCCTTTTCTTCGTAAATATCATCACAACAGAGCTTGCTCATTATCTGTAATATGAAATCTTCATTCCGTAATAAGTAAAACTGAAAGTGGTATTTGTTTTTATAACTATTCAAAAAATGAAATGTATCAAACGATTTCAAGAAAATAACACATAGAAACAGTACAAAACTTCAATATTTCGACCTCATCTACATCAGGAGAAGGAGAAGAAGAGGAAGAGTTATTGTTTGTCAGTTCAGTAGGTCATCTTTTTCTTCTTCTCCTTCTCCTGATGACGACAAGGTCGAAATCTTGAAGTGAGTTGTTTACTACGTCTACGTGTTCTTTTCTTGAAATTATTGACTTTTTTAACTATTGTCGCATCTAGTAATATTACCAATATACAATTATGATTATTTACATCAAGAGTTGAGTGTTTACCATCTTACCTCGTATGCCTATAGTGACGTTGTTTGTCCTGTCCTGATGTTGTCTGTGGGCAGGTGTGAATCTAAAATTTTGTGGCCACACCGTTCGATGGATCAAATTCATATTTTACCCCAAAATGAGGCCATCAATATGGATGTTCCTGATTTTTTTGGGTAATATTGCATATAGGGAAAGTTTAATTTTTAGCTAAAATGTGATCTTAGGTGACATTGTTTTTCTCCATTACAAATTACTATTATATTTATTATTTTTTGAATGTGAAGGCAACTTTACATTTCAATAGCATTTTGAAATCACCTTTTTCAGTAGCTGTAAAGGTAAGTTTTTATATAACATGTAAATTTTGATTTTCGATCAATTCTGTATGCTTGTGGATACGGTACAAGTCACACCATGTGAGAGATTATAATGAAATTTCATTAAAAACTGTGCATTTTGGATGATGATCAAGACATTTTTTTCGTTAAATGACTAATTGTAGATCAATAAAGTTTTAAATAAAACAAATTATTGTTTGTATTTGATATTAAAACAAGCCTCAATTTATATTTCATATGGTTTTTCAGCGGGTATTACAAGGATTACAAGTACTCCTCATTTAACGACAGTAATTCGGTCCACGATGTCGTCGTTAAGCGAAACGTCCTTAAACGAATTTGGTTTGCATATATCAGCCACTCATGATTATCATACCTTACAATCTTTTTTTTTTCTTTTCAACAATGAATTAATGTATATCAGTCTTGTTTATTGTTTTACTCATTATTTTCAAGATTTTAATAACCTCGTACTGCATACCGATGAATATAGTCTCACTCTTGTCGTCACGACACTGAGAGAATTATGATAAAGGAATATTGGACCAGTCGGAAGGCCTGTCGTTTTCGGAGTTATCTTTAAACGGGGAATACCTGCACAATAAAAGTGTTTAAATCAATGTTCACGCTGTACCCATTAACAATTAATGCCAGGTATATGGTTCTTGGTTTTTGTGTAAAAACCTCATTGTTATTTTTAATTTTTAAGAGTTTTTATTTTATTTAAGATTGGGTGATACTTCTTTGTTCTTATGATAAAATAGCTACTAATGTAAGTCGCTTCTCCGGTGATCCAATAAACTTTATATTTTGTATGATGTAATGTCTTCATATAAATATTTATGAAGTTACAAATTTGAGAAATTTGCACCAAAAATGACAACTATTAGATTTTATTTGTAGTAACACGAGAAGGTTTTTTTAACTAAGCTTCTTTATAAGGGACAACAGACATATGAGTAGGGTAACTCATCATTTCAAAAAAAAAAAAAAAATTAGTTAACAAAATATAAAGTTCTTTAGCCTTAACCCATTGCCGCCCATGATCCCCAAATGGGGATCAACTATTTAATGTAACATTACTCCTAAACCAGTAGTCCAAGGTCAAATCATTATCAACAAAAATGTGTGAAAAGCTTCATATTTTCACATTGTGATGTCAAAAAGAAGGTTTCTATACAAAAGAACACACAAATTTTTAATTTTCAGAAAAATTCATAATATATGGGACTCGTTGAAAATGTCATATTTTTGATGACACATTTTTTCAAGTTTAAAGCATTTATACACAAAAATACTCAGGCATCTTATAGGAAAAATTGTTTTCTTTCTTATATAACACAGTAAATGGCTAATATTCTCATGTTAAAGCCGCAAATATACCATTTGTAGTGATCCCCATTTAGGGATCATGGTCACAATGAGTATGGTCACAAAACGCTGATTTTTCTGAAACATTCAATAAAGATTAATTATCTTATAAATTGTTTCACCTATAGAAAAAGAGCATTCCAAGTACATTTTATTATTTGTTATTGCCTTCGGATAGGAGTATTGAACGAAAAAGATATTTGCTGGGTTTCATCTCGCTGTTGAACACGTATGAAACGTTCGTATTTCCTGAACACAAGCTCGAGTTTCAGTAAACCGTCCTATAGAAAATTATAATATAAATAATTTTAATTATAGAGAAAATTATTTCAGGCTTAATATTACAGTTTATCTTATGATTGGAACAAAAATAATAAAACGAAACCAAGGATAACGAGTTCCATATGAAACGTGTCGCACTGCCAGTCAGAGAGGGTGTAACATGAAGCATCTAGACACTGACGCAAAGCAATTTTTGAAAGGGAAACCCATTCGATTCGGTTTCAAAAACTGGGTAATGTGTTGTTCCACTATGGGCAATTGTTTCAATTTTGACCTTTACGAAGGGAAGAAAGACGATTCTCCACCTATCAATGGACTGGGCGCATTGGTAATTTTGAATAAAGTGGCTAAGGTTAGTATTCCTTCTGATCATGTATTCTATTTTGATAATTTCTTCACAAGTTTTGAACTGATGAATGCCGAAATCGCTATCAGAACAAGCTATTTTAGTAACTAGCACGGTTAGAATAAATCGAACGAATAAATGTCCTCTTGAAACTCACAAATCTTTGAAGAAACAGGAGAGAGGATATTATGATTACAGGTGTTGTAGGAATAAAAAAAAAGAACGTGTTTCTATAGGACAACCAAGATGTATTTATAAGCTGAATATAACCAGCTTATGGGTGGCGTGGACAGGATGGACTTGCTCATCAATAAATACAAGATCAAAATACGTGCAAGGAAGTGGTATTTTCCAATATTTACTAATGTAGTAGACATGACAGTTGTGAATGAACATATTCTGTTTTGCATGGCCAGCGAGAAAGTATCTCTATTGGAATTTCGAATGAGTATCGTAAGAGCTTACATGCAAGTTTCATCATTGTCAGATCCCAAGAACTCTGGGCGTCCCTCACTTAGCAAGCCGTCCAAACTACGTGTGCCAGAGGATATAAGAAAGAGTAACTCTGGGCACATATTGCAACGCACAGAGAATGGAAAACAAAGAAAATGTGCTCTATGCAAAACAAATGTTCGCAAACAGTGTTCAAATGTAATGTCGGTCTTCATGTGGACTGTTTTCCAGAATGGCATCAGTAAAATTCTGGCACCTAGTCAGATAAATGATGTAATTGGATTATATTTTGTTTGAAAATAATCTTTTCTATGTTTACATCGCTAGCCTAAAATAAGTGATTTAGTGAAATAACTGATTCTTATTCTTAAAATGAAACAAATTTTTATGAATTATATTAAACATGTTTCCCGTTTTTGATATGATAATCAGTAAAGTGTTGATCACGAAAAAACAATTTTTTTTTGGTGACCTCTTTCGCCCATGATCTCTATTTGGGGATCAATTTTAAAATGGCTGCCATTCTCTTAATAATGGCTGAAATTAAAAAAATAGATTTGGTGTCTAATATCTGATAAGTTTTGGTCTGAAAAAAAATTTGTTCGTTAATGGGTTAAAATAATCATCGGGTCTCTCTTTACCCCTTCATTATTTTCTCCCTTGCTATTCCAAAAAAATGAAGATATTTATTATTTTGAAAGGTAGTGGTTATATGCAGTCGCTTATCATATGTCAGTCTACAGTTACATTCTTAATGATCCACCAATATTTGCTGCTCATTTAGGATGTGAAAAAATAACTAGACGAACGAAAATGGTTATCACACATACATTGTTATTTATATAACGAGAAAAGAAGAAAAAAAAACTTTTACGTGGGTAAGTTTCATCTAAAGAGGAGTAAGGTGTGTCTGGGAAGTGGGAGTGTGGTGGACCAGCTAAGGATTTAGGGCCTGTCAGCAGTGCCACTCTCAGTCCCGACTGAAATATTGACCCTTGAAGCCGTAAAAACATTATGCCCTAATACAAGTTCATGAGGTACAGCACGACCCGTCATATTTATACATCATTCCAGGGACCGGTCAAGTGCTTAATCATACTATAATCATTAATTCATCTATCCTTATCAGTAATAACATTAATTATTAGTGATTTTCATTTAGAAAATACATCATTATAATTTAGATGAAACGTTCAAGTACTATACGGATAAGCAAATGAGCGGAGCAATGTAAGTATTTCCAGTTGAGGAAGTTTTAAATCATTTTAGTAGCATTGTAATGACGTATTTCAAACGATAGGCCAGCAATTTATTGATATGGTTACCGGCTCAGCCAATTATTGCTTCGTAGATTATGCCGGAAGTTTTCTGGTTGTGTTTTTATTGACTACTTCATAATTTTCTATTTTATTTCTGGAAATTTTCAAAGGACATATATATATATATAATATATATATATATAATAATATATATATAAGGAACGGACGCATTTACGTCTCCGTTCCTTCATTCTTTCTCCTTTTATTTTCTTTCTTTCTACTCTCCTGAAGACGGCAAGACGCCGAAATTATCGAGATTCATGAGTGTTCGTCCTTTTTCTTGTGTTCTCTAGCTGTAACTTTTAATTATATATATATATAGTTAAAAGTATCGACCGTGGAATAGAAAGAAAAAAAAAACTAAAGTTTATCGGGACTCGGTTCCGATATAATTATAACTTTAGTTTTGTATATATATATAAAGGAGTCGTTATCAGCCTTTCGAGCGATTCACATCTGTTCCTGACGACGAGGACATCGAAATATAGTAGTGAGTTCAGTGATTTCTTTTCTATGTGTTCTTTTGAAAATTCTAGTTTATATATATATATATATATATATATTATAACAGATTCAATAATATATCAACCGTTTGATAAAATAGGTGTGTTCTCTAATCGGAGTTCGGTCAATTTTCCAGAATAAAAAATCAAACTCTCGTTGCCAACGTTTCGGTTTTATTTAAAACCTTTTTCATAGGCATCTTCTCCATGCACTCTTCTTGTATCCGAAGAAATATGGGTTTTTATGAGGATATAAGAAGAGTGTATAGAGAAGATGCCTATGAAAAAGGTTTTAAATAAAACCAAATCTTTGGCAACGAGAGTTTGATTTTTTATCCTGGAAAATTGACCGAACCCCGATTAGAGAACACACCTATTCTATCAAACGGTCGATATGCTATTGAATATGTTATATATATATATATATATATATATATAGATATATTTAATGTCAAACCACAATAAGAAATGGGAAAAAACACTAAGATCTTTCAATCGGAACAAGTGGTCTTCGTTAGAGTAAAAAAAACCCAACTGATCAGTGTTTATTGTGAAATATTATTATGAACGTATAATTATAAAGGCATGAAATAGTGTAGCTGATAGCGATCTTTGTTTGACGTCATTCTATATAATAATAATAATAGTGACCCTATAGTTTCTTTAAGATTATTTCAGATGAGTTTGTTATAAGAGTGGTAACGTGTTCGTTTTCTAAAGTTACTCTTCCAGTTTTAAATAAGCCTGCCTGGGTCGTACTTTCTTGTTCTAATGGGCATGTTTCATAATAGGATCGATTATGGAATAGAAAGGAATACAAATGTATCAAGTAGTTTTATTTAAAAACCTTTTTCTATGTATATTTAATTACTCACTCACATTCATTCCATATATTCTTGTTATATTTTCATAAAAACCTATAATTAAGATGCCAAGTATGTGTTATAATATAGGTTACCTTGATTAAGTTAATCAATGTGGAATGTAATGGAATCATATAAATTTCTTTGACATGGTGCGTGTTAAATGAAGGGTGGAGGAGATAGATTTTATTCTGTTGAGAAGTTTATTGTAATCATTGGCATTGGTTTTACTACTAAAACTGAAGTGGCTTGGAGAAGCTTGTGAAATTATTCAGTCAGTGCATCTTATTGTGAAGTGGTTTTGGCTTAACCCTACTAAGAAACAATGAACTCTCCCCTAAGGTTTGGTCCGCTATTGTATTCAGGAAAGACGGGATCGTTACTCTTTTCTCTTTTGTTACAGTAATCTTTATATTACCCCTTTTACTTGTTCAGGAGAGTCTAACATGAAAGTAATGGTCAACGACTTTTATGGCATTTTTTTAAAAGGAACCCCTTAACTTTCTGTCGTTTCTCGTATCGACTTACTCTGATTTGACAGACAATTATTATCATAAAAAACTTTATGCATTTCAGATTTTGAGAAGGCCTAAAAATGACAACTATTAAATTAACCTACACTTATACATGAATGTTAAATTTACTTCTTTTGTGATACAACAATAAATTGACAGGTAGTATAGAATCAATATGTGGAGAAGACTAAACAAGTAATTTGCTGGTGATATTTGATGATACATTTCCTTATTTAGTAATGTTGTGTATAGACTACTTGAGATATTTGAAAACTACATCGGAGATATTTCTTTTCCTTCCTGGTTAAATGATCCATTGAATCTTCCATTTCGTGCGAATTTATCTAATTTAGTAGCCAGTTATTAGATGCTAATATATTGATTGCATAATTTTAGCCTAATGGCTAATGGCTTACTTGTCTCCAGTAGATTCTAATATATTTGAGTAATATAAATGAAAATTATGACCATCGAGTAAGATTTCAAATCAGGTTATTTCGGAGTTCATTTCTCTATTAAAATAATTAATTAGTTTAAATTAAATAAAGATTTGGGTTTATGAGAATTTTGAACTCTGACTAAGCTTGTATACAGCAAAGGATTAAGGGATTCTAAAGTTGAACTGCATTGACCCAGTCAGGTGCCTAGACCTCTGCAGATATGTTTATCACCTATGCTGTTTCTAATAAACTGATCAGCTATAAACTAGATAGTTGGTATGTTTATTACAGTATTCTGGTTCATTTTAAAAGTTCATTCCTAGTTGGTGATTGAATGACTTCAAATTCAGTCTGTATTTATATGCTAAATTTCAAAACAGTTTGTGCGATTAATGGTTTCATTATTGCGTATGGAATACTGTAGGATGCTGGAGAGTGTGGCTACAAGAGTGTTTTGTTGCTGCTTAACATTGATGGATTATCATGATTTCCTTTTAGAGTTTCGATTAATTTTAATATTCTAGCATCACTAAAGGAAGCGGCGTATTCGGCCGTAAAATTAATCACGGTTGTTATTGCAGAACATTGTGTTAACAGTGTATGGGATGTTGTGAGAAGCACAATTTATAAGAAGCTATTCTGCTGTGAGGCTGGATTCATGTCTAAAATAAATGATGATAAAATAGGTGTTGTTGTGGGGTGGGTGGTTTGGTATGCATGTTGTAGCCCAGAACCTGCTCCTTTATCCTACCTTGTCCTTGCCAATCCCTGGGATCATCTGTCTTCTTTAGTCTCCCACCTCCTTCTATCTAGACCTCATATTTGAATACACCTCATAGTTGTAACGAATACAAATTATCCTATTTCACTACTAGAAATTACCTGTAACTAACACTCCATCAGTCTCTCGCCAACGAGCTTTCTTAATTACAAATCTTATTTAATGGTTATTTCTACAGTTAAAACTGGTGCGAAAGTGCTTTAGGTTATAACCTGACTAGCGCCCTAAATTGAATTTCGAAACTGAATTATTTTATCTCATGCATTACTAATTCAGAATTTCATTATTAGTATTGATTGCATTTATTATGAAGAGAAATTTTTTCCATTTCATCTTTCTGCATTGACAATTTCACATTTACTATTCAGAGATAAGTAAATCGGTTTACCAGGTCTGATGGTAAGCCTTTTTTTAATTTAAAATTGAATTGTTTTAAAATAACTCATTTAAAGTATGTAATATAAATATTGACTATTATAATAAATTATATTATAGCTTAATTAAATCGTAATATATATATAAATTATTTTTTTATTTTAAAATGATGATATAAAAGAAATAGGATTAAGAACCTAGTTATAATGAAATTTATCTTGTAGTAGTTTTCTAGTTTTATTGTTTTTAAATTGAATGTCTATGATTCTTAATTTTTTGATTATAATATGATTGTGGTGAGTTGGTGAGTGCTTATGATAACTCTAGCAATAATGGCCTCATAAGCATTCCTGATAACAGCAACTTACCACAGTATAGATCAGTGACATATGTTAAGGGACTGACGGAACAAATTGGAAAAATACTTAAGGAAGCTAACTTTAAAATAACATATAAAGTAAAGAAAAAATTAAATACATGCATTTTTCACTAAATCACCTATGCAACAAACTAGTTAAAAGCAATATAATATATTCTATTCCTTGCAATAATTGTAATAATGTATACATAGGTCAAACCAAACAATATCTAAAGGATAGATTAGTGTTACACAAATCAAATTTTAAAAATACAAAAATGTTTTGTGCCTTAGCATCTCACGCAATTAAAAATCAACGTACGTTTCAGTTTGAAAATCCAACCATTTTAGATTATGAAACTTCATACAATAAAAGATTGATAAAAGAAATGATGCATATAAAAAATACTAACAATACTTGCAATAAAAAAAATCTGGAGTGGCCTACACTCTACTTTACTATAAGTAACTTAATGTCAAATTTCTTGAGTATATAAAACATAACGTCTTATTTAATCATAACGTAAACATCTAAATGGGCTATAATTATTAGCCTGTCATTCCTGAGGTAGTACAGATAGTGATTGAAGGACATATCATGTTATAAGTTTATTTTTGTACATCACAAATAATTTATTATTTGCAAATAATTGCATTAGTATAACTACAGCAGTAACAACATTTTTGAAAAACCAAAGTGAACATTTCTTGAAACGATTTATTCTCCTACAAAAGAATGGCTTTCGTTCAAACAGCCAGTAGATTTCTTACATCGTTTACTTGACATCCTTCTACATTGAATATTAAAGTAAAATTTTTAAATTTAAAACAGGAAAAAACCCTTTTTTTCTCTGAAAAACATCTTTAACTGCGAAGAAAATGTTGTTTTAAGGTGATTTGTTAATCAAAGATGTACGATAATTACATTTATTAATCTCTAAACGAAAGATTCAGATTATGAATTATCATTTACATTTTTGGTCTTTTATAGAATTATCATACTGGGAATTTTAATCTTTAAAATAATAATAATAATAAGCTTCTTAGTATTTAATAAGATCATTTTCCTTCCCCTTTGTCAAATAACATATATACGAATTTTTTCTGAGTGAGTGTTATCATTTTCCTGCACAATATTATTCCTCTTACATCTCATACAATTCAATAAACAATTTAAACTATTCCTTTATAAAATCAATTTTATCTCAGTGGAATCGCTCAAAAAATTTCTAAGTCAATGTAAACAATGTAAAAAAATACAAAAAATTCGACAAGTATAGCAGGTGATCTCTTAGTCTAGGGTAAACAAAGAGTTTTTATATCGTTATTGCTCTTTCCCGTAATTGAAACTTCATGATTTTTTTTTATGAATTGCTAATTTTTTGTTCCTTTTTTGGTCAAATTTTCATTACTTTTTATTTAGCCGTTTAGCGTCAAAAAAACATTTTCTGAAAACAGAAATCGTACTGTAACGCCCCATTAGCGAATGTAATTTTGAAAAAAAATATCTCTACTCATTCTACACATAATGTTTCTATTTATAGGCATAGTTTCATTCTTGTCCGTCAAACAGTATGGCTTGTATCGCTCTCACAAGGTTTGAGATTGAATTATAAGTCAAAATTTGTACATTATATTGAAAAAAAAATATTTCCTGTTGTTTTAAAATTCTGAATATATTTTTCGTTTGTTCCATTTGTAACCTCAAAGATAATGTCAAAATTTCAAAACTCTAGGGTTATCAGTTTAGGAGAAATAAATGTTTTAAAAAAAACGGTTTTTGGCAAAAAAAGTGACTTTCCCATCATGCATAATTCTTCCCAAACAATAGGGATCTTCGTCTAAATGGGGCCCATTTTTGTGTAAAATATCAACTTGATCCATCAAAGATTCTGGACCGTAGCGTGGTAACAAGCAATGCTAACACACTCACTCACCCACCCACCCACCCACCCACCCACACACACACAGACATCATCGTAAAAACGTCATAAAACGACTTCTGGGACCTCAAAACATGTAATTCCGTCAAAATCTCGAGATCGAATTTTTTCACGATCACTATACTTTACTTATAGTAAAGTAATAATTATAATGCTCTAAGGCCTTTCGTTACAACATCATTAGAGAGCTAGATGAACCAAACAATAAATATAATAAGTTAACCTGGCTGATGGAAGTCTTCAGGATTGCTGGCATTACTATCTGAATTTAATTTTCCTAAAATTGAAGGAATCTTGATCTGCTTACTTATTTCTTTTATTAATATTTCATCTGGTTTTTATACCTTCAGAAAGGAGGAGAAATATTATATAAAGTGCTCTCATAAAGCACTTCTATGGAAATTTAATGAACAATAGTCCGGGACTTTACAAACTAGATGAAATATTAATAAAAGAAATAAGTAAGCAGATCAAGACTTCTTCAATTTTAGGAACATTAAATTCAGACAGGGATGCTGGTTTGGTTCATTTAGCTCTCTCATGTTGTTGTAACGAAAGACCTTAGAGCATTGTAATTAATTTATATTTGTTTATTGTAGTGTTTAATTCATGTATTATACCAAGAGTTATGGTTGATTATATATATATATAACTTTAAATTACACAAAGCACGACACAGAAAAGACAATACAAAGAAAACTTAAAGAATTCAATATTTCGAACTGTTGTTCGTCATCAGGAGAGTAGACAGGAGGGAGGACGAAGTGTGGAGATCTCCCCACGTCGAAGAACGGAGCGCGAATGAAGAAATAAAGAGTCAACCGAAGAGAGCAGCACTAGCGTAAAAAAGGAGCTAGGCACTAAACGTCGGAGAACGGAGAAAGCAAAAACAATAGATAAAAATATAAAATTAAAATTTATAAATTAAATATAATAAAAAAATATAAAAGAAAATAATAATAAAATAAATATATATATAATATAATAAAAAAAGAAAAAGAAAAAAAAGGAAAAAAATATATATATATGAATATGAATAAATAAGTTAAAAATAAAAGGAAAAACAAATAAAAATTAACTCTTCTGATTTAAACCGGGATCTGATCGGGCCCCCAATAACCATATGTGGGCCTCCTCAGACGCTCTTAATGTCAAACTACGGTCATCAGTGGTCACTAGCTTAATGAGCTCAATATATTTGAGATATATATATATATATATTAAATTTGTTTTATCCTATTTTATTTTTCTAAATTCTTATTCTTAACTAGTTTCCCATACTTACCCTTTTATTCAGTCTCTATCTTTTATTTACTAAAACAACCAATGCAAGTTTTTTGTATTGTATTTATTTTTATTTATTTATTTTTTTCTTCTTTTCTCTATCATTATTTTTGTTTTTTATAGTTTGTTTTTAACTTATATTGTTTATAATTTTTCACCTATTTATAGTTTTACCTAACCAGTACTGCTTATCTGAGTTTCTGTTTATATCTTCCCCTAATTCTATACTTTAAGACCTGGTACGGTTGACAGCGCTGGCGGTTGCCGGGTTGGTTACTTGCCGTTGCGCCTACAACGTGCTTGGTCTCCCATTCTCTTTTCTCCTGAAGACGGATTACCCGAAAATTTGAGTCTGTAAGTGTGTTTCCCTACTTTGTGTGTTGCTCTTTGTTAATCTCGAACTCGTGTATATATATATATATATATATATTATATATATATATATATATATATATATATGAGGGGGTTTGATAGATATTTTAATAATTGTCAAACTATTTCTAGCATTCTGTCAACCTATTTGAAAATATTAGGGACTGTGTGTGTCTGCCATCAATAAAGTTGGCAAAACTGCATGTACAGCTCTGAGAAAAGTCTTCCTATTCTCATCACTCTTCAAATGGACTCGCAGAACACACTGTGGGTGCTACATAATTATGATAATGGTTAATAGTTGAAGTTCATAGATCAAGAGTTTCAGGGTTTGTCATTCTAGAATAAGTGACCAAAGACTTGCCTAGACAAAGAGAGTGGCTTTTAGATAGTTCTTTTATAGGTTATAGTTAAATTACAGGCCTGATGAGATTCTCCAGACTTGTAAAACGAAACTTTGGGTCTTCACTCTGTCCCTTGAAGTTTTCAAGTTGAAGATCAAACAGACCATGACCCTTATTTTATGTCTTTTGTAGTTAATTGAAATTAGAAAATTAGTACCTACTATTAACATTTTGAATAGAAAACATTTGTTTAAAGATATTGTACTCTTTTGTTCCTATATCTTGATCTTGACTATATGTAGCCTTCACTAGTTTGCCTATTTTAATACTTAAATATTTTGTTTAGATTTTCTCCAATTTCGTGATTTATGATTTCCTTTGAAGGTCTGCTCCCTAAGTACATAAATGTATGTATTCTTATATGTATATATGATCAAACCCCTTTAATTTTATAAAAACTTTTGTATGTTTAATTAAGGCAATTCAGTTCAACACAATATGTATAAAAGAAGGGCTGCTCCCTATTTATACTTATATATATATATATATATATATATATATATATGATGCTTTTTACGTTGGCTTGGCTTCAACCAAGCTGAGCCTGCGTATGAACAATCACAGTGTGTCCGTTGGTCAGCGCAGAGACTTACCCATAGCTATCCATGCTAATTCCTATGACCTCCCTTTCAATGATTGTTTCAGGGTACAAATCCTCAAATAAATCCCCGAGTCTAATTCCCATGTCACCCTTAGAGCTTCCGAAGAGGCATTCATATGCCTCCTTGGGGCTCGCTCTCCTCCTGGTCTTAACCTGTACCGTTGAATTTTTTTTTTGCATTTTTATTATTTATTGTCTTCATTATTATTTCGTATTATATACTTTTTATCTTGTTTTATAAATAAATATTGGAGGAATTTCTATTTTTCCTCTCCTCCGCTGGGGGGCAGCATTGCGGTGGTTCCACGAGTTACTCTGGAGGCCAGTAGCAGTTTGCTTCCCAACGCGAGTACTTCGCACTTCTTTCTGATGACGACGGATGTCGAAATATCGAAGTGAGTTCTGTAGTGTCTTTCTGTGTTCTTTTCTCTGAGTTAAAGTGTATATATGTATATATATATATATTCGTGTATTTTGGGAGCAGACCTTCAATCAAACATGTTTTATTAAAAATTATGCCAATTTTAACTTATGTTCTTTCCGAGTTAATTTTTCAAGTTTTCTCACTATGGATTTCCACCTTTCTGGTAAAATATAAGTAATTCACCAAAAGATTTATTCTTGACTTCCATTTTTTTTGTTCTTTTCCGAGTTAATTTTTCAAGTTTTCTCACTATGGATTTCCACCTTTCTGGTAAAATATAAAGTAATTCACCAAATGATTTATTCTTGACTTCCATTTTGTGTTAATTCTTGTGTTTATTCTTGACTTCCATTTTGGAAGTCAAGAATTAACACAAAATGGAAGTCAAGAATAAATCTTTTGGTGAATTACTTTATATTTTACCAGAAAGGTGGAAATCCATAGTGAGAAAACTTGAAAAATTAACTCGGAAAAGAACAAAAGTTAAAATTGGCATGATTTTTAATAATATATATATATATATATATATATATATATATATATATATATATATATATATATATATATATATTGGTATACTTTGGGAGCAGACATAACTATGTTATGTTTGATAGAAGTGAGGTAATTGTCATTGTAAATAAGTATTTATTAGAATTGTTTAAAAAAACCTTGTATATAGAATCCTTGAAAATGGTCAACGTAGACCGAAACGTCGGAAATGTAATATGAAAAATACAATGAAAGATAAAAAAATCGGTGAGTTAATTTATATGGTACCACAGAGATGGAAAGGTAGCATTCGAAACCTCGAAAAGGTATGTAGGAAACATACTAAACTTAATGTTGGCAAGATCTTTAATGAGGTATATATATTATATATATATATATATATATATATATATATATATATATACACTCCTGTGCAAAATTATCGCACCACTTTAAAAATTGGAGATTTTATTAATAATATCGAACTGGGAGCATAGTTACTGTAGTAAAGAAATGTCCAAAGGTTGTTTCAATTATTGTGATCCATGTTCCCTCGCCAGGGTTTCCTCATAAACTAGTAGAATTCCAAAGGTTGATTCTCGTCTATTGGCTGCCTAACCTTTAGCACTGTTTTCAGTCTTGTGTTGACTTCCTAGTGTCCACAGCGCAGTAATATCTTATTCTTCAAATTAATTTTAACTTTGAAAAGTTAATAATGGACAGAGGTCGGTTTCTAAATGTTCCACAGTGTGTCCGGGCTCAGACTCTGTTAGAAGAAGGTTACAGCCAGAGGCAAGTGGCTCAAGTGCTGGGGGTCAGCCATTCAACAGTCGGGAGACTGATCACTCGCTTCAGGGAGACTGGAAGTCACACCAGGAGACCAGGTCAGGGTCAACATCGTCTTACTTCGGAAGTTGATGATCGTTTCTTGAGGCAAAATGCATTGAAAAGAAGGGATGTAACAGATCAAGAGCTGAGTGCTCTAATCCAAAATGTTAGAAATTTGACAATCTCTTCATCTACGGTGAGAAGACGACTGCGCGAAGCAAACTTAGATGCTCGTCAGCCCAAAAAGACCCCCCTTCTCACCAGGCAGCACCGTGTTGCACGGGTTCGGTTTGCACGGGAACACGCTGATCGGACTGTGGACGACTGGGCCAAGGTTCTATTCACGAACGAGGTTAGAATATGTCTTCGTAGGCCTGATGGTAGGGGAAGAGTATGGAGGAGGCCTGGAGAGAGATACGCAGCCTGCAACATGGTGCTCCAGGTACCCTTTGGAGGAGGGTCTATCATGTTCTGGGCCGGTATTTGTCTGACTGCTCGCACGGAGTTAGTGCCACTTCGAGGGATGTCTATGGATGCGGATAGGTACATCCATACCATTCTGGAAGATCACGTGACACCTTTCGCCCCTTACATCCGAGAGGAATTCATCCTAATGCAGGACAATGCCCGTCCCCACACCTGCCGAGAGGTTACCTCCTACCTCAGTGATGTGGGTATTAATGTTATAGACTGGCCAGCCAGAAGTCCGGATCTAAATCCAATTGAACATGTGTGGGACCTGTTAAAAAGAAGAATTCGAGCTCGTCAGCCCCCTCCAGAGACACTTGACCTGTTGGAGCATGCAGCTGTGACAGAATGGGACAATGTGGAGCAAGAGATGATTGGCAGTCTCATCGAAAGCCTTCCCAGGCGGATCCGAGCTGTCATTTCCTCAAGAGGAGGACCGACTAAGTCCTAAACTAAGGCCACGTTGCAAGGTGACGTCATTATTTGTCTCTATCATCCTTCAATGCATTACTAACGAATGGTGCGTTAACCTACTTTTAAAAAGATACAAACTTTTTCTAAATCAAATTGGTTCTTTACGCTCAAAATTGCTAAAAACTGCTTTGATTAATTGAAAATGATCACTTTTGAATAAAAAGTAAAACAGACTTCAACAATTATTTACAAAAATCCAAAAATTTAAAGTGGTGCGATAATTTTGCACAGGAGTGTATAAATTATATTTAGAGCATCCGAAGAGGCCCGCATTTGCTTGCTCAAGGCACGTACCAAACCCGGTTTAAACCTTAAGCGATAAATATATTTTATCTTTATTTATTTATTTTTTATTTAATATTTATTTATTATTATATTTTATTTTATTTATTTTTATTCCTATTTTTTAAATAAATTAAATTGCTTTAATTATTTATTTATTTTATATATTTACATTTATTTTTATTGATCTTATCCTTGTCTTTTCAATTGTTTCTCATCGCCTTACCAACTCTGTTATCTTCCTTTTTCATGCTTTTAGGTATATTTCATGGTATTCCTTTTCATACTTCATTAATCTTCCTGATGTTTATTTTACCTTCAATCAACCAGAACTGCTATTCTTAATTTTAATTTTCTTCTGATCTTCTCTACTTAATTACTTCCTGAACCTGGCGCGCATGGCAACACAGTCGGTTGCCGGGATGGTTTCCTGCCGTTGTGTTTCCGGCGTGCTTGGTCGCCCTTTCTCTTTTCTCCTGAAGACGGATCATCCGAAAGTTTGAGTTTGTAAGTGTGCCTCTTTCTCTGTGTGTTGCTTTTCTTCATTTGTGAACTGATTTGCGTCCAGTTTGGATCGTTTTTTCGAATTTTAAGTGGATATATATATATATATCAATGATCAAACCACAATAAGAAAATGGGAAAACATGACTAACATCTTTCAATCGTAACAAGCGGTCTTCGTCAGAGTCAAAAACCCCACTCAACCCAACCCATCTATTCTGACAAGACCGCTTGTTACGGTTGAAAGATCTTAGTCTTGTTTTCCCATTTTCTTATTGTGGTTTGATCATTGATTGTTATTTCACGTGTTTATGTGAAATCTTTATATATATATATATTAATAATAAAAGTATCTACCGTGGAATAGAAAGAAATCAAATGTTTATCGGGACTCGGTCAGTTCTTCAGGTTCAAATTAAACTCTCATTGCCAATGTTTTGGTCTTTATTTAAAACCTTTTTCATAGGCACAAGTATACATTTTGAAACAGAAAAACTATGTATTACATTACAAATTATTTTACAAAGAAAAATTGACATACTATTTTTCTTTGTAAAATAATTTGTAATGTAATACTTAGTTTTTCTGTTTCAAAATTTATACTTCTGCCTATGGAAAAGGTTTTATATAAATACCGAAACGTTGGCAATGAGAGTTTAATTTGAGCCTGAAGAACTGACCGAGTCCCGATAAACTTTAGTTTTGTATATATATATATATATAGACTTTGTGTCGGTTGGTGGACGCTTTCATGTCTCCGCTCCTGTGTTCGTATTCTTTTTCTTTTTCTCCCCTCTTGGAGATGGCATGAAGTCTCGAAAAGATTGAAAACCGTGAGTGTTCATTTTTTTTTGTATGTTATAGTTGTAATTGAAAATAAAACTCTTTATGTTTCAGAGCTGAGATGCTCCTTTTGACACATATGATTTTGTAATATTTAATATTAAAACAAATATATGATATACACCTTATAGATATATAAAGGTGAAATATTATTGTATTAAAAATATAAATTCAGTTATGTTAAGGTATTTAGGATACAATTAGGAGTTGATACAAATATGTCTATCTCAGAAGGTTCGAATTTTTTTCTAGTGTTTTCGGAAGGAGATGGAGACTTACTGACTTTAATAGCCTGAGAACTTGTATCGAAACAAGTTTCATATTGGTGATTGTCAAGTTTGTATGAGCTGTCGGAAACACCAGTAAATGTTTGGTGAACGAATTGTTTAAATTGATTTGTAGCTGATATGTGACACCGGCACACTATGAATCGTTGGACTGCAGATTGCCTGATGAATGCGTGCAGTGACACGGTGGCTACAAGCAAGCGGGTGTCCACAGGCAAGTGATTTGGCTTCCTTCCAATTCCTTCCTTACAGCCCCTCTCCACATAACTCTCTCCCTTCCCAGCACTCCTTCACGCTCCTAGATTACCCACTAACAGTTTCTTATAGGACCTTTATACTCTTAATAGACTTTTTTTTCTTCTTTTCTATCCCCTTAAACCACCCTTGATGCTTGAGCCAAACTAATGACCCTCTTCATTTAACCGATCGAGAATTCATTGTTCTTTCTTTTCACTTGAGACAAATTGTTTCATTTCTTTTATCAACAAGTTTCTAGTTTGCTGTTAATTACCATTGATCCATTTTTTCTATTTCTTTAAAAAAGTTCTGGTAAAAAATTAATAAATGCTGTATTATAGTGCATTAGATGTCTGGTTGACTGACCAGCAATTCTCATATAAAAAAGTTAATGACAATCCTGCACTACCAATCATGCCTTTCCCTTTAAATTCTCACCCGCCCTTCATAATTAGCTTTCAAGAAATCAGTATTAGAATAAAGCGTAACTAATTGATTAGATCTGTGACATTGAAAATTATTATTTATGTACTCACAAAATGAAGGAGCTTAGTGATCTCATCTGATGTCTAACAATTAGATGAAGCAGAGCTTGTTTTAGTAGTTAATTAATGCAATGTAATAATGCAAAAATAGTAGCTTCTTTATTTAATGTAGAAACATTGAATTAAAGAAACAAAATTAGCATGTAGGTGAATCATACAAACTCACCTGTCATGTATACTAAGAAAGTGGTTAATTTTAGACGTTGTGAGTCAAAACTTTTCATATTTGAAGTTCAAAGTCATGTTTGTTTCCAACGTTGAAAGGCTTTGATCACTTTTAGTGCTCTCACTGTTCCAACACTTTTAGGCGGAAGTGTCACCCATTTACCTAATTTTGCCTTACTCGTGTTATTAGACTAGGGATCTTTAACAAGGGAGTACTTGACATCGTACTGACTAGGCACAGGTAACTTTACGACCTTTCTGAAGGACGGAATCAACAACATTTTCATCTCGCCTGTGAAAAATCACGGTCGTAACCAATACTTGAACTTTCAATCTTCTGGATTGAAGACAAGCACGCTATCAGTTAGATCACACCTGCCTCCGGATCATAAATCATAGGATAACTGTGATTTATTGGGTTCTGATCTCACTGAATCTATTAGCTGCCTTTATAATAGTCAATTAAACGAAAGGTGGGCGAGGTTTAAAATTTTTAATCGCACGTGCACATTTCAATCGTGTATTAATCTTGCTTTTAATAGTAATTTTTACTTTACTATAAGTAAAGTATAGTGATCGTGAAAAAATTTGATCTCGAGCTTTTGACGGAATTACATGTTTTGAGGTCCCAGAAGTCGTTTTATGAAGTTTTTACGATGATGTCTGTGTGTGTGTGGGTGGGTGGGTGCGTGGGTGGGTGGGTGCGTGTGTTAGCATTGCTTGTTACCACGCTACGGTCCAGAATCTTTGATGGATTAAGTTGATATTTTACACAAAAATGGGCCCCATAAAGTCGAAGATCCCTATTGTTTGGGAAGAATTATGCATGATGGGAAAGTCACTTTTTTTGCCAAAAACCGTTTTTTTTTAAAACATTTATTTCTCCTAAACTGATAACCCTAGAGTTTTGAAATTTTGACATTATCTTTGAGGTTTAAAATGCAACAAAAGAAAAATATATTCAGAATTTTAAAACAACAGGAAATATTTTTTTTCAATAAAATGTAATAATTTTGACTTATAATTCAATCTCAAACCTTCTGAGAGCTATACAAGCCATACTGTTTGATGGATCAAAATGAAAGCATGCCTAAAAATAGAACATTACGTGGAGAATGAGTTGAGATATTTTTTTCTAAAATTACATTCGCTAAAGGGGCGTTACAGTACGATTTGTGTTTTCAGAAAATGTTTTTTTGACGCTAAACGGCTGATTAAAAAATAATGCAAATTTGACCAAGAATAGAACGAAAAATTATCAATTCATAAAAAAAAAATCATGAAGTTTCAATTACGGGAAAGAGCAATAACGATATAAAAACTCTTTGTTTACCCTAGACTAAGAGATCACCTGCTATACTTGTCGAATTGTTTGTATTTTTTTACATTGTTTACATAGACTTAGAAATTTTTTGAGCGAATCCACTGAGATAAAACTGATTTTATAAAGGAACAGTTTAAATTGTTTATTGAATTATATGAGATGTAAGAGGAATAATATTGTGCAGGAAAATGATAATACCCACTCAGAAAAAAATCGTATATATGTTATTTGACAAAGGGGAAGGAAAATGATCTTATTAAACACTAAGAAGCTTATTATTATTATTATTTTAAAGATTAAAATTCCCAGTATAATAATTCTATAAAAGACCAAAAATGTAAATGATAATTCATAATTGGAATCTTTCGTTTAGAGATTAATAAATGTAATTATCGTACATCTTTAATTAACAAAGCACCTTAAAATAACATTTTCTTAAGATGTTTTTAACATTTGTTTAAGATGTTTTTCAGAGAAAAAAAGGGCATTTTCCTGTTTAAATTTTAAAATTTTACTTTAATATTCAATGTAGAAGGATGTTAAGTAAACGATGTAAGAAATCCACTGGCTGTTTGAACGAAAGCCATTCTCTTGTAGGAGAATAAATCGTTTCAAGAAATGTTCACTTTGGTTTTTCAAAAATGTTTTTACTGCTGTAGTTATACTAATGAAATTATTTGCAAATAATAAATTATTTGTGATGTACAAAATTAAGCTTATATATAGATATGTCCTTCAATCACTATCGGTACTACCTCAGGAATAAAAGGCTAATAATTATATCCCATTTAGATGTTTACGTTATGCTTAAATGAGACGTTATGTTTTATATACTCAAGAAATTTGACATTAAGTTACTTATAGTAAAGTAGAGTGTAGGCCACTCCAGATTTTTTTGTTTGCTCTAATGTCCGATATCGGAGCTGAAATTCTAACAATTAGTTTGGTTTTCAATACAGAAATCATATATTTAAATCTAGATATAGTTAAAAAACTTAAAGATTACTGAGAACAAATTGAGTGAAATACTACATTGATTGTAATTTTATGTACAATTTTCCATAAAATCACCTTTATCGCTACATTGGAAATATACGAGGGTCGTCCAGAAAATAAGTTCCGTTTTGGTCTGTAGGGCGGTAGGAGTGGTTTTTGCCAAATCCGGCAACACCGCTCGAAAGAGGAGAGGTGGGGGAATAGAATGAGAGGTGGGGGACCTCAGTCGGTCAATTACCAACGTCAGGGCAGGTAGTTGAAATGGAGCCCTCCATGTCACGTCCCGCCACCTCGATCCCCGTTCCCTCTCGAGTTGTTTTGCGCGGAGTGGTTCAATTTCTTTATGCACAGGGTTTCAAATCAGTTCAAATTCACGAACAGCTCATTTCTGTTTATGGAGAAGGTGTAATGAGTGAATCAATGGTGAGGAGATGGGTACGTGAATTTAAGGCGGGAAGACATTCACTTGAGGATGAAAGTGGGAGAGGCAGACCCTCAGTTGTGACGGACGAAATTGTCGCAGAAATCGACAATGCAATTTGCAAAGATCGTCGTTCAACCCTGGATGAACTCCACCTGAGTTTCCCAGACATCTCACGATCCCTCATCCATGAGATCGTCTCGGAAAAACTTGACTTTCGGAAAGTTTCCGCCCGGTGGGTCCCTAGAGAGCTGAATGTCTTCCCGCCTTAAATTCACGTACCCATCTCCTCACCATTGATTCACTCATTACACCTTCTCCATAAACAGAAATGAGCTGTTCGTGAATTTGAACTGATTTGAAACCCTGTGCATAAAGAAATTGAACCACTCCGCGCAAAACAACTCGAGAGGGAACGGGGATCGAGGTGGCGGGACGTGACATGGAGGGCTCCATTTCAACTACCTGCCCTGACGTTGGTAATTGACCGACTGAGGTCCCCCACCTCTCATTCTATTCCCCCACCTCTCCTCTTTCGAGCGGTGTTGCCGGATTTGGCAAAAACCACTCCTACCGCCCTACAGACCAAAACGGAACTTATTTTCTGGACGACCCTCGTATATGAATAAATACAAAATATTTTATTACTTATTGGAAACCCCTTTGATATTTCCGATAAGTTCAATCCGAAACAATAGCAGTTAAAAATCCTGCAAAATTAGCAAAACTCCATTTTTTCGGTTTTTTTTACGATATTTATGACATGCGTCAGCAGGACTGAAAGGGTTGATAAAAGACATTGAATTAGGGATAGCATCGGATAAACTGTTCAGAGTCCAGTCTAGCCAATCTTAGGGTCCTTCTATCAGTATCAGTAGTAGATAATATCTTATAGGTCTACTGCACTTTGCCTGTAGGCTACTTTTAGCCTATATTAATTTATTATATTATAGTGCGTGATTGAATGGTTTTTCAACCCTTATTAAAATCAGCCGAGTAACGATTAATTTTTAATCGTTAATTAAAAAAAATAATCATATAACGAAATATGCTTTAATCACGATTATTAACGAGATTAATTCCCAGCCTTTAATTAAGCGCAATCAACCAAATTAATTTTTTTTTTAAAAACTAGTTTGATAGGTTTTTAAATACTACTATACTACCTTCATATACATAATTGTAAACTACAACTCTTTCTCAGCTTCGTAATCTAAACAAATAATAACAATAATGATTGTTAATTGAACATTCTTTTCTGTTTGAAATTCTACTATAGAGGTTGTGTTATTTTTGTATTGATAAAAGTTGATTCAAAATATAAACTGTTGTCTTTGAAATATTGATTATACACATAAAATGAAAAGAATAATTTCTAACAATTAAATATTTAACTCAGTTCTTAATTTCACCATTAGAAAGAAGCTTTAACGTATAAAACAATTCAGATCTTATTGTGAAAAAATTAAATATTCAACAGAAGCTTTGACCAGATTCAAACCTGATCGAAGTAATGATTGGGGAACCTTGTCTCTCGGAGTGCTTCTGCAAAGTGCCAAGTTACTCAAGGAATACTTATTATTCCCGCTGGTTTCTCCCTAATAGTTTAATGAGTTCCAATAATTTAATTTTATTAATAATATTTTACTGTAATTTATTATTAACTATTATTAACGAAATCAGAGTGCTGTAGAGTTCATCTATCTGTATTTCAGAAGAGTTTTTTAAATATGTAACTTAAAAGACAATTTATTATTGGATCACGGTCTATACTCGTTAATTGTCAACTAAAAGACCAGAACCACAACGATTTGAATAAAACAGATTTTTAATGAATTTAAATATATATATTACACATGTATTACCTATGTAGGTGGTAACTCTTCTGAGAGATATGTTAAATTGAAATGTGTAGTAGTCTTTGGATTGATGACTCCTCTGCTGATAACCTCAGATTTTTTCACTAGTTTTCGTTTGTCTTGCAATAATTCCTGCAATATTCAAGACTGCAGATATATATTCTGAGGTATATAAATAATATTCAGATTTTATGTAAACACCAAGCAACTATTTCAAAAAAAAAAAAAAATATTTATTACCGAAACAAGATTTCAACCACATATAGGCCATCTTGAGGTTAATATAATAATTTGTTTACATTAAATCCAAATTAAACTTACTAGACCCAATTTATTAGGTCCAATAATATTGATTATTACTGTAACTAGCTTGAAATATTGTTAGGTAATTGATTTGTTTCTGTACTGATTTGTTGTTTTTTATTGATTTTAATTAAATAATTAATTCGTGTTTACGAAAACTCTGAATATATTTATATGTCTTTCGCTAAATTATTGTGTGAATTATAGCAAGTCCAACGAGAAATAGTCTGAAAATTCAAGGCAATCAGCAGAAAAGAAGGTAAATGCAGAGATTGCTGCTTATTTCACCTCAAAATATATAAAACAAGACCATTTGTTTTCTCTGAAGGATCTTAGTCATTTTTCAGATTTTATTACTGTGGTTTAGACGTTGATTTTATATTTTACTTGTTTATCGTGAAATCTGGTTTATAAAGTGCCCCCTAAAAAGTGGCTCTGAGTTTCCTGTTCCGTGTCAGGAATATACACAAAATCTCTCTTTCTTTCTGTCGTTCTTTACTTTAATTTTTTTCTTTCTGTTTTCCTTCTTTCCTTTTTTCTTTCTTTTTTCCCTGTTTTTTTGAGTATTAAAAAAGGTAAAATTTAATTTAATGTATATCTGTAATGTAATATTGTGTGTATACACGTGTAATGCAATATGCCTTGCGTGTGGGATAAATAAATTTCCTCATGTCTGTAGCACTGCTCTTGAGAAAACTATAAAATAATTAACCGGTAGAATTAATTGTGTGCTACTAATTAAACGTAACCTTAGGGTCGTGGTAACGGTTATGGTGGGCCCGGTTAAATAAATATGGAGGACTAAGGGTTGAGATATGTGTTACCACTAAATGTAAGTGGTAGACTATACGGCTACCGTACTTCTAATTCAGCCAAGTATATGCAGTCGAATTTTAAAACTTTTGAGACAAGTTTAAGGTTGCATGTATTTCTGGTATGCATATTTTCATCTTGTTTCCTAGATTGTTATTCTGGTATATATATGGAATCAGTTGTTTTCCATTGTTGAATATCATCGATACCATTCATGTCAAACAGAAGGGAAAGAACAAGATGGTAACATTTGAAGCGGAAAATTAATTGTGTTTTGCTTTAGTCTATGGAAGATCGATTCGAGAATAGAGACATTAATAAGGTTTATTTTATGGTTTTGTAAGATAGCGAAATGAGATAGGAGAATGAAGGAAAGTAGCAAATATATTGCACAATAATAACTGCCTTATTTCATTCTGTTGATGACAGCTCCAAGCATTATTACTTTGGCTCATCGATTTTTCTACTTGTATTATTTTTATTATTTAATTTAAGTTCCTTATTTCTTGTTAATTTTTATATTTAAATTTAATATTGCTTTTATACCTTATCATCTTAAGAAAATAGCATTACTTATGAGTTTTTTACTTTATTGTATTGTAATATGCATTGTATTTATGCTATTTGTTTGTTATTTATGTTATTGTTATTATACAATTGTTTTGTTCTGTTTCAGGTATGTTTTAGTAATGCCTTCGTAGAGTTTGTGTGCTACTATTTTTACAAAATCGTAAGTGTTTATACTATTCATAATTACCTCTGACCTTGTGAAATCAGAGTTCTTCATTAAACCAGAGTTTCTCAATCTTTGATTACCACATGACGCATTCATGGATTAAGGAAAATTCTGGGACGTACCTTGAACTTCAAAATGCGAAAAAAAAGCAATGAATTATTTTGAGAGGAGGATATAGTTGCTTGTGTATAGTGCCCAAATTTCGTATTCGTTAATAATATAATTTCAGGTTTTTATGCTGAAATTTTCTTCTATTATTTTTCTTTTCATATTTATTTTGGTATTGTTTTTATTCCTGGGGGTTTTGGTTTTATGTTCTGCCTGATGGAAATGATTTATAATGGTGATTTAGTATTTAATGAGAACAAAAAAAATGGGAGAATAATATAGATGTGTCCTAAAACAATTCTTCATGTTTTGATATTATATTTTGCACTCTAATATCCTAGTAATAAACACACTCTTAACTCTTAAAGTTGTGTTAAGTAGTAACGGAGAACGACAGAAATAATTGCGAATTATCATTCTGTATGCTATAATGGTGTTTATTGAAAATAATTGTTTGAAAAGGACTGTGAACAGTTTTAGTTTAATTGTGTGTAAAAGAGCCAAATGAACACTTCAGTGTATTCATAGTACTTTCGGTTTTACAGTTAGTGTCCTTTCTAATGTATTAGATTATAATATTGCACCTTCTTGGATTGTACGAACCATTGAATCTTTCCGCGTTTGGATTCATTCATGTATTATCATTTGCATGATTATCCCTGCAGATAATAACTTAGATGAAATGTATTTTTAAAATATGAATAGTAGTCGCGTACTACTACTTGTATTAGATTGCCAACACGTATGGCACCACTTCGTTATTGCTGTCGTTATGATACCGTGTTTTGCAGTTTTATTAACGATTCTACCAGGAGATACAATTTGAACTGTTATTAGGGATGCTTCTTTACGAGTTTGGCGTGAGAGCTGAAACGGACCGTCAGAAGGTAGCAAATAACAATTCTGGGCTTATATTCAAGTTTATATTCTTACTATTTAAGGTAATAAACTTACTTTTTTAGTTTTAATAAAATTAGAACTAATGTTATTGTTGTTTTCTCAACAAAGATTCACTGTGTTCCAAGTTTTTTTTAGAATATCTTCATATGTCTTCTAAGGATGACACGGGTATTTCTCCAGTAAAAAGTTACATGAATTCGTTTTTGAGTTCTTGCTAATGGCTGCATTTTTATTTTAATTGGATAGAACGACTAATTTAATTAACGACATAAGAATAAATCATTTGATTAAATTATTTATCCATGTGTTAATAATTTGCTTGCAATAAAGTTTCTTAAACTGACTTTCTCTTAACACCAAAACTAATATTTTTACGTATTGAAATAATAATAATTTGTTACCCTAAAATATATCTTTAGCAAACCTTTTTTTTTTATATCAATTTCCAAGTAGTGAGAGGGTTTATTCAAAAATCTTTAATATGACTCCATTAGGGAGTACTGCTATTGAAATTATTACGTGTGCTCAAGAATATCATTATAGAATACTTAAGAACAACTTAATTATTTCATACAGTAATAAGTATATACTGAAACAACTATTTATTCTGAACGGTAAATATGAGTGAGTATATTTTTTTCGGGATAATATAAATTTAGAAGACATGTACAATAGGATGGTTAAGATATATATTAATGCTGATTAAGATATTACTATCTTATTAAATATTATTAATAATATTTCAATATTCGACAGCGAGATATATTGTATAATATTGCGTTCAGTTTATTTTGTTGTTAAGATTTCGCTGAAACTCTAAAATTTGATCGTATGTCAGTTTGAGAAATTTATGTATGCTAACTTTCCTAATACTAAAATTGTAATTTTTGTATGTTTAGTTCAGGATACTATATTGTTTTTAAACATTTATACTAGGTTGAGGCTGATGAAAGCCGCACTCTACTGTAGTAGTGGCCGCACTCTACTGTAGTAGTGGTAATTGTCTAAAAAGATGGGATTCATTCAAGATCTTAAATACAAAAAATGTAAAGTAAAGTCCTTTTTTAACTATTCACAACAAATTATTGAGAAATTAGAAAACAGTTAACTTTCTTTTAATATAGAACTTCAACTATTTAATATACGACTAAAACTTAGGAAAGTTAATTATAGATTGATAGTATATATGCACATGATATAATAAAAACTCACATTTATTTTTTTTAAAGTGTAAGTATCTAATAATCTATAGATTGAAGTTTTTATAGTTAAAAGTTTCATTTATATGAGAAAAGGAATTTTATTTTAAATCATGTTTTATATATGTTAATGAGCTAACTTAACAACTTTATTTCTTTAAGTGCTTTGCTTTATACATCTGTCTATTCATACTGTTTTCTCCATTTCTTTGATATATTCTTTTATAAACATTTTGAGTCATATAGTCTATAGTTGGAATATTCTACCTTTAAGAATTCTACGGTTTGATCATAATACCATACTGTGAACTAGTATAATCTTGAGGATGAAGGGTTAATTTTTCTTATTTTTATTTAAATCTCTTTGTAAAAGAAAGTATACAAGAAATTAACTTGGATTTAGAAGGTACCATAATTTGTAAAGAAATTTTTGGTTACGAGTATACTCTTCATTTATTGAAAATGTATATATTAAGTTAAATCAGACTGAAATGTTTTATTATTTTAGAAGGAAATATGAACTCCGAAATCATTTGAGTCACTATTTATATTATGTTTCAGTGTTTACTTATTTACGTTACAGCACTTGCACAATGCTATGTCGACCATAAATATGGTACTTTCAAGTATTGCAAGATTATGTGTAGACACATTCACAGGGTAAACTTTAAAATTATTTTTTCCTGTAATTAATATTGCAATTTAAGATGGTGGTTCACTTTCTAGATATAAGCGTTTCACGTTTTATAATTTTTATTAAAATATGGTTCTTTAAGAAATGTTTAATTTAACAAAGACTTGGTTGTTGAATGCAGTTGAGTTTTGTTGGTTCATTATACTTCATAATCGATGAGTCTGGCCTAGTACTCGAACAGTTTCTTATTAATCTTACCTGTTCGAAGACTTAATTAAACTTCAAACTGCAATATTTCACTGCATAAAGAATTGATTCGTTAATCCTGTTTGCTTGTGAAATACACTTTCCTTTATATACTCGACTTTGGATGCTTCTTAAGGTAATTCAGTGGGGAAAAAATTATCTGTAATATTACCTACTGTCATTGTTACTTAAAGAATGGCTTGAAACGTTAAAAGGGAAATCTATAACATGAATAGTAAGTAAAGTGGTTTATTGACAAATATAGGGATTTCATTTTGACCTAACTTATAAAACCTGACATGTCTGTAAAACAAGATTTTACAACAAACACGTGAAATAAAAATCAACGTTTAATCCACGGTGTGAAAGCCAGAAAAATGTCAGACAAAAACAAGTGGTCTTCGTCAGAGTGTAACTGAAACTGTACAACAGTGTTTTCCAACCATTTTCATTTTGCGAAGCACTTTTTGCATATATATAATTTTGTGACACACCAACTTACGTTTGTAACCTGACGTTAGCATTTACAGCTGGCTATGCCAAGAAATTCTGATCCATCAATAAATTTCGCTAAAAAATGTTTCCCAGAAATATTATGGAAAGAAAAAATAAAAAATAAATTAAATGTCGATATTTATTCAGTAATTTGTGCTTTACAATCATCTTCCATTTAAATTTACCAATTTTGGGTGTTTTTTTTTTAAAAATCCCGCAATTATCGATCAGATACTATGGAGACATGTGCGGTGAGGTAGTAGCACGTTGAGCCTCACCTTGGATCACTTATTGATATTGAGCGTGGTGTATCCTCAGCTCCTGTTACAACTATCTCAGATGTCAGACAGATAACGACTGCTATTAACTCAGGAATAACATCTAATTTGGACCTATTGACCTACAATAGCACCGTTAACCACTCTTAGGGTATCTACTGATAGAATGATTAGCGAATAACAAGAGTAAAAGTTTTGTGCCAAACAGTACGTTGTAGCTGTACAGATGAAGTTATGTTAGGTACATTTATGCTTAACTCAGAAAAATTTAAATAAACTAAGTTGACAACCCTTGATAAAATTGTTTTATTATATATATATATATATATATATATATATATATAATTAAAGTTACAGCTAGAGAACACAAGAAAAAGGACGAACACTCACGAATCTCGATTATTTCGGCGTCTTGCCGTCTTCAGGAGAGTAGAAAGAAAGAAAATAAAATAAAAGGAGAAAGAATGAAGGAACGGAGACGTAAATGCGTCCACTGGCCGATGTAAACTGGCGCGATACAATGACACGCAGTGCAGCCATCTTACTAACGTGAACCAGTGTAGGCTGTGAGTTAAAAAAATTATAAAAGTGATATTTAAGTAAAAGGGAGGAGAAAAGTAAAATAGAGAAAGGAAAGGAAAAAAACATAAAACTAACTAAAATTAAACGAGAAAAAAAATATAAATAAATAAATAAATGAATAAATAAATAAAGATAAAAATAAAATAAAAAATCATCTGATTAAATTTAGACCCGGGGAATTTCTTGCACCCAATAACCAAATGAAGGCTTCCTCAGAAGCCCTTAGAGTGGTCTGGGTGTCATATATATATATATATATATATATAGCAGCCCTTCCTTCTACCTACATCGGTATGACAACAACGAAGCTGTCGAGGCGTCTAACTCTCCATCTCTCCACAGGAGCCCCTAAGGACCATGTTAAGAAAGAACACGGAGGTGCTCTCAGTAGAAATATGCTAGTAGAGGGAACCTCAGTTTTGGCTAAGAACAGTGATCGAGGCAGGCTACAAATACTAGAGGCTTTATTAATCAAAGATTTGTGCCCCGCGCTGAACTCTCAAATCAGTGACATGTTCGTCATCCCGAGTTCTAGGACCTTCGAACCTAACATAAAATTTAATATAGTTTGTTTCATTAGGTCTCTTGAAGATTGTTTTCCTATGCTTGTCATGGAATTAGGTAGATTAATTTTTGAGCTACCAGTGAATTATAAGAAAATAATAAGGCAAATAGAACATCTTTCTAAAAAGATTATTAATGCTGAAGCCGCTGTGCTTTTTAACAACACTTGTTTAAAAGAAGACTTGCTGCCAGTATACACGAATATATATATATATTGGCTACTCAGTCACGACACACCTACATATTGTTAGTGCACAATAACGTCTCGCGACACACCTACAATTGCTAGTGACACACTAACGCGTCGCGACACACAAGTTGGAAAATACTGCTGTACACTGACGAAAAGTCAGTATCAGTTAGATTTTGATGAAGTTTACTTGATTTGGTTGAAAGATCTTAGTCATTTTAATGAATTTCTTACGATGGCTTAGGCATTGATATGTATATTATATATGATCAAACCACAATATGAAATGGGAAAACAAGACTAAGATCTTTCAACCATAACAAGTGGTCTTCTTGAGAGTTAGGTTTTTGACTCTGACGAAGGCCGCTTGTTAGGGTTGAAAGATCTTAGTCTTTTTTCCCATTTCATATTGTGGTTAGATCACTGATATTATACGTATGTGTGTGTGTCTGCTTGTATTTGTTTGTGTTGATTTCAAAATTCTGAAAATGTGTTTTTTGTGTATATCGATTTTAAAAAGTAGGTACAATTTTTTCCATAATATACTTCACTTACAGTAATGCATATATATATATATATATATATATATATATATATATATATATATATATATATATATACTGTTTATAAAGTATATAAAGTGAAAAATAATGACCATTTTGATAAATATTATTCATATATTAAAGTTTTTTGAGCCATTTATTATTTTTTTTGTGTTGATGAATATGTTAGTGTGTTTATTTGTATAAGTTTGAAAATCCGTATTCATTGGATTCCGATAGTATTCAGCATATCTTGGACAATCAATCAGTATTCATAAAATGCCATCTTTGAGAAATATTTGAATTCTTTTTATTATGGTTAGAACTTTACTTCCAAATTGAAGTCATTATTCCCATTATTTAAAGAGGTTAATTCGTTATTGGGTTTTCATCATAATTAATATAAATGCAGCTATCTTTGTTTGAATTAATTGAAGTTTATGCCAGCTATTAATTTTATTTGAATTTAATTAAATTATACTACTCTTATGTTTGATATTAGTTTAGTTTATTTGATATTTCGAAAATTGAATAGAGAAGATATTCAAATTTTTTTTTGCATTGTTGATGGATTGTGTATACAGTGAGTATGATTGCAATGTGAGTAGACTGGATGCCTGAGGAGAGGCTCATGGTGTCTCGGAGGCCGAGGCACATGATAATAAATCAAAACAGTGGAGGCTTCACTTGTTTTCATCTGATTGATAGTATATTTTTTTAAATCTGTTCTACACGTATCAGTCCTTTTGTTGTTCCAATATTGTTTACATTTTTGAACCAATTAGTTTCAAGTTAAGTTTTTACTTATCACTTAAGAGCATGTTTTAATAGATCGCCTGTCCATTGTTGTCTTGTTCACCCAGGTGATAATACCAGAAAATGGCTCTTATAGAGTTTGCTTCTTCTATATATAGCTGGCAGTGGTTGCCTTGGTGACGGCTATTTTGAGTTATCCCCGTGCCACATCCCCTACTCTCTGTGAGTTATGAACAGTCTTCCACTGGAGAACACACATTACTGTCAGCGTCTTTCGTCTTTCTCCTCTACTTCACTAAACATCCTACATAAACTGTTTGTTTATTCGTTGATTTTCTTTTGAAGTGCTACTTTCGTCGAATTTTTAATCACAGTCTCAAAGAACAAATTAGTTGTTAGGAATTGCCACTTTGTGTCCCTGTAATAAATTACTTTATGTGGAATACTACATCTAAAGTAGCGAGTGCTTATTGCTGTGAAGGCTCATTAACAGTAGCTTCTTATAATTTTTATTATTACCTTTTACATTACAGACAAAAGTAATTTGATTTTGTTTTTTACAATTACTGAATGAATTATAACCAGTGATTTCATTATTGTGGTGGGAAGTGTCACGACGTGCATCTGTGTGCAATAAATATACTCGCACAAAGGTTGAAATAGTATTTGATCTTTATGAGCTATATAGTGCATCAGCAGCATCCTCTATCGTTTGCCATACTTTCATTTTTACCCTCCTTTACATGTTTCAAAGCTTTTTTTAACATCTTCACTTCGGGTATTCCAATTCTAATTTTTCTTGTTAATTAGTTTCTTTATTTGATATCACTCCATGCTTTTAACCAATTACTCTTTTCGTTGAAATTAAACTGGTTTTTTGTTTTCTTGATTTGTTATTATTTGGAAATTTATTAAAAAGTAAGATGTTGGGTTTCTTCAAAACAAATCATACACTTGTTAAACAAATTCTTTTCTGAAGTATTACACAGTAAGTGTTAGTTGAATTAGGACATGTTGATACTTTCTTGCCTCTTTTAATTATCCCTCTGAATTATTGATCTCTTATTTGTTGTAGTGGTATGTATGGAGTGTAAGTATGTAACCGGAAACTTCTTTATTTACTTCTGGAATATTCAATGGTGTGATGGATTTAGAATAAGTCATACCAGTAAAACGTCACAAGGAGGGAGACATGCATTATCTGAACTGCTGCAGGGATGGGGCACTTCATCTCCT
Organism: Hermatobates lingyangjiaoensis; assembly: GCA_026182355.1. Taxonomy (NCBI): domain Eukaryota; kingdom Metazoa; phylum Arthropoda; class Insecta; order Hemiptera; family Hermatobatidae; genus Hermatobates; species Hermatobates lingyangjiaoensis. Next base: position 3,314,950 of record JAPFBL010001927.1, read on the forward strand.
CCATACAACTGATTTGGGATTATGTAAATATTGGGGAAAATGTTGGCAACACGAAGTTAATTTGATCGAACTTTTGAAGGATCTCGTGCCTTGAGGGTACTACTAGTGAGCTTTACTCGATTAATTAATTAAATCTGAGGGAGAAGCAACCTCAGTAAACATTATCACAAGCAGATTATTTTAATGTATTGTTTAATTAATATTAAACATTATATTGAAGGATCAGGGGATAATAGAACTTTGATGGGTCATTTTATAGATTTTGAGATTCTTTATGGGAGTAGTGTCTATTACAAATAAGTGGAAGTGTTCTTTACAAAGCTACTGCAGTCTCAAGGCAGTATGAAACTTGCTTTATACGTTCGGTCTCTCGTTCACAAGCTTATTTGGGAACGTAACATCGTTTAAGTAGACTTAACCGTTTTATATAGCACTTATTTTAAAAGTCATTCACTGTACCATTTTACTATAACAACAAAATAAAACGCTTTGTTGGAAACTGAATCGTAATTTGGAAAGCATAGTGGATGAAGGAGAGGATATGCACACATTTCTATGTTAGGTTAGATTGCAGTGGTCCTCCGAAGAGAGAACGCACTTGGGCCACAAGTCTACCCCTTGTGATACCACAAAAGAAAAAGGGCTATTCTCCCCCGTCCCCGGTCACTGGAACCATCTTGGGAGAACAATAAATTTAATTAGATCCCTGATATAAGTGGATGCTAAGTTCTCAAGCTTGTCAAACAAGTATTCTGCTAATGTTGCTTTCCTTCTTTGAGCCAGACCAGGGCATTGGCAAAGAAAGTGAGGAACCAACTCTTCCTCTTCCTTGGTTTGGCAAGCTCTGCAACATATATTTCTAATAAAGGTATTTATGAATATGTTTAATGTCTTGGCAAAATCACAGCGGATAGCAAAATAACAAGAAATGTGATTGAAATACAGAAAATTTCGCCGAGGGAAGAGGTTTGGAATAACCCAAAGAGGGACACTGGTAAACACGCGCAAACTTGTTTCTTGTGTTTAGTTAAGAATGTAACAGTGACTGAATAATATTGAACTTGTTAAATAATGCTTTTCTCCTGTCCCAAGGTTTTGAAAAAAAAAAAAAGAAATTGTTAAGTAAAAGTTGAGTGGTGATGAATTGACTCGATCGATGCTCAAGTCGAGAAAGTGATCTGCCCTCTCGTGTGGCAACAATCAGAAAGCAAAGCAGCTTTTAGTGGACACTTTGTGTGTTCTACAGTAACAGTTGAGGGGACTGAGTATCGTTTTTCTGACTTATAGAAGCCTAAAGAAACAAAAACTTTGATAAAGAAATCCCCCAGAATAGAGCGAAATGTAATTTATTATTCCTCTTGTGAATCGACTACGCCAGACCTCTTACAAACGTCCTTAGTGCCCCATGATTAATATTCCTTTTCCTTCTCTTGTTTCCTTTTATACAAACGGAGTTTCATAAAAATTAAAATATAAATATTTATCAAACTGCTTATTGTGTTTTCTCAAGCATTTAACATAGTCTTATTTGTCTTTAAAAACAAAATTGCACCTTTTTAATATGGTAGTTTTATTCAAATCAAGACTTTGATTTAAAAATATAATTTTCGGAGGGAAATTTTTCCTAAATTTAATTTTTTTAATTTATTATTTTTTATTTTATTTATTGTTAATTTTTTGTTCTTTTGAATTTTATATTAATGAATATTTCGTTGTTTATTATTTTTTTGATTTCCATTTAATTATGATCTGATAGACTGTGTATCACCATCGTGTTTACATGTTTTCAAATTTAATCAAAATACAAAATTTTTACATTTAATTCATGTCTAGCCTTTTATTTTTTTATTACATTTTTTTAGATGTATATATTACTAAATTTTTATAACAAGAAGCCTTTAAAAGTTGAAACTGAAGGGGAGCCATGTGACACTTGGAACATGAATTGATTCTTTATTGACTTTAATTTATTTTCCACCAGCAAGTGGTGCCATAAGGTTGTCAAACATTTTTAAACTAGGATTATATTATTTCTTGAATTTCAGGCATATTGATGCACTTAACATCTTTTGTTTGCTTTAATGTTATAAAGCAGAGTTTTTCAAACTTTTTTCGACGCGGAACCCTTTTTGGTTCCAGTACCTTTCCCGGGAACCCCAGATTCTAATGATTTCATACAATCGTAATATAAATATGTTCATATGCCTTTATATAGTATGCATGTTTAAAAACAATTAAAAAAGTAATATTACTGCAATGTGTCTTTCGAATAAAAATTCAAAACTAAAAGATTTTAATTTTCATACTCGTATTTTCCACAAGTGGAACCATACTCGAAACCCACTTTGGGAACCTCTGTTATAAAGGAATGGATGCTATGCAGAGGTATATCTATAACAGTTTTATAGAAAATGTTTTTATTTATAAAACTTTGGAATAGAAAAAACTTGAGAAACACTGAGATAGACTAAATGTGCAAATTGGAGTCATATATTTGCATATCTCAATATTTTTTTTTTGTTGACAACTCGATTTTGAAATATTTTGTTTGGTAAAAGTGGAGATGTTGTAGTTGACCTAGTTATAATTTCTCTTTTTAATGTAATTATTCTATTTTGAGATGAGAGCATTAGGAGTGGCTGTTCTTATGTGTGTTTGTAGCGATGGAATTAGCGTTTCTGCTCACTGTGTTGTTTATTTATGAAACACAAGTATTCATTCATTAGCTATCAATGCAGTTCATTATAACATCGATTCTATGTACTTAGTTTTGAACAGTTGAATTTGAATCTATAGTTCTCATTCATTAGTTTTGAATATGATTAAATGAAGCACCACTTCTTGGCTATTATTCTGTGGTTTTCTGTCAGAATTATGTTCGAAAGAATAATTTTAGAATCACTTTAGAGCTTCTGAAGTGTTTTTTTACAACATTGATCCGTTTTCCATTCATCAGTTGAACTTTAATCGTAAAATATGATTGGAAAAAGACCCCATTACTACTCTTTGTGAAGTTATATAATTGGGTCACCAGTTGTGTTATTCTGGTCTGCTATAAAATTAAATTTGCTGGCCCTAGAGCCCTTTCATTTGAGTTGGATGTTATTAGCTGGAGTATGTTGGAACTCGTGTGAATACAGGTGAGGAAGTGGGCTTTCCATATAACAGTAACTAATAGCCCCCCTGGGTATCAACACCAAACATCCACTTTTTCATCTCATTTTTGTTTTTTCCCCTCCTACTCTTTTCATGTTTACATCTCATATAGATCCTGTTTTAAACATCACCTAAACAACAAATCATAGTGTTTTTGACATAACGATTTCGTAATTTAGCTTAGTCAATAATGGATGAGACACATCCATTTGTTGTTATTTATTTATTTACCATTTATTGTTACTAGTTATTTGTTGCAGTGATTTAATTATGCAAATGGAATGTTAAAATGTGCATTGTTCTTAATTATATGTATTGGTGAACGCACTTTCCTTATAATGTCAGTTAAGTTAGGTTGTATGGCTGAATTACAACTTTTATTAATCCTGATGCACTGAAATATTTTGATTGTATTAATTATGTGTTTGGATTCCACATTTCGAATCTATAACAAGCGGTTTATGACTTAACTCAGCGAACTCCTTGCAGTTGAAGTAGTGTAAAGATGCTCCTTGTACATCCAAGCGTGTCTTCCTTTATTACTGAAGAATCCATCTTCCCTCCCACTTATCGACGAGACTCTAGATTCTTTTTGCAGATCATCCTTCCGTCTTGTGCTGGGAAGATGATGGGAAATTGTTAATGATACTTGTTGTAGTAACTGCACTAAGGAAAAATATAGAACTAATGATGGGGTGACAACCTGGAAATCAATTAGTTTTGTCTAACAAGAACCTAAAAATAAGACTTTGAAACTAACATAAAACTGATTCGGGTTAATCAATAGGTTGGTGTTGTTAAATTATAGCAGTGCATCTGTATATTCAACGGGTGATATTTTATTTTTATTTGATGATTATGGGACTAATTTGTAAGTATGATAACAATAAAGAAACGTTACAAGACTTGACTAAGTTTGGCAGCACAACTGGAAAATTGAGACATGAAAAGTTACCATATGAATCACTTTGTCTACATTGGTTATAAATATATTACCGGATTGAGGTTTTCTTTTTCCACTCGAGATAACAGGAGACACTTACATGGTGATTTAAACTCTCTAGAAAAGTCTCTGACAGAACTGGGATTACGAGTTGTGAGTCCAAATCGAGTAGCGGAAACCAGCAGTGATTGTAGTCTATTTGGGCCGATTTCTTTGAGACATGTTCAAAGAGAGAAGTTTAGGCGTTACGACTATACCGTATATCGCTGCAAGCTGAATTAAGTATGTTTATTTTATGAAATATTCATGACTGCTTGAGTGAAAAAACCTTTCAGATTTTCCCATCTCTTTGATCTCTTGATCAGAAAGCTACCACTCACTCGTATTTCTACTTTTTTTTATTCCAAAAACATTATGTATTCCATAACTTCCCTTTGTTTTGAATAATAAACATCCAATTTTTTTAAAAAAAAAAACAAAATCGGAATTTTAAGTGCTAAAATTTACTGTATTTAATTTTTCTGTATGGTGTATATTACCATTAGGTAATTCCTCAAAGCGATTTCTAGAACATTGATTCTAGTGGTATTGTCATTATTTGTCACTGTTAATTGACAGGAAAAGATCATTTACTAAGTTCATAACATAGGTAACAGGATGTTGCCGAGGTTGTGCCCATTTAGGAACACATTTCTTCAGGTTACTACTTTTAGTTTCTCAGAGTCAGTTGGTGAAGTGGATGCAATCGTTTTTCCTCTCGGTGACTTAATGAGAATGCCTCTAAAGTATTGCGTTACTTTTCCAAGTTATATTTGAGAACTAGCAAGCTCCAATCCTTGGTTACAAGAGGCTACATGCGATTTAAGGTATCCAAACTTGTCAATATCCTTTTCCTTGCTTTAGGAGTAGTGTAGTGAAAAAAGAAAAAAAAACCATTGATCTTTCAGTGGAACCCAAGTCACTGTAGATAGCTTGCTGGGAATGATAGTAGTTTGCTAGAAGGAGCAGAGGAAGTACAAATGCCTAATTGAATTCTCGTTCACTCAAATAAGAGAATTTACAGACCAATTAGGAGTGAGTAACGCGCTAACAATCTGAAGATTAAGCCTTGGAGTCCGCTCAAGGTCGAAAAGTGGAGACCTCCGGTGGACCGGCCCCAACGAACTGCAGTCGCATGTTTTTGATAGCTAACGTAACATGGTTACTCGCATCGTCTTTTCCACCGCTTAGGAGTGACAAACACTACTACATGTAGTATATAATCAGATATATCGACTCCTGGGATGTAACCTTCTTCTCTACCTTATCGACAGTCACAATTTTTCGATTACCAGGTTTTTCAGACTAGTAAAGATGTATTAGTTTACCAGACATACATCAAAGGATTGCGTTTGGATAAAATAAATACTAGTATTTTAATGAACCACCTAAGAGCTAGAATGGCTAATTAATTTTACATTTTACTCTCTTTCTTTTATTCCGGTCATGATTTCAGTTTGTCTTTCAGTTGAACTGATTTCAACGTATCATTGTACAATTTTCAGATATTTCTCCTTGTATCAGTATCCTTGTATCAGTTGAAACTCCTTGTATAAGCAGTTATATTTCTTTCTATCTCTATGTCGTAGAATTTAACAATATTATCGATATATTGTTAAATGAAGGTGTAACACTATAAGACAGTGCTACTCAAACGGTACGCTCGGGCGTATTGGCGTATTGGAAGTAGCCAGGTGCGCCCCAACATAATGGAAGATTAAGTTTAATTTCCACTCATTTTCCAGTTATCAAATCTCAGGACAAAATTTTCTATATTAAAATCAGTGATGCGCCCCAAAGTTTTGGTTTGGTTTCATAGGTGCGCCCTGAAGTAAAAAAAGTTTAAGAAACACTGCTATAAGAGATTAATTTGTTATACTGTGACGAACAGTTACATAAATATTTATATAATACTGTTTTTGTTATTGCCATATATTTATTTTTATCATTATTTGGATTATCAATATAATTGAATTTGTTATTATTGTAGTTAAAAGGTCGTGTTTGTGATTGTACGTAATGCCTGGACGTTTTACTAGTGAATAGGACAAACACATCAATGCATAATTCTTTTCCTCCTTGATGAATTTACAACTGAGGACCATCTGTTCGATCCAGTTTTCTTTTTCATTACCGTCTTCATTGGGTTCTCCTTAATTATAATACTTATTTGCCCATAATTGTAATGTATTTCTCATTTCTCATTTGTGTAAATCAATTTTTCTAAAGGATGATTTATCCATAAATAATTTGTCTAAAATACAATTTGTTTAAAAACTGACAGTTTAGTAAATAAGAAAAAGAGACAGAAATTGGTGTATAATATTTTATTTCATAATTTATCATTAAAGTAGAATTCTTTTTTAGTCAAAATTAAATGGAAATGAAAGTTTATTAAAATATCTTGAAATTATTACAGCAAAACCAAAGTTAAAAATTCTAAATTTATTATCACAACAAAACTGAAAAGACATACTATTTACTAAAAGGATAAATTGTGGATAAATTCCCCGAAAGTATTTAACTATATTGTCCGGATCAAATGCTGCAAAGAATTTCTTTATTCGTTTTGCGGCATATAGGTAACGTTTCCTTGGTGTTTCTGGCTCTACTCCAGCAACACACTGTTCAATATGTACCCCATTGTAAATTTGTTTCTTTGTAGACACTCATAAACCTCCATATGTTGGAGTGATGGGCACCTACTTCAGTTTCAAATCTACGGTGCCAACCTTCGACCGAATTGTTAGTTTTAGATAAATTTTCAAGCACTGTAAAATACGTATTCCATATACCATGTCGAAAGATTGGTACACGTTGACCATTCTGTCTGTTGGACCTTCCGATCCATGTGTCCACAAAATAATAAACATTTGTCGTTTAGGCAAAGTGATTCAGACAAACTCGGCTGTTCCCAAAATATAGATATTAAACGTAAATTTTATATTTGATATGGTTAATGTATTTAATACAAAAAGTCAATAAATTAATACAAATCTTCTTAAGTGAAGTGAATGAAATAAAGGAAGTAAATGAAAGTGAATATGAAAATGTAAATAAACCTGTTAAGTATTTATATCATTATGTTTATGTACGATTCATATTGTAGGCTGAGCAATGCTTTCATTGGTAAATAATCGTAAACATGAGATAATGAAGGATTGCGGTCCCTGATATTTTTTTTTTTTGACGCCTTAGGAGGTATTATATATACTTCAATTTTAAGACATTTAAATATTAGTTTTTATGTCAGTAGGACTTTCCGTTAGTGTAGTGTTTGCGGTCTTTGGAACATACCGAACCTCAATTAACATTTGTATAATGTGAAAGAAGTTTTGTTTGGGGATTGGGATGCTGGTCCATGTTGATATTAATCATGGTGTAATTTATGTGGATGCTAATGCGCTAGCCTTTGTGTCCACAGGACGTGCCCAGTGCTTTAGAGAGACCAGCCTCTCACTATTGTAATCGTCAATACTGTTCCCTCCAGCTTTTCCAATACCTCCATATTGTCTCTACAATTAGCCTTCCCCCTACCCTCCTGCTTGACATTAATTTGGTCGCTATCGAAACCGCCATGCATTTATTAGTGTCTACCCCTCAGATTATCTATATATCATTAACTGTCATTTAATCCTTTTCTCATTCCTTTACAAGTGTAGAACAACAATTTACGCTAAAAATAACATGTCTAGATATAAATTATTTTACTGAATTGTATTTTTTTTTTAAAATTATATTACAAGTACCCTCAGAGAGGTAAAAACTAATAGTGATACTGCTACATAAAAGTGAAGTAAAAGAGTGGAAAAACCACCCATTGGTAATACTACATATATAGAGATTATAGTCTTGACATTTAGCATTTCTGAGTAGATCACGGGGCCAACATCTTTTTAGCCTTCTAATAGTGTTGGTAGGAATCTGGTAGGATGATAATTCCTGAATAAGAGGGTTTAGACTCGTGGGTGAAGATTCATGGGATTTGCGGTATTGGGATTGGATTTCTTGGTGGATGAAAGGAATTTTGGGATCATTATGAATGGTATCGTTAGACACATTAAATGAAGCTTGTACAATTTTGCAAAGGATTTTGGATTTGGCTGTTTGGATTCTTTGGATATTTCAGTTAAAGGGATGTATATATATATATATATATATATATATATATATATATATATATATATCCAGTACCGTGATGTTTTAATCAATTTCACATTATAATGATAATACTGTAGCAAATTTGTACATGGTACTTTATTTTCATTAATTTTTTTCGTTCTTGTTAAAGCGCATTTTGAAATTGATTACCCAACACATTGGATATACGCAAGGATAGAATGGAAACTAAACAATGAAGCCGCTGTCTTCATGCCAGGAAGAGTAAAGGGGGTTCACAGTCCTTTTGTAAAAGCCAGATCCGGACCACTCATGCAGAATTCAATATATATATAGTTTGGTGCAAATTTTAATTGCAGTTACTGTTTGTCGATGTTAATAACTTTATGAAACCGTTGATTGATTTGTGGCCGGTTATTGTGGTTTCAATATGTAAACATGTGCAGATACGTGGCACCGCATATTTATTTCGCTTTTTGAACGATTGAATATGTCAATAAACAGTTTTGTTATCTAAGAACCATGCATTTCTGATTTCCGATTTTCAATATTTGAGAATATTGAAAAAAAAACATATACACTTTTGTTGAAAAACTTTAGTTTTATGGGGTTGAGGGTAGTCCAAAGATAGATGTACATTCTTTCCTCTGGACTGGTACATACAGGGTTCGATACACTGTGGCCTCAATTTATTCATGAGACTGGGGAAAAAATCCGAGCACGTCGTCTCTGGGAGAGAACGTTAAACCGTCATTCCTGAGCATGTAGGATGTCAGGTTTTCGTTTAAGAAAGATACTTAATCCCAGTACACTAGAGTTAGGCAATGATTTAGGCTCCCAATGGAGAATTTTCATTGTGTGGTATCACAAAGGGCCAATCTTTTTCCTATGTGTGTTCTTCCTTGCGACGGTCTAACCTAACCTAAATGTAGTTTACTGATAACTGTTGGTTTTACATTATTATTACGCAATCTGCCCATTAAACCTTATAATTGGTTCAATGTAGTTAGAATGATTGTAAAAACACTTTGGTTTTGATTGCCTCTAGTTTAACTTACTTTTGATTCTAAAATGAGATAACTAACCAACTCACTCAACTGGTTTAAAAAGCTTAACCTACTTTTGTTTAATAATAATCTATTTTCTTTTTTTCTTTTCAAAGAAAGTAGTCTGTTTGATTTTTGAAATAAATATCTTCCACTATATATTCTTGAAAAGCCTTATAATATAGATTAGTGTTTTTAAAGTTTTAACTAACTGTTTTTCTGGAAAATAGGTTTAGCTGCTTAAGATTTGTATAAAAGTCTAAACTTGGTGGTTTTTCGAGTGTTTGAAACAAATCTCTAACGTATGTAGAGAATTATGTGTTTTTTCGGTAACTCCACTTTTGAACACTGTAAGGTTGCGTAAGGTTGTTAATGTTGATCACTGTTCAGAAAGTTAAAGTTGTATCGCAGAGAAAGAAGTACTGAAACTACAAAATACAAAAAAAAAACTTTTAATTTAATTTCTTTCCCGCTACACTTTGGCAACAGGTTATATTCCAACTTTTTTGTGCCTTTATATGAGGATTTTGGACGATTTTCTGAATGTAAAAGCTTATTGCATTAGGTGCTGATCGCTGTTCATCAAAGACAACTATCAATTTCTTTGAACAACTATCAATAAAGACACGTTTTGAATAAAACTTTGTGCATTATTTCCACCAGGTTGGAGAACTCCGCAATTACTCCAATTTGACGGACTATCTAAAACTTGCTGCCTTTTTTTAAATTTTTTTTTTGTCCGAGCCATCCATTGAAGTCGTTTTGTTAATTTTAAAAACTATAATTTTATTATAGAGTATTATACTACTCTATAATTATCTCAGCTTCAAGTGACTTGTCTTTCGTAATAGTGGTTTCAAGCTTTAAAAAAACATGATATCCTACTGTTATTAGAAAAATATTTCTATTAAATTATAATTTTCTCTTATACAGGGAAAATTTAAGTTTTTTTGGTGAATCGCTTTTGTGAAGGAGATAAAAGACCCGTAGCATTGATGTTATAAAGTATAAAACCCTATACAACATTTTCCATTAATGGTTAATCGTTTAGTTAAAATCTTTTATGATGCCCCTCTTTGTAATTAATGACCTATTGATTCCTTCAGTCCGATACAGTTTGATTGATGGGATATTAATACGGCTTTGTTTTTAATATAAATGCTTTTCAGTAATGGTTTTTTTTGTCGATTGTCCTGGTTGACTTTATTTTATGATCCTACGAAGCGCCCTCTGAAATTTTAACACTTTGAGTAAATGAAATCTACTGAGAATACTCTTGCTCTTCTCGACGAAGCGTTTTAAACTTTCCTTCAATAAAGACACATTTTGAATAAAACTTTGTCCATTATTTCCACCGGGTTGGAGAACTCCGCAATTACTCCAATTTGACGGACTACCTAAAACTTGCTGCTTTTTTTTTTTTTCTTTTGTCCGAGTCATCCATTGAATTCGTTTTGCTAATTTTAACTTGCTTAAGTTGACAGTAATGAAAAAAAAAAGTCTTATTAAAAGGAAAGAAAAAACCACCCGTTACAAGTTAGCCATAGTTTTAATAGGAATTCTTTCTATAGATAACTTTGACCATTGTAATTTTTTAGTATGTTTACCAAAAAATGTAGTAATGTATACAAATTTGTTGTATTTATTTAATTTGAAAAATCATAATTAAGTATATCTTTATACTTAAAGATGTTTGTTTTGGAGCTTACTTTAAATTTTGGAAATGAAACTGAATAATAATAGTATGTAGGTACGTTTTTCATTTATAACTGCGAATTCTATTTTTTTGAAGTGATTGCATTATTAGATGTCACTAATGAGTCCTGGAAACATTAACTATGTTAATAGGAGATAGAGTTACTTTAATTATATAATTATGTATTAATTAAACATTTTGTTCTATATCTGAATCGGAATATAAGTAATGATGAGGATAGTGGTCAAGATAACTGGAGGCAGGAATGGGACAAGGATTGATGTTGAATATATGACGAGACAAGTGGGCTCTTGATGAATTTTAGATTGAAGGATGTGGTGGACGAAGGGTTGAAGCATTGATTATAGGGCCAAGTTAGTTACATAAAGGGCTGGGAGAGGAGGGCGGTGTTGTAATTGGAGCGCTTAGGAGACAAGCGTGATTCCTTTCACCCACTATTAACTTAACACAACCATTCAACTACTTGGCTTCACTGAAACTAAGTACATGATTATAGTTATCACATGCATTTGGATAAAGAAAAGAAGAACTGCATTTAATTAAAACCGAAAGGTAGAATCGTTAAATTGAAACTACTGTTTTCCCAAATAATATTTAAACAGCAATGTTCCTATCAGTGTAAGTAAATTAATAAATAGCACATGTTGAGAGTGATAATTGTCAATATATTGTCAAACAAATAATCAATGAATCGGTTATTTTTAAATTTGCTTCTTAAGTTGACTTACTGGTAGAAATATGAAAATCAATATCTATTTAGACTGTATACTAGATTTTTTGCATACAGTCTCTTGCATGTGCTGTAGCTATAATTATATTTACGCGATGTTACTATACAAGAGTGTAGACCTAAATGATGTGGCCACGGGTAACAGTCTAATCTTTTTGACAGGTTGAAAAGATCAGTTATACTAAAGCAGACTACTAAAGCACAGAGATCAGTTATCCATGAAAATTAAATTACATTCAATCTAATGGATTTTAGGTAGGAGTTGCTGATAGTCGTAGAGATATCAGAAATCCGGGCTATTGTGGGTTAGGTATCACCCCAAAGGGCATTGAAACAGTTCTTGAATGATATGGTCCTCTCCTCCTTTTAAGTGACTCTTGGCTTTTCACAAGAAATATTTCAAAGAGAAAACTTATAGTATAGAGAAATAACAACCTAAATGATACTATTTCATATTCTTTTTTTAAGTATATTTAAATGTGTCATACAGTTTGTTAGGTTTCATTTTATTCAATTACTTAATATTTCCTCTAAATTGTGAATTGTGACAAACCTAGATCTCAGAAAAAGATTTGACATTCGTACCAATTGAGTTTGATCAACTGGTTTTCAGTTAGATGATATATTGAATAAATGATTGGCGGTAGCCACATAATATGAAATTTTACTGAAAGTAAAAAAAGTAAATATAGCTGGCACTAATCATACCTTATCGAAGAAATGAATCGGTCGGCAATTAAGTAAATTTTCTCGATGTTAATGTTGTAACATTATTCTATACTAACTACACCAAACTACACTAATTAATAAAATTATGTTATATGGAAAGTTATTTTTACTTTACTTAAGTAAATTTTACTTTAGTTTAACTAAAGGATAGTGATCGTGAAAAAATTCGATCTCCCCATTTTTACGGAATTATATGTTTTGAGGTCCCAAAAGTCGTTTTATGTTTTTTTTTGATTATGTCTGTGTGTCTGTGGGTGGGTGGGTGGGTGTAGTGTGTTAGGATTGCTTGTTGCCATGCTACGGTCTAGAATCTTTGATGGATCAAGTTGATATTTTACACAAAAATGGGTCTCATAGGGAAGAAGATCCTTATTGTTTGGGAAGAATTATGCATGACGGTAAAGTCACTTCTTTTGCCAAAAAGCGTTTTTTAAAAAAAAAATTGTTCTCCTAATCTGATAACACTAGAGTTTTGAAATTTGGCATTATCTTTGAATATCTTTGACGTAACAAATGGAACAAACGAGAAATATATTCAGAATTTTAAAACAATGGAAGATATATTTTATTGAATAATATGTAAAAATTTTGACTTATAATTCAATCTCAAAGCTTCTGAGAGCGGTACAAGCCATACCAATTGACGGATCAAAATGAAACTATGCTTAAAAATAGAGCATTATATGGAAAATGATTTGAGATAATTTTTTTCAAAATTACATCCACCAAAGGGGCGTTAAAGTACGATTTCTGTTTTCAGAAAATGTTTTTTTGACGCTAAACGGCTCATTAAAAAATCATGAAAATTTGTCCAAAAATTGAACAAAAAATTAGCAATTCATAAAAAAATATTCATGAAGTTTGAATTACGGGAAAGAGCAATAAAGCTATAAAAACTGTTTGTTTATCCTAGTCTAAGGGATCACCTGCTCTACTTGTCGAATTTTTGATATTTTTGTACAATGTTTACATTGACTTCTTCAATTCACTTTTTAAATTTTTTCAGTGAATTCACTGATATAATAGAGGTAATGTTTAGAGGCATAATGCAAATTTTTAAATGATTTAACGACTTATATGTGATCTAAGATGAATAAAATTTGTATATGTAAAAAGTCAACAACGATAGGGCATAAGAAAATATAATCTCTGATTCTTATTATAGTATGATGGGTTTTCTAACAAATTGTTCTAATCAATCTATATGTTGCACAATTCTACAACGCTTCATTTCAGATGCTGATTTTTTTTCGTTTATGAATAACATTATTGGGTAATATTGAAGTTTTGGAATGAACTTTTATGTCGTATAGAAGGGTTTCTATGTTTTTGTCTAATTTCCAGTTTTTTCACTATACTAGTCTAATAGTTCATACCAGTATTTTTAAAAATTTCAAGCTTCTAGCTTTTAAATTTAAAATTATACAGAAAAGTCGGCTTTAAACTTGATTTAAGAATGCAAAAGTGGCTAATTACCAATATACATTTTTTTTAAAATTTACATTTACAGGAAACTTATAACAGAGTACATCATCGGGAAAAAAATAACATTCGCTCAGCGTAAATTGGTTTTTTATGATTTTTTACTAAGGGAATGAAAAGTGAGTTTTTAAAAAACTCTAGCATGCAATAAAATTCCCAGTATAATAGTTTGATAAAAGACCAAAAATGTAGAACATTATTTAGAATTAAAAAAAAATTGTTTAAAAATAATAAATGAAATTATTATTAAATGACATTCTTACTTCATTTTTTGACATTTCAGACAAAAACTTTGTAATGTTTTTAAAAGACCTAAAATATTTTCAAGTTTTGGATGAGAAACTTTGCCCTAAATCTTCACTGTAGAAGGAGGTCAAATAAACTACTCGTATGTAAGTCATCGACTGGTTATTGGAACAAAGCGATATTCTCTTGTAAGAGTAATATCGTAATACGAAGTCTACACTTGCGCTTTTCAAAAATGTTATTACTGTTGTACTGTAATTAGTGTTATTACTGTTGTAGTTATACTAATGATATAGGAATCAGCGGTGAATATACAAAACTTAGCGTGTATATTGATAAGTGGATAAATCACTATCAGTGCATCTACAGGAATAAAAAACTAATAAACCTTTTCCATTTAGACATTTAAATTATGCCTAAATGGGACATTATATATTATAAACCCAAGAAGATTAATATTATTTTTAAGTTAGTAATGTGGTGAAGTTAACTGTAGGCCACTCCAGATTTTTTCAGTGAATTGACTCAAATAAACTTTTAATATAGAAGAAGGTCAGATAAACAGCATTCACTGGCAGTATAGTGCTATAGATTGGCCATGTATGAGATCCACTGGCTGTGTGGTAGGAAACGTCATATTCTCCTGTAAGAGATTATTTGGTAATACATTTTTTTGCATTGGTTTCGCCACAATGTTTTTTCTCTAGTAATATCAAAAATATTATACCTATCATTTGTGTGATAATCAAATACAAGTATATATATCTGTAGAGTTTCCATATGTATGGAATATTATTATCATCTGCCTTATAGACATTTACGTTATGTTTAAATGGAAAATCATATACCAAAGAAGTTTGAAAATATATTTACTTATAGCATAGTTGAGTGCAAAATTTTCTACATGTAATTTGGGTCATGTGGGTGTTCCTTTAATTGCATAGTAATTGAATAAACCATCCACTTTGTAACATGATATATTGAAATTTTTTGCCCACTCAAATTCAATTTGCTGTCAAATAGCTGGTAGAGAGGACATGGTAATTGATTTAATATAAATTATTTTCAATGGAACTATTTTCATTTTTCAAAGCAAATTATCACTAATAAAACTGAAACGCATTCTCACTTAACATCGTTTTAAACTGTTATTACAAAACCGCTTTGGAATTCATTTAATGAAATAACCTTCGAAAATAACATTTCATAAGAGAACAACATTTAGAGCATAATTGATATTAAAAAATAACTGGGATTAAAAAAAAGTTGTGATTTCCATCCTGGACGAATCGATCGCCAGCTATATTTGCCAGATTCATTTATCATTTATTTACATTGATTTGGAAAATAGGAATATTTTTATGTTTTAAGTGGGAAACTTTGTCTTAAACCTTCAATGTAGAAGATGATCAGATAAATTATGTAAATGATCCAATAGCTAGTGAAGCAGACGTCATGATCTCCTGTAAGAGATTCTTTTGTAACACGAAATCTTTACTTTTGCTTTTCAAAAATGTTATTATTGTGGTAGTTATTATGATATATAAAAATAAGCGTGATATTGATAAGTGGATAAGTCATTATCAGTACTAGCTGCAACAATGAAAAACTAATAAACCTTTTCCATTTTCACATTTATATTATGCCTTAATGAGACATTATACATTAGTATATACCCAAGAAGTTTGATATTAGGTTTACTTATAGTAAAGTTGAATGTAGGCCACTCCAGATTTTTAATTTAGAAATCACTTCTTAAAAAAAAAATTTGTTTTCTATAGTTATAATTTATCCCCTTTGGTGAATGATGTAATCTTATGTACGTTTATATATTCAAATTACGAACGTATATATACAAATACATTCAATGCATGATCCATACAAAAATTAAACTGTTTGGTATAACTTGAACCCTGTTTCAAAGTGTTATACTTGTTGCCACACCTACACTAGTAGGTTTTAGTTTTCAGTACTGTTCCTAGTGGCCAAAATTGTGGCTAATTTATTATTTGCAGGGCCTAGGAAGGTGTACGGGGTCCGGGGCAACTTAATCCTTCGGAGCGCCCTCCACCCATAAATTATTATATATATCAAAAATTGTTATACTGGTTTTATTTAACCGAGTCTGTCGCATTGCCGGAGTGAAGATTGACAGAGTGAACAGGTCATTTGTCCGAGGTCACTACTGAGGGTGGTTGCCCCAGTTCCCTAAGGGATGGACTTACGGATCCCAGTTCATTTGTTATTTGACACCCACTCCTGCAACAGGTAAACCACGTGTAAACCGGATTTATTCAAGATAACAAAATATTATTGTTCTAGTACCTGATTTGATATCGGCTCGGGATCGATACGTTCTCTCTGAAGGATAGTGTGTACAAGATTCTCAATGCCCACGAGATAAACTTCATTCGTTGACTATGATGACAGCTAATCTACTACCATACCACACCTGGGCCCTAGAGTGTAATTCTCTAGACGAGTTTTTAATAGAAAAATGCTTATATTTGAGGGATGTCAAAAATTACGACTGTCCACAAAATAGTTTTTCATATTAAACTTTTTTTTGTGTGGATATGTAATTTTTAAAATCCCCCAGTATGAGTAAATACCATACTAGTAACAGATTGCTCAAGTAATGAATGAAGAAAAGAGCTTTCTTCAAACTTAATCTCTATGTGAATATTAATATTTGTTAGTATTATGTTAATATTTTTTGTGCTGTGTTTATTAACAAATTCCTAATAAGACAGTTAAAGAAAGGTCATAGAAAGCTTAAAGATTGTTATTTCCACATAATTGTGGGTCAACTATAGATTTTCAATCACTCTGAAGTGGCTATTTTTTGCTCATTAAGTCACTAAGAAGATAAAATAAAGTGAAAGTTTCTGGGCGAGTGCCAGTAGACTAATGTCCCTAGCTAGGGCCAGACCCAATCTGGCCATCTTATTTTGACCTCGCACTCAGTCCCAACGCCCTATCACTATTATCTTTTTTCATGACTATCAAGACTAGAGCATCTTGGGGCTTGAAGAAGGTATGGGAGACTGTAGTCACACAGCATGCGTGCCAAAGTAGCTCCCAGACTGTGTTCCCAAGACACTAGAAGTTATTATATCAATGAAACATTTAAACAACTTGTACTATAATTCTGTTTATTGTATTTCGATTTATAAATAACGGTACGAACGTAACTTTAACATTGTTAAAAATGCTTTTACTTCTAGTAAATAAGAGGAACATAAAATGTAAATAACTTTTCAATTTTGACCTATTTACACGTTTTAAGATTATTTGAATCAGCTTTTTACATTTGTTGATTACATCTTGATTCACGGGTGGATATACATTCAACAAATGCTCTGTTTGATAGATGTTTATCAAATTTAACAAACAACGTAGTCCTTTTACTGTAAATTACTTCATCATATCTTCTACATAGTGGTCCATTTTTTTATGTGTAATTTCATTTTGATCCGTCAAACGATATGGCTGGTATCCTCCTTACAAGTTTTCTGATTGACTCGTAAGTCAACATTTTTACATTTTATTAAAAAAAAAAATCCTATTCTTTTCAAAGTCTTAGTATTTTTGTAGTTATTGCTTATGTCGCATCCATGATAATACCAAAATTTCAAGACTCTACTCTAGATTTAGTAGTTTAGGGGGAAAGCATGTCATCTAAAACCCAGTTTGGCAAATAAAGTAACTATCCCATCATTCGTAACTACTAAATAATAGGAGCAAATCTGTACTGTAAGGCCCATGTTTGTGTAAAATGTTAATATATTCATCGGAGATAGTGGGCTGCAGCGTGTCCCCACTATCTTTTAGATACACATCTATCCACCCATCCACATACAGACATCATTGAAAAAAACGTCATAAAAGGGCTTTGAGGACCTCAAAACAAGTAAATCTATTAAAATTTGGAAATCGAATTTTTTCATAATTTCTTTACTTTACTATTAGTAAAGTAAAAAGTTAGTCGATCCTATTTATATCAAAGGAGGTACTACTATTATTTTCAGCAATTTTCTACTATAACAAGAGGAAAGACTAGATAGGCCAACTAAACTATACAGTTCGGTTCACCATGCATTCATTGTGACTGTTTTAATGGGATAGTAATCCTTTTAAAATTTAAAAATACAATTAGCCTTCATAAAGTCATTTAATGTAAATAACTTTTAAAAATTAAAATTTAATGTATTAAAATAAATCATATCAGAATATAGTTCTTATAAAGTAAATGACATGACTATAAAAGTGTAGTGCACTGTAAAAATATAAAGTTAAGTGAAATAAGAATTACTTATATTTTTCTAGCTAATATATTATGTTTGTATTTTTATCCCATTAATATATTTGAATGAAAGTCCATTATCTTTCTAATTAATTACCCTTATTTCTTCAAGTCCTGTTTTGATACTTGATTACATTTCCTTTAGATTTAGCAAAATAAATAACTTAATTAGAAAAAAAATCAGCAAACTTCATTAAACTGATTGTCAGTGACTTAGTGAGCGCGTTTCTTTTTAGTAGATAAAGGTAGGTGTAGTAAATAAAATAAATTAAAGTTGGGTCTAGATCACTCCAGATATCCTCATTTTGTTTAGTTATGATATCATAGTTTCAGCAATAACATTACAATTCTAGCTAACTTTAATTGTTTTTAGAGACTTTTATTAGTACAAAATACAAAGATAAACAATATTCTTTGTTAGCATCCCTTCTCAGGACATTAATTTTCCTGGCAGTTTTCCCTGAAGTAATAGTGATGAAGTAAACTTTTATGGCTAGACTTAATTGATTACAATAAAGTTATTTACAATTTAAATAAGTGATGATTAGTTGATTGAAATTATATAAATCTAATAGCAAAACTGTAATATGAGCCGCTTATTTTGAAAGTGGCCTAATTCCATTTATGTTAAAATCGAGATATTTAAGGGTTTGCGTTTTACAAAATTTAAAAATATTGTCATTTTATTTATCAACTAATTTTTGTTATAAAAAAACTTAGTAATTTTAAATAAATTTTGTACAATTTGCTGCAAAAGGTAAAGATAACGTAAAAATGTAATTATTTAAATAGCTAGCTAAATTTTTTTGGAATATGGAATTAGGCCACTTTCAAAATAAACGGCTCATATAATCAATACTTTTTACTATGATTTACTATTGAGTAAATATTAAAGTGTGGTGTTTTGTTTGTATTCTTTCGGAATTCCATTTTGTTTTTAATGGATAAAAAATTTATATAGATAACAGTTATAAAAAATATAAAGCTAACGTAAAAAAATGAAATATAAAACAAAAAATATAAAAGGATGTTCGAAAAAAAATTATGTTTTTTCTTAATTTCGTGCTTAACAAAATCGTAGGTTTCACCGGGGTCTTGGCATACAAGTCTCGCGTGAGCTCGACACTTTTCTTGTATCATTCCTTGATTTCAGTATTTATGGCCTGTTAAACACTAACTGCAGAGTACTATTTCTCTAACAGAAAAATACTGACGCAATAAAATAGAAGACAGTCAGCTCTGTACTCTTAAATTTCATTTAACTCTGTCCTTATCTAACTCAGCTTTAGAGATGGTGAGAATAAATCTGTTCTCAGAAAACAAAAACTATTTTAAACTTACTGAAATAAATGTGCGAGTGCTATGCAAACTGCTTATGCTGACTTCAGAACAATAAACGAAACGTTTTTTGTAAATACAAATTTCTTCTAATTGTAAAGGAATTACACTTTCTAAAGCATTAGCGAAATTTTGGTGAGAGGAAAAAAACTACGGATATTTGGCTGCTACCTAGTAATTATGCAGGACTGGAATGGGAATAAAAACACACGTAAATCATTATATTTCTTCCTTTGAGAGATTTAATCGACCAATATACCAAGATAATTGTTTTTCTGAATTTTTTTGTAAATTGTTCATTAAAAACAAAAAATGTTGAATCAGTGTAGACAAGATTATCTTTTATGAATTAAATGGTTATTTGCACAGTTATAATAAAGAAATTAATTATGGATAAATTGTTAGTTGTTTATATCAGGTTGAGATGGGTTAATAACAATGTAATGAGCTCCTCGAAATATCCTTGATCAGAGTGACTGCAAGTACATACTGGTGGATCAACCATGGATGGACGTCACAGGTTTCCTACCTGTCTGACATTGTTCAAGAATCCGTGATAGTATTTATGATGTCGAAGTATGTTGTTGCCATTAGTCGTATCCCGTTGTCTGAAACCTATCTGGAATTTAATGCTGTGTTCCTATCGAAACTGGCAATACTTTTGCTATCAGAAACAGAAGATGATTACGGTACATCTGACTGCGGTTGTATTAAAAGTGGTTGCCGATCCCTGTAATATTTACAGCTACGACAATTTGACCCAACAGGGGTGCAAAATTCCACTATAACAATACCCCACTGCTGCAATTCCTTCTCTTTGACAACTGATCTGTAGATTAGGAAAATATTGTGATAGACCATAAAACAAAGGCGGGTAGTTGACAGTGGCAGAAGAGTTTATGAAATCAGTTCAATTACCCACCTTCCTAGAAAAGTAGCAGTTGCTACATTTTTCTTGACTAATATTCACAACTTGTATCAACGCCACTTGTATAAAACAAGCGAATCTGAGTTCCCTCGGAGAAAATGAAGGAAGTTCCGACTACCCTGTCATGCTACGGCGGATTACCTAACTTCAGGCACTGACTGTAAGAGAAAAAAATCCATAACCTTACTAAAATGACATTTTTGACGTGCCATATTTATATGTAAAGTAGCTTAATATAAAATTCTTGTGAATGAGTACAATGAGAAACCTCTTTCTTTTTTTGTAAAAGGTCCTTCCTGCTTTACTTTCCAGTAATTAATTCAAAAACTGAAAAAAATCTTTTGAAAAAATTTTTAAGAGGAAAGATTTCTCCTCTTTTCAGGACAATGTTATTAAATTAAAAGATGTGTAAATAAAAATAATTGAAATGTTTGACATAACATACATTTCAGATGATTTTTTTTAATAAAGCCTGTATTCCGAAAATATTTCAAAACTATTTCATTAAGCAGTTCGATATACGTTATTTAACTGAAAATTAATTAAAAACAAATTAAAAGAAAACTCAATGTTTACTTTACTTCCAACCATTGGTTATACTAAAAATATCGGTTACTTCAATCAGTATTTAATCAACATTTTGAATAAAAACAATTATACAATTGCCCGAGTGTAAATTAATCATTATGTAATACTAGTGTTGTTAAATGTTCACTTTTCAAAAATGGAATGTAACTGTCAAATGGGATAAAATGCTCTCTGTTAAGAGTTAAAACCCTTTGTGAACCAAGGGACGTGTTTGTGCTAATCGTTTTAACGATTTCTGAATAAAATTAAAACAATGTGTGAATTGTTTAGTTTGGTTGAAAGCAGTGAATATGCCATCTGACAGTATAGAAAAGACTAGTTCTGACATGTGTGGGTTATTCATAGTCTCAGGTTGTTAGGAAAAGTATACTTTCACACCTTTTGCTGTTGATCATTAAATTATAAGAAGTAATTAAGACTACTTTATTGTCAACGTAAAAAGTCCTTGGATAACTAGGATCTCAGTAAATCTAGTTTTTAATTCTAACGTAGTGCAATCAGTTATTATGTGGTATTTACTCATTGTAGGGTAAAAAGCTAATGAAACAGTCTCCACATATAAAAAATTTTATCGTATAAACAACGCATGAAGAAGAACACTACGTGTTCCAAACGCGTTGTTTATACGATTAAATTTTTTATATGTGGAAACTGTTTCATTAGCATTTTACCCTACAATCTAGTTTTTGTGTTCTAAATGTTATGTCCAAAGTACAGCCCATGAAATTAAAATTTGATTTCTTTTTGTAAAACACAATCTGTGTCAATAGCACCAACTGAAGTATTGGTTTTAAGTAATTCTTTTCAGAATCTACGTTATTTTACCCCTAAATACATGGAAATAATTAAACGATGAGGATAAAAGAATATGTAGAAACAACGCAGAACTCACTTCAAATTTCGACCTCGCCTTCATCAGGAGAAAGAGAAGAAGATGTTTCTACTTGGTTGGCAAACAGCAGCAGTCACTTGGTTGACACCTTTCTCCTGATGACGATGAGGTCGAAATTTGAATTGAGTTCTCTGTTGTTACTACGTATTCTTTTTTCCTAATGGTTTGATATTTTGTCTTCACAGAACGTTACATTTTAGGAACAGTTAAATTTATATGAGTAGAATTTTAGGATAATGAAATGTATAAGGAGCTTCAAAACTTCTATTATTGTAGGTATGAAATTAGTTCTGTAAAAATACTTTTTAGAAATAGCATAAGAAAATAACTTACCAAACCTAATTACTTAACACACCTAATCAAGTATAGTCCAAATGAAGGAGGTATGTTGTCTTACAACATACAACACTGTCTTAGAAGTTTCTGCGCCCTCTCACCATACTTTCCTTTTCTTATGGAAACGCTTTTTACTGTAACTATAGAAACTTATCATTGATTATAAATATTTAAATTTTTTAATAACAATAAGTTAAAGGAACTATAAAGCCCTTAAGGTATTTTGTGGAAAATTGTTCGTCAAATAAAAGTTAGTTGAGTGTTTGTAGAATAGTTATTAATTAAAATAGTTATTTAATGTTACTTGGTTGCAACTTTTTCTGAATATGCTATAGATTTTAAGAGTATTTTGACTTCCATTATGACATAACGTCTTTGCAGGTGGTTTTGATACTCCGGTGTTAAACGAGTACCGTAATCCCTCACTTATGGTGGATAATGGGGACCAAAGACACCCGCAAAAAGCGAAAATCCGTGAATAATGGACGCGCTTATAAATGCCTCTAAATCTCAAACAATGACCTTTCCAAAAGAGAAAAAATCCTGACCTTACTGAATATTGTTGTAAATAAAAATGAAAAACAAAAAGAAAAAAATAAAAAATAATTAATAAAAAAAATTACGTCTTTACCGACTATAGGAGAGAGAGAGAGAGAATTATGCCCATAATTTATTGTACAGTAAATAATAATGCACAGTACAGTAATAATAAAGTAAATAAAATAAAATTCATAACTATCCTTTATTTTAATTTATAGATGAAAAGGCCAATTTTTTGACTTAAATTTTTAATATTTTTATTATTCTCTTGTTACAATTGATTATGTTTTAATAATTTTCATTAATTTTTAGTCTTTATTTAATATTTTTTAATAGCTTTTATTAGTCTTTAATTTAATACTGTAGAATATATTTTGACCCAGCAAGTCAATGGTTGTTTGATATATTTTCCGATCGTACAAGAAGAATCCTGTATATTTTCTTCTATAATACTAACTACTGTACTTTTTCATTACGAGTTGTATTTTTTTTTATTTTTTTACTGCAATTACAGTTGAATATTTGTTCATATTTTTTTAATTTTTAATGGAACATTTCAGGGCCCTGCGAAACACTGAATCCTGCGAAAACTGAACCGCAACTAGCAAGGGATTACCGTATTATGGAAGTTAAATTGAATTCTGTTACGGTGTCGTGCGTACAATATGTCTAGTTATTAGTAAATTCTACCTTTGAGCTAGAATAGAAAGGAATTGACTTCTAATGAGTAATTGAAGAATACTTTCAAACAGTATTACGCTCTGTTCTAATGACTGTAATACATTAGGAAATAAGGGGAACTAAACTGGATTAAGCGGGAGGTAGGAAAATGAGTGGGTAATGCGACATTAAAATGAAATTAGGAAGAAGGGCTAATGGAAGGGATGGTGCGGGGTCATGAGGAGCATGTACCGATAAACCCGCCTAGATAACAGGTCCCATCAATCACCAGCCTTTTCGGCAGAGCAGTTCTAAATCTGCTAGCACGGCCCTACATCACACCTGTCTATCACTCACTGCCTGCTCACTCATCAACAAAAACCCGCCTCCTCACCTACATTCAATAATGTCCCCACAACTGTGTATCTTCAATCCTCCCACCTGTCAGTCTCAAAGAATTCCTATCCACTACCTTACATTTTCTGTATATACATTTATTTAAAAAAAACGAAGTATAAAAAATGAAATATATGTAAAACCAATAAACCGGAAGTACATCCAAGGGTTCTTTGTTTTCTCTTTTCTTTTGCTTGGATTAAATTTTTAACATTTGAGAACAACAGAATTTTTTGGAAACATATAAATTAATTTTTAACGCATATGAATAATTTAAAAATACCTATAAACCTATTTCGTATATGATCACATTTTATATTGGTAAACAAAGCTGTAAAAACGACACAGGAAGTTTTTCCTGAAAGTGAATTTTCCCCAAATTGCATTATTTTAAGGCCTCCATCAGTGATAATTATTGTGCAATTATTCAAGTCAGATCACATTTTAAGATTCACCATTTACTCAGAGAGTGTCCATATTTCGGAGCTAAAATAGTACTATAAGAATTTTTAATTAAAATATAAATTAAAATTTCTCTGTAGTTCCTAATCTACTCGTTAAAGGTGGCTCTTCCAACAAAAATTGAGGATAACAAATTTTTGTTTCCCAAAGTAGAATCAACAGAGATTAGTTGCTCAAGCAAACGAGTGTCAGTTAGTATATCAACAATATTCCCCCTAGAATAGCACTGAAGAAGAAAACGAGGTGTACTTGTTCAACATTACATAAATTAGGACTCTTCAAGGCAGTGCCAAAACCTGATAATAGTACATATTTTTTAATCACCATGCTTCACAGTATGAATTCACAAAACAAAAAATGGAAGTAATTAATAAAAATTTACTAAATTCCAGTTTTATTTGTACTAAATGTTACACAAATTAGGATTTTTAATGAACAACCAAATAAAAATGGATTTCTAACATATGAGTTCTGTTTAAAAAAGATTATTTTAATATTTAATTTTTATATCAATCATGGTGTAGTTATATCAATCAATAATTACTTACGAATATTATTACTTTATTTTGATTGACGGTGAATGAAATTTTGCGAGAACCAGGAAAAATAATCAAGTAGAAGAAAAACCGTGTTCTGTAAAGTCATAAACTGAAATTTAGGAGTCATGAAATGCTGTGGTCTCCATTGTGCCTTGAGATGATAGTACTAGCAGAGCATGTAAGACGAAGGGCTAATGAAGTAAATGTAACAGAGGGTGCAATCAGAAACAACGACCTCATCCTGCCAAGACTTACTAGTATCATTAAGACACTAGGAGGCTGTCTACTGCGGTCAAGGAGCTTAGTCCATTCAGTTCCACGATTTTCAGCATATTGAGGCCGATCATCCACCAAAGGCGTCTTTTTCTCCAGCCCATACTCCTATGTCTCTCTGACAATATAGAAACGTATAACACCTCAGACCTCCTCTATCGTTAATACTACTCCCCGTTTCCTCCTCATTAAATCAAACTATTAATTCTGGAGGAGTCTAAACTTTTCTCTTTGAGTGCCAGATTAGAAAATATACTAAGACTACCAATCTATACCATCTCTAATACATGATATTAATAAAAATAAATTAATCACAGATAAATCTAAATAGTTTTAAGAGGAATCCTGTCTGGAAATAAAAGAACAAAAACATTATAGAATTACAGAATGAATGAATCATTATAGAATGAAATATAAAAACAAGTGAAATAGCTTTTCCAAGAATTGAGGTAAAATAGACTTATGATTGATATAAAAAGTATTAAAAATATCTCAGAACTATTAAGTTAGAAATCCATTTTTATTTGGTTGTTCATTAAAAATCCTAATTTGTGTAACATTTAGTACAATTAAAACTGGAATTTAGTAATTTTTTATTAATTACTTACGTTTTTACTTTACTATAAGTAAAGTATAGTGATCGTGAAAAAATTCGATCTCGAGATTTTGACGGAATTACATGTTTTGAGGTCCCAGAAGTCGTTTTATGACGTTTTTACGATGATGTCTGTGTGTGTGTGGGTGGGTGGGTGGGTGCGTGGGTGGGTGCGTGTGTTAGCATTGCTTGTTACCACGCTACGGTCCAGAATCTTTGATGGATCAAGTTGATATTTTACACAAAAATGGGCCCCATTTAGATGAAGATCCCTATTGTTTGGGAAGAATTATGCATGATGGGAAAGTCACTTTTTTTGCCAAAAACCGTTTTTTTTAAAACATTTATTTCTCCTAAACTGATAACCCTAGAGTTTTGAAATTTTGACATTATCTTTGAAGTTACAAATGCAACAAACGAAAAATATATTCAGAATTTTAAGACAACAGGAAATATTTTTTTTTCAATAAAATGTAAAAATTTTGACTTATAATTCAATCTCAAACCTTGTGAGAGCGATACAAGCCATACTGTTTGACGGACAAGAAAGAAACTATGCCTACAAATAGAACATTATATGGCGAATGAGTTGAGATATTTTTTTTTGAAATTACTTTCGCTAAAGAGGCGTTACAGTACGATTTGTGTTTTCAGAAAATGATTTTTTGACGCTAAACGGCTCATTAAAAAAAAATGAAAATTTGACCAAAAATGGAACAAAAAATTAGCAATTCACAAAAAAAATTCATGAAGTTTCAATTACGGGAAAGAGCAATAACGATATAAAAACTGTTTGTTTATTCTAGACTAAGAGATCACCTGCTATACTTGTCGAATTTTTTGTATTTTTTTACATTGTTTACATTGACTTAGAAATTTTTTGAGCGAATCCACTGATATAAAATTGATGTTTCTAATGGAAAAATGAAAATATATTATTGACTTATAAGAGATGTAAGAGGAATAATATTGTGCAGGTAAATGATAACACTCATTAAAAAAAAATTCGTATATATGTTATTTGACAAAGGGGAAGGAAAATGATCTTATTAAATACTAAGAAGCCATAAAATTCCCAGTATAATAATTCTGTTAAAAACCAAAAATGTAAAAGATAATTCAAAATTGAAATCTTTCGTTTAGAGATTAATAACTGTAATTATCGTACATCTTTAATTAACAAATCACTTTAAAACAACATTTTCTTCGCTGTTTAAGAAGTTTTTCAGAGAAAAAAAGAGTATTTTACTGTTTCAAATTTGAAAATTTTACATTAATATTCAATGTAGAAGGATGTCAAGTAAACGATGTAAGAAATCTACTGGCTATTTGAACAATAGCCATGTTCTCTTGTAGGATACTATTTCGTTTCAAGAAATGTTCACTTTGGTTTTTCAAAAATGTTATTACTGCTGTAGTTATACTAATGAAATTATTTGCAAATAATAAATTATTTGTGATGTACAAAAATAAGCTTATAAATTGATATGTCCTTCAATCACTATCTGTACTACCTCAGGAATGACAGGCTAATAATTATATCCCATTTAGATGTTTACGTTATGCTTAAATGAGAC
This sequence comes from Hermatobates lingyangjiaoensis, assembly GCA_026182355.1. Taxonomy (NCBI): domain Eukaryota; kingdom Metazoa; phylum Arthropoda; class Insecta; order Hemiptera; family Hermatobatidae; genus Hermatobates; species Hermatobates lingyangjiaoensis. Next base: position 3,342,587 of record JAPFBL010001927.1, read on the forward strand.
GTTATGTTTTATATACTCAAGAAATTTGACATTAAGTTACTTATAGTAAAGTAGAGTGTAGGCCACTCCAGATTTTTTATTATGTGAATTCATACTGTGAAGAATGGTGATTAAAAAATATGTACTATTATCAGGATTTGGCACTGTGTTGAAGAGTGCTAATTTATGTAATGTTGAACAAGTACACCTCGTTTTCTCCTTCAGTGCTATTCTAGACGGAATATTGTTGATATGCTAACTGACTCTTGTTTGCTTGAGCAACTAATCTCTGTCGATTCTACATTGGTAAACCAAAATTTGTTATCCTCAATTTTATTGGAATATCCATCTTTAACGAGTAGATTAGGAACTACAGAGAAATTTTAATCACAAACACTTACAGTACGATTTTAGCTCTGAGTGACTCGGAGTGACCTCTGATTTCACCCTCTGAGTGACTGGTGAATTAACGCTGCATTGCTTATAGGAAATAATACTTTTTATGGTTATAAATGTTTGCTTAGTTATAATTTGTGTGATGTCAGTCGTGGATGCCCGCATCCGCGAGGTCCACCTCGGACATTCGGCGGCGTACTGGCGGTCCCTTCTTTGTGTGATGCTGGTGCGACGCTGAATGGCTAAAGGGCACCACGTTAAAAACATCGACCTGCTCTGCTATATTTCGTGGTATGATTTGACAATCCAGATACACGACAATAGATCAAAACTGGTTATGATTTAAAAGAACGTATAAACATATTTCGTGGACGATCTTATTTTATTTTGGTAAACAAAACTGTAGAAACGACACTACGTTTTTTCTTCAAATATAAAGATGATAAGGTATGGTAACTATAGACAATTATTATGAGCACTGCTATGTTGTTTTTAAATGAAGCACAAAACTCTTAAACACCCTAAAAAAACGTAAGGAGCTTTGGCTCTCTGTGGGTTGCTTTATATCAAAGCATAAAAACCACAACATTAAAGTCTGAATATACATTTTAATGAATATTCAATTTAGTTCATGGGTGCCACATAATGTAACATTATACGTGTTTCATGTGAGGCTCTAGCGGTGGTTTGTTTGCATTAACATTATAAATTACTGAAATAATGGCCAGAGGGGAGTTTTGAGTGTTGCGACTATTTGAAATTTCATCACTTAAGAGAAGAGGTGGACGAACCAGAGAGATGACCTGCTGTCATTTTTCTGGGATTCACTCTAGCCTCAGTCAAATCCAGTGCCTGGTCCTTCTCAAATATACTTTCTAGCCTTTGTTTATTATTGCTGTTTTCATGTAGTATGTTGAAATATATTATTGCATTAGAGATTTGTTTAAACAGTTATACGTTGTTTTAGTTATGCTTAAACAGGTTGTAAAAGGATTGTCTAAATATAAACTAGCGATGGCGAACCTTTTGACTTCGGCGTTTCAAAATTTTGAAAAATCGGAACATAATTTTCGTGGCAACAAAAATGAGCTTGCTTATCAGCACTAAAACGCATGTCATATGTTCACAATCACTGATATAACCCTACAAGGTAGGTAACTAAAGAGCTGTATGCTCTCGTGAATTATTGGTGATTGACCAGTCTTCTACCTATTGAAGAAGATCCAAGTCCTATAAATTACATTCAGATGTCCCAACTGAGATTAAGATTGAAAGTGTTGCTTGAACTCGCTTGTCATTGTTGTGTTCAGTTTTTGGCTCAGTCTCTGTAAGGTATTATTATGCCCTCTAAACAGATTGAAAAACGGCTTGTATATGCAATCGACTGTCTCAGCACATCCATTATTCATCTCATCTAAAGTAATAAATCAGGTGAGTTCCCCTAATTGAAATCAGAGCAACCTGCAGTCATACCTGACAAAACTAGTGAAGGATTGGATAAGCTGGCTTCAGAAATCAGACTATTCTGCTTGGCTGAATCGAGTAGTTCCTGTGTTTTATCAAGTTGCTTTTCTTCTAATGAACTGGTGTTATTAATAATGCAATGTCCAGCCTGGGCTGGTCGTCAAGAAGTACCATTAATTTGACAGCCTTCCAAGTGACGCTTGCTGCCCTATTAATAACGCTTAATTAAACCTCATTTGATTCTACCTGCCAAGAAATGTTTATAACCCGAATTCCCTTCGTCTCCTTGAATTATTTCCTTTCGTTACGCTTATTTTAATTACTTATACCTTTTATTAACACGCGCTTCTTATTAATTATATATTTAAAAATAACTTCATTTCGAATCATATTGGCCTCTATGGAGATGGTAGTTTCTTTAAGCAACTATCAATGAAAAATGAAGTATTCTTGTAAAATGGAAACTTGGAAACTGTACGATTATTTTTTTAAATTTAATAAACTCGTAACAGTTCTAACTATAACTGCATTCCTTCTATTTGAAAACTATGTCCACAGTGTAAACAATTATAATAAGACCCATTAATCTGCTTACGTTTTCACTATATCATGTGAAATTTTGTTTTCAGTAGTACCCTGTTTTTCTTTTTATTGAAAAGCAAATTTTTAACTTTATTTCGTTGTGTTCAGAATACAAATCAAAATATGTTCACTTGAAAATTGATTTTCAAATAATTAATTAAACAGTAACAATGTAAACATATAAAGGAATTATTTACAAATTACAACCTTTTTTTTGCTGTCCCTCTCGGAATTTTATGGATATTGCTTCTTTTTTGAGAAACAAAATTAAATATGACGGGATTTTGAAACAGTTGTTATGATTTAAGTTAGTATGACTCCCTAAGTTTTAGAGATTTGACGTTTTTGGCTCTTTACCAGGGGTGAAGAGTGACTCATGGTTTGACAGTGTTTTAAATCAAGTTGTCGGCGGAGCTAACTGCATGCACATGGTGTATCGAAGTGTTAGCCACACCCAACAGTAAAGCAAAGTATTGGAATGTAATCGTACCCCTTCAAATCATCCTTCTACACTCTTACTTCTTTCTCATAGTAGTTGAATGTTTAATTTATTTAAATTAATAAATATTTATCTATTTGTCTAATACTGTGTTCTAGAATACTGTTTATTAAATGGTTTATCATGACCCCTAAACACCCAAGTCGGTTTGAAAATTTGATCATAATATGAATACATATTACTTAGTAAATCATATTCTGATAAGTACTCGGTCCGTGGAGAGAGATGCACTTAGTTATTAGAACTCCATTAATAATGTTCAAACTTAAATATAGGGGTTCCTAGAATTCAATTCTGACATTTTAACGATGAACTGTAAAATAGAGCAAATACATATTGCACTTTTTATGTATAATGTTATTGTTAGGGAAGCAGATTTTTGCAAGTTATTAATTATTTACAACTACTTCAATCTGCAAAAGTAATTGGTTCTAATTCCATCATTTATGGCATTCTAAAGGAAACATTTATTACAGAGTAGTGACCTTACATTGGTGATTCCTTGTGAATTTATTGTAAAAATAACCCTGCTGGGAAACATTATGCTTTCAAATACCAATTCTATATTCGAATTTCTCACGTTTTTAACCACCTTTCATTATCTAAGATATTTAATAAAAACAGAAAAAATAATCAGCAATGCACTATTTACTACTACTGACATTAGTCAAGAGTACACTTGTATCGTCGATTTTCGTTTTTTTACTTTGAGAAAGCATACAGTATTGACTTTCAAATGCCTCTGTTTTTCTCATGTTCTCACTAATGTGTATTCGCACTTGCTATTATGCTTATTTTCTGCATTTCTAGACATATTGAGCATATTTTTAACCATTTTTAATTGCAGGTATTATTATTAAATTCTCATCAGTGTTTCGCTATTTCTTTTTTTGTTGTTTTAAGTTCGTATTCCTCCAATAAAAATCCTATGATATTTTTAAAAATTATCCATCGTGCTATTTTTTATCTTTCAATATTCTAAAAAGTTTCATATTTTTCTAATAGATGAGTCGTTCTTGTTTTTGCTATTTCTAATAATCACATTGAGGTTGCTTAAGGACCGTTTTATTTGTAAACTATGTTATGATTCAATGTTTCAAATATTCTTGTAACTAGTATGTGCATGCTTCCTTAAAATTATATGTAACATTGTGATAACTTTAATCGCTTAAATAAGGTCACTCCAATATAAGAATTAGAAATAAGAGAAATTTCAAAAGAGTACAAGGTGTCAACTGACGTAGCAATGGTACTCCACTAAAACCACGTCATTAAATACGTCATTAAAAGAAGTTTTTGACTGAAATTATTTACTGTGCAATTTTATCGATAGTAAAATTTTTTTATTCAGTTTAGTAGAACAAAGAAATAACAGTTGACCAGGATTAAATAACTGTAAAAACAATTATCCGTTATAATTTTCATATATAAGGATGTAAATACTTTTATATAGTAAATGGAGTTATTCAGCAAAGTGTTCGAATAAATAAAAACAATATATTTTCATATTTTTATAATAACCATATTATTAACCATATTATTTTATAACCATATTATTAAATCGGACCGATATGATTCCAAGAACCAAACCGCTTGCAACAGTGTTTTCATCAATCTGGTACATTTGGCTACATTTGTCATTTTCAATTTTTTTTAAAGTGTTATTCATACATAATTTCGAATTTCGTTTCGAATTTCATAATTTTCTCCCAAAAACTTGATTTTCAAAACTGACAAACCCTAGTCGTGGGAGATAAAAATTCTTAGGAATGGCTGCTTGTAAAACAAATTACTCTTACAAAGGGGCACTCGTACTACGAGGTTCTAGTTTATTGAAGTAATAGTAATGTAGTTTTCAGCATATATGTCGGCTACCTGCAGAAATTTTATAATATAAGTTTTCCACCTATTTAACTACTAAAAAAGCAATTTAATACTTGAAAGCTATTGTTAAAGAGTTTAGGATTAGTTAAGTTTAGTTGGTTGTTTATTAAGTGAGACACTGCGGCGTTTAACTTGAGTAATTAATTTTAGTTTAAAGTAAGGCTTGCCAAACTAGAGATGAAACAGAAGAATAGGGGTGGTGTTTGCCAGGAATTTGACGTGTTTTGCGTGAAACGAGTTTGTCAGTGTCACAAGTAATGCAATGGGAATGATTTAATTTTCTGGAAGGCTTATGTCAATCTTTAATTTTGTTTTGTTCTTTGTTTTCTCAAATTACAAATGATTCCCTCATACACTATTTAATTTGGTTATTCCTGTATCTAGGGCGTGGGTAGTATAATTTTGTTTTTGCATACTGAAATTTATTTTTGGGTGAAAATGTATTCGAAAGTGAATTTACGGATATTAATTTCCTTTTTGATATATTGTTGACTTCCTAGTGTCCACAGGGCTGTAATATCTTATTTTTCAAATCAATTTTAACTTTTAAAAGTTAATAATGGACAGAGGTCGGTTTCTAAATGTTTCACAGTGTGTCCGGGCTCAGACTCTGTTAGAAGAAGGCTACAGCCAGAGGCAAGTGGCTCAAGTGCTGGGGATCAGCCATTCAACAGGTGGGAGACTGATCACTCGCTTCAGGGAGACTGGAAGTCACACCAAGAGACCAGGTCAGGGTTGACCTCGTCTTACTTTGGAAGTCGATGACCGTTTCTTGAGGCAAAATGCATTGAGAAGAAGGGATGCAACAGGTTGAGAGCTGAGTGCTCTAATAAAAAATGTTAGAAATTTGACAATCTCTTCATATACGGTGAGAAGACGACTGCGCGAAGCAAACTTAGATGCTCGTCGGCCCAAAAAGACCCCCCTTCTCACCAGGCAGCACGTGTTGCACGGCTTCGGTTTGCAGGGGAACACGCTGATTGGACTGTGGACGACTGGGCCAAGGTTCTATTCACGGACGAGGTTAGAATATGTCTTCGTAGGCCTGAGGTAGGGGAAGAGTGTGGAGGAGGCCTGGAGAGAGATATGCAGCCCTGCGACATGGTGCGCCAGGTACCCTTCGTGGGAGGGTCTATCATGTTCTGGGCCGGTATTTGTCTGACTACTCGCACGGAGTTAGTGCCACTTGGAGGGAGGTCTATGGATGAGGATAGGTACATCTATACCATTCTGAAAGATCACGTGACACCTTTCGCCCCTTACATCGGAGAGGAATTCATCCTAATGCAGGACAATGCCCGTCTCCACACCTGCCGAGAGGTTACCTCCTACCTCAGTGATGTGGGTATTAATGTTATGGACTGGCCAGCCAGAAGTCCGGATCTAAATCCAATTGAACATATGTGGAACCTGTTAAAAAGAAGAATTCGAGCTCGTCAGCTCCCTCCAGAGACACTTGACCAGTTTGAGCATGCAGCTGTGACAGAATGGGACAACGTGGAGCAAGAGATGATTGGCAGTCTCATCGAGAGCCTTCCTAGGCAGATCCGAGCTGTCATTTCCTCAAGAGGAGGACCTACTAAGTCCTAAACTAAGGCCACGTTGCAAGGTGACATCATTATTTGTCTCTATCATCCTTCAATGCATTACTAACGAATGGCGCGTTAACCCACTTTTAAAAAGATACAAACTTTTTCTAAATCAAATTGGTTCTTCACGCTCAAAATTGCTAAAAACTGCTTTGATTAATTGAAAATGATCACTTTTGAATAAAAATTAAAACAGAATTCAACAATTATCTACAAAAATCCAAGAATTTAAAGTGGTGCGATAATTTTGCACAGGAGTGTATATATATATATATGTTTTCCTTATCTCGACCACATATATTTAACACTATTTTTCTTTTTTATCGAGGACTGGTCTATCTTCAATAATAAAACAGCTTTAAGCTGACGGGAGGGAGTTTTTCCCTATACTTTCTTCTTCCTCTTGCACTTCTTCAGTCTTTAGTGAGCCACCTTCCATTTCCTATCGCAAACCTGCTAATCTTCAATCTATCTTCTCTCACATCTCTTCTCCTAAGCCTCCAAAAACTGCTGGTGGTATGGTTCAATGTGGACGTCGTGGATGTCTTACTTGTCCTATCATCAATCCTGTTCCTTCCTTTACCTCTGTCCATAGTAAACGCACCTACCCTATCTCTCACAAGACCTCTTGTACCTCTGGTAACTGCGTTTACCGTTTGGATTGCACCCAGTGTGATTCTTTTTATGTTGGTTTGGCTTCCACCAAGCCAAGCCTGCGTATGAATAATCACAGGTCATCCGTTGGCAAACGCAGTGATCTTCCCGTTGCTACTCATGCCAGTTCTCACGGACTCAGTTTTAATGACTGTTTCCGTGTACAGGTCCTGAGGCAGATTGATCAGACTAATTCGAAAGTTACTCTGAGAGCTTCAGAAGAAGCACTTATTAGTCTTCTGGGCGGTAGATCGGCTCCTGGGCTTTACCTCAATCGTTGATTTGTTGTTGTTGTTGTTGTTTTTTTTTTAAAGTTGTTATCAGCTTTTAATTTTATTTTAGTTAAATGTTTTCATTTTTTAATTTTTATTTGGCTTTTATTTCTTTATCTTCCCTGTCTACCTTTCCTCCGAAAGTTGGATACACTGTTTGAGTGCTTCAGTTCGAACTCCAAGTCAGTCGTTATCAGCCTTTGGAGCGATTCACTTCTTTTCCTGAAGACATCGAAATATAGTAGTGGGTTCAGTGGTTTCCTTTCTATGTGTTCTTTTTTAAATTCTAGTTTATATATATATACAAGATTTCACACAAACACGTGAAATAACAATCAATGATAAAACCACAATATGAAATGGGAAAACAAAGACTAAGCTCTCAGAATGGTCAGATATAATGACAAAGCTAAATAATAATATGAACTGAAAGAAATATAATTAAAAAAATTTCTTTTAATTTTTAGCCCAGGTGTACTACCCACCCTGAACAACCAAATGTGATGTAGGCCGGATGGTTTATTTTATTTTCAAATGCACCTGGATGGCATCTTCCCAGATTGGTTTTAAATATCTGAAAGGTCTGAGCAACATTGTATATACTACAGAAAATATCTGTGATGGCTAGAAAAAGCAATTCATCAGGGATGAGTGGTTTGTTGTTGGGCATACCAGTTTCTGGAGGGTTGCCACTATTCATTAGAAGTAGGGGTGAATGAAAAGAATACCTTAAGTGTAGCTGACAGCGATAAGTATTCAAGTACTTTTTGTTTGAACACTCTGGAAAGTTATCTGTCGTTAGGTAAAATGAGTTCATCAGTAATCTCTGCACATTACAAAATTAAGTGATACTTCTGACTTAGCCAACTTTCCATTGGAGGATTAAACATGCCAGCTTCATTCAGAGGATGATGGTCAACTGCCAGCTCAGTTTATTACAGTTCTCATAACTGGTCTCCATCATTCCACCACCCTTTTAAACGTTTCATATTTGCTGTATGAAAAAGCTTTTTACTTGAAATCATTTGTTTTTTGTTTAACTGTATTATTTTAAAAATATAAAACGCTTTCGTTTCTTGTTTATAATTTTTTCTGGAATGTTGGGAACTTAAAATGTTGTTTAGATAGATTTGTAAGGTTTTTTGTTCCAAAAGGAATTAGGTACATTACTAACAGGGCAATTCTTCGATATCCTAGTGCATTTGTCTTCATCGCCTTGGTTTCAGGTTATATCCATATCCGGGAGATGATATACTCGAGGGAGGTGGACGAGACCAAAAACTGATTGGACGGAGGGAATAAATAGTTGTTTACCCGAATACTATAATTAGGAGAGTATCCTTAAGCATGGATTCCCTTACTTTTATACCTATTACCGACATTTTGAACAGAATGTGTCGACCAGCTGTTAGTGTGGTCAAGGCAATCAATTCCCACATTGCCAGGAAATCAATTCATATGGTCCTCTAAGTATCAGGGGAACCTTTGACCACTTACACAGAACTGCCATGAGAAGGGAGCGAAGGGGCTTTGGCATTTTCCATACTGTAACATGAATTATTGATTACCACTTATATCTGCCATTGATCTACTGAGGATCATTTTCAGGCAGAAATGTTGCTATTCAATACTGCTGATGTCAAGATTCCCTGGTGTTTCAAACACAATTCTTGCTAACTTAGTAATTCTCATTATAGCCATCTTAAGAAAGCCATCTTATAGGTGTTCAAAAAAATGGTAATTGAGCTATGAGGATTTTGATTAGAAATACAAATACGCAAAGGTTTAAGAAGCGCCCTCCTCTTATGATATAACAAGATTGTCTGAGGTAAGCTACGTATGTATGTACCACAAGGGTACAAGGCTCCTTGTAGTGACGTGGCATATATGTACCCGGAAATCACAGTCATCGAGTTCTACGACGATTTATGTACAGGAGGTGGCATAATAGCACTAAGACATAGATAGCATTCTCACTGTTTTGCCGAATCCCTAGGACTAGGGATTTAAGGTATTTAAGGATTTGTACTTAATGTATTAAGTATTATGTGATTATTGTAGTTTTTAAAAAGAGTAGATTTACTAAGTTAAGTACATACTGATATAAATAATTGCTAATGCAATTTTCAGAACTTTCTTTTCCTGAAGAGATAATTTAATATCTGTTGATAAATGTAAAAGGTACTGCAAAAATGAAAATAAGTTTCAAAAGAATTACAAGGAGCTAAATATAAAGATTTTTGCGTCAGGAAAATGTCATTAGCGGCCAGTAATAATTCATAATGACAAAGTGAAGAATGATGACGTTTCCGTGGTCTTTTCAATCTTATCTTCTTATTTTGAGTGTGGTTTTTTTATCTCTTCTAAGACAGTCACGTTTTTATCCTTCTACTTAATCTTAGTTTTAATGCTATTTGTTTGTTGAATCTAAGCCACAGATGTTAAGAAAGCAGTTCGAATCTTTTATTCTTGTAATTATATCTTAGGACAGCCTCTCATTTGTGTTCAGGGACTATGATCTCAATTTGGCTTAAGAATAAAGTACTCTTATGGGAAAGGGAAAAAAATATACGTCAAACCATTTCCTTCTTTATTGGAAAACATGAAGTACCCTGTAATGTTTTTTTTTACCGAGGTCCGTTTGTGACAAATCTACCCTTTTTTTGTCTAGCAACATAGTAAAATGTTGATCCTTCTGACCAAAAAGTATCATAAATATTAAATGCTCCTTTACTCAGAGAAAGGCACATTAAAGACTGGGCAGAAGTCATTTGCTCATTACAAAACAAAACAAATAAAGAGGGCACGTCTAAGTTGCACTAATCTTGTGAAGGTGTTTGGTGAGAAATTCACAGTCTGTTTGCATACGAAGGGACGCCACAGACTGATTTCTCGGTAATAAGGATGGAATTGGGTTGAGCTCCCATGGCTTCTCTTTCCCTACTTGCTTTAAATATTCATTCCCCTCACTATTTTGCTTAGAAGAAGTGATTCTCTGGACTATGTAAAACGTTAAAAGTTGCTGGGGTTGTGCTAATTCTGATCCACATATATTTTTCACTCAGTTACCGGACTTCCACAATAAGAGGGATACCATTAGACAATTAGATTACTTGAATGAATAAATTGGAAATCAATCCAAGATGAATAACAAAGTTCTCAGAAGTCTCAAATTTTAGGCTTATCCGTTATCAGGAGGAAGAGAAGACTCAGGTCTCCGACATAATCAAAAGTTGGACACCGTTGTTCTGTGGAGAGCTGTGTTTTCTCTCTTCTCTGTCGTGTATAATAGAAGAGGCTTAAAATAATACTTTTAAATTAAATATGTGTAGATGAAGGTCTGCTCCCCAAGTAAATATGTTATATATATATATATATATATATATAATATATATAATATATATATATATATTTGAAGCGTTATTATGTTTCATTAATTTACAAACTAATTAAAGTAATGAAAATTTCATTAAATTTTATATAAATTGTTATTACTACAGCTGTATTATTATATTTAGTTTGCAGATTATAAATGGAAATATATTGAGCAGTTCCTTTTTTTGATTTATTTCTTGGCTTAATTAATGAAATTCTTCCTCACTGAAATTATGAAATAGCGATAATAATCATTATGTTGTTAACCAGTTTGCTATTTTTTTCTTGAAGTAAAGTTAAGTGTAGGCCACTCCGGATTTTTATTATGTTTCTGTTATTTTGGGCAAAAAACATCATTTTTTTGGTCGTATAATTTATTTATCGTCTTATTGCTCATTCTGATATGCAATTTATAAAACTAGAGTATAATGGTTGTTTGTATATTGGGGATTAATCGGTGTAGACCCTAATGCTCTAACTAATAATTTCTAATCTATGTCTGAAACTGGATTGTCGAGGTGAAGCTATTTATCGTAGTAGTAGTAGTACTTCTGTGTAGCTTAATGACAATGTAATGGAGTTGCTTTAATTTTACTGTAAGTGGTTTTCGGTATCATGGTGACACATGCGTGTTTCGTGATCTTAAATTACTTGTTTAATATTTTCAGTATTGTGATGTAACAAATCGCAGTTGACATTTACAAGCGATAACAATAGCTAATTCAAGAGTGTCAATATTACCGTTTCATTACTGCTTGGTGAGATTTTTCACCTTGATATGTGCATTAGTTCAATTTCAATTTTAGAGTTGAAGGTTAACTTGTCATCTAAAACCAGTACGATAGCCTTGAGTTAATTGTTTTTAAGTAAAAAAAACTGTCTAATGCCATTATGAAACCTAGTTATCATCCTAAAATTTGGAGTGAAATACGAAGCGCAATGCTGAAGCAGACAATATCTCTAGTGAATAGTATCTATAACATTCTTGATTTTATGGATCAATAAATGCACTTTAAGAAGTGTTATTCATAATGACAGTTCGTTCATTTGAAAAATCATTTTCACTTCTCAAATGGACTTCATGCATTACCACTTCACTCAAAGTAAACTCTTTTATAAATTTAGGTACCCTGATTGTTTTAATACAAAGTATTTAAACGTTCATAAATTTTTATTTGTTTTAAGCTTTTAGGCTTTGCACTTGTTTCCAATAACAAATCCCTATTGGGGGTGAAGATCTTAAACAAAAGATTTTGAATTAGGCACTAGAGTATTTTGTTTATTAGGAGTTATGAATAAAAAATGACTTTCATTTCGACCTGTGGAAGTCTTTTTTCTCCTCTCTCTTGAAATCTATAAATTATTCAGTGTATTCAAATAAAATTACCTTTACCCCCAATCCAGTCTATTTGAATATTAAACTTAATTGTTGAAAATTTTAGGAATGGACTGTGGACCTTTGCAAGTGCTAACGGGTTCTTGAAGGAACAAATTTTTTTCCTAACTGTCACCGTAGTTTCTGCCTGAGAAATTACATTGAATGAGAATCTAATTTGTGTTACCTGTCTATTGATCATTGATACGAAAGTTGTCTTACTGTTACTGAATTGTTGCACCCCTTGGTTTATCTTCTCCGTCTTGTAGGCTTAGACGTTCGGTAGAAAAGCATTCAATTAGCTTTGACACTAATTCAGGTTTCTACTGGTCTCTTCCTTTCTTCCTGACAATGCTAAAGTTCCTCTAGAACTCAACTCACTTACTATTCTCAAGTTTCGAAGCATCTCTTCCCTAAAATCAGAACAGTCATGATGATTTACTGTTGATGTACTTTATTGTTGTTAATACGAATGTCCATGGTCATTTTGTTTCCGTGTTGCTATTTTATTAGAATTTCAGCGGAGAATATCATAAAATTAAAATAAATGGATTGTCCTACTTTTTGTTTTGATATTTCAGTGGATTTGACCCTGTTAATTTTGAAGTTGTTTAGGGAGTAAAATATATTCCTATATTTTTCGAAATCTTTGAAATCAGTTTGACTCACGGTTGATCACACATTTTTTGGCTTAATAGCTATAACAATTAAAACAAATGTATTAGGCATTAAAATATTGAAAACACGTTTTTTTTGTAAATACTATTGTCTCATGGAGGGATTCGGTGAATACAGGAAGACGATGAGAAGGACAAAATTGCAAATGTCTGCATCATGGGCCCTCGATTTATTCAAGCGAGAGGAAAAAAACGTAAGCACCTCTTCCATCTTCTTTCGGGACGGAGGTTAAGCCGTCTGTCCCGAACCTGTGCTATATATGGTACATGTTAAGGTCTCTGCTCTAAATACACATGCGTTAGGTTAAATTTAGGATTCCCATTGTGAAATGTTCTTTGTCGATCTTTGGCCTATGAGTGTTCTCTAGTGGTATGTCCACTGCAGCCTAACCTAATGTTATAACACCGTGAATACACTTTGTATTGAATATTGTCATAATACAGTAGAAGATTAACGTTTATTGCCTCAGAGGTGGTTCTAAATCAATTGATATTTCTGGAAGTCTAAATTAACAAATAACTTTCAACATTTTTTCTTCCTAACTAATGTAGATCTGTTTATATGAAAGGCTATCATCAGTCTTTTTTTTTACTCAGTATGATCCTTATCTCACTTCCCGAGGTTGGCGTCATGAGCTTGCCTAATACAGCTTGAAATAATAGCTTTAATGTGCTAACTTCCAACTTACATTTCAGATTCGTTGACTTGTATTTAACGGTTTTCGGGGAAAACGGTGTTTACGGAAACGGTGTTAAAAAAAATCCCCTCACTAAATTGTCAGATTAATGATATGTTTGTAATTCCTAGTTCTAGGAATATTAACCCTAGTATTAAATTTATAAAAAGTGATAATGTTAATTCATCCGACTGAGCGCTTGGAGCGCTAGCAGGTTGTAACCTTCCTTGAATCAGTTGTTATTTATAGTCTTGTTTATCGCTTAATTTTTATTCTAATTTTACGTACCCATCTCCTCACCATTGATTCACTCATTACACCTTCTCCATAAACAGAAATGAGCTGTTCGTGAATTTGAACTGATTTGAAACCCTGTGCATAGAGAAATTGAATCACTCCGCGCAAAACAACTCGAGAGGGAACGGGGATCGAGGTGGCGGGACGTGACATGGAGGGCTCCATTTCAACTACCTGCCCTGACGTTGGTAATTGACCGACTGAGGTCCCCCACCTCTCATTCTATTCCCCCACCTCTCCTCTTTCGAGCGGTGTTGCCGGATTTGGCAAAAACCACTCCTACCGCCCTACAGACCAAAACGGAACTTATTTTCTGGACGACCCTCGTATATTAAAGAAAAAAATCCCCTCACTAAATTGTCAGATTAATGATATGTTTGTAATTCCTAGTTCTAGGAATATTAACCCTAGTATTAAATTTATAAAAAGTGATAATGTTAATTCATCCGACTGAGCGCTTGGAGCGCTAGCAGGTTGTAACCTTCCTTGAATCAGTTGTTATTTATAGTCTTGTTTATCGCTTAATTTTTATTCTAATTTTATTCCATTTTACTTTAGTTTAGTGCTATATATGGTTTTACTTTATACAGTACCTTCTGTTTTGTTTTCTACCTGATGATGGCTAATGTGAGCCGAAAGCTTGATATAATATAGATTAGTAAAGGTATTCAGTGTAGTTAAAATGTACCTAGGAGAGTTACTCCACCAATTAAATGTTCAAGACCGGAAAGTGTTCAGAAAAAAGGAACAATTACTGAGAAAGATCGTAAATACTGAAGCCTCTGTGGCCTTTAACAACCTTTGTTTAGAAGAAGATTTGCTGCCCATTTATGCGAATATATATATTTAATATATATATATATATATATATATATATATATATATATATATATATATATGCATGTTCAAACCACAATAAGAAATGGAGTAACTATCTTACTCTATAAAGGTAGCCAAAGTTGAATAGAATATAGAACGGAGACAGTAATGCCAATATTAGATGACAATATGTTAATTAAATAAATACATTTTGTTATTGTCACAAAAATTATTATAAGCTAAATTAAAAATGCAAGATACTATCATATACTGCTGTTGTCGTCGTTGTACTGGTTTATGATCAACTATTGTAGGAGTCAGTCATCTTCAGGTGTTACTCATAAAGTTAGATAAGCAGACCATGTCCTCAGTATCATTTAATTTACACTGTTGACATTAAATTTCATTTGTATACTCTAGCAGCCTGATAAATTACGGTTTCCGCGACAAATTTCCAACGATCATATCTGATATGCGAACTTTCAATTTTCCTACAATAGAACTCATATAAAGCTATTTTATATCGGCTTTTTTTCCTTAATTGTATTTTATGACAATAATACTTCCCGCTTCTTTATATTCAATAATGCTAGGTCACTGATAAAAAAAGAGTTTCTCAAATAAATTCAACATTCATAATAAAAAAAAGCTAAAAGGTATGGCATACATGATTACTTTATTAAGCAGATGTTGTATTCATGTAATATATATTAGATAATTAGTATATATTTTTTGCAAATTTATAATTTTATTTCGAAGTTCTAGTAAATATTATTTTGAAGCACTTCGTTGGCTACATTTGATGAGTGGATTGTTTTCCGTTGTTAGACATGTCATTCAGTGAAATATGTGGGGTGGCCCTGTCAATCTAATATTCTTATCACCTTGATTAGGGTTGCACCTATTAATTTGCCTGTAATCTGCAGTCGGTCATTTTACCCATTAATCTGTGTCGGCAATTTTCTTAATTAATTCGCTTTAAATATAGCCTACGTTTGTTCGTTGTAAATAAGTCTAATAATATGTTAGGTCTTAGAAATTCTGTTTTCTCCTATGTTCATTACTGATATAAATAAATGCTGGAAGTTTTTTGTTTTATTTATATTATTTCTCTTACATATTATAATATACTAAATACCTATTAATATTTGAGAGATGAGCAAAATATATTTATTTAATTATTGTTTTTTTTTTGTTAAAACAAACTACTAATTTTTTTTTGAAACCATAATTTAACATAATGTCGTAATGTAATGTAAGAAGCAAGACCGTCTCTATGATGGAGCGGAGTCTGGGACAACTCAACCACTGGGGGATCCCACCCACAAATTTTATATATATATAACAATATTTCACATAAACACATGAAATAACAATCAATTATCAAACCACATGTGAAAAGGGAAATAATACTAAGATCTTTCAACCGTAACAAGCCGTCTCCGTCACAGTCAAAAACCCAACTACTTGACTCTGCTGTCAAAAAAGAAGATCACTTGTTACGGTTGAATGATCTTAGTCTTTTCTTCCCAATTGTTATTGTGGTTGTTCATGGATTTATATATATATATATATATATATATATATATATATATATATATATGGTTATAGTGGTTGTATTGTGCAGATATTAGAAATAGATAGAGCTTAGAAATATCAATTTTATTTGAAAAGAAAATCCTCAACTGGGATGACAGATTAAGCATCGAGCAGTTCATTTATTTGTGGTCACTACCGTCTTCCCGTGGGGCCCCCGCAAGCGTGGGATGTTTGGCCCGCTTCGTCCTATATACGGGATAGTCCTGGTAAGAAGCAATGTTGTAATAACAAAATTGAGTAATTGATAAGACAACTGATAGAGTGTTATGAATTAATAATTATTTTATGAACTTAAAATCCTGGACAATAGTAGAAAAAAAATTATATTTTAATTTTACCGGTTGATTCAGTAATAGTGAATCTAGAAATATACCTTTATTATTAAAAAAAATCATTAAAAAAATAATGTAATTAGATTGATTTTTTAAGACAGGAATTATTAAATCTTGACCCCTGAATGTTTAAAATATTGCCTTCTACTGTAATAAGATCATACTTAAGAAGGTTTTAAAACCTTAACTCGAAACATCTCGATATCGTTTCAATATTATTTTATTAAAGGGAGTTGTCATACATTGAAGGTAAATTATACAGCAGAATCTTCAGAATACTAAAACTGAAGTTGAAGATCAAACGTGTTGTTTTGATCGAAAGTTTAATTTATTACACCTGTAGGAAGTACATATAAGGATTTAGTACCATTGTTACTATGTTTTCAAATTTCAATAACTATATTTTTAATTTATTTTTAGAGCCTTCATGATTGATATAATGCAATCGAAAATATACTTCTGTGACCAGATCGATAAAAGCCATAAATAGGTTACTGAAAGCAAAGTAGAGATTTGATGTTAATGCTATTTGCATCTCCATATCGTTTCAATATTATTTTAATAAAGGTTTTTAAAAAACTTTTATGGTATGATATTTCAAAACATTATGTTTGTATAACCGAGGTATGCTTCCAGTAAGTGCAATTTTTTTTGGTATATATTTGAGGTTTTCAACAAACTATTTCCGCAACAACAAATGGAAATATTCAATAAACCAAGTGACTGGATTTTGCTTTCATTGAATATTTATAAGGTAAGGTGTATTGAATTGACAGTGGAAACTCCAGTCAGCGATTTGGGTAGTTTGCCTTGAAATCGGATGAGGGAAAGATATGGTCGGAATATTGGGTGGGTAATATTGAGAGCGAGTTAGGTTGTGGAATAATGTAGGATTCGGGTTGAATGGAGACAATTCAATAAGTGCGCGTCTGCTGGGGTGTATTGCGCCCATTTTCCTTGTTGCTTAACTTTTCAACAGTCCTATCTGCTTTTAGACGTCATTCGTATTATTGTTTGTATAAATTGGATTATTTATTTCTTATTTTTTTATATTTTTAGTTATCTTCCAGTAATGTGTAAAATTGCTACATATTTTTTTTTAATTTTCAAAAAGATTTCTTTCGAACCAACGTATATTTGTAATTCAATGTAGTATTTTGTGCTAGCAGTGAATTAATAGGACTGGGAAAGTTTGGAAGCTTAAACATATCTTTGTAGTTAGTTATATTAAGCCATATCGACCCAAATTGATTTGGTACTAATTTGCATAGAATAATGAGGTCCAAACATAAAATATATATTTCCTTTCTCGTTATTCTGTAGCGTCTTTTTCTGGGTAACTACGGAAATACTTGAAATAATTTTTTTTCATGATTACTGTAGTTAATTTTTTTTATTGTTTAAACAGATCCCCTAGCTAGTGATAACGTCAGTCGTTGACCAACTTTTTGTTTAATCGGCGATTCTATATTGGGAGTCCTAAATTTTGCCTAACTCAAGTGCGTTTCGAGTAGGGTTCTTTAACGAGTACCTGACATCGTAAAGACTCGGGACTGACGGATTAACGTCCTCTCTGAGGGATGACGTATTCAGATTTATTCGCCTCCCGCCTGAATAAATCGAGGGTCAGGTGGTTAGAGGTTGGATACAGATGTGGGTGGGAAATATTTACTGGGATCAAATTTTATTCAATTATTACAAATTTAAACTCTGATTATTACGCTTGGCATATACATTTCAGTGTTGAAATATTAATGTTTTCCTATATCCAGCTATCACTAAATAATTTGCTTCTATACATCCTAACGACATTCAAAAATACGCGAAATAGCTTGATATATTAATTTGCATAGAATAATGAGGTCCAAACATAAAATATATATTTCCTTTCTCGTTATTCTGTAGCGTCTTTTTCTGGGTAACTACGGAAATACTTGAAATAATTTATTTTTCATGATTACTGTAGTTAATTTTTTTTATTGTTTAAACAGATCCCCTAGCTAGTGATAACGTCAGTCGTTGACCAACTTTTTGTTTAATCGGCGATTCTATATTGGGAGTCCTAAATTTTGCCTAACTCAAGTGCGTTTCGAGTAGGGTTCTTTAACGAGTACCTGACATCGTAAAGACTCGGGACTGACGGATTAACGTCCTCTCTGAGGGATGACGTATTCAGATTTATTCGCCTCCCGCCTGAATAAATCGAGGGTCAGGTGGTTAGAGGTTGGATACAGATGTGGGTGGGAAATATTTACTGGGATCAAATTTTATTCAATTATTACAAATTTAAACTCTGATTATTACGCTTGGCATATACATTTCAGTGTTGAAATATTAATGTTTTCCTATATCCAGCTATCACTAAATAATTTGCTTCTATACATCCTAACGACATTCAAAAATACGCGAAATCGCTTGATATATTAGAATGATCAAACTGATAAAAGAACTGGCTAATTGATATTCTGCAACGGATACTTATATAGTTTTTAACTATTAATTTGTAATGAATAGCTGTGTGGAGCACGATAATTAATTGTTAATGACCGTACGTAGGAAATCCGCCAGTGAGCATTAATTAGCCAGTTGATTTGATGGCTTGGGCGATTCTTATACATCAAAGTGATAATAGAACATTCTGAATGTCTTTAAGAAGAGTACTATAGAAATAATGTATTTTAATCGTACACCATCATGCGAATAAATATTTCATCACTTTGTTATATACATGTCAAATGCAATATTGATCAAATGCATCAAATATTTATGACGCAGAATTAATTAACGCAGTTGAATTTGTATCTTTATTAAACATTTCCTGGCATTGTGATGAAGAAGCTCCAGAATTATGAGGAAACGTTAATTTAGTTTTTTGTAATATTTACATGACTAAATCCTGAAAAAAGGAAAATATACGAAATATAATGATACCAAAATTGTTATAATCCTTCATCTCTCACATGTAAATTACTCTAAAATATGTGATATGACAGATGAAGTTAGTTAAAGTTTTCTGATTTCGCTTATTAAGAATAAGGGGATAACGTTGTCAGGGGCCAGGTTAACTCAGGGGTAACGTGACGGCTGGACTGGTAGATCTGGGATTCAGTATCCACTGTGGCTCTGGGTTTATTCACGCTGGAGGTGAATAAATCAGATCACAGCGTCCCTCGGAGAGAATGATATCAGTCGGTCTCGAGCCTGATCAGGTACTTGTTAAAGCTCCTTCCTCTAAATACAAAATGTTAACTCCTCCTTTGAGTTAATCAAAATTTAGGGCTCCCAATTTGAATGTTTATTGTTTGGTACCACAAAAGGGCCAATGTTTTTAATCTATGTATGTATGTATGTTCTCTTGTGAGACTGTCACTGCAAACTAACCCAACATTGTTGTCACCTCTGAGCCCGACGTTCTAGAATACTTTGAGGTTTCGAAGAAGAACATTAAGCAAGGTTTAATGTTCATTGTTGATTTTTTTCTTTTATTGTTTAAACCGATCCACTAGAGGGTTAAAAATATTAGCCCTTAACGGTCTTTTTTTTATAGGTAATTTTACATTGGAAGTCCTACATTTTGCCTAACTGAAGTGTATTTAGAGTAGGATCTTTAGCGAGTATGACATCGCACGGGACCGATAGCTTAACGTCCTCTACGAAAGACGACGTACTCAGATTTATTCACCTCCCGCGTGACTATATCGAGCGCCAGGCCTGGACCTACCAGTTCAGGGACGTGTACGTTAACCACTGAGCTAACCTGGCCCCCAAACTTAATTGTTGAATGAAGTTTGTTAATGTTATTAACTGATTTTGACACAGAAAAAAAGATACTGGTACGAATAGTATTTTACTTTGATTCTAGGGATACACTTATTGCCAGGACCCTGCTGAATCCACCTGCGATGGCTGTGGGTCAGTGGCTATTAGCATAATCTTCTGCAGAAGCCGGTATAGGAAAGCCAATTCGTGTGCAAACAGACATGCTTCAGATAGTCCTTCGGTATCAGAGAGCATACTCGAAATAAGTGATCCCCTGCAAAGAATGCAAATATGTGCATCAACTATTTTTAAAAAGGCATTAATGGAGCTTTACATTGTGGCTACTAGCCTACTTGTTGAACCTTTAGAACTATCTTATATACAGACTAGCAAACGTACCCGTCTTTGACGGAATCAAAAATTCTATTATACTTGGTATTCCAAAATATCAATTATAGTATTATACTAATACTACAATTAGAAGTTATAGAATAGTAGAAAATACCATTATTAGTACAGTGCTAAAAAAAAGCCTCTGTATACAAAGATTAGATTTTAAGTTAGACATACACAAATCTACAATCAATGTTTCAGCTTTATCTGTCTTATGGTAGCAATATTTTGTGGACAAACCGACAGACAGAAATTATTCTAAGGGTACATGTGGCTACTCTGAAGTATGAAACGTAAAGAAAACTTGAAATGAGTTAGTTCTAATTAACGTGCTCCCAGTCAAAAGCTAGCACGCAAGCCACTGGGCTACTCTGGTTCCATACCTTACTTTATTACCAGTGTTTATATTACGCAAATATTAAATTAAAAAAAAATATTTTTGTTGTGTTTATTTACAATACATTTGCACTACTGTCATCGGCGAGCAAGCAAGCTACTGGCAACCCTGGCTAGATCCCTTTACTTTATTACCATCTTTTATATTATCCACATTTTAAATTCAAAAAAATATTTGTTTGTTACATTTATTTATAATACATTTGCACTACTGTCATCGGCGATCACGCAAGCCACTGGGCTACTCTGGTCCCATACCTTACATTATTACCAGTGTATTTATTAAGCAAATATTAAATTAAAAAAAGTTTACAGTTATATATAATACATAGCAAACGTACCCGTCTTTGACGGAATCAGAAGTTCCTGTTTTGGTTTATTGCCGTGTGCCTATTGCCTTTCGGCTATACCACGGAGGAATCAGAAGTTCCGTCATTTTTGGTATTTCAAAATGTCATTAGAAATTATAGAATAGTAGAAAATACAATTATTACTACAGTGTTAAACAAATGCCTCCAGCTTATACACTACATTAGCTGTCTGTCCTTCAGGTTCATGGTAGAAGAAAGAGTTGAAACCTCTGACCGTTGAGCATGTAAACTACATTTGACCATGTGAGAAAAACTTGGTTTTGCTACCTTGTATTCCTGCGTTAGATGAAGTCTCCCTTTGCGACTTAGTTAACGTCATTGCGAAATAGACTCTGACCGGACTTTGCAATCATTTCAACGTAAACAGACAGTGGCTCGGAATCAATGGTATGTGAAGTATACACACAGACTCCCCAATACCACATCCAGTCATTATGTCCGCCTCTATGGTATATCTGTGTAGAGCACGAACTCAGAGTCGTGTCCCGTTGCACAGTTTTGGGGCACTCATGTTTCGTAACATGGAATTTGTTACTGCTACTAAATTGTAGCATGATTGGTGCTCTACTTTAAGTTTTTACTCATGAGCAGGCAGTCCAGGAGAAATAAATTCAGAGTCAAGAAATTCAATTAGATAATGAACTGCTTCTTCGTCACTAATCCAATCTCTTTACTGACTTGTAAGTTCTTTCCTCGGCTTCATATAGCGTAAGAACTTGTTTGTTGATTTTTCCTCCCTGTTCATATTAAGAGTTGAGAATTGCTCGTTTACAAAACATTTATTCTCAATAGATAGTACATCCTTAACTCTGTGAAACACCATTTCAATGATGTCAAATACGCAATATATTCATATGCTCAATTGAAATTAAAATCAACTAACAATACCTACTTGCCACACCTGTGTATTTTCAAAACAAACTTGTCTGTGAAGTTAGGAAAATACAGCTAAAAGCCCCATAACTTCGCTTCTGTACTGAATTAATAATCTATTTAGAGCCCTTATTTTAAGTTAGGCACACACAAATCCAGTGTCAATGTTTCAGCTCGCTATGTCTTATGGTGGCTGAGTTTACTTGTGACAAACATTTTTGCGTTAAACGTCCATAACTTCACTTCTACGTTGACTTTCCAATCAATTCATAGCCTATATTTTAAGATAGACCTACACAAATCTACTGTAAAAGTTTCAGCTTTATATGTCTTATGGTAGCTGAGTTTACCTGTGACAAAGTTTTGCGGACAAACCGACAAACCGACAGAAATTTTTCTAAGGGTGGATTCGGTTTCTCCAATGTATGGAACGTAAAGAAAACTTGAAATGAGTCAGTTCTAAGCAATGTACAGACAAAATCATTATTTTATTTATAAAGATAAGCAGTCAACCTTCTTATATTAACACAACCTTGAATATAAAGCTAACGTATGGGGAAGACTTTCTTAAGAATTTGCTTACCTTATCATACCTTAAAGATTCCTTACGATTTGCTAACAAAGGAACAATTACAATTAGGAGATCACTGTACTTGAAAACCTCCCCACTATTTACAGTACAACGGAACAATTAAAATATTTAATTATTGGGTTAAATATTTAACTAAAAAAAAAGTAATTAAAAATGTAAATATAAATATATAAAGGAAGGTTTATATTCTAGTTTATACATCATTATTAAATTAAGCAAAAGTTGGAGAAATCCCATTATATTTTAAATTGTTTATAAATTGTTAATTATTTAAAACTTTTCACTTAAACAGAGCAAAGCAATATTATTAGTAATAAAAAAACTTCTATAAAATAATTGCATTTATAAGTAGCAAGTAAATAAATGAAGACGTACTTTTCTGTTAAAATAGCTAAAGTCAAATGAAAATGAATCGACATTGACTTAAATGAATCAGAATATATTTTGTAAAAATTAATTATATATTGCCATCGAAGTATTGAAACTATATATTTAAAAGACAGAACTGGGACTGTTCAGACTGGTGGGAACTAATGCATGGAAGAAATTAAAGGTGAAACAGACCCTGAAATTAAAGGCGTTCTTTCTTAAACTGATTTTAATTTCTCATTGAGATTTTAAACTTATTCAATAGAAATGAACTCTCCAGTATAACATATATGCATCCCTGATGTAACTTAATCAAGTCCGTGAAATAGAATGTAAGAAAAGAAAAACATAACTGATTAAAAACGGGAAAGTTGAGAAATCACAATTTTAATGTAGCAGATGAGAAAAATATTAGAATAAAGAACATTATAATTGTATTGCTTAAAATTTGTCATCTAGAATAAACGTATATTAATATTCGTGAATTTTAAAGAAGAAAGGATGTTCATTCAGTCTTGTGTTAAAGGTAAAAAATATTGTTGCACCTTTGTTAAATTATTAATGTATTTCCAGTCGATTGAAAATCTATTGAACAACAGGTGAATACTAAATTTATTTGTGAAACATTTTTTTATTATTCTTATTAAACAATAAATAAATTTAAAAAATAATTAAATGATTATTATTTATTATTTAAATAATACTTTTATTAAATTAAATTATTATTATTTTATTAAAACCAATATTATTGCACCTGTGTTAAATTATTAATGTATTTCCAGTCACAAAATGAGACAGTGCTAACTAATGTCCAAGTAGACGATGCACTTATCAACCTAAATAAAAAAAAAAAAAAAATTGCCAGTCAATTGATATCCATTGAACAACAGGTGAATGCTAAATTTATTTGTGAAACAATTTTTTTGAACATGTTGAAATGTTATTATTTTAAGTACATTTATATTGCTTGTCTGCTGAATGGGGTTGTCGGTACTGTTTAACAAAGTTCATGTTTCCTCCTGTCCAAAGCTCTTTGTACTGACTAGTTCATCTGTCAGTATTAATGTCTTCAACCACTGTTTCTAATTTCCACTTAATCTGGTTGAATTCGCAAAAAAAATCAGTTAACATTGATATATTATACAAATGTGTGCCTACAAAGGAATCCAGATCATTATATTTAACTATTTCAAATAATCAACTGCATCAATTTTTTTAAAAACAAATGGTTCTTTTAGTCTTAAAAATAACATAAAGGAAATATTTTTAGGTAAACTGATTAAAAACATCCAATTAATCTAATGACCAAAAATACTAGCCGAAACAAATGATGAAAGCAGAATTCAAAGAGGTTGGGGAATGCCGCTAGCTTAAATGTGGGATAAACCGCATCCAATTTACTGGGTATTTCAGATGACATGAAATAGATGGAGAGAGACTGAGACCAATTAAATATTGACCTTAATGGGGTCCTATTCGAAGGGACATTCGTTCCCACATACATTATTATATATTCGCGACTAGATTTGATATTGTGGTTTTGTTTACAAAGATATTAGTGTATATTATTTATATGAATCAGAATATATATATATATATATATATATATATATATATATATATATATATATAATTAAAATCATAAGATTTGTATAAGAACCAAACAGCAAATATAAAAAAAGCACAGAAAACCAATAATAATCGACGTACAGTTCGCTCTTAATTGAAATCAGGAGAAGTACTTTGTATTCAATGGTTTGTCAGAAACTAAGTTACTGGTTGACTCTCAAGCAAAGTATATACCTAATATTAAAATGTTATAATTACCCTGAGGATGACTGGAAGGCAGTCGAAACATGTCGAATCCACCCCTAATAAATATTCTCTAATGTTGGGATGAAGAAAGGAAGAAATTATTTCGAAACTTGGAGAAACTTAACAAAAATATGACTCAGCAAAATATGGTTAATTATTCAACGAAATATGTTTAAATAAAGGACTGCTCCCAAACTTTACAAATGCATATAGCTGCTTGGGATGTAATTTAATATATAAAATATTATCGCATTTGATGTAATATTTTTAATGAGTAATGATGGCAACACACTTTTGTTCTACGTAGCATGGAATAGTACAAATATTTTGCATTTTAGAATCAATGTCTGATTCATTGTCTTGACCACAAGCTAGTTTTAAAATTGACTTTAATTAACAGTTCAGAATGAACGGTTCAGAATTAAATGAATGAGGTGTGACCTCAATGAAATTTAGAGGTCAATTTCCATATAAAAGTGAAAATTAAAACTCCTACTTTAACATTCTGAATAGTTTCATAAATCGCTACTACGGATGAAAATTCTCTCGAGTTCGTTTTTGTTGTTGTTAACTTACGTTGATATTCTGGACTCTGAAGTTAGTAATTGTTAATTAGATCATTGTCTGTAGTTCGATTTGCTAACTTTTGTTCATTGACCTTAATGCAATCAAGTAATTTCCGATCTCTTAGTTTCAATAGTAGATAAGATTAACTGTGATAATTTTTGGTTCACCTCTTATCAGGCTGTAATACTATTTTTAGTTTGTCTGGGTCAAGAAACTCCCATTCCTAAATTTTACATTTTAAAATTAACATATTCTGTATGATCAATTTCTATATATATAAACATATGATATCATTTTTCTTAATGCCTGTTAGTTATAAGCACTATGTTCTGATTCGTTTTATAACTTGAATAATGTGGAACTGGTTTCCTTTAAATGGAAACACCATGATTTGGTTCCATTGTTTCTTCTATAATGGACTAGTAAGTTATGAAGACCTTACGTTCAGTTTTTATATGAAACGTAACTTTTAGTAGTTACTTTAGAAGCAACGTAGAAGTTTGTGTGGCGACTTTATTATCTGTATACCCCGGTATGAGTAAATACCAAACAATTAAGAATTGCACAACTAGTGAGAACTTTTAGAAGGTTGAAGAGGAGTTGTTGCGGATTTTATTCCCTTCCTTCTAACCGTCGTGAATCTGTTGCGTTGATTGTCCAAAGTGGTTGCTTGGGAGGGTTGTGGATAGCCAAATCTTATATTTATTTTATTGAATAACACATTCTACTGTCGGTGACGATAAAAAATCAGAAACCTTATTTTCTTCTGTTTTGATTATATTTTTTTCCTTCACTATTTAAGAATTAGTTAATAAAAATTTGGTTTTTCATAATGAAATGGGATTCTCAAAATCTTAACACACAAAAACTTTAAAATTTTAACCTTTAGTATTGAAAAGTGTTAAACACTACATACTTTTATTGTGTTTTTAACCTAATAGTGTTAAAAAATACATGTTTAAACTAATAGTGATTTTAACCTTAAGTGTTGAAAAACACTATTGCATGGAACATATGAGGATTGCGAAGGAAATTATAAAAACATTTTCAGAGTGATGAAGGGAAATAGACGGTAATTGAGCAATTGTCTATATTTTAAGGTAGGGTTAATGAATTTAATGGTTTGGTTTGTATATGTTATTCCTTTTACTTGGTGTTGTTTATTGTTAATGAATATTGGTCTTCTACAGCTACGAGTGTATCTCAATTTTTATTTTCATTGGAAATATCATTTTGTTTGGTTGCTGTCAGTGAGTTATTTTGCGACCAACAGTTTTGTTTTCTTTCTGTGTTTGATGATGTGGTTGTTCAGATGTTTTTCTTCGTCCATGCCTGAGGGTGATAAACTCTCTATATGACCTCATGTATTTCAAATAGCTTGGATCCAGGGATCCTGGGTTTACAGCTCCCTTCTGACCTCAGATTATTATTTTTATGTGAGGATACATATAAAAGCGGAAACATTTTGTGAACGCTTTCATTAAAGTGAACATAATGCCATCGGCTCCATGCTTGTTATGATCATGGAATGAGGTAGAAAAACAGGTATGTATAGCCCACATGCAGGTAACGACCGGGAGGTGAGAGTGTCGATTTTTATTCATTCTAGTGGGGATATTATTGGGATGGTATGCTGAATGTTGATCAGGCTATTGAATTATTATTTAAATAAATTAATATCTTAAATAAATATATTAAGATGAAAGCAAAATAACTATTAAAATTTACCTCCTAAGATCACGTTTTTCATTTTTTTTAGTTGGTTTTACGGTTGGTTCAGATCTTTCACTCAATGTTTTTGAATGCTTTTTTTAGCAATAAATCTTTTGAGTAGAAACACTATTTCCAGTATTTTATTCAATACATTTTAATTTATATGCAGTAATTAAATTAATTAATTGTAATTTTAGAATAGAAAGAAGTTAAAAGCTTAATGAATAGTGGTATTGTGGCATTTGTTTTGATATCACCTTACTTAAAGTTTTACTAAGTTTTTGACAAAAGATCCATCTTGGATTGATTAAGGTAGATACTGTTGATGGCAAGATGATGGGGTATGACGAATCTCTTTTGAAACTTTTAGATCTGGCCATTGCTGAATAACATGCTAGTTTATGCTACTGTGTCTGTAAACATTGGAACAATATTACGACATTGTAATAGAATGTATGCCTTCTTCTCTTTTTGATAGAGTTTGATAAAATTTTTAAGAGATTTTTATAAGATCATACAGTATTAATTAGAAAGCTTACGGTTCATTATTATTATTATTATTATTCGGATATGAATTTATTTGTGCATAAATGTTTACCTACCGTATTGAGCATGTTAAACATTATTAATAAAATGGATTTTAGCACAATTATTGTTTGTTCTTAGATACAGTCATCGCTGGTTGACCCACATTGTGCTAAATATATTTTCGTCTAAATTTTTGTTATAAATTATTTTAGTATAAATAAATATTTGAACCCTGCCGGTATCTGGCGAATAAATAACAATTCTGCTTTAGGTGAGAAAGGTTTGCCCTGACTTGCAGCCTGATATTTGCCTAAGGGAAAGGGTTCTCTAAGAGTGATTCGATTAATAGGATTTGTGTTAACTTATATCTTCTCCAGTAGAAATACTTGTTGAATATACTACAATCAATCAATGGATACGAAACGGGACCTACGAAGTGATCAGTACAAATAGCAACCATGTAATAACAATTATCACTAACTGAGAAGTTATCTGAGAAGATCTTAACAATATAACATTCACTGTTCTTACAAAAGAATGTTATATTTGTAAGTAACATTTATTCTTACTGGTTTTTCCATAGCTTGGGAAATCATTTAATATATAAAATAGAAGTATTTTCATTTACTCACAGACGCTAGGAAAAATGCAAACTGCAAAAATAAATAAATAAAACAAAAATAAATGCAAAATTCAACCCGTTCTCAAGGTGAATTTTTATTTCGTTAGAAATATCTTATCTGTGAATGGAATATCCTTTGTGGCATTGTTAAAGATATTTATAATGTCAGATTAACAAGTTAATTTTTACTAGATTATGCCTACCTATTTTTATTTATATACAAAAAAGAAGGATAGAAAAACTTTTTTCGATGTTGAATATAATATTTGAATAGTATATATTTGTAAATAAATAAATGACATCTAAAGAAAGAATGTAAAAGTTGATGCTTTGAGGTAACGATTCAGTCGAACCTCCTTTAACTAACTAGTGAGCTCCGATTTGTTCTTCAATACTTGATCCTTATGTTGATTTCTTTTATTTAATTTACTGATCTACTCATTGAGTTTCAGCGCAAGTTATATAGTGTTTGTTGAATTTCCAAACTAGTGTACTTGTTAACGCTCTTTGTAGACTCTGTGGTGGAGCTATGATTAAATTTTTCTAATAGATATAGACTTGCTTATAGTGAAATTTAGGATTCCTGATGTGAAGTCCTGAACATCTGATCAAATTCTAAGCGACTGATGTCGCTTTTCACCCCCTAAACAGTACTAACGATGGAATCCCTATTACTGTGGGCATTATATCAATAGAATCAGTGGGCTTTATCTAGAGGGATGAGTTGGTCCATATAATTATTACGTCCTAATGATGTACCCTTCACTTCAGTTTCTATTGGGAACCTAACAAATTTATAATAATTCCTTAATAAACGTATGTCTTTTATTATTATTATTATTGGAATGTCATAGGGAGCATTCGGCAATTGTATTAGATTGCAAAAGTTGTATACTGATTAAATTTTTATTTTGCCCATTTCAGAAACCTTTTTCGTTTAACAGTTATCTAAATAGTTCTTTACTGTTATTTGTATTGATTCATGGCTGTAAAAAGTGGTATTTTGTGTATTCATAGCATAGTGTATTCATAAAATTTAATTTCTTGTGCTGTATTTCAGTTATAATCTCGAGACCATTTTTGGTAAAGAAATTCTTTAAAGGAAATTATTTTCAGTATTTTTATATTACTTTCTGTTATGTATATCCAAACGCGAGAAACAGTTGAAAAGCATTACAGCCTCTAAATTTAAAGCAAACCATTATCCATTTGGATGATGTGATGGGTGTGACAGATGAAAACGAACATTCTACCGCTATCTAATACAAACCGCTATCCAAAATTAACTATCTGCCGAGCATAGTGGACCTGGTCTTCTCACCTGTCGACGGTCAAGCTGAAAATTAGAAACTGTGACTGTGTATCTTTCAGTTGTTTGTTTCTCAAGTTTGTTTGTGAACTTCTATTTCTCTGATATCTGATTGTTTGTTAATATCAACTATATATATATATATAAATATATTGTTAAATAACACCCCATATTTGGCTTGTATCTGTTTCTTACACAATTTCTTACACTTTTCCGGAATTCCTTCTTCGTCTTTGCATTAAAACTATAAAGCTTATCACCAATATTGTTAGTTGACATATTTCGAATGTACCACATTCATCATGAGGACCATAATAAGAATAAGAGTAGGATTGTTAGTTTATATATAAAGAGGTGGATTACTATTGGAATGTTCACAGGACATTGCCCTGGATCACGGAACATATTAAATTTCCAACTTAATAATTCTTGTCGAATTTTAAAACTATTTTAAAATTTGTAGGTGAGTCTAGCCACCCTACCTTAATCCCCCTTATTGCTCTGTGATCCAGGACGATTAGCTTTATAGTTTTAATGCAAAGAAAAGGAAGGAATTCCGGAAACTGGAGAAATTGTGTAAAAAACAGATACAAGCCAAATATGTGGCGTTATTTAACAATATATGTTTAAATGAAGGACTGTTTCCAAATTTTACAAATATATGTATATATGTATATATATCAATGATCAAACCACAATAAGAAATGGGAAAACAAGACTAAGATCTTTCAACCGTAACAAGCGGTCTTCGTCAGAATCAAAAACCCAACTCTTGATTGTTATTTCACGTGTTTATGTGAAATCATTTTATGTATAGATATGCATAGATACTTTAAAAAGGGAAAGAAACAGAAATGCCACCAAAACTCACTTTCAATGCTTTGACCTTTTTTTACGGTCGTCTTCAGGAAAGCAAGTGGTACTATTAGATAACCGAAGCCATTTCATGATATTAACTTCCTTCTATTTAGTCGATATTAAGGTTTTACTTTATGTTATTTTCCGTCTAAATTTTTTCGTAATTATAAATTACGTACTTTCGTAAAGAAATAACCACGTTGGTTTCAACTTATTTGCTATTTATAAAACCATTATTTTTAATTTATTTATTAATCTATTTTTTAATTTCTATAGCATGTTTGGAAAACACTGTTTGATTTTCGCAAATATTTTGTATTAAATACATAGAGTAGATAGATGCTTAGTGTACGTAAATTAATATCATGTTAGAAGCAATTAAGAAATCACAAGAAAACTTGTGTCCTAAGAAAGTTGGAATATCCTTTTCATTTGTGTTACAAAAATATCTATTTTTTAATTTGTATGTGTATTTCTTTTATTTTCTTGTAATTTGAACAATTTGATCTGTAATATTGATAAAAAATTTGAGATATTTGAAGGCAGTTTTTTTATGGTCACGGTTGTTAGCTTTTATTTTCATGTGATTTATGCAAAAAAACGTTTTTTTGCTTTATTGAAGAAATTATTTTAAAACCAAATCTATGACCAACTAGCTTTAATGGTATAATTTGAGGTGGACTGGAGGTATCCATTTTGTTTCTTACCCTTTTACAGAAATTGCTGTAATTTCTGTTATCGAATCATCCCTTCAGACTAGGCAAATTAATTCACTAGTTATACATTAATAATTCAATATCGCACAGGACTGTTATTAAATATCAATTACAGCTTCCATTTCTCCTGTCTATCCTATTAATAGAACCATGACACATGAAGGAAGGTACAGCCGTTTTAATGTATTAATATTTCATGGTGAACTGCTGTTTCCATAATTACTGCATTGATAACGACATTTACTTCTGCGTGGTAGTAGATTAAATTGTATATCAAGGGTAAGAAGCACTTTCGACCTGATGGTTCATTGTTAGAGTTACTAACAATGTCTGAGTAGGATTTTTATTGATAAAAAGATTTTAGTTGTCTTTTAGAATTTCAAATATGGTTTATGCTGATTTATTTAGCATTTATGATACAATGTTTCAGAAACAAAAGCTAGGGCAAGGCTAACATAACTCCCTTAAATTATTTCGAGTCAGGAGAAGACGAGGTTGTATCAGGTAGGCAAAACAGACATAACATATACTATGCGCACACAGCAACACACACTATATATATACTCGTATATATATATATATATATATCAAATATAAATTTCCTGAAGACGAGGACATCGAAATATAGTAGTGAGTTCAGTGGTTTCCTTTCTATGTGTTCTTTTTTAAATTCCAGTTTATATATATATATATATGAAAATGAAGGCCCCAAAGAAAAATGAAAAGACTGAAATATGCTCTGAGGCCTTTCAAAGATATAACTTAAATATAAATTAAAAAGGGTCATAGTATATTTTCAGGGTGTTTTAATTTTCCCTTGTGCCTTTTACTTTAATTAATTTCCATCATGTGTTTATTTGAGATTATTTTGTATGTACATGCATATATACTAAATGGTTATAAGAAAAGAACAAGTAGTAACAACGCATAACTCACTTTAGTATTTCGACCTTGCTGTCATCAGAGGAAGGAGGTGCAATACTTTTCTTCTTCTTTTCTTTCTCCTGATGACGATGAGGTGAGTTGTATGTAGTTTCTATGTGTGCTTTTCTTGATATGTTATCCTAGCGGACTGTTTCACGTTTTGGATATAGATCGGCTGTTTTGATCAAAAGATCTTTTTCCATTTCTGAATACTGTTAGATACGAGTATATATTTTTGAGCAAATTAATTATATTATTATTTTAACATGCCTGTACTTTGTGTATTGCAATTCTTATTAATCTGTTTTTTTTGCTATATAGTTAACATTTTGATTAATCAGTTACTGAATTTTATTCATGAGTTGTTTATGGTTTCATGTTAAATCTTATGATAATTCCTTTCCTTTCTCTGTGGCAGTAGAATGGTCTATATGTGAAGAACTAAACTTATTTTGGTTAGCGAATAAACTTATTCTGATAATAGCGGTCAATTTCCGTTGTATTGGGGAAATAAGTGGACCACGATGAATGATAAACTCAAACCTTCTCGTATTGTACTGCGGGAAAGGTAGACACCTAAAACAGACTAGTTACTTAAAAAGCTAACATCTGATTCGCAGAACTACTATTATCTGTTATGTTATCATTTATAATAAATTTGCAGTTACAAGCCTAATGTTTACATTAAGTTAATAAGTTACATGTCTAATGCTTTCAAGGAAATTATTACCTTTCAAAAATGGGACTCACGTCTTTGTGCTAGACGGGTTTTTCATATATGTATTATATTAATATCGTAATGTATAAATTATTCTTTTCTAATGTGACGATTCCTTTTTTGTTGCAGGAGATCCTGAATACCATTTGCATTCCTCATGCCAACGTTCTTCGCATCGTTATTTTTAAGAAGAATGGAGTCCAAGCAATGATAGAATATCCTTTTCATTTGTATTGCATAAATATACATTTACTTATTCTTTGATTGTTTGTATTAATTTTATAGCTGTTCGATGGTAAGTGTTTTTTTTAACCAGTATGTTTGTTTTTGACATGTTATTTTCTTACGTACATATATGTGTATATAGATTAAACGGGAAATGGTTTTGAAGGAAACTAATGTTGAAAACTTTGAGAATGTGTACGTTATTGTTGGAAGAGTTTGGTTTTGATGTTTAATTGGATTTTGTAGGTTGAGGTGTATATGCTATTGTTTATGGATCAGGCTGAGAGATTGTGTTTGAGTTCTGCTTACAGTACTTGTGATTTATCTCTTGGGCCAGAGTTAAAATCAGTAAGCAGTTGACTACCTCAGTCGGCAGTTTCTTATGATTTTCAACAAGTGGCTGCATGTGGAGACTCCTAAACGAAGGCACCAGACTGGTGGCTTTATATTTCGCAGAGTTTTCCATAAAATTCTTTTCACGACCCCTCCATAACAAGTACTACCCTATCTCCCATGCAATGCTGTCGCTCTTGTCCATTTTTATCGGTTGCTGTTAAATGGCTTGGAAAATAGGAATCCTGCTTTTTACGGTTTATTCTCAGAGCTCTAGTCTCTCTTTTTTAACTTTTGCCTGGTTAAACTGTCTTGTCCATTGTTTGGAATGAACAAAAGTTATCTGAACTATTTATCTAAGTCGTAGACTATGAAAAAATCTAGTATTCTGCTTGCAACTACATATATTTATCTAATTTATTTCTATAACATTCCCAAAACTTTACAATGTAATATATAATTTTAAATCTGAAAATAGAGTGACCTAAAATAATTCGTATATTTGAATGGCTTTTTCCTTAAAAACAAACACTACTGGAGCCAAACAGTAGAGTGAATTACTAGCCTTGATTTCTTTGTATATATATATAATAAATTATAGTTATTTATAATTAATATATATATATATATATATATATATATATATATATATATATATATATATATATATCAATGATCAAACCACAATAAGAAATGGGAAAACAAGTCTAAGATCTTTCAACCGTAAGCGGTCTTCGTCAGAGTCAAACCCAACTGAGTTGGGTCAGTCAGTTGGGTTTTTGACTCTGACGAAGACCGCTTACGGTTGAAAAATCTTAGTCTTGTTTTCCCATTTCTTATTGTGGTTTGATCATTGATTGTTATATGAAACGGGTTTCCTGCCGTTGTTTCCGGTGTGGTTGGTCGCCCGTTCTCTTTTCTCCTGAAGACGGATCATTCGAAAATTTGAATTTGTAAGTGTGTCTCTTTCTCTGTGTCTTGCTTTTCTTCGTTTTTGAACTGATTTGCTTCCAGTTTGGATAGTTTTTTTTTGGAATTTTGAGTGAAATTCGTTTTCATCTCACAAATCTAACAATAGGAACATTTAACATTGAATACATTACAAGGATGGATAAAAGACAAATTAAAGTTAGGATGGGGGGGTCATTCAACCTATCAGTTTATATATATAGATATATAACAGATTCAATAATATATCGACTGTTTGATAGAATAGGTGTGTTCTCTAATCGGGGTTCGGTCAATTTTCCAGGATTGGTCCAATCCTGGAAAATTGACCGAACCCCGATTAGAGAACACACCTATATAGATATATATATATAATTAAATGAAACGGTCCAACGGACTTTTAAATAAAAGCCAATTTAAATGGTTTATATATATATATATATATATATATATATATGAAATAAAATAAATGAAATAAAGAATTTGTAATTAGATAGTTATGTGATGTATGTATCTCTGAGGATAATTTCTAATGCACTGGTGTGGTAATACTCGTGTAGACGGGTGGCTTATTTCAGTTATTTTATGCCGCGAATTCTCATTATAATAATATAGTAGTCGTTATATATTTAACAAGGTCAACATGTTCGCTAAAGTAAGCAATAAGAAATCCATAACGAACTCAAAGCTAATAGTGTATTAAATGAGTTTATTCCTTATTAGTGTATATCCTGAATTAAATTATTATTAATACATTATAGGTTGTTAGTAATAATAATGAGAAGCAATCAATGTTCATTAACATAGTGGTTTTCATACGTATCAATTTTGATATTTGAATGACTTAACTGATGGATTTACTCAGCTGTCGTTGAAAGAATTGGGTATTTCACGGAACGTAATGAAATTATTGAGGTGATTAATTGTTTTCTTTATCTTTGGTTGATGATTATATGTGAAACGTTGTTCCTCCAGTAATCTGTGAACTGGCTTTTAACTTTTCATAACAACACTTCTGTTCTTGCATACACAAGGGAAGTTAGTAGTTGTTTGTCAACGCTTAACAATGATAATATTGTTTTCCTGTTCGGCTTGTGAACTTAAAGGATTAATTGTATGCTTGTCTTAGTTTTCCTCCTGTGCTTACATTCTATTATAAAGCTGGGATGTTGCTCAGAACAGTGTAAGAGTTGTTTCAAATACATAAGTCATAATGAATTAAACGCATCACTTTGCTTACTTTCTCATTCAAAAATACCTACTTGTAGAGGTGTGCATTGTGTTGCATCTCAGACAAAGACTCAACCAAACAGACCATTATAAATTAGAAGGTCTGAAATGAATATGAATATGTGCCTTGAATTAACACAATATGAAGGCTTTAAGTGATACAACTTGTTTCTCATCATTATTACTTCTTCAAAAAGAACGTCTTCAGAAGTAATCTATATATTATTAATCTATAAATATGGCTTGAATATTAAGTATTAATTTGTAAATCAACATTTATTGATCTTTTTCCCTAGATGACACTGTTCAATAATACTTAATTAGGCGATGAGCCTAATTTTTCCTTTACTTTAAATTCCTACGTTATCGTCATCCACTGATGCTGTAAAATATTACAATACTGATTACTTATGCAAAATACTTAATCTGTTAGAGCGTAGCATTTACGCATAATGGGGAATTTCAATGTTTTGAGATGTACTTAATTTGGAATTACACCATTATAAAAATTTATTGTAATAACCAAAATATTAGAGAAATAGTTGACGAAAAATCAATTATTATAATTTTACGCAGAAATTTATGCTTTCGAACCAAATCAA
Organism: Hermatobates lingyangjiaoensis; assembly: GCA_026182355.1. Classification (NCBI taxonomy): domain Eukaryota; kingdom Metazoa; phylum Arthropoda; class Insecta; order Hemiptera; family Hermatobatidae; genus Hermatobates; species Hermatobates lingyangjiaoensis. Next base: position 3,378,918 of record JAPFBL010001927.1, read on the forward strand.
TAATTTTGAAAACGCAAAATGGATAGTATAATATAAAAAAAAAATGGCTAACAAAGAAATCCTGTCAAAATTTGATTGAATTACGACCCTTCCATAAACCCTCCCTGACACCTCGTTTCCAATCCTGTTTTTTCCTTCTGGGTTTACAATTTTTTACATTTTTATTATCATTGTTACTATTATTTTCTTCTACTTAGATTGTAAAAAAACAAATAAACAAAAAAATTTTTTTGGGTAATCAGGGACAGTAGGCAACTCAACCACTGCGGAGCATGCCCCACCTAGAAATTATTATATATATAAGAAATTGTTATGTTGGTTATATTGTGCACGTGTTAAAAATAAAAAGAGCTTAGAGGTTTCAATTTTTACAGATTAAGCAATTAATAATTTTACACACAGATTAACCAGTGAACAGGTCATTTATCCGAGGTCATTATCGTCGTCCTGAGTGGCCCTCACAGGTGCGTACACCCAGGGTTGTTGCCCCGGTTCGCCCTAGTTAAGGGCCGGGCCTGATTAGGAGGGTTAGATGAAATCTGTTTAAGTTACGTTACCGATATGAGTTTGCATAGAAAGGAGCATGAAATACGAATGATTAGAATAGAAGTAGTTATTTCAAAGTCATTAAATAATAAATATTTGAAGGCTTTCTGTTGATTTCGGTAAAGTGCATTCTTATTATAAACAGCAAGTCGACTATTATAAACTCATGCATAGTGCAAGTATCTTGTTTGAATTATCTAGCTCATTTTCATTCTATATAGGAAAATCTTTCAAAAATAAATGGTGTATTTTTATGGTTGACGGGTAAATTTGAAGATAGTATTATTTATTTTAACGTTAATGTGTGGTGACATGTGCTTTAGAAAATATCAGAATTATTCAGGATAGGACTTACGGACGTGTCATGTTTTATTGTATTCTGTAATCGTATGATGGTGATGCCTAGTAGGTTTAACGAAGTTTGAAGTTCTCACTTTAGTTTTCTTAGAGTATCCACTTTTTAAATACTTCTTAGAACTTTTTTTTCTCATCAATCAGAAATAACAAAAGTCTTATGCTATTATTTTAAACAAAATAATATGTGAAAGTAGTTAGTGTGGAGTTAGAAATAACTCTTAGTAAGTCAGCATGTGCTGAATGGATAGTAAAGATAATAATGAGAGACTCAGGGAAGTAGTTATTGACGATGTATTGGCTTTAAATCTGATGGAGCATGAAAAACATGGGACGAAGGTATAGGGATTGAGGTAATTGTGATTTAATTAATCCCGCTTAAAGCGAATATATGTTGTGGGTTAGTTAAGAGGCATAGATGAAAGCGAATGTTTGGTTTCCTACTAGAGCGAAGTCGTAGATTGATTGAAGAGTTTTGTGTGTGGAACAGATGTTGTTTGTGGACGTGTTTGTGGGGCTGACTGTTTACCCCTGAGGCTAGCCAGATATATCGTCAGGCAAAGCCCCGGAGGCCCTCCCAACTTTCTTGTAATTGTGACTTTTCCCAACTTACTCTTTACTACTTTTCTTTTTTTTCCTTGTAAACTTTTCCCCTTCGACAACCTAATCAACACTCACACACGGACTGGTGAAAGTATTTGTGATTTAATGAAACTTGTTTTTCCTTGATATTTACTTTTAGATCAGAATATCTGTAAAAATGCTGAAATGGGATATTTTAAGTTTTTAATTGTAGTGTTAACCCAGACAAATGGTTGTCATGCAAACAGTCCAATAAATTCTAACCAAAATATATTTTTTTCTTTACAAGTGTTGGCTTGTTGTAATAATACTCCAGATCAAGGTCCTAAAATTAAATAGCACTTTGTTATTGGGAAAGCACAGCATAAACAATACGCTGCCAGGAGGCTGAGGAAACGGATTGATTTATTAACATGTGCGTTAGATGTTAAGACTCTTTGTGAAATCCATGCTACATAGTGCACAAGCTGTATTTGTTTTGGCATAACTTAGCTACTATTTTGGTGAGTTCCACACAGAAGGTTCCAGTTTTAAAAAAAAAGGCCTAATGATATATTTATATAGCTCTTTGTTCCGTTTCTTTGATTAAACAAAGCTTTTACAAAAGCGGAAAAACATTCATCAAATAGGTGAGTTATTTAGGAAGGTGAACAATAATTCTTGTCTAAATTAAGGGAAGAATGAATTCGTTGGATAAATTTGATATTCTGGAGTTGTTGTTCGCAACCTGGTTTTTCCCATATTCCATCCTTAAAACCTGCCACACACCCCCTCCTTAATGTATATTACATTATTACTTCTCATTAAAAGCGTGAATACTTATTATTTTTCAAGAAGCATAGAACGAATTTAAAATGGTATGTTTGTGTTTCTAAATAATACGGTATTAAGAAAGAAAAAAATCTTTGAAATAAATAATGTCATGAAGAAGAATAATACTAATAATAAAAATGTTCGAAAAATAAATGTTTGAAATTTCGCTATAATGTTTGTCTGTGAAAATAGAGATTTTGAAATTTTTGTAGAACCTGTTATCCTTGTGCTCTATGATGTGACTCTATTAGAAGTGTATAAATTCTGCGATTGTGCTCTAATGTACATGTAACAGACAAACATTGACCCTTCTGAAGTAACAATATGGAACGGCAGTTCCCAAGTTATTAGATAAATTGTTGGAAACGAAAGCATCGTAGAACGTGTATTTTGGTAGTGTCACCATGACATTCCCAGTAGGTAACTCCGTATATTTTAAGAGCAATATGATCATGACGATGAACGGGTTCCGAAATCCGTTGAACAGGCAAGACAAAAATCAGAATATGATTGTTCCCATTCCAGCAATGTAATATGTTCAGTCGAAAATGAATGTATTCTGATGATTTTATCTCTTATATTAATTTATAAATTATATAAATTGAATTTATAATCGAAGTGCCTAGAGTTGTTCAACTGAATTCATGCATGAGGTCAAAAATAAATTTTGTTGACAAGACGAAATGCTCTGTGTCTCAATGAAGCAATTGCAGTTATTCCTACGATAATTTCGAGCCCAGATATCAAAACAGTCCTGACAATATTTTAAAAGGACCATGCCTCTTCACGAATGTGTGAGGAAAGAGTAGAGACTAAGTTTAACTACGATGCATTTGGGAATACTGGTACGGAACTGATAGTATTCATTTACTTTTATTTATTGATTGGTTTTATAATCAGTTTCATTGTATCATTTAGGATAAAAATGAACTGCAAAAAATTGAATCTACAGGCAATCAGTGTATATATAAAAGACGAGAGCAGGATCGAAAAATGACACTAATACTTCGGCATTAGTATAGAAGTACACAAATCAATAGACTATCACTTATATTCTTGAATTTTTGACTTGAGCCGTCAGAAGGAGAATGGAATCCTTTGTTGGTTTCCAACCGTCTCTGTATAGTTGCGCTTAGCTACGACCTCCTTTTCTACTCTTTATGATCAGGCCCGTCCCTTAGCAATAGTGAACAGGTGCAACCGTCCTGGGTTTCTCGCTTGTAGGGGACAACGGTAGTGACCTCGGACAAATGACCTGGTCACAGTCATGCTGGCGGCAGATTTTATTTTCAAATAAAATTGAAACCTCTAAGCTCTTTTTATTTCTAATACCTGTACAATGTAACCGATGTAGCAATTATTTATATACATGATAATTTGTGGGTGGGGGAGACCCGTAATAGTAGAGTTGCCCCGGGCCTCGCATCTTCCTAGGGGACGGCCCAGTTTAGGACGGTTGAAACTGAAATTTTGAACCTGTAAGTGTCAGTCACTCCTTATTTTATCCACACTGACATTAAGCTACATACATGGATGTTTTGTGTGGGATATATATATATATATATAGAGTTATGTTTTATATAGAGACTGATTATTCGAGCTGCGAATATTTGTCGTCACTCTATATTTTTGGCATAGGAAATGGAGAATCTTGTCCATGGTCATCCCTTAGAGAGGATGTGACCTGTCTGTACCGACTTCTGCGAAGTGCTGGATACTCGTAAAAGATTTCTATGTAATGAGTTTAACTAATATGAAATTTAATGTTTCTCCTCCAAAAGTTAATATGAATGCCAAATAAAAATGATCTCCACTTTTTTTCCCTTAAAATGACAGAGAATGTGAAACAGTATGTTCAAACAATCAGTTCTATTCATAAGTATAGTGTGGATATCTTAATCTAAATATGTATTTCTAGCTGGAATTATTTTAATAAAATAATAGAGCGTTATTTACTTTTTTCAATTATTAAGGTTTTTGTTATATTAATTAGGCTGTTGTAACTTGTTTATTGGTTTATTATAGGTTTTATGTATGTTCACTGTTGTCAATTGAAGTGTAGGTAAAGTTTGCCTTTCACTGATAGCTGTAAGGTACAGATTGCGGGTGTGAGTTCTTGTCTTCTTAGTCATTAACAAGTAATCAGTTTCACTGCCTTTCTCCATTAGTGGCCATCCACCCCTCTCATCCTCTCCCAGTTCTTCTCCTCTTTTCAAAAAAACTTTAACTAGTTCTCAAGTTTGTATTATCATGCTGGCCTACTTGATACTGCGTCCTTATCTAAATGGTTGCTCCAATGTCTCCTTCCGTCACTTTTCTCTGGTATCAGCTATATTTAAACCTAACTTCGTAATATTTTCTATTTCAAAATCGAGCAGGTTTAGATAAGATTTTTCAAATAAGTTTACTAAGAAGGAAGTAATAACATCATTGTTTCACTAATAACGTGGTATCTCATCGTTATACCACTTAATTATTATTAGAAAATTGCTAGCATCAGTCCTTTATATAACCATGTTTATATTTTTGATTCAATTATTACTGCGTTAGTTAGTCAGCGTTATATTTGTTTAATTAGAAAACTTAATGTGGGATATTACTGCGGGAATGAGATAAATTATTTTTGTACATTTTGTTCTTTTCTTTTAATACACATATTTACACTTATTGTTTCTGGGGTTCAATAATTGTGCTCTTCTCAGTTGATTGCTCTATGAAGTACCTAAATTCGTTCTGTATTTCCTAGAGGTTTTGTGTAATTTCAACGTTTGCTAACTGCAATTTCCCGATTTGAATTGCATAGTTACGTCAGTAGGTTGGCTTCCTCCTATAATTAAATGGTTATTCTCTGCAACAGTGTAGCTGGACAATCTAGTTTAATTTTCTCTTCACTAGGAGGAGGTTATCACTATTTTTACTAACTTGTTTGTTGTTTCTTCAAGTTTTGTCGTAAATGAAAAAAAAGTATATTGTTAAACATATCAAGTGTCTAGCATAAAGATTATTAGATATATTACTTCAGTATGAACTTTATCTTTGTGGAATGTTTTCTTCAAAAGACCGGTTTCAGAATGTATCTATTATCAGGGATCGATCGAATGTTTTTTTTTAAAGAGAAATCATTTAGGTTGCCAGTGTGCCAGTTAGTTTTTAAATTTATTTTTACTTTACTTCTAGTAAACTATAGTAACCTTAAACGAAATAAGTTTTAAGATTTTGATGAACTGATTTTTGATGCTTCCTCAGTCCATTATTTAAGGTTTCTTTTGGTGATATTTCGGTGAGTGGATATGTATCAAAACGTTTGAGCACATCTACGGCTCACACGATTACCACTTATACGAGTTCAATTCCATTTTTCCCTCCTAATCTACTAACTCATGCTGTTGAAATTTTTTAATCCGAATGTATAAAAATAAGGGGAAAATGTGGGCATTTTCAATAGCAATGACCTTAACCATACTGTGACTATTTTTATTACAAATCCATTGTGAATGTTTGTAGTCACAGCACTGTGACCTCAGATTGGTTGAATGAATCAAAATTATACTAAACACTAAACTCGCTCTACAGACAGATGAACTGATGAATGTAGAATGGTTATATTATAAAAACTGGATGCAAATTAAAACAAATTTATTCCTTCTTTTTGCGTAAGAACTGACTACGAAATTAAAATTTTGTACATATCATCTACCAAAAATTAGTACATCAGTATAAAACTTTTAAGATACGTTGGACTACTAAATGAGCCATAAAAATACTAAACTAAACTTAAGTAAACTTTAGCTGGCCTACTTTTTGGATTTGTTTACATTAGCTTAGATAATATTAACCCAGAATCAAGATAAAGAGAATTCCGGATGTTTCAAAGGTTTTCAATGATGTAATAACACAGTATATTTTTGTTTTGCCCTGTGTTTGATTAATTTTATTGTTTTCCGGGTTTTAATATTTTGGGAAGGTACTTTTTCAAATGCTATTATTGCATTGCTAATTCTTAGTAAATTCTTTTTAGCCCTGATGATGATAATAATAAGGTAAAACCTTCTGTCTGAAAGGCAATAACATTGTACATTTTGTTTGTCTTTTATTGTTGTTCTTTGCTTTCTGTTCTTAGTACTCTATGGAGGTATTCTTTATCAGAAATTTATCAGAACTCGGTCAGTTCTTCAGGTTCAAATTAAACTCTCAATGTGGATGTATCATTTTTTTTTCAAATAGTTTTCATAGACAGAAGTTTAAAATTTTGAAACAAAAGAAAACTAAAGTATTACATTAGAGATTGTAAATTACAAATTACAAAAGAATTTGAGAATTTCAACATCTGTCTAGTTGGAATAAACAGTTGACAGTGAACTGCAAGGAAACAATACACAGAACTTCACCAGATAAAAAAAAAAGAAATCACTAAAAACAGTATTATAAAGATCAACAATATTTAACTGAACACATCCGTGTAGTAGTTAAGTTTTTCTGTTTCAAAATTTGGTACAAAAGCCGCAAGATAGCTGAAATGATCGGAAACAATGAATGTTAGTCTCTTTTTTGTGTTTTCTAGTTTGTAACTTTAATTATATATATCTAAAGGATTAAAGAATGCAGTCTAGTAGTTCTGATAACGGCAAAAAGCAAAAGGTACATGAATAAATGACATGTCAGTTTGAACTCACTATTCATTATGTTGGCCGTCTTAGTGGTTAACATTAATTAACCACTAATTAATGATGATTAGCATTTGTAATGTTTACAAACATTGACCTTTAAGATGTTTGTAATGTTTGAGAAGTGGAGAATTTTTGAAGTTGTTCTATTGTATGTGCCATATTCTCATGTCTGTCCATGTGTTTTTTACTTTAATTTTTCGCTTAGTTCTGATATTTGGTAGAATGAGGTTTGATTGCTTTGTAGTTATCTTCAAGTAGAATTACTGCTGTATAATGTGTCATGTTAATCGCTGTTTGTGCGGTTTTTATTGTACTAATATCCTGATGGCTCAATATTTTTTTTGTTAATTTTAAATCGGAGAATTACTGAATATTTATTATCCTTTATAGTTTGAATGCAAAAGTTAAAGAGTTAATGGTTCATTTCAATGGAGATATTTATTTGTGTTATGAGGGTTCCAAAATTCCTTTTTGAAGTGGGATGTTTTGTCCAAGCCTACATAAGCATTTCTTAATGAATATTACACTGAATAATTTTAGCTGGAATTTGGGAAAGAGAGGGTACTTGTTTGAGAGAGGGTGAAGGAGTCAACGTAAAACTCGTGGGAGCCGTTGAGTGTCCTACAGGTGGTAGCGCCAGCCTGTTGACGCCCTCCGTCCTAACAATATTTCCACTTGTGTTTCTCATACCCTTAAGAGTCATTTGTTTCATCTCGTGAAAATCTTTGAAGGATACCTTCATTTTCTAAGCTTCCTTTTACTCTCTTAATCATTTAGTCCCCGCTACCTGACCAGCCTATAATTGTTTCTGCAAAACTTTTTTTTCTTTAGATTGATTTTTCAAATGAATTGGTAAAACAATTTCACTTTGAATTTTTTTCAAATAGTGAAATTGAAATCAAATACTGTCAGTGTAGTAGTTCTTGTTGAATTGTTGAAAAATTAGACGACAATGTGTTCATAAATGCTGACGGATTTTCTAAACGTCTTTATCATGTCGTAGGTTCGAGCATGCTTCTTACGGGTCTTTGAGAAACATTTAAATGACTTTCATGTTTTTACAAATTTACATACTAAATGTGCATACAGAAAATATTGGTAAATACCCACTAAACTTAAGTATTCTTTTTCAATTACTGATTGAAAAAGACTATATTTTCCTTTGTAATATAATATATTTTCTCCATAATCTAATATATTATAGAGAAATAACTATAATGAGTTATTAAGCTATACTTAGAGATATAACAGTAAATCCCTTTATCTAATTACTAGTGAATCAAGAATCATTGCTAAGAATCTTACTAATTTACTTTGTTAATAAACTTAGGGAACGGAGAGCAAATGTTGTTAATTGAATATGACTATCTTGCTAAAGATAACAAACTGCTGCGAATCCTTGATGTTGGGCGTATGTACTGAAGATGTTTTAAGACTTCATATGGGGAACGGGCACGTTACCAAGATCAAGATATAAAATAGAGTATTCAGTTACAGAATGTTGGTAAATTTGAAAAGAAGATTATTATAATATATTAATTACATGTGCAGGTAAATTATTGCAGTCGTATGCATCATTAATATTAAATCAGTATGGTTTGAAATTAATTTGAATCAAAATTAATTTGAAATATTAATTAATAATTGCACGTTTCCTTTATGAGTTATGTAACATTAATTATTATGTTTCACTCTATTGAATATTGTCGAAATGAAGGCTTTATCAATCTTGTATTGCTTGGCCGCATGGTTTTTGGTTTACAGATAGGTCGTTTGCCAACATGATATGTGATGAAAAAAAAAACTTACTTCCCGGTTTTTAGAATTGTAATAAAATGAAAGGATTTGGATATTGCTTACATGAAATATTTCCTTGAAATAAATAGTGTGACAAGGCTATAGCGAAGGTTAGATAAAATATAAATACATTGTAGTGACAAGCGCGATGCATAGAGGTCTTAGACGGCCCTTTGGTGCAACAAGCTTGCAAATTACCGGTGACAGGAGGAGGCATGCACACGCTCCTGGTCCTGACAGAGATTTGTGCCGATTCTTATCTTGATTTACGGTCCACACAGCTCCATAAATTACTTCTTCTACGAGAACGAGTTAATCTGTGCTACACTTCCATCACTCTTCTCTAACGTGTTATTGTTTTCAATTTAGTTATTTTCAAAGTTATTCTTTAATGGTAACCATTTTTCTCTTGTTTTCAAAATTTAATTCCTCCCATCAATTGGATTAACTCTTTCGCTTCGGTTGTGGAATTTAATCAATAAAGAATGTTTGGAGGAGGGAGAGACCTTCCATTAAAAAAAAAAACAAAAAAAAACAGAATGAATCAATTGCGTGGAAAGTCTGTTCTAACTTCACTGCCACAAGTATTCTATGTAATTAGTAAAGCTTACTTTAGTTTCTCTATTATTTATGTATTTATATCTAAAACCAGTTACTAAAATAAAAGATGATAATTGTTATTTAGGTAGTACACTCAATCATGGCAATAGAGACTCAATGCCTTTATTCAACAAGTCCTCCATTCCTTACATTTCTAAACATATATATATATATATATATATATATATATATATATATATATATATATATATATATATATATATATATATAATCAAACCACAATATGAAATGAGAAAACAAGACTAACATCTTTCAACCGTAATAAGCGGTCCTTGTCAGAGTCAAAAACCCAACTGACGAAGACTGCTTGTTACGGTTGAAAGATCTTAGTCTTGTTTTCCCATTTCATATTGTGGTTTGATCCTTGATTGTTATTTCAGGTGTTTATGTAAAATCTTTATACATATATATATATATATATATATATATATATATTGAAAATGACACCAAATTTAGCTGATACCTGTTTCTTAACAAGTTTCTCAATTTTTCTAAATAACACCCTCGTTATTTCGTCTACACAATAAAGTACATCTCCTATGGTCGACATGTTTCGAATGATCAACATTCATCATCAGGACGTGAGTAAGATCTAAAGTGAAATATCTGGTTTCCAGATATATAAAGTGAAATATATAAACCAGATATTTCACTTTAGATCTTACTCACGTCCTGATGATGAATGTTGATCATTCGAAACATGTCGACCATAGGAGATGTACTTTATTGTGTAGACGAAATAACGAGAGTGTTATTTAGAAAAATTGAGAAACTTGTTAAGAAACAGGTATCAGCTAAATTTGGTGTCATTTTCAATAATGTGTGTGTCAAAGAAGGACTGCTACCAAAATTTGCGATATATATATATATATATAAATGAAAAAAGACAACAAATAGAAGAAGCGAGAAAACTTACTGGGTCGATATTTCGAACTGAAGTTCGTCGTCAGGGAGAAGAAGGGAAGAAGAAGGAAAGAGGAAGAGGCACGTGCGTCCACTCGTACAAGCAGAGGGCTACTGGGGGCTCCAGGCGGCGGTCACCAGTTGTAGTATCTCGAGGCGCTGCAGGCTAATCCCCCGTGAACGACACCATTCCACCACGAGCGAACACGCGTACCGTATAAGTCGGAAAAAGGTAGAAAGGAGGACAGAAGTGGCGAAGAGGAAGAGGAGAAAGAGAGTGAGGGAAAAAAATATATATATATAAATAGCAATAAATTTAAAAAAAAAACACACACAACTTTAACGTTTCAGATTGAGGCCAGGTGGGGAGCGGGCATTAAGTAACCAAATGTGAGCCTCCTCAGAGGCTCTCAAAGTTAACCTTTTCTCATCTTTTGCAACTACTTTGAGAATTTGTACTGTGAAGCAGTCATTAAAATTAAGGCCATGGCTATTCGCGTGGATAGCAACAGGCTATAGTTTTCAAGTTCCCCCCAACACCTCGTGCACCAGCACTAACTGCGTCTATCGCTTGGAATGTGTCCAGTGCGGTGCTTTCTATGTTGGCCTTTCCTCCAACATGCTTAGCATCCGCATGACTGGACACAGAGATTCAGTCAGACGACGCAGCAACCTGCCTGTTGCTATCCACGCGAATAGCCATGGCCTTAATTTTAATGACTGCTTCACAGTACAAATTCTCAAAGTAGTTGCAAAAGATGAGAAAAGGTTAACTTTGAGAGCCTCTGAGGAGGCTCACATTTGGTTACTTAATGCCCGCTCCCCACCTGGGCTCAATCTGAAACGTTAAAGTTGTGTGTGTTTTTTTTTTTAAATTTATTGCTATTTATATATATATATTTTTTTCCCTCACTCTCTTTCTCCTCTTCCTCTTCGCCACTTCTGTCCTCCTTTCTACCTTTTTCCGACTTATACGGTACGCGTGTTCGCTCGTGGTGGAATGGTGTCGTTCACGGGGGATTAGCCTGCAGCGCCTCGAGATACTACAACTGGTGACCGCCGCCTGGAGCCCCCAGTAGCCCTCTGCTTGTACGAGTGGACGCACGTGCCTCTTCCTCTTCCCTTCTTCTTCCCTTCTTCTCCCTGACGACGAACTTCAGTTCGAAATATCGACCCAGTAAGTTTTCTCGCTTCTTCTATTTGTTGTCTTTTTTCATTTATATATCTGTCCGGTTTGGACCGTTTTAATATTTTGATTTATATATATATATATATATATATATATGTTCACTATAAAATTGGAAAGACGATCCAAACTTGACACAATACGAGTTTAAAATCGAAGAAGAGTAACACACAGAGTAAAGAAACACACTTAAAATCAAATTTTCGGGTAATCCGTCTTCGAGTAAACTGTATGGAGTAGAAAATGTATTGAACTTTAATTCCATATTTATTATTGAAATATGGAATGTTATTTAATTTAAAATTGTCTGTGCTTTCACTAAAGGATTACGTTTGTTGAAATGATAGACGAAATATAACACAAAACAGAGTAAAGGTGGTAAGTGCTATATTTAGTTTAGACATAGGGTGTAATTTTTCCCTTTTTAAAATTTTAAAAACGTGGCTGCTCTTTTCTGTTGCAGTACGTTATGATGTTAATTCAATTTATTCATTAATAAGTTAATCCTAAAAAGATAAGTAAATAAATCTTTGAAAAGTACTTTCAATTGACGTTACGTCATCCTGTTGGTCTAAAAACGAAATTTTCTATCTGAAATTTAGAATAAACATTTAAAAGAAAAATATAATTTTTTTTTCCTTTACCATAGATCAGGCGATCTCTGTACTAGACGTGAGATTCTATAGCCTTAGCTGTTTGTGTAATACTTCTGAAGTCGGACAAAATATGTTTTGGTTCCTTTATTCCTCTTTTGGATCTATGATTTAAAAAAAAGAAGAGTGATGCCAATGTCTAATAGTAAACTGTTTCTTAGTCTTAGGCTGGGACACACTAAGAAGGTAGTAGCTGTGGCAACTATTATAGCCTTGCTCGCATGTGCTGCATAGTTTTAACTTCGCTTTTGCGAGTTCAACCAAATAACCGTCTAAAGTCTTATCCGTCCTCTGTAATGATTCACACCATCTCTGATTTTCAAAACTTTTGATATCTTTCACGTATGTGTTGCTGGACCAGGAAAAAAACTGACGGGAGATAGTGAATAAGGTTTTCACTCTGTAAGCAATGATTGTTGATACTCTTTTGACACACACACTCAAAACATAGAGATGAGTTTAAAAAATAAATGAGATAGGACTAGACTTCGACGTTGTTCTCCATCACTCTATGCTTTCGGGGAACATAATGCCAAAATTACTAACAACGAAGTGATGGTACAGCCCACATGCATAAACTGTGGGCACGACACCCATCCGGTGGGCAAAAACCTTCTACCTTCACTGAATGAGGTGAGGTAATCATTCATTCGTTTCGACTGGCTCTTAACCCTTCCCTTTTCAAAAAGTCATTTGGATGGATACATCTTTTTGTAATAAGCCATACTCCAACCAACAAAAATAAAGAACACTCCACTTATAATCTCATTTCAACAGTTACAATGTTACTAAAATGACAGTGACATCTTTTGAAAATCCTTCCAATGATTAATCACCTAAGTAAACGAGGACTCCACATAACATACATGTAAAACAATCCCGTAGGAGTAATCAGGACTTACATTGGAAACGATCTGTCCATATTATGAGCTGCTGACTGAAACATTTTTAAAACAAATGCTCAGGTATAGTGATCGTAGTTATGAAGAACAGTACCTGGTTGAGTGAACAGATGGTGATAGAAGGGGGGGGGGGGGGTGGCATTACCGTTCTTATCAGTAATCCCATATGGTAGACTGCTGAACACTGACTCTCCCCTTGGCCGAACACCATCTCATCATATCCGAAGTGTTCAAGTCTCCACGTCCCATGCTGCATTCGGCTATTCTCTTAATCAATGAAGTGATCCTGAGTACCAAAAACAACGGGGTGTTTGGACTGGTTTTAAAAAATCCTTCCGAAAGAACCCCTTTTCCAACTCATTTATCCATTCTGGCGTACTCTTGCCCACGTTTCTTGTTTAGCTAGTGCCAGACCTGATTCGATGGATGTCCCTGTGAATCATGTTATCACTCCTTAGGTCAATAATGTTCTGAACTGTCCCCATCTTCGTTTTCTTTTCTTTTTCTGAATGCACAACTTCAACATTACATTTCGTCCTACTAAATTTCTGCATAATACCGATTGAAAGCTATACCAGGATGTAGCCACCTAAAACATCCTAACCTCCTAACAATACAATCTATTATAAAGCCATTCTATCCCAGCACTAACTTTTTAAGATCACCTTTTTAACTTAATACGAGTACCTTCTCTTAATCCCCTTCCTTCTCTTATATTACAAAAAGTTTATTACAGAAATTTTACAAGAGTAGAACAGACTGAGCATAGTTTACTTTTGAATGTTTTTAATATGTAGGAGTCAGTATATTTGTTTGCATTTTTTGTTGTGTCAAGTTTTGTCTATTGATTAAAAGAACATCAGAAATTAATCAATTACTAATATTAAAACCTAATTTAATTATAAAATTTGCATGGATTATGAAGATTAATAAAATGATGCCTACACATAATTTTATATTGTTAATAAACTAATTAACAAAACTATATTAAAAAAATAAAATTATTAATAATATTTATAAAGTGAATTTTGAACATGGAATATTTATTGGGATGAAATGATATGAGTGTGTGTGCAGGAATGCAAGGGTGTATTTTTAATTGAATTTCACATGAGATTATTGTGGACGCTTCTTGGGGGTGAGTGGGCTGAGAGACGAGGAGGCTTTCTGAAGGGTTGTACTTTAATTAAGGTTATGATGGGGTTTACAGGGAACTATGAACAAGGTAGTCATTAAAACTTGCTTTACGTCGACTCGCTGACATGTTCGCAGTCACAATGCCAACATCCTCGACCTGTGCTGTTCTTCTTGCCTTTCGTCACATTGTCTTACCTCTCCAGTATTTCTATTCTCTGCAAATCTTGTCATTTATTCAAAGCATTCGCCGTCTCTTCAAGCAAAGATTATTTTTACACCTTTTCTCTATTTCAAATATCTTTAATTTTACCCTTCGTGATTATGTTTATTTTCTATGATAAAATAGTTATTATCGAATGTTCAATTTATAGGACAATTTTATTCTTAGTTATTATAACGTCAACTCGATTACAGGTTTTTAACATTTTATTTATTATCATTTTAAACTAAAGCTAACTATTTGCTAGTTGAATAACAGAATCTTCTTATAATGTGTAGAATTTTTATACACAAAATTATAACTAGGGACGGGACCAGATAATTTTTTAACCACGCAATCCTTTATCCCATATGCGTCAAATATTGAAATGAAAAGCGCCTGTAAACACATTTACAAATTTTATCATTTTTAAAATAACATAATCATTAATAGCAATGGTAGCTTTACTTGATGTTTGTATTCTATTTGATTGCAAAGCTAATTGTGGAGCCGTTTTGGCACTTTCACACAATTGTTTTAAAATGTTGAAGGAGGTTAGAATTAATGGAATAAGTGTTTTGAGATCTCCTCTGAAGTCCTTCCATACGGTCCCGTTTAGCTCCCTCTGATTCTATCTGCTCTCAAAACTAAAAGAATTTTTATGATAATCAATTTCACTCATTATAAGGGCCAATCAGATAACCATACAGTGTAGTAATTGGTAGTGTATGTGGAGAGTAGTAATGTAATTTTATTTAATAAACTATTTTACAGTTGTGTTCTTTGTGAATACCATGAGTGGTCAATATTAAATATTGCAAATAATAGTTGCCTCAACACAGTTTCCTTATTCTCGTCTTACATCTTTTGGACGATTGGTAGAAATGGGAAAACAAGACTAAGACCTTTCAAACGTAACAAGCAGTCTTCGTCAGAGTAAAAAATACCAACTGAAACAATATATGTTTTCTGAATCTAGTCTTTCAGTTGGGTTTTTGACTCTGACGAAGACCGCTGGTACGGTTGAAAGATCTTAGTCTTGTTTTCCCATTTCATATTGTGGTTTGATCATTGATTGTTATTTCACGTGTTTATGTGAAATCTTTATATATATATATATATATATATATATATATATATATATATAAACACATCTTTTTAAAGTATAGGAGCCAAATGGATGATATTTTGAAAATAGTACTGATTTATTAAAATTTAAAATATTGTATTTTCCTTACAACCTGGACTTTCTCTTGTAATTATAGTAAGCTCCTATTTCATATAATTTGTTTTTGTTTTTTGTTTTTTTTTTTTTTAAATGAAGTAGAACTGTATATTTCACTCAGAGAGATTTGTTGGGGTTTGATGAAGAGTTTATTACAATATTTGGTGTTGGTCTACTTGGTTACTTAGAAATAAAAGTTACTCGGCATTATAACTTACTTTTCAAAATTATTAAAATGAAGTTTTATGGAAATTAGGCCTTGATGATACTTTAAGGATTCTTAGAAGATTTATTAATTATTTGTGATTTGATGAAATTCTTATTTTGGGTTGAGGATGAGTTATAAAGTAATGTTTTTTTGATTCGTGTGGATATGTTTGATGAAGTGTGTTGGAGACTCGTAATATGAGGGTGTTTGACAGGGTCTCTCGAATGCTGCCAGTGTCATTTTATTTTATACGTCGCTGCCACCACTCTGAATGAGACTGCTCGAGTGTAACCTGACCCTGGAAATAAATAGACTGTTGAGTGGCAGTCATCATAACGAACATGACATGCTCCTCTTTGTATCTCAACAGTTGAAGTTAAAGAAGCAATTTGTTTAACTATGTTCTACATGTGAGATATTAATGACCTGTTTGCTGTATTTGGAACGCTGTTTTGTTCATAGAGATTTTAACGAGTTCAATAAAATGTTTTAGAAGAGCTTTCCTGCAGATGATAACAACTATGTTCTAAAGTATAATTAAATTAACTTAGGAATGGTTGCTGGTCTTATTCTATAGTTTTTTTACAAATCCTTTCTAATATAAATACATTTATCGAAGGTCAACAAATCTCACTTTGGTATTCCGACATCGTTGTCATGAGTAAATGAAAGTCAAGAAGGCTGGTCAAACTTGAAAACGGTAAACGTTACTTACTTATAAAGCGAATCGCTTTTTCTGTGCCCATAACGATGGATATTAAAATAGAGCTTTACTGATGCTGTTCCATGTTTTCTCCCTGAGAATTCATATTTGTATAAACTGGGAGCAGTCCTTCACTACATGTGTTGAGCAATTTAATATTAAGTTTATTCTTCATTTTTTTTTCCAATTTTCGGAAGTTTTTTTTTGTAATTTTTTTGTGGAAACAGGTATATTTATTCCACAAAATTACTATTGTTGTATTGTAATTTTTTTTTTAACGTAAATGACATATTAAGCACATTGACATAATCTTCATTTTTCACTATTGGTATTCCTCCACATGTTTCAGTCTAGCATTGACAATATAGAGGATATTATTGCTAAACATTGAGCTTACTGCCTACGATCATGTTTACATTTAACAGGTTTCACATCTGTATGACATGTTCATTGTACTTAACTAAAACTGCTCTGGAGGTATCTGGTTTGGTATTGGAGTGCTCAGGTAATAGTTCACTGTCTCTTGTTCCTGGCACTGGTTGTGTACTGTTCCTAGTATTTCCAAACAGTTTTAGAACTTTGTTAAAACTGCTGCTTTTGCCGTTTCTCCGGCGTAACATTTCTAAAATATGTGAAGCTTCTAGCATGGTGATATATGTTAGTCTTCTTCTGCTGCTCCGGAAGAAAGTTGAATGATTAGTCATCGTAAAAGTGTTCGTTGTCTTTGAACGAATACATGAGCAATCTCGTTATTCACAGTTTTTCGCTGTACATGCGAACTCGTACGTGAAGTTCGTTTCTTCGGAATACCTCAAGAAATCAGGGATTGCTGGCTTCTTGAGGTATCATGATTTATGATGTGATCCTGGTTTTGTTTTTCTTATACAGAAGTATTTTAAATTTAATGGGTATTTGCAGTGGACATTGCTAAGTACATGTCCGCCCCCATCCACAACCAGATTCCGCCATTCATCAAGCCAATTTTGTTTATGCAGTGAAATGGCGCATGCAGTTGTTAACCAACCTTAGGTTTATAATTTTAATAGTGAATAAGTTTAACATGTAGTAAAAATATCTTCAAAATGGTCCATGTTTGACCGAAGCATGGTTAAACTTAAACCGAAACATTAAGTTTAAACATATGTTAGTTTAAAATGTTCTAATGATAAACAACAATTATAGTAATAGGATTTTTGGGGAATTAATGTACCTGTTTCCAGAGAACGTTAAAAAAACTTGTTTACAACCTTTAGAAAATAGGAAGAACTAAAAAATCAATGATTATACTTAGTATTACATTTTAAATATATATATATCTCACAAATACATTTTTTAAATAAGAGACCAACAATTTTAAATAAAACTTGATTGCTTGATTCGCAGGTTTCATCTGTAACAGAAAAGTAAGAGATTCCAACGTTAGTTTGCCAATCAGACAACGAAAACCGTTATCAATTTACATACTAGACTTAAGGAAAAACTGAAAGAGCTTTTCTTGTTTCCTTTAAAAGAGAGTTATTATTTAGTGAGATTATGAATCTGGTATGAAATTAGTTAATTGATAATTTAAATAATAAATAATTATCTGTAAAGAATGTTAAGAAATTAATCATTACCACGAGAAAATTATGTTTTAGAGATATTGGGAAGCAGTTGTTTACACAGAACTGGTGGTTGTAATTTTGCTTGCTGGACAAATCTGCTTGTCAATTAGTAAGGACACTAGATCACTGAATATACGTTATAAATTGTTTTCTTTTTTCGTCTTTTCAGCTTTTGAACACATTAAATGATTTACGACAAAGGAATTATTAATTGAGGACCATGGAAGACAAATTTTGAGAAATTGTTGAAAAATAAATTTGTGGTTTGAATTTGTTGGACTGCATTTATCTTGGAACAAATGCATGGAACTCTGCCAGTATTTGCTTGCCCACTTAATTAATAGGGCCTTTTTGGTCCTACCTCTTTACATGTGAAACTTGTTTTCATATTGCCATGCTAGAGATAGCCCACGTGTGTTTCAAAATCAGTATTATTTTTATTTGATTTTACAGTCCTCCCTGATGTTTACTTGGTATCTTCATCAATGAAATTTTAAAAATGATTTTCGCTATTATTAATTCAGTTTGTCTTGATCGTAGGGCACTTAATGGGTGCATTAATCGTAGAACGAGGACAGAACTAGCGAATCCCGCATGAAGGAAAGAAGTTTATAATTTCACAGTTAGTAGTTTAAATTTTCCAAATTTATTGGTTTTATTTGTGTTTTTTATAACCATTCGATTCTCTCTTTAATTAATAACTAATTTCATATCATTTACAGGAACGGATCGGACTTCAAATGAAGGAGGGCTTCTTCTTAAATCCTTAAATCCGATGAAAAGAGGGTGATTTAAAATTGATTGCAGATTATCCTGATTGAGGGGAAAGTTCACTATTCCAAATATTCTATTAACAAGTACTCAGATATTATATGCGACCCTAAAAAATTACCTTTTATTTGCTAAGTAAAATTTTTTTCCTTATAATTGTAGACATTCGTTTTCTTTATTATAGCATGGGTGGCTGGGATTTTAACATTTATAGAATAGGTATCATATACCTATATTCTTCTTCAGTAAGTTAAGTGTAGTTCTTGATTAAACAGCTCTTATTGTTTTTTTCCTCTAATGCGCTCCTGTTAATTATTAATTCTATGAAATGGTCTTTAATTGTTCAACATTTTAAGTCCCATATATTTCTGGACTTTTTTCTGATACCTATTCAAGCGTTGCATTTGATTGGCTGATGTACGTTATGGTTGCTTGTTAAGAATTTTCAAGGTTCACAAATTCTCTTCAAAATGTCTTCATCCACCCTTACTACATTAAGTAAACATCTCTCGGATGTAAACCAAAATCAATGAACTCTTTGACAGAATGTGAAGTTACAGACAAAATTATAGAATAATTCATCAGTCGTGGGAACCTATTTGCGAAATTTGTCGCAGCAAAAGTTTTAAAAGATTTATTTGGATTTTGTAAACTAGCCGATTTTTGATACATTGTTGATTAAACTCCACAGTAAACAACGTACCATGGGATCGGAACTTGAAACTAATGTTATTAAAGGCAGTAAGTTATACGTAGAGAAATAACCAGCCCATATCTCCTTACTGCAAAGTAAGTAGTACAATGTACAAAAGTACACAATTTTAAATACTTATATGCTTGTATAATTTTGGGAAACATAATCTTTAATTGTACTACACTCTAGGTTTTTCTTCATTGTTGTTACCTCTCTTTAACTATATTACTTACATTATCAAAATTAAATGTATTTCGTATTGTGATTTGTAAATTTCATTGTAATGTGTGCACGGGATGTGTCCCCCAAGTTTATGCGTTAGCGTCATATCAGTTGCGAGTGAAACGTTCTTAAGCTGCTTACAGGGGTTTCCTTTAAATTCCCAGGAGGGAATTTAGGATAGGCATCCCTGGTAGTAATTTATACTCATTTATATATTTTTTTATTTCGTAAAAGTATTTGTAAATCTTGTTTTGGTTTTATTTTTGCGCATTCCGCTAATATTTTGCTCTTTGGCTTCAAACTAACCTAGGAGAATAACTGCAGAAGTTTTATAATGTGGATGCATTAAGCCTATATCAGCATTGCAACACATTGAATAAAAAACTTATCAAAAGTTATTATATGTTTGGTGGGGGAGGGGATGCTGCTTTACCCCTCCTCTTTGTGTCCATCATTATTTTCAATATTCCTTTATATGAGGAGTTTTATTTATAACTGGTGTAATTCCATTATGATAGAAAATTAGATAACGATAAAATTGAATACAATTTACTATGAACTTATTTATAAACTTTTTAAGAAAAATCTGTTAAAATCCAATGAAAATTTTAACAGATTTGTAAATATGGTATATCTATTTTTACCATTTATATTTATATTTTTTTATAATATCAGTGTATTCCGGTATCAGTTCTTCTCTTATACATGATTGGTTTTACACGACTGAATATTTTCGGTCGATGAACTTCTTTTCCAACTTCTCAAGCTTGCGGAAAATTAATTTTGCGTTGTGAGAACAAACAACGCGTTTCGATTGTCGGATGCAATAACACATTTATAATTTTACAAATAGAAAGTTTATTATTCACTTATAAATAAATTTACTATGAACTTATTTATAAACTTTTTTTAAAAAAAAATCTATTAACATCCCATGGAAGTTTTAAGTTTTATAAATAACTTTATTTGTGTTGTTTGTATATATATTTATTTATAAATTTGTAAGTTTATAAATTAAAGTTGTAAATACTAAATTGTATTCATTTTTATCGTTACCTATTTTTTTTTTCAAAATTTTCTTACACCAGTTTCAAAGAATATGGCTCATATAGAGACGTTCTTTATTTTGGTGTTTGTGCGCTCATCAGATCGCGTTACTTTTTTCTTGTGTCTTCAAGAGAGCTCTCTATTTCTTTTTCTCCGTTTTCATATTTCAGTTACGATAAATTACTGGTGTGTGTAAAATTATTTGCATTGTTAAAGTGGGTTGGTAAATAGTCTATAGGCGCTTAAAACGGGAATTCAAGGTGATTTCAGTGTTGTTGAGATGTAGATTACTATTGACTGTGAGCCACTTGTTTACGCGACACTGAAAGCTGTCGACAGAGGCTACTCCTAGTATAGGGTGGAGTTTTATTGCTCAACAGACTGAGAACAACTATGGCTGTCACCCAAATAAAACAACTCCTCCCGACACTGGTGAGATCGTGAGGCACGTTTTACGAGACAGCAGATCTTGGCGTCGCCCCGTGTTCAGCCTCCCACTCCACAACACCCTACCCTGATTTGATTTTAATTTCATTATCTTCTGCTATTTTATCCCTCAAGATTCACATCCATGTTTTGTCTCCCCGGTTAATTTATATTAATAATAAAGTCTGCGATTTATTGTTCAACATTATAAAAGGCAAATAAAATAAATTTCATCTGGTACTAAATCAGAGTTGATGGCTTCAGTGTCATGTATGAGCATTGCTCTTCATCATTCCTGGCTAAGCGAATTCTTTTTTTCTCTTTATTTTGACAACATAATTATACGTACAAATTATAAAAGTGAACTATTTTTCTCAACAAGCTCTTTCTCTTGTATTTTTTGATTTCTTTCTTTTTTTTCCTAGCTGAATGAGTTTTTCCCATTCACTTTTGGCTTTACAGCTGTCGTTTTGTACCTGAATTGTTCTATTTAAACTTTAGAATTCCAATATTCTTAAAATGTGTTTTACAGGTTGTTAAGTCCTTATAACTTTTTGGGAGCCACTGTTTTCCTCTCCTTTCAAAGACATTTTTGTGAGCTGTAACATTTTGGTACTTCAGGATAGTTGACGTTTATTTTTATTTCTCTTTTTTCAAAAGGTTATTGTGACTTAATAATCAAGTCCTTGAGATGCAAGTGTAACTTTAAATTCATTCAGCTACTTTATATTGGCTTGTGAAGAATATGCCAACACACCGTGCAGTATTTTTCTTTATATATTATTTATTTTAAAACTTATGTTTAAAACTACAAACATTTTTTTTATTTCATAAACAAATGAATAAGCAATATCCAGTTCTCGGTTTTCCTTTTCAATATTAATCATCACTTCAAATGATTATCAAAATATTGTGGAGAATATTTATCCAGTATGTGCTCTCATTACATCAAATATATTACATTTACATAATGTGATTTTTTGAATCTTAATTGTCTAAGTTTTACCAATTTAAAACATGTAATGCTCCTATTTAAGAAAGTTACCAATTCTAAAAGAAATTAAAGGTATTAGTAAAACTATTGAAGACATGTTGCTTTTATTCAAATGAGGGTTGTTTCCCTGCAGGGAGAGAACACAACAGGCTCTTAGAGACGTGACTAGACTGCTGTCCCACATAAATTGAATTTACTTTTCTATGTATACCGTAAACGATTTTAGATACGTTTTTGTTAAAAACGTATTAAACGTATTAAAAAAATACGAATATTATTTTTTCCCTAGATTTCTATTTTATTTTCAATTAAAAAAGTACTTAATATTTTTCGCTAGGTAATTTAGGTAAATCGTGCCTGCTGGTTTAGTCTCTGTGAGTATTTTAGACCCACCTTTGCTTGAAGTGTCTTCATCTTTTGTATTTATATTGCGCTTAGAAACAACAGAAATAAAAAAAGAAAGTAAATCTGTTAAAAGTACATAGATGTACTTTTTTATGTATTATGTATAGTAATTAGGTGTTTTTTTTAAAATTTCTTTGTTGTTACTCCGAATGTCAACACAGACGACGTAAATGTAGTTGGCTTTTGTTTCATATTCCTTCTGTTTTTATATTTCATATTTATAGTACTCCAAGAACTTCCTTCAGGGGAAAAAGAAATAATTGGAGTTATGATTGTTGTAGGTTATACGTCTGTAAGAGATTCTGAAAGTTTTCCAGGAGCCATTTCGAATTTTCTTTAGGAAAACTATGAAATCCTTCTACCCGGATATCCTTCTGTCTATCTTATGAATATCTGATAGTTTAATTAATTTTGGTTAACTTTATAATTTTCAATGTGATAATTATTAGTATTGATAGTTATTATTTTATTAAAACTTTGTAGTCAAGATTAAAAACAAGAAATTTATTCGTTTTTTTTTTAATAAATGTCATTTAATTTCTAATACCTCATATTATAATGAGGAGGTAAATGGAATTCGTGTGGTGTCGTCTGATAAAAGATTTTTTTCTTTTTTATCAACTGTATAGCCATTCTTCAATAAGTCAACTTCAAACTTCCTGGACTTATCCTGAATCATAAACTCTATTACTGTAGAATCCCTTTCTTTAA
This sequence comes from Hermatobates lingyangjiaoensis, assembly GCA_026182355.1. NCBI lineage: Eukaryota > Metazoa > Arthropoda > Insecta > Hemiptera > Hermatobatidae > Hermatobates > Hermatobates lingyangjiaoensis. The sequence goes on from JAPFBL010001927.1 coordinate 3,402,288, forward strand.
TAGAAGTCCAAAGAACTTTATTTGAATTTCATTTAACTCTCCCTTGAAAATTGAAGACTCTATTGTAATCTTTATTCATAAAGCGGTATTAACTGTTGTATCTGGAGGCGAGCATCGTTAATTTGCTTTCTAGAATCTACTACAGTCCTTTCAACTTTAAAGGACCCTCTTCACAGGTTTCATCTTTTCAATGTAGCTTAATCCATCTTTGTGTATGGCACGTTATTCATTTTCTAACCATCTGATTTTTTAATTAAGTTTTTTTTTAAAACTATATAAAACTGAAATAAAATCAGGTTCCTGGCGCCGTCTGTTTGCACGTTTAAATGAACTCTCCAATCCGAACGTTTCGGTTTTTATATAAATCTTATTCACATGCCTATTATACATCAGTTTACAAATTTATGCACTAACAAAAGTGTAGTATTACAGTGTATGGACTTAATTCAAGTAAAATTAATTTGGAAATGGCATTATTAAATGTTGGGAATGGGAGTTTGATTTTATCTTGTTGCTCCTGTTCTTATCTTGTTGTCCTGATCCTGATTCAGTCAATTATATATAAACTAGAAGGTAACACATGGAATAGACACTTTCTATAGTCCGTATTTTGGGCGGTTGTTCGCCGTCAGGAAAAAAAAACCAAGAGAAAGAGGAGAGGACTTTGTTTTTCTTTTCTCTCTTTTGATGATGACTTTTGCTGATGACCAATACAAAATATCGACTATAGTGAATATCATTTTTTTTTATTCATCTTGTGATAACTTAGCTTTTAATGAATCCGTTTATATCAAATTTTCCTATTTGACTGTATATGTGTAAGATGTTAAAGATATATGTAGATCATATAGTAGAATAGAACCGAAATTTTTCATTAATCCGTCAATTTTACAGATTTAAACAGATTTTTTCACATCATCGTTTTGACAACTTTTTTAACAAGGAGAGGTGTGGAATTTTAAAACAAATAACAGTGAACATTAGACTTTAATGTAATTATGTTAATGAATAAGTTGTAATAATAAATTAGATGTTTAAAGCGAATCTGTTCAAGAGGGAAATATTAAAAAACTCTACAGTAAATCTGAAACGTCAGTTTTGAATGTTTAATTTCTACCTGATCTGTTTGATTCCTGATAAATTATATATTATATATATATATATATATATATATATATATGTACAAGTTTTGTTAAAACCTATGCCTATTTTTAATTTCACTCTTTTTCGGGTTAATTTTTCCATTCTTCTGACCTCTGGCTTCCGAGAGTTCGGGACTAGATTTATCAATTCTCCAAAATTTTTATTTTTGTACACCAACATGTTTCGGTCCACATCGACCATTTTCAAGGTTATTTTTACACAATTAAATTTACAACCTTCCACTGATTATGACTGTTAACCTCGTGTGTTTATTTTGCTATCATTGTTTAGTTTTGTAACTTATTATAATTATTTAGTAATGTATTTTAGTAGATTACTATCAATGTTATGTTTTTATTGTTATGTAGTGTGTATAATTTAATTGTGTAAAAATAACCTTGAAAATGGTCGATGTGGACCGAAAAATGTTGGTGTACAAAAATAAAAATTTTGGAGAATTGATATATCTAGTCCCGAACTCTCGGAAGCCAGAGGTCAGAAGAATGGAAAAATTAACCCGAAAATGAGTGAAATTAGAAATAGGCATAGGTTTTAACAAAACTTGTATAGATGAAGGCCTGCTCCCCAAATGCACTAATATATATATATATATATATATATATATATATAAATATATATATATATATATAACAAGATTTCACATAAACACGTGAAATAACAATAAATGATAAAACCACAATATGAAATGGGAAAAAAAGACTTAAGATATTTCAAGCGGTCTTCGTCAGAGTTAAAACCCAACTGTATATATATATTATATATAAATATATATATATATATATATATATATATATATATATATTATATATATATATATTAGTAAAAGTTGGGAGCAGTTCTTCTTGAATACATGCATTTAAAAACTTTGTCTGATTTAACTTCGTCGAATATTTTTCCAAATTTCGAAATCTTTTTTCATTTCTGGGTTCAACTTAAAAATTAAATCACCATATTTGTTTTAAATTCTTTTTGGACGTGTTTCTATGTTACATCCACCATCTTCAGCAAAACAAGAAATTAAGACTGCACATAATAAAATTAATCTGATTACCTAAAATCACATTGCCATAATAAACAATAAACCTCCGTTAAGCTATCTGTCTTGTTCATAGACTGTTCATTTATTGTTTAAACCTTCTGTTAACTATCTGACGTGTTCATACACTGTTCATTTATTGCTTATTATGGAAATGTGATTTTAGGTATTTAGATTGATTTTGGTATGTGTAGTTTTAATTTCTTGTTTTGCTGAAGATAGTGGATGTAACACCGAAACATGCCCAATAGGAATTCAAACAAATATGGTGATTTAATTTTTAAATTGAACCCAGAAATGAAAAAAGATTTCGAAATTTGGAAAAATATTCGAAAAATTCAAGAAAAATATTCGACGAAGTTAAATCAAGTTGAATCAGACCTAACATTTTTACATGCATATATATATATATATATATTATCAACTGTTGGATTTTATCTACTGTTGGGTTTTTGACACTGATGAAGACCTCTTACGGATGAAAGATCGTAGTTCTTTCCATTTCATATCGTGGTTTGATAATTGATTGTTGTTTCACGTATTTATATGTATCTTGTATATATATATTAGTATAAATAGGGAGCAGACCTTCTTTTATACATATTGTGTTGAACTGAATTGCCTTAATTAAACATACCTTTTTTTGAGCAGTTTTTCATATTTCCTTGATAATTTTATATCGTCTTGATTTAGTTGGTGAATTATTTGAGCGAAACTCTGGTAAGCCATCAATATTTAATGCTAGGTTGAATGGTCCCCTTAAGTTTAGTATGTAGGAAACATACTAAACTTAATGTTGGCAAGATATTTAATGAGGTATGTTTTAAAGAAGGTCTGCTCCCAAAGTATACCAATATTTATATACATATATACAATTAGATGAAACGATTCATCGAACTGAATAAACTAGAATTTTAAAAGAACACATAGAAAGGAAATCACTGAACTCACTACTATATTTCGATGTCCTCGTCTTCAGGAAAAGAACAGGAAAAGACCTTATTACATTTTTGGATGTCAGCGTCACCTACGATGGGGGTCATCTTTCTACATCTGTCCATATCAAGCCTACTAACGCCCAGCAGTACCTTCATTTCAATAGTTGCCATCCCTCGCACGTAAAAAAAGCTATCCCCAGATCATTGTCCATACGCCTCCATAAAATTTGTAGCAGAATAAAAGATCGTTCCTTCCAAATAGATTTATTGAAACAGAAATTTTCTGACCGAGGATATCCTTCTAATTTCATTAACAACCGTATAGTCCCTGCAGACGTTAATCATAATTCAGGTCCTAGGAGGGATCGCAGTGACTCTAATTTCCTCATCACCACTTATTTTCCTGGTGCTCATAGGCTGGGTGCAGTTGTCAGGGAGTTTTTCCCTATACTTTCTTCTTCCTGCTGTACTTCTTCAGTCTTTAGTGAGGCACCTTCCATTTCCTATCGCAAACCTGCTAATCTTCAATCTATCTTCTCTCACATCTCTTCTCCTAAGCCTCCAAAAACTGCTGGTGGTATGGTTCAATGTGGACGTCGTGGATGTCTTACTTGTCCTATCATCAAACCTCTTCCTTTACCCCTTTCCATAGTAAACGCACCTACCCTATCTCTCACAAGACCTCTTGTACCTCTGGTAACTGCGTTTACCGTTTGGATTGCACCCAGTGTGATTCTTTTTATGTGGGTTTGGCTTCCACCAAGCCAAGCCTGCGTATGAATAATCACAGGTCATCCGTTGGCAAACGCAGTGACCTTCCCGTTGCTACTCATGCCAGTTCTCACGGACTCAGTTTTAATGACTGTTTCCGTGTACAGGTCCTGAGGCAGATTGATCAGACTAATTCGAAAGTTACTCTGAGAGCTTCAGAAGAAGCACTTATTAGTCTTCTGGGCGGTAGATCGGCTCCTGGGCTTAACCTCAATCGTTGATTTTTTTTTTCTTATTTTTTAGTTGTTATCAGCTTTTAATTTTATTTTAGTTAAATGTTTTCATTTTTTAATTTTTATTTAGCTTGTATCTCTTTATCTTCCCTGTCTACCTTTCCTCCGAAAGTTGGCTACCCTGTTTGAGTGCTTCAGTTCGAACGCCAAGTCAGTCGTTATCAGCCTTTGGAGCGATTCACTTCTTTTCCTGAAGACGAGGACATCGAAATATAGTAGTGAGTTCAGTAATTTCCTTTCTATGTGTTCTTTTTAAATTCTAGTTTATATATATATATATATATATATATATATAAAATTATACTTCCGTAAGTTTTACTTATTTCTACAGTACCACTTTTAGTCATTACTTGTGCAGTCTGTTATAGTATGGTATTTATTCTTGATTGCGGGTTTCGAAAAAGTACGTCTCCACGCCTCCTTTTATTATTATTAATTCGGTAATATGGTATTGAAGTTATACATCTGTTCATATCTGGTTCATTGTTGTAGTATTTCATACATTAATTTATATTAATTATATTCAAATTAATCTTGTTAGACCCATTTTATAGAATGCTGTACTGTTTTACATATTGCATTAGTGCTGTATCGGATTTTGTCGTTGAATATTATGGAGTCTGGAGATCCTATAAAGTTAGATATTGCAATACGGACTTTATTGCAGTAGTTTGCTTTGAATTTTATGAATCAACCATAATTTTCTACGAACAGAATGTTTAAATATTTAATACAAGTAGGACTAAATCAATGCTTTCTCTTTAAAGACGGGTTTATCGGGGGTGAAATTTTACTTGATGTAGCTATGTACTTTGTTGTTAATCAACATTTTCAAAATTTTTTAGTGGTAAAAGAGAAATTTTGCTTTGACTTAATATTATGTGGACATATATTATCCCATCATAATTTATATCACATATGACCGCATAATGAATTGTCCATGTTCTATAATCTTGAGTACAGCTGTTATGGTTTATTGTACAATAAACGTTCGTTGCAAGCAGAAGTTTCGAATTCATATGAGCCCGGAAAAAGTGATAATGCGCGAGGTAATAATGTATGTTTTTCTCACAATGTTACTACTCCGGCGGTGTACTGTAACTAATATTACTTCAATTTACCTAAATGGTAAACTTATAACTGTATTTCACTTTGCTCCTTCATTGATGCTCCTAATTCCAGTTTTTTCTAAGTCAAATTCACACTTTTAAAAATAAAATTTGGCATTTGCAAACTAAATTCACCTTTTTCCAAGTAAAATAACATTGACCTTTATCCAAGTCAAATATAATTAACCCTATTGAATAAAAAATAAAATCAAATCCAGTTTTTTATTTTTACAAATAAGAATTTTCTTTTCCAAATTCCTGTTTCCTAGATATTCTCCTTTTTGCGAATAGTATTTTTAGAAATCATATATCTGAATATTGGATTCATTGATAAAAACTTGAAGTACAGATTTATTAGTACGAAATCAAATATTTTTTTTATAAGAGTAGTTGTAATAATTGCATGTATCGTGAATTTCAAAGAAACATAATATTATATATTATATATGGTTCATTGTTGTAGTATTTCATACATTAATTTATATTAATTATATTCAAATTAATCTTGTTAGACCCATTTTATAGAATGGGTAATAAGTAATATTATATGTCGTTGTAATAAAATATGTCACTTCCTTCTATTTGATTTAAACTATGTTTTTTGTTTTGCGATGTTAAAAACTTCAGTCCCTTACGGTCATTTGGTTTGATCGATAATTCTTCATTAGGAGTCCTAAATTTTGCCGAATTCAAGTGTATTTAGAGAAGGTATCTTTATCGACTATCTGACATCGTACAGGCTCGGGACCGACGGCATAACGACGTCTCCGATGGATGACGTACTCAGATTTATTCACCTCCCGCGTGAATAAATCGAGGGCCAAGTGGGTATCGAACCCCTGACTTACCAGATCAGAGGCGAGTACGTTAACTACTTAGCTAACCTGACCCCCCTAAATCTACCTTTAAATCTACTTAATTTCCAAATCTATCTAAATGGGTGAATTTTATTTTTAGAAGGTCGAGTACGACTTTCAGAAAGGTGAATTTGATTTGCAAACAGTGAATTTACTTATATAAACTGTATTAATCTTGGTTTAGTAAACAAAATCATTTGTAAAACAAGCTGTTTTATACTTTATAAAAGCAATGCTTTGTTTATCCTATTATTTAGTTATCAGGTTCTGTGGTCTTGAATAGCGTCTGAATGTTAATTTATTCCTGCTTGCCTGTAGAAGGGCAGTTAATTGGCAGAGCGTTTCGAGACGTTTGGCTGTCACCTGATCTGGCACTCTCTCCCACTCTCACACCACTAATTAATATTATTCCTTTTTGCTACTTTTATTGGGGTGAATAACACTATTGTCTTAAATTGCATTAGTGAAAGTTTTGCAAAGTAATGTTCGTGATCTTCTTTTAAATTTCATTGCAATGTTATCAAAATGTGATAAATTTTTTAGTAATGTTTTTTTTTCATTTTGAATGTTAAGTTCAATGTTGAATTTGATCTCTTACGTTATGAAGTCCATATTATGATCCTAGGTTCATGTGGGCTTTTTTTGACTTCTTCGAAGCAGCACGGTTGCCTTTATTGTTGATTTTGCTGTGTTCTGCGTTGTATCCCTTTTGCCAGTTGTTCAGTAGCCTGGGATGTACTTGATAGAGTATTTTTAAAAATACTTAAGTTGTATGTTTATTGAAGTTCTCATTGACAGTGTGATTGCGGTTGTGAACTTATAATTCCGATCATTGTGAGTTAAAGGTTGGTATAACTAGTCTAATGTAAGTTGGTGTAACTATGAGAAAGATAAGTGAGTATGTTTGGGTTTGAATTTGATTGCACGTATGCATTCTATGGTCTAATAGACTAAACGATAATATTTGAAATGTGGCGAAAATTATTCCAATGGCTTCTTATCGGTACTCCCTATACACATAAGAATGGTCAGTCCAATTTAGTTCACAATTGACTCAAATGATTTGTAGGTGCTCTGAATTTTTCGCTTCTGTGACTTTTAGACGAAGCAATGTTTAATATCCTTTCTGCAAATACAATAATCTCTTGATAGAACTTATTGCTGCTTTAGAGTCTAGACATATACATACGTTGAATCCAATGACGAGTATCCACTTCACCCAGTTCTGTCTCCATTTGCAAGTTTGTTATCTTTGATTAACCCATCTAATATGTCTGAGTCTCATTTCAGTTTGCATAGTAAATTTCAAACATCACTTTTTTAGCAACTCTAAACAATGATGTGTTTTCTCTATTCCATTTTCAAATCTAGCAGTTATACTGTTAGTGAGGAATAGAGTTGTGGCTATGAAAAATTCATTCGCTTCGAAATTTTACATATTACATATGTTTTCTTTAATGTTAGAGTAATGTTCGTTAGAAATAGCTTGCGTATGATGGTGTAACATGGGAATGCAGTTGTCACTATAGATGCAACTTACAACCAATGAAGGCGGTCTAGTTAGCTCAGAGGTTAACGTACTCGCCTCAGAACTGATAGGACCGGGGTTCGATCCTTACCTGGTTCTCAATTTATTCACACGGGAGTTGAATAAATCTGAGCATGTCATCCTTCGAAGAAGGACGTTAAACCGTTGGTCCCAAGCCTAACACTTGAGTTAGGCAAAATTTAGGACTCCCACGGTGAAATCAATCTTCATTGTGTGGTATCACAAAGGGCCAATGCTCGGCATACGTGTGTTCCCTTGTGGGACTATCACTGCAACCTAACCTAACCGACAACCAATGAAGAGAACACATTATGTATATATATACATAATATGTATATTATTGTATATGGATATACAATACTGTTAGTTTTAAACAGATTTGTATTATATTTGATGGTCGCATTTAATGTTTTTGGTTTGTCTTTTTAAACATCTTAATTGCAGTGTTCTAGATGTATATCCTAGAGCAGAGAAATTTTATAACTACTACATGTAGTTTTTTTGACTGCTGCTCTTTTTCCCAGTTCATCTATTGTCATTTCCACCTGCCTTCTATAGATACAGTTAAAGTTGAACCCATTCTGTTAGTGATATCTGTGTCGTTTACTTGCAATTTATTGTAGATTAACTTAGTATTCTTGTCTTACCAACGTGTATTACATTTACATTGCTATTCTAAGAACAGCATCCAGTGACTCTCTCTTTAGAAGAGCACCACAAATAATGTTGATTTTCTTCTTATTTACTATGTTATTAATGTATACTGTAAACATTCTGCTTGTTTAATTGCTAACAGATAATATTTAGGCTTTTACTGCGGATAAGAATAACGGGGATGGACAGTGTCCAAGAGGGGGGGAGCCGTCTGCCCCGCACTGGCTAATAAAGAACAAATAAAAATGAGAAAAAACTCTCGACCAGAAATAATGACCTGGCAGAAGATGGCTTCCAAACTTTTACAACAGTGCTATCAGAAAAATGCCCCACTATAGAGAACAATTTCAAATATGAAAGCGGCCAAGTTGAAAACTGAGGGAATGGGAGGGGCATCGATTTATCATTTGAGACCAAAGAGATAAAAGGCCTTGTTTCTCGTGGGAGTTAATGGCATGGAAGTGAATAAAAGTTTTTACCAATAGAATTTTATATTGCCATTTCGAATTAGTTCGTTTGTAGATTGCTTTAATGTGTGAATGGAATTTTTGAACGTCATTGTATAGGATATCTGGAATGAATTTTTTTGTTCGAGATATTGACGTGCCCTTACAATTAAGGATGTAATAGTTCATCATTTTTGCAATTGTAAAGATTTGATGGTGTATTGTTGGACGAGTTACTAGGAACATTTTGAAATACGGTATATTAAAACAGAAATTAATTATTTTAAAAGGATTTTTCTGTCTTTATGATGCTGTTTTACTTTTTTACTTTGAAAAAGGTTTATTTGTTCTGAGTTATTATAAATAAAGCTAGGTTTTATCTAGCTAACACAAAAGTTTACCTTTTAGATTATTGGGAGGATAAAGCTTATATGTTTTCTGATATTAATGACTTTTGAAAAATATTATAATTTTATTGTTGGGAATCATTGTTTAGCTGAATTTCAATGGCCTTGGCCTTATTAATTCCAGTTTTTAGCTGCCTTATATATTTATAATTGAAATTCTAACCCCATTTTTGTCTTATAAACAAAATTTGCAGTTTGTAATAAATTTCTTTTTTTATAAAGAAATTTGCTTTTAAATCACAAAATTGCGTTTATAATCCTGACAGTGGTTAAATAACAGGTCTCTTCATTACTCCTGTTTTTTCTTTGATGACCAACCGAGTCTTTTTGTCTCATTTAAAATTTGTCCTTTCCTCGTCTTCTCGGACATGCCCATAGAATGTTTGCGGGCTCAGTCTTCTTCATTATGTGGATTGGTTGCCGTGCAAGTAATTCAGCAGTGAGTTCAGTCCATCAGTCTTGTCTGACGTCTTGTCACCATCTAAGATTGATCACTACTTCCCACCCACTTTTCTAAGCTAACATTTTAATAACTTCACTCATTTTGGAATATAAAAATTTATGCAGCGTCAACCAAGAGTATAATCCCGCTATCATGCCTAACCATATAACACCACTTAATATATCAAGAAATGGCCCTTGAGGATACAGACATTGACTTTGTGGTAAATGAAGGTGTTTAGACCATATTGAGAACATAATTAATTATTTATATCTCAAAAGTTTCAATGCATATTACAGTCGCTTTTAAATCTGTATTGTAGTCCTGACGAAAAGTAATATTACTCTATTCCTTACTCTGTCATATTTGGATTTCTCTGTATTTGGCAGCGGTCCGAACCGAGGAAACACAGCTTGAACAAGTTTCCATCAAATTATGACTGTATAATTTGTAATACTTCTATATTAAGTGTTCATTATAATAAATAATACTTAAAGAGACAAATTTGTTTTTTTAGGCACGATATTGCTTTTATAAATGCTAGTATCAGAAAAAGAGAATTGCCTTGATCACACTTGAGAGGATTTTCTTCTTTTTGCTTATAAATCTTTATGACTTTAATGTAACATCTTATTAATGTTTTTATTTTTATAAATATTCTAAAATTACTGAGAAAGTAACATTATAAATGTATTTCTCTGTCCTTCTGATTTCTACTAATCAAATAGAGGTTATATATGGTTATTATATTGTTATACATTATTGTTAGTATATGTAGGTCATACGAGGTGTGTAAATAAAGTAGTGAGACTGGCAACGTCGCTTTCGATCTGGCAACGCTGGAGACGCGTGGCCTTGAGTAGCGTCAGGTGCACGTGTGATGCGCCTCCAGTATGAATCTGAACTCGCCACAGTCATTTGTTTGTCCGTAGCGTTGGTTTTCGTGAAATGGTTTTTTCTTGAGCGTTTTAAAAATGAGTGACCTCAAAGTTGAGCAGCGGTGTGCAATCAAATTTTGCTTCAGACTTGGACATACTGCAACCGAAACTTTTGAAAAACTTCAGGAGGCCTATGGAGAACGTGTTTTATCAAGGGCACAGGTTTTTCGGTGGTTTAAGGAATTTTCAGAAGGAACAGAGTCGATTGAAGATGAACCACGAAGCGGAAGGCCTTCAAGTGCAAACACCGATGAAAATGTCAACAGAGTACGGAACCTTGTGCGTTCAGATCGACGCTTGACAGTCAGACTGATCGGGGAACAGTTGAATTTGAATCATACCTCCGTTCATCACATTTTGACCAATGAATTGGAGATGAGAAAAATTTGTGCGTCTTAGATGAGAAAAAACTGCCATCTCAATAAACGAGTTTTTGGCCAGTAAAAACATTCCTGTTGCTCCTCAGCCTCCTTATTCACCAGACTTGAGTCCTTGTGACTTTTTCCTCTTCCCGAGATTGAAAAATCACCTCAAGGGAACTCATTTCGGGACACTACAAAACATACAAACTGCTGTAACCGACCAGCTGAAGGCCATTCCAGAATCCGAGTTCCAGCAATGCTACAATGATTGGAAGGACCGTCTCCAGCGCTGTGTGGCTTCCGAAGGGAACTATTTTGAAGGTGACAATATCACATTGTAATTATATTTGAATAGAAAATTTAAAAAAAAAATCAGTCTCACTACTTTATTTACATACCTCGTATATAATTATTAAACTATATAATACTAATATATATTTATTATTTAATTATTATATAATAATATTATACATTGATAAAAATACCGAAAAAGAAGCAGAAACAAAATAAACGTTTATCAGGAGTCAGTCAGTTCTTCAGGTTCAAACTTTCATCGCCATGGTTTCGGTTTTTATTGAAAACTTTTTTTATAGGTAGAAGTATTAAATTTTTGAAAAAGAAAAACTAACTATTATATTAGAGATTATTTTACAGAGAAAACAGCTCGTTTCCGAAATCTACAAACTGTTTTCTCTGTAAAATAATCTCTTATGTAATAGTTAGTTTTTCTTTGTCAAAAATTTTATACTTCTGCCTATCAATAAAAACCAAAACGTTGGCAATGAAAGTTTAATTTGAACCTGAAGAACTGACTGACTCCTGATAAAACTTTTATTTTGTTAATAATATTATAGTTATATATTATTGTATAACCTCGTTATTTTCTTCTCTTGTACTATATTTCACTGTGTTGATGTTTGTGAATGCTCGTAAGTAGTGATTTGCTGTACTGGGCTCATTTCTGTTCTTTAAGACACATTTATTTGTAATTGGAGATAAATTTGAGTTACTTAGTAGCTGGTAAAATATTTGAAATAATACTAAAGGAGGAAGTAGATATCGTCTTTTAAGTAATTAATTTTATCAATCTGTTTTATAAATGGATATGCAGTAATTACAGGTAGTCAGAGATCACGTCAGGGTAGATTCATTGGTAGTGTAACCAGTATCCTAATTTTGAGCACCTGTTTTACAGGTTTCAATGTTGTCCATGCCTGAAACCTCTGCTTTGAGGGTTTGGAAAGTACATCTACTATGTATAGAGAAGTTGTGTACTACCATCGTTCGAAATCGAAGATCAACTTTGCAACATCAGAGCCAAGTCCTTTAGTAATGCGTCAAGTAATTTTACTGTCACACTAGTTATGAGAAAGACGATTTGTATTTATTAGGCTAGTCAAACCTAATGCACTAAAAGATAGGATATCGAGATATCTATTATTGTCGTAAGTATTCTGCTATTTTCTGATAATTGTTTAGTTCATGAGTATAGACCGTTATATCTGCTAATTTTTTAAAAAATGTCATCATGTGATTGATTCTTTTAAAAACAGCCAAGTGATTTGTTCATTTTTTGTGTGTCCTGTGATAAGAAACTTAGATTCGTTTGGTGGGGTAGAATGACAAGAGTGAGAGGGAGACATCTGTTATGGCGTCTCCAAGGCTGGCCGGTGAATAGCCTCTCGAGAAAGTCGATGTTTCTATAAAACCCTTCCAGATCCGTTTTCAACCGAATTCTCCACCACCTTTTCCATTTGCTCTTACTTTATTCTCCTATTGAATGGCCCTAACTAAATCCAATAACTCTACTGAATTGGTTAAAATATCTTCCTCTCTCCTGAATGATAGTGATTTCTTCTTCGTCGTTATTTTCTTAATATATACTCTCTCTGTAACTACGAACCATCGTTATCAATTTATGTTCCAGTAACGAATGTTTTATTCCTATTTCTTTTTGTTCTCGCTCTATGGTATTATTGATACTTAAAATTTTACCGAAAAAAATAATAATGAGTGCTATGCACTAATAATGATGTCTTAGCAGTGCATCGAAATGGCTAATAAAAATCAGGGGATAGGGGATTAGCCCTGGTTTATAGTGTTAATTACACATTATAATGTTTTGTTGACGTTTCTGTTCCCACAATACTTGCATTGTTAAAAATGTGTACTGTTACTTGTTATTTAGGGGACAGTGGTTAACGTACCCACCTCACAACTGATAGGTCCGGTGTTTGTATGTTTGATACATACCTGGCCCTCGATTTATTCACGTGGGAGGTGAATAAATCTGAGCACGTTGTTCCTCAGAAAGGACTTTCAACCATGGCCCCGAGTCCGTACAATATCAGGCACTTGTTAAAAGTCCCTAATTTAAATAAACTTGAGTTTGGCAGAATATAGGACTCCCAATGTAGAATAAATCTTCATTGTGTACTATCACAAAGGCCCGGCCCAATTTTGGCGTATATGTGCTCCCTTCTGGGACAGCCACTGCAACCTAAAGGGTTGCCTACTACTGCTAGTTGTTAGTTACGTATATGTATTCAGTAGTTTTATTTTTATGAGTTGTGTTATATGGATAATCCATAAACAGTGAAGTGTATGTTTTTTTAAAAAAATAAAAACTGGTATACACTAATATTAATGCTTAAGCAATTGATTCAAATGAATTATTGTTTTTTCTTCATTCTGAGATTAGCACACGACCGTAACTTATTGGTTGATCTTACTTTATTTTTGATGAATTGAACATATATACTCATATAATATATATATGAACGTCTAAACGACAATAAGAAAAGAGAAAAAGATCCTAGTTTTTTTTCTCTTTTCTTATTGTGGTTTGGACGTTGACTTTTATTTCACTTGTTTATTATATACATATATATATATATATATATATATATATATATATATATATATATATATATATATTCATTAAGTAAACGATCAACAAAGTTAAAACGCGGAATCTCTAATTTTATGTTCAACGGTCATCAGGTGCTTGGTGTCCTTATCTCTTTTCTCTTGATACGTTAGGAGAAAATATCAAACGATTAGAATAAAAAAATACGTAGAAACAACACAGAACTCACTTAAATATTCCGACCTCGTCGTCATCAGCAGGAGAAGAGGTTGAGTTAACTCGACTGGCAAATAGAAACTCATGCTGTTTGATGTTTACTGGTTGCTGTTTGCCTGCCAAGCAGAATTTATCTTCTTCTTCTCCTTCTTCTGATGATGACGAGGTCGAAATATTGAAATGAGTTTAGTTTTCTAATGTATTCTTTCATTCTAATCGTTTAATGTATATAATTTCTTGAATACCCAGGAATGACATAGTGCTATACTTTTTGTGTTTTACATATTTTTTATGCTGGTTGGGTATGAATTAAAGATTTGATAATTGTTGTATATTAGTATAAGTGCTATTAAAATACTAAAGCTAAGATACAGTTAATTTTAGAACTCAGCTTATTATTACAGTATTTCTAAATTAGTCATATAGTAACTATATTATTGGGAAGTGGTGAAATAGGAATGCCTATTGGTACTTGAAGTGCTTAGTACAATGGCATGCGATTACGGTTTCACAGCGTACTTGATTGGTTAAAGTGGTTTTAAATATACTAAAGGAATTCACAGTAGCGTCTAACCCATAGTCTGGAAATCTCAAACAGGATTAATTCAATTTGGACTGACGGAAGTCTGTGGTTCAGGAAACCATTCAAAATTCTATAAATTGAAACAGCCCCATCAATAATCCTTGGTAAAATCATTCAAGTCCTATTCTATGTTTGGAGTGATAACATCCGTAATGACCTTAATATTCCTTTTGTTCTAAAAGCAATCCGGGCTCAACACTGACACTTCCCTAAATCCCTACCTTCTATATCCAGCAAATAGCATACCTGGGATGCCTGCTAACCCTCCTCCAACAGATATTAACCTAGCGGTTTATTACTTAGTAACGATGGAATGAATTAATACCAAATATTGAAGGTTTATAGGTAGTTATTTATTTTAAGTGCTACAACTACAGTTGTTGTTGAAATCCACAGACTATTTTTCTTTGTAAAATAATTTGTAATGTAATACTTAGTTTTTATGTTTCAAAATTCATACTTCTGCCTATGAAAAAGATTTTAAATAAATACAGAAACATTGGCAATGAGAGTTTAATTTGAACCTGAAGAACAGACTGAGTCCCGATAAACTTTAGTTTTGTGTATATATATATATATATATATATATATCTGTCGCCTTTCACCCACAAGTCTTGAACGCAGGTACCTCTTCTTTTTCCCTTCTACTCTCTTGCTGATGACGAACTTCGGTTCGAAATTGATCCTGCAAGTGTTCTCGTTCTTTATGTATTGTCTTTTTCAGTTACTTATCTGTCCGGTTTGAACTGTTTAGTAATTTAATTTATGATATATATATTATATATATATATATATATATATATATATATATATATATATATGCTTCACTATAATATAACGAAATACTTATGAATAACGCAGCAAGCTGACTGAATATTCAGTTATTAAGTATTACGTTAGGCATAATGTTCATTAGTTTTTCATATTATATTTAAAAATGTGTTACTATTTTTATTTGATGTATGAAAAACTTATTTTATCTTTTATCTCTTTTGCAACTTTAAAAGTTCTTCATCAGTCTAAATAGAGATACGAGAATACAGGGAAGGTGTTAATGTGTGTGTTTGTTTTTGTTCTATATAAATTGAGAACAGAGTGATAAAATAAAACAATTGTATTATATAGGAATGTCATATGGAGAACTGATATGATATTAAAGAATTTTTTAAGATCATGAGGAAATAATTGGTCATATTACAGATAATGTCTTTGCTACAACCAAGTTGAAGACTGATTATGCGCATTGAATTAAATAAAAAAAGATTGAAGGGAAATTATTAAGCAAAGATCATTAGGGCTTACTGAAGTGGGAGTGAGAGATAACCACTTGGACGCGTATTCATTTCTTTGCGTTTCAGTGTTCCCTGATGCAAACAAGAGAGGCCTTTTATCTCAGTTTAATCTTGACTTTCCTTTGACGCCCAATCAAAACGTAACTCAGTTAAGTATTTATAATCCTTTTGTAAAAATCTAGAAGGCTTGAAAAAAAAGAACTTTTAGTCATAATTATTTGTGACAACAACAGGTTCTTATTAGAATATTTTTCCTGAAAACTAAATTATTTAGCATCCTGAAAAACATAAATATAAATACGAGGTGTGAAAATAAAGTAGTGAGACTGATTTTTTTTTAAATTTTCTATTCAAATATAATTACAATGTGATATTGTCACCTTCAAAATAGTTCCCTTCGGAAGCCACACAGCGCTGGAGACGGTCCTTCCAATCATTGTAGCATTGCTGGAACTCGGATTCTGGAATGGCCTTCAGCTGGTCGGTTACAGCAGTTTGTATGTTTTGTAGTGTCCCGAAATGAGTTCCCTTGAGGTGATTTTTCAATCTCGGGAAGAGGAAAAAGTCACAAGGACTCAAGTCTGGTGAATAAGGAGGCTGAGGAGCAACAGGAATGTTTTTACTGGCCAAAAACTCGTTTATTGAGATGGCAGTGTGACAGGGCGCGTTGTCACCGAAAGGTTTTTCGGAACCATTTTCGCACAAATTTTTCTCATCTCCAATTCATTGGTCAAAATGTGATGAACGGAGGTGTGATTCAAATTCAACTGTTCCCCGATCATTCTGACTGTCAAGCGTCGATCTGAACGCACAAGGTTCCGTACTCTGTTGACATTTTCATCGGTGTTTGCACTTGAAGGCCTTCCGCTTCGTGGTTCATCTTCAATCGACTCTGTTCCTTCTGAAAATTCCTTAAACCACCGAAAAACCTGTGCCCTTGATAAAACACTTTCTCCATAGGCCTCCTGAAGTTTTTCAAAAGTTTCGGTTGCATTATGTCCAAGTCTGAAGCAAAATTTGATTGCACACCGCTGCTCAACTTTGAGGTCACTCATTTTTAAAACGCTCAAGAAAAAACCATTTCACGAAATCCAACGCTACGGACAAACAAATGACTGTGGCGAGTTCAGATTCATACTGAAGGCGCATCACACGTGCACCTGACGCTACTCAAGGCCACGCGTCTCCAGCGTTGCCAGATCGAAAGCGACGTTGCCAGTCTCACTACTTTATTTACACACTTCGTAAGTCATAAACGGGAAAGTCATAAAAGAGAAACCTTTAAAATTTATTTTTCATATAATCTCCTAACAGCTAGTTTTTTCGTGATTTTTAAGAAAAATCTGCTAAAGATAATAATAATAATAATAATAATGCCGGTGTACATGAGGAAATCTGATTTCTCCCACCCTTATATGTATTTGAGTAGGATTGTTTGTTTAGCTTCTTCCCTTATGAGCGCTCGGTACCAATGGTTTTATCTTTTCCATTGTATAAACCAATCCTCTAAAGGGTGATAACATTAGCCGTTTGCCGGATTATTGTTTGTTCGTTGATTCGGCAGATTCTACATTCAGCATTCTACGTTCTAACTCAAGTATATTTCTAGTAGGGATCTTTGGACCGACGGATTAGCGCCCTCGCCGAGGGATGACGTACTCAGATTTATTCACCTCCCGCGCGAATAAATTGAGGGCCAGGTGGGAATCGAACCCCGGACTTCCAGCCTAGAGGTGTGTATGTTAATCGCTGAGATAACCTGGTTCTTATATGTTTTCCATGGAAAAAAGTTTATATATCTGCTATGAAGAAATTTCATATCTGATATAGAAAGTAATGTACTGAGGCCAAAGTGTAACAAAAGTCACTGAAATAAGGGACAATCCGTGTTTATTATGTATGTTTTTTATGCTACCTTGAAATTTGATGTTTGAATTTTTAATTTTAATTGTTTAATTTCATCCATTTGACTTTAATAATGTTCTATTTCTCGGAAAAGAATTATATATATTTTTTTTTTGTTGCAAATACGATCCCAAACGGACAAATATAGTGAGTTCAATGTACAAAAAGAAACATCGAGAAATTAAATGCAGAAATTAAATTAGAGACTGTAAGTGTGTGCATTTGATTTCTGTATGTTTCTTTTTGTACATTGAGCTATATATGGTATATATAGTAGAAGAGGTTTTCGGGCAATGAGTATTCTTGTCAAGGTTTGGAATGGTATGAAAGAAAGAGAAAGTGGGAACTAAGGGCGGTGGGGGCGACTGAGATAAAAGGGTTGGGAAGGAGAAAACAAAAAGCCCTCTCTCTACCACTACTGGCAAATGTTTATCTTTTGACCTTCATTTTATCTTTATATTTTGGAGTCAAATTCAAATCTTTGAAAACTTTAGTTCCTTTTCTGATGATTTATATATTAATATAATTAAACTTATGTATACATTTGTGTACATATATTTAAAAATTCTGAAATGAAAATAGGTAACGAATGGGTAGAGAATATGTCTGCGACCGAGTGTACAGACGTATAATATCCATGTAAGGACATTTGTAGTATTATTAGTATTTGTTAATCTCTTAATCAGATTAACATTAAATCATGTTTTTCTCCCCCAATGTATGGTGCAGAATGAAGCTATGTCGATAATGTTTTAAATATTTCTGTCTATTAGCCCGGATAATGACAAACAAATTTTTGTGAAACATTTACTGTCAGTTTATTATTATCATTTCTGGACCTATTTTTTTTTTAAAACCAGTTTAGTACTTTGGATACTCAGTGGTCGAGAAACTATATCAAGATATTCTGTTCTTTCCTAATTTTTGCCGGATTACAGAAGTAGTTTATTAATATAAGAATTATATTGTTTCGTTCTTTTATGTGTTTTATGTTCTTTATAGTTTATAATCACTTCCGGTTTATATTTATATATCTTATGTATACATATACAGTCATCCTTCACTACTTCCCGGTTCATTTATCGCGGCTTCAATATATCGCGGATGGTTCAAAAATATTCATAAAATATTCAAAATTGATGAATTATTGGGCGAAAGTTTTCCGCACACCTGCAGGAGGGAGTGACCACAGATTCAAAATCCAAGTCTCTCATCAGCATTTCCATGTGATCCATAGATCTTTATAAAGATCATGTTTTCTCCCCCAATGTATGGTGTAGAACGGGAGTGGCAACCTCTGGCATCCGATGAATTGTCTCTGGCACGCAAGAGCACATGCTACCCTTAGCACAGATGCAAGCACATGTTATCCTAAGCACAGAAAAAAAAACTACTTTCCTTGGGGTATAAGCTTTCATGCTATGACAGTATATGTACGTATATGTATATGTATATGTATATGTATGTGGTGAAGAGGTTTAAGCTCTACGATGCTAAAGAGGTCTCTAGAAAAAGAAGTTGGTCTTTTTTTAAAAGGTTACATAAATTGTTTTTCTGTTTTTTGTATACTATGTTTTACTGTACTGAGGTAATTTATTTTTTCCTTTAAAAAGTTTTTAGGAGATACCAATTATGTTCTAAAAAAAATGTCTAGCGCGTAGAAAAAGTTTGTGTCAGAGATTTGGCTGATTTTGGCACGCACTCTCAAAAAGGTTGCCCACCCCTGGTGTAGAATGAAGCTATGACGATAACGTTTTAAATATTTCTGTCTATAAGCCCGGATAATGACAAACAAATTTGGTAATTAATTTTCAGAAATGAAAGAAATTTTGAGTAGTAATTGTCAGAAGGTGATTGAGTAACGTACCTAGTTATAAACGAAGGCTTGTTATAAGAATAATAGATGCGTTCTAAAAACATATTTACAGTTTGTACGCTTTAGTTACATGGACGTATGTTACACACACGTTTCATATTTATATTATTTATTCATTCTTTTGTTATTTATACTATTAATATTTCTATTAATATTATTATATTAATATACTATCAATAGTAAGTTATACTATACTATTATAATAAATTAATGTTATTTATACTATTTAACATTTACATGTTTGAAACTATTCTTTCGTGTTCTAATGATAACATATCCACTTATATGGTTTGGTAACACTTAATTATGTTATACATTCGGAAGAAATGTACGTCTATTTATTAACAGCGATAACTGAGGAATGGCTGTACTTACAACTATTATGTTATAATTTAACATGAAAACTAATGAAGATATGAATTAATCTGCAAAATACATCATTGAATTAAGTAATTGATTTATCAGACAATGGAACAAAAAACTCGGAGATTTTCATTTAAAATCGATACTAATTTCTTTAATTACATAACTTAGATTTAAGTCTTCTAATTTTAATTACCTAACATTCTTTCATTAATTACCTAACTTTCTTTCATTACTTTGCCAATTTTGTAATTAGTTCTGTATTGCAAAATGAGAAATATTCTTGGTAGAACTGTAGTTGGTAAAACTAAAAATTTGTGCTTACTCTAGAGTCGATTGATACATGACGCCAGTTTGGGTTTATGTGTGACTGAGTTATCGTACGAGGGCGGATTGATAAGTCAGTGACTTTTTGTATTTCCTGTGCAGTTACTCCAAATGCAACAGTGCTGCTGTCATCTGTAATCTATTAGTGGAAAACTATCTAATTATGAGCCAGCTACCACGTGCAGTCGGGCAGTCGGTGTTTCATAGTCATTCAAAGCAGACAACCTGGTGTATTTTTACGGAAATGGAAAAAATTGAATTTCGTGTGCTGATTAAGCATTACTTTTTACGTAAAAAATCCATCACTGAAACTAAGGAAAGACTTGATAAATACTGCGGGGACTTGGCACTATGAATTTCAATGGTTAGGAACTGTTTTACAGAGTTCCGTTGTGGTCGTACCAGCACTAGTAACGCCTGAAATCGTCGATAAAATCCATGAAATGATATTGGATGGTCGGAGAATGAAAGTACGAGAGTTATCTCATGCTGTAGGCATCTCAACTGAACGGGTACATCATATTTTACACGAATATTTGGTCATGAAAAAACTCTCCGCGAGATGGGTGCCGCGATTGCTCACACTTGACCAATCGTGTGACCACTTTAAAAGAGTGTTTAGTGGTGTACAGCCGTAATCCGGACGAATTTTTGCGCCGTTTTGTTACTGTGGACGAAACATGGATCCATCACAACACGCCAGAGACCAAGGAACAATCGAAACAGTGGGTTGCTGTGGGCGAACGTGGACCAAATAAAGCCAAACAGAGTCTGTCAGCCAATAAGGTAATGGCCACGGTTTTTCGGGATGCTCGTAGTGTCATTCGTCATTCGTCATTCATCGATTACCTCGAGAAAGGTAAAACGATCACCGGCGAATAATTCAAAGCTTTTGAACAGATTCGACGTTGATTTGAAGCAAAAACGGTCGCATTTGGCAAAGATGAAAGTGCTGTTCCATCAAGACAATGCACGTGTGCACACTTGTCTAGTCGCGATGGTCAAAATCCAAAATTGGGATACGAACTGCTACCCCATCCAGCATATTCTCCTGATTTAGCCTCCTGCGACTATTTTTTGTTTCCAACCCTAAAGAAATGGCTTGGGAGTAAGAGATTTAATTCGAATGAACAAGTTACTACCGAAACAAACAAACGCTTATTTTGAGAGCTTTGAGAAAACGTATTATTTGGAGGGAAGAGAAAATTTAGAAAAATGCTGGACTAAATGTATCGAGCTAAAAGGTGACTATGTAGAAAAATAAAATGTTTCTTTTCCGAAAAAATTTTGTTTTATTCAAAAAGTCACGGACTTATCAAACCGCCATTTTGATATATTCAGATCATTTCTTAACGTATTCTTTTAAATATTAATCGTTGATTATGTTTGGTAGTGGTTGGTGTAATTTTTAGTTTTATTGATAGTAATCATGTATGTCTGTTGGTAGAGATTTGACTTATGGAAGGTGGGAGTAGTCAGTAGTTGAAATATTTCTCAATGGGGCAGATATAAGTGATGGTTGCTATTTCTATTTGTCTGAGGATCTTTTAAATAAAAAAAATACTATTTTCTGATCAATTCAAGACTTTTTTTGTTACTGTAGACTATGTTAATTTCAAGTAATGGGGTGATTTGAGGGGACGATTGAGTACATCCAATGGACCTTGATAAAAGTAACTTTTGAATTTCTTTTGCATCTATTAAACTATTTAGAACAAACGATATATCTGAATTTAACGAATTTATAGTTTAGAGGTGTAGTCAGTGAGGTAGGAATAAATCAGAATGACTGTGTGCATTGGGGTGAGCCAGACACAAAGATTAGAAAGGTGGCTGGTCCAAGAGTCATTTATATTTGAAAAGAGACAGAGTTCTGTTTGTTGAGTTTTAGGAAAAGTGATTTTATATATCTCCATATTAATTTAATTAAACGTCAAGTTACTGTAAAATAATTGTATTGAATGGATTTTCTAATTGTCTGTTTTTAAGCACAGTGGCTGAACAGAGAGGATTTGATTGTCATAACAGTCTCCTGTCAGTTTTTATCAAAAAAAAAAAAAAAAATCACATGTAATGTGTATAGTGTAGACTTTGATGTTTATCTCTTTGTTGTCGGTGTAGCGAAATAAAGTCTACTGGAGGGATATTGTTGTGCATTTAGTCGTTTGTTGCTCTCAGATCAATGTATATATTTTTTTCTCTTGAAATTTGTTATATTTCAGAATTATATTTCATAGAAAGGGATTTATTTACGGCTGTCTGAGCGCATATATTTCAAAACAAACTTAATAACTCTCAATTTACTTCTTGATTCTGTCATCGTTAATATTTTCCACTGAATAATAGTAATAGTTATTTATATAAGTGAAAAAATTGTATTATTTTGTCTAATTACTTGTCATTATATTATGTTTTTAATTGTATTATTACTTTTCATCAGAGAATTCACTGTCAAAATATTACATCAATAAATGTATATACATCCTTCGGAGAGGACTTTAAGCCGTCCGTCCCAAGCCTGAACAATGCCAGGTACTTATTATGATACCACCTCTAAACATACTTTAGTTAAGTTTAGGTTAGGACTTCCAATGTGGGAAGTTTATTGTGTGGTATTATAAGGGGGCAATGTTCGGCCTATCTATATTCTCCTGTGGGACAGTCACTGCAACTTAAACTAACCATAATAAACATATTAGGGAAAAAAGTCTCTACATACAAGTGGTTTTAACGAACGTTTTCATCTTCGTGTTACAACTAAAGCTCAGAAAAGAGAACTAAAAACAATGAACACAAGTAAATTAATAATTAGTAGGAACTATTGATAATTGTAGATCAAAACTACTTTGTTGATATTCATTGTTTTGGTTCTTATGATAAAGTAAGTTTATGTGAAAATTGGTTTACTATTTTTCAATATTGAGTAAATAACATTGTGACTAATTGCGCAAAGAAAGTGTTTTTAGTGCTGTTGTTTGTTTATTTCTAATACTTCCTAATAGCATATCCTTTAACACCTAGCTTTGGTATTTCAGTTATTCATACTGATCATATTGTAGGTCGCATCACATGTGCATATGTGTAATAAAAGGCGCTTAGATATCTGTACACTGTTATATCGACTTTGAGTAAAGTTGACGCCAGTGGAAATGTGCTGTTTTCGCACGATTCGTTCTCAATGAAATACAGTTAAAGTGTTTCAATCTGATTTACAGTTGTACATTATTTTCTTCCCCCTGAATCACATAAATATTGTATAGTTGATTTTATTGACGCTGACTTTTCCAAATGGCTAGTCAATTTGACTTACTTCTGGAATATTCGGCCCGATATGGCCTTCCATGGGCTGTGAAGTGTAATATATGACGGTAGGTAGTGTTTATGGAAATGAACCTCTTTATGGGTTTAACTTGGAGAGCTGTAAATTGAGTTTGGAGATCGTGAGAGCAATGCATAATCCGACTCTGTCATTTCGTGGCGAGGGATGGCTATCGGGGTATCAACTCTGTGTAGAGCAATTATTCTCAAAGCCCCCTCATAATGACACATTTAATAAACGTAATGACCAACTTCACTTTTAATAATTATTAACACCACAAGACTGACTGATGTTCATATCACACTCTGGTTTCCACAGTAATTGCGGGATAGCTGGCAGCTGCAAACTTTTTTTCCTTTCCTCCCACATTCTAAAAACACATAATTGCTCGACCCTCATTGGAATTCTTTTTTTATGCATCAAAATTTATGGAAACTTGAGACAAATACCATAGGAAACTGTCATGATTTTAGATAAAATACATTGGTTTTAAAATCTAGAATTGTTTTAGGGTATGAAATAAAAAATTGGTTTTAATTTTTTTTTTACTTTATGTAGTTTATGACATAATGAACTTGATTATTTACGAGTTCACTTGCCAGTTACACTTGTTTTCTTTTAGTTAAAAGTGTCTGGATGCGTTGCATTAAATATTTTTGGTAGATCTCAAATCTTTTCAAACATGGATTTTTCTGACATACCTATGGCAAAATTTACTAACTGTTTGCGCCCCTTCACTATTAGTGCTACTATTTTTTTTATTGGGAAACCACTGTGTACTCCCCTAGGCTAACTTAATAAGTATTATACCTGAATAGGTGTATTCCGTTATGATTCCTATCCTTTTTTGAATCTCATTGTGTTCGTAATATGGTTTCGTATCCAATGTGTTAAAGTAACATATTCGAATACCACATTAAATAAGGTACAGTGCTATATTAAAGAGATATAAATGCTCCATTCGACGAAAATTAATTCACGAAAAAAATTACACCAATGACATAATATAAAATAAAATTATTTATAATAAGTATAAAAGGAAGTTAACTAACTATTTGTGTTTGTAATTTGGCTGGCATGATTTTAAAATGTCTAAAAATCAAATGAATAGTATTGTTAATTACTTGTTTATTGATAACCCATTAGGTGGCATGACCAAAGTCATGTGATGCATTTGACGATACGGTAGGGATTATATTTCAATGAGTGTTTGAAATCTAACTTATTGGTTTTTGTTTCCTATCTGATTTGGCGAATGACTTTAAATTATGAAATCATACGATATAAATCTTCACTAATGTTATGTGTTATTGAATCACATGATTTCGCCAATCGCGATAAACGATAATGTCCATTACATTTTCATCTTATTGTCTGTAAGTAGTAGCCACATTAAAAGAATCAGTTCATTAAATTGAAGGTTCATTATTTATGAAAATGGTTTACAGACAGTAACGTTGAGTGTGATCCACCGCAAATTTCAGGAGTTTAATCGGCATTGGTTGATACATAATTATTGCTCTTCTTAGTTTCACCATTATTATGAGATAAATCTTTCAAAACCTGATTGAACAATATTTCTAACAACCCTGACCAGAATTAGTTTTATTGCTTCAAGCTATTCATTATTTGAAAGTACGTGTTTGAGATTACAGTTACAATGTGTAGTTTTTTATATTCATGGTCGATGAAAAAAAGTTAGGATACTCTTGCCTTGTGTTTATCACAAATTATTTTTGTTCCTCCTATATTTATCTTATAAATGCTGATCAGGTCTCGCTGTTTCCAATAAATGTCAAAACATAATTTTAGTTTATAACCGGTTTAAGTAAATGTCAATATTATTACTTGTATTATCAATATATCAATACAGTTAAATTTATTTTGGAATCTGTTGCTTTGCAGATTTGTTATTTGACAGTATAAGAGTGGCTGTTGCTCTAAATGAACTAATAATGTTGTTAATTAGAAGGTTGCTGTAATATGACTGGCGAAATGACTATATGATGGCCAAAAGCTCTTAAATGAACGCCTCGTTTAGCCTTTTCTATTAATTGAGAGCGACGTTCAGAGCCAGCCATATGTGCTGCTCTTGTTTTCCACCTTTCCTCCTATTTATAGACTCCGCACCGCCAAAACATACCCAAAACATTTAGTCCTCAATTCACTACCTTTTATTTCTTTTTTTTTATGTTATTATCTCAATATTTTTACTCTTTTATGTTTCATTAATAATAGGGTGTCCCGAAAAAATGTATACACACTTTAAGTTATTGTAATACTACAGTAATTTATATCATAACTATAACTGGACATCATAACTATATTCATAGTTATGATCGACCGTCATGTTAAATCATCAGAAATTACATTGTGCTGTGGATTATCATCAAAAGTTTTAACTCAAAAATTTTGTTAAGTCCACTGTGGCTGGTCTTGTTTACTTGAACCCGCTGCACCTTTCTACGTACTTATTCGGTCTTGGTCATCATTAGTAAGAGAATAAATTAACCTGAAATTTAATTTTTCCACTTAAAACATTTTTACAACCAAAAACAAGCAATTGAGTTATCAGCTGCTAAAAGATTTGTATATTTTTTTGGAAACCTTTCGCATTATCGGCAGTATGTGGAACAAAGTGGACTACAGTTTGGGAACAGTCGGTGACAAAACAATAAAATAATGCTTGTTCATTAGTTTGCATGGTTAAAAGAAAATTAATTACAATAAACATCTAAACTACAATAATTTTATGTGTGTATACATTTTTTTTGGGCACCCGTATATATCTAATTAACACCTATTATTAGGTATAGTACGTGGTAACCACCTAAAAATCAGGTTTCTAAACCACCGCCATTTCTACCGGACCCTTAACTAGATAGGATATCCTCAGAAAGATCATGAATGAACCAGTACGGAGATTTAATTGACTTGCTTTGTTGGATTAGTTGGGTTTAGTACCTGGTAGTACACACATTCAACGTCTATACCACAGTAAGAAATTCAGAAATGGACTAAAATTTTTCAACCAAACCAACTGGTTTTCGTCAGAGTCACAGTGAACTTCAATGATCTTAGTTCCATTTATGAATTTTTTTACTGTAGTTTGAACATTGATTTTTATTTCATGTATGTACCGTGATTTGTTACACGTATGTGTATTCTTGAGGATATTCAAACAATTCTACCTTCGGAGGAGGGGGTCCATACTTGTATCCCTGGAGCTGTTTGTTTTGTGTTTAATGGTTTGTCTGTTAATTATTTATTCAGACAGAAATCATTGGTTGCGAATGAAGCAGTCAGTCTTGACTTGCCTCTCAAACCATAAACATCTGCTCCTTATGACAAAATATTGGAGTGAATCGTTGCTAGGTTTTTGTTTTTCTGGTGCAGTGATTACGTATATAAATAATAAAAATAAGTATGGACTGTCCGATAGAATAATACTAAAATAAAATCGGTTTTTAGTCAGTTTTTCAGGTTGAAATCAAGCTGTGAAATAATGTTTCGGTTCTTAAAAATAATTTCCGCGGACCTGCAAAATAAAAGAAAACAATTATACACGAATTTCAAATATGGATATAAAGAAGAAATATTGATTACAATGTGAAGAGTGGTAGAACTAAAAATAATTTATTAACAATAGGACTTATATAAGTAAGAATTTATATAATTAAAGGATATACTTTTACATCCTGGAGGACTAATAATGCTACAAAACCTTCCATTAGATAGATATCAAGCGTAACAGTAATGCAATCTAACCACTTTAACAAGAAACATAATAATGTATTTCTGAGATTTAAACATGGATATATATGAATAAGTAATATTTAGTATAATTTTTTGCAAAAATTAATTTAATACATCTGAATAAATATTATTTAAATTCATGTATCACTTCTGCAATTAATTAAAGTTTGATTCTTTTTAATGTAGTCATTTAAACTGTTCTTCTTATTTGTTCATATATCTCAGTGTTTCCCAAACTTTTTCGAGCGACCGCCCCCTTGGGTCCGTAAACCTATACTCATCACTCCTCAATAATCAGAATCTTAGACTAAATAACGAAATGAGTAACATTTTAATAATTAAATTAATATAATGACTAATCGAATATTTATTTATAATCCAATATATGTATTGTTTCATAGCATATTTATGCAGAAGACAAAATAACACAAAATAAAAGAAACTTAGATGAGAATATCCTTGTTAACATAAAAATAAATTATCAAAACAAATAATTTTAAGAAACCTTTTCAAAGAAGTTTACATGTTGTGTTTTCACTTAAATTTAGAAATTATATTGCATGAACATTTTCAATTTATGGAAATAGAATCCCAACTCCTTTTTGCATTAGCGCCCCTCCGATATCAAAGCTCCGCCCCCAGGGGGGCGGTACCACCCACTTTGGGAAACACTGATATATCTCTTTATCTAAAATGATGTTGTTCTTACAATCAAAAGTGGCTGGTTCCATTAATACCTGAGATACAAGGGCTATATTAGTTTTATTCGTTTTTATTGAATATGAATGTCAGTGTAATCTGTCATTAAAAAGAAAGAAATCTTGTCTATGTAATTTCACTTTTCAAATCATAACATTTTAAAGCAGAAATTAAATTATTGTGTAACTAGTTTGGTATTTCTTTTTAACTTTTGGTACATTTCTTTCGAGCATTAACATTGTTCTTTGGTATGTAATTTTTGTTAACTGTGTAGCAGAACGCTACAAACTATTCAACAACAGGCTCCTAGTCCCTTTAAATCCTCATGATTGCCTCTACTCAGTCTATATCCACAATCAATAAAGACATTTGAAAGGAGAATAACCACACCATAAATTAAGGAATCTATGCAGGAACGATGTTACAGTTACCACTAATTGGTAATCTCATGAAAGTATTTATAAATCTAAATTGTTTAATTTTCTTAATAACTTAATGATGTTCTATAGATAAATTATTAAAAATTATTGGGTAAAAAAAATGTGCTCGTTTTGAAATTGTACATTTTTAAACTAATGAGGGATAATGCTTCCAATTATTTCTGCTCCATTTTAATATACTCTTACCATGCATCTTCTACCTAAATATTAGTTGTAATATGAATGCTTGTTAGCAACTTATTTAGGTAAGTTTGCTTCTTGGTACTTTGTGTAAATTGTGTTTAAGAAAAATTACATTGACATCCATAACGTTTGAATTAATTAGGGGCTGTAAATATGGTTGAAAGTTTTGTTGAAGAGAGGACGGGAGAATAGCCGTCTGCCTTGTTTTCCTTTAATACAAGTTTTCGTGTTTTGTTTCAAATTTAATCTTCTCTTCCTTGAACAGGCAGATTTTAAAAGCGGAGTCTCAATTAATTAGAGTGTTCTTGTCTTAAAAAATATAATCCCCCTTTTCTCAACCTGTTATCAAACATTGAGAATCATCGTAGCTGGATCAGACTGTGATTATCATTGAGATGAGGTCAATTTCAGTCAGTTTTTGTTGTGATGTTGAGACTTCTCTCCAGTGACGGTGTATGAGTAAATATAGTATTAAGAAGAAAAATTTTTTTTTTGAAAATTTTAAAAATTTGCAGTTTTTAGAATTAATTTTTATTTTTCATTGACCACCTACCAGTAGGAGTGTGTGGATGAAGATGGTGGGATTGTGGGTTTGGGTTTGTGCTGTCAATTTTTTACGCTATTGGTGGCGCCCTGTTGGGCAAATCATAGTAAAATTCGAATCGTACGCTTCCTTCATTGGTATATTTTTCGAAATTTGTTAGTTTTGTTTTTATTTTGTTTTCCACCGGTCACAGTTATGTCTTTCACATTTCTATGAAATTTATTTGGCACCCATTTTAGTAATGCGCGAATCACCTTTACCTGTTGATTCTAAATTTTGTCTAAACTCAAGTGTATTTGGAGTAGGCATCTTTAATTTGTAGCTTACATCGTACAGGCTCGGGACCGACGGTTTAACGTCCTCTCCCATGGGAATAAATCGATCTGGTGGGTATCGAACCCCTGACCTACCAGTTCAGAGGCGAGTACGTTAACCACAGAGCTAATATGGTCTCCTGAAATTATTAGTTTTATTTAAACATACATTTTCTTCCTGACTTGATCTGATTGATTAGGTCATTGTCAAGCTGCGTAGGAAACTTTGCGTGGAGTGATGCCTTTATATTCTGTTAAGTACTGTGCAGTATTTAATTAAAAATATGTTTTTAAAGTTAAGGAAGAAATGATGACTGAGCGGTGGTCGGATAGAATTTTTTCTTTTCTTATCTTCTGTCGATATGCCAGTGAATAGTGATACTTGGTATCTCATATAAAAAATTTGTTATAACATTTATTTTAGGATTTTTTTTCTTTTAGGAAACCAGTATTATTCCCATATGGGAATCATTCCCATAATTTTTTGAGTATCTGGGAGAGTATAGTAAGTTGTTGTACAGCCTTCTTCAGAGTTTACGCATATCGTTTTTTTTCTAGGTTCATTTATCGTCTTTCTTTATTATTGAAACATCATAAATTAGGTTATGATATGTTATACGCAGATGAAGGTATTGGGTGGTATGTCCAAGTAGATAGCTTTACTCGAGATCACACTTGTCGAAGTGAGCTGCGAATAACAGACCCTTATGTTTTATTACAGTTGATATAAAACACAGTTGAATAAAACTTTTTCTGTGTCAAACTCTTGTTTTATTTGATGATGATATTAACTATTCTTTCGTCTTGCAAAACAAATTAGTTTTTCTGTAAAACTTCTTTTATATTTCGAAGTTTGAACGAGAAAATACCTTGTGCACTGTAAGTTTATGACTTGTTTTTTCATTTTGTTTAAAATAGCGACATATTTTACGGTAAGCTATTTTTATAAATAGGTTAGTAATTTTCTGCCGAGTTTTTGCTGCGTCGAAAGGAATCCAGTTTATCCCGGCGTCGTATAGAGAAGAGTGAATCCAATGGATGAGTGGTCTACTCTCAATTAAAATAGCGCTCTATTTCTGGAGAATTACAGATTAAAGTTCTGTGATTCTTATCCTGTCTTCTATTTTAAGCGCTTAGTCGCTTGGTTTAATTTTTTGTGGTTTTTTTTAATTCACCTATTTTAAAATTATTTAAGGGTTATTGTAGTTTTTCTTTTGAACTTAACAATAAACAAATCGACTTTTTGCTATAAATTCCTTGATTTCCGCTCTTTAGCAATAATATTGGTAATATGTCACCGAAAGTGTGTTTGAAACAAGTGTATTTGAAGATATTTTGTTACTGTGGGTTGTACACATGAACATTGACTCAATTGAGAAATGGTTCAGTGGATGCTGTCAAGTCATCTAAGAACCGTGTAACTTTTAAAATAGATATACCAAAATATGATACTCAACATGATTGATTTAAGGTTTTCCACATTTGATGTACTAAACAAAATGTCTTTTTAAATGTTTTCCCCCAGTTGTATTATAAACTTCAGTAACTTTTATTGTTATTCCCATTTGAAAAATGGTCTAAGTTCCAATTTTTAATAATTTTAGATAGCACCTCCAGCGGATGAGAGGATAGGGTTGTGACCTTTTGTCACAAAATTTAATTTTATTTAAAAGCTTTGTGTATTGAACATTTTTATTAAAACTAACAAAGAGTATGTATTCTATATTTCAATATGTGTTTTAATTAAATTGATTACACATGAGTTGTTGGATGCATTTGTTGTATATAATTAGTTTGTGCGGGAACCATTCCATATTATTTTTAATTCTAAATCAGTTCATTTATTTCCATTTTTTGCATTTATCGGTTATTCTGATTTAAAATTAAATAATATGACATTTTTATAATAAAGAAAGAAATTGTGTGTATGTATTGATGTCCGGGTAGGTTGTGGAGGCCTTTTTGAACGTTAGGAAGGACTGAACAAAGGAGGGGTATCCTCTCAGTGAAGGATTCATGGGTTTCGTCAGGTTTGCCATGCACATTCATATTGTATGCAGACCGATGGTCGTCTCTATTTTCGGCAAAACCTTTTCGAGAGCAAATATTGTATTTGCACAATGGAGTTTCTCTAAAGATTTCTATCTATATTCATAGGGTTTGGTGAAATATTGCTTTTGGAGAAAGCAATTCTTCTGTTTTTAACAGAAGGCGACTTGATGAAATCAACAACACTGGAGAGTTTTTATTTCTATTTCATTAAGTAGTAAATTACTGACATGATTAAATAATAAATACATAATTGATATCTTTTTTTTAGTGCAGTTGTAGATACCCTTGTAATAAATAGGTACTCTGCAAGTGTTAGATAACCCAGAACCACTCAATGAGAAATCTGTTTACTCATATATTAATGTTAATATTCCAACTTGGACCACATTTGAATGAGTATATAACTCTAAACATACAAGTGGCTATGAAATTTGTTGTTTCAAGTGTTGTACTATATCTTGTCATATGTATCACGTGTATACCACAGTAATAAATTCAGAAACGGATCTCTAAGTCTTTCGACCATAATAAGCGGTCCTTGTTAGGGACGCATTATGAGTTAACGTGTCGTTATTAAGGGGACCCGTTATTTTGGTTGAAAGATATTAGTCCTATTCCTGAATTTCTGACTGAAATTTAGATATTGATTCTTATTTCATTTTATTATTATCCTATCATCCTAATTGGTAAGTTTTTAATAAAGTACAGTAATAAACTAGACAAACAATTGGAATGCAAACACTTCAACCTGAAATTCTTGGTTTATCCGTGATGAGTTGAGAGAGTCAAAACATTGAACCTCGAGCTAGACAAGGTGATTACAGAATCTACTGTCATAATTTAGTCTTAAAACATTCAGCAGAGTTGCACCCATATCCAGTGCTATTAAATTAAGTTAGCATTTTGTTGAAGTGCACTCCAAATGGTGTTCCAGCGATGTAAATAAACACTTTTCAAGCAGTTTATTTTGTTCCGTTTAAAAAAGCGTTATAAACTGGAATTATTAAATATCGTTATTTAAGCGATAAAAATCTCAAGTTGGGCATTCGTGCCAAATCCTTTGCTTGTTCGGCCGATAATAGCGTGCCTGTTCAAACTGTAATGTAACCTGCTAACTTCTGCACCCTTTTTGTCGTGACTTTCTTAAATAAGCACTTCCTTTACCTGTCTACATTGATAAAGCAGAAACGGTTTCTTATACGTTCTCGCGAATATCGTCTTTAAGAATCTATTATAAAAGCAACCTCGTTCCGTTTATAAGTAGCTTGTTTATAAAAAATCAATACGCAAAACAACTAAAGTACACAAACAGATTTTCTATCAATTTTCACCTGTCTCTTTACAACTTTTGTTTTTTCCCTTTCTCTCGTTTCTTCTCGTTTTTTCCCTTATATCACTCCTCTAACTTTGTCTAATATATGCATAGATATATTTTTCATGAACTGAGGTATAGGATACGCCTAATATTCATTGATATTTGAGCACTTTTTGAATAATCCAGTTTTCCAAATGAGGTGTGCTTGATGGTATTATTGTGAGTGAATAAATGTAATTGGGAGAGAAACATTCCGTAACTGAAAACCTGTATATGAGTTACAGACCTATCGTCAAGTGTAACCCTGCGCCATTTCATTGGACTGTATTGCCTACACCTATAGGGTCGTGTAATTGGAAACTGTAGGTACTGTGAGCAAAAACAGATACCTAAAGGAGTGTACTGGCTATCTCAACAACATAGGACATCAGCCTTTGAAGCCAACCAGTGAGTTGACCCTTTCGTTCATGCTCGCCCTTTGGACCTATAGTTAAACATCTGTAACCTGAGGGTTCAAAATTGCTCCTATCAGTGTCCAAATTAACCAATTAATAGTTGTAGAAAGTTGTAGTTTTTAAAATCAGTTGATTATAAAGTCGCCAACAGTTGGAATAAGTGAATAGTAGTACAACTTTTTCTATTAACGTTTTTCAAGGATTATTATTTTATTAGTAGAAGTTAAAACTATTGTAACTATTATCATTATAATAATTATTATGAATTGATATTTTTGCTTGGTCTCTTCAAGCTTTTTTATGTACTTCTAGTATGTGATGAAAATTTATTTACCAAGAATTTGTCAAGTTTGGGAGCCACACGTAGTACTATACAATTACAATTTTGTCAAGACTCGGTCAGTTTTCAGGTTTAAATTAAACTCTCACTGCCAGCGTTTCTGTTTTTATTTAAAACCTTTTTCATAGGCAGAAGTTTTAACATTTTGAAACAGAAAAACATTAGTATTACATTGCATATTTTTTTATAAATTAAAACGAAAAGAATGAATTTCAACAACAATTGTCTAGTTTGATTTATATATATATATATATATACTTTTTTTCGTTGGAAATACGATCCAAAACGGGCAAATATAGTTCAATATAAACAAAGAAACATAGAGAAATCAGAAGAACACACTTACAGTCTCTAATTTTCGGTTTGAACCGTCTTCAGGAGAGATAAGAGAGGGAAACCAAGCGCACTGGATCAGAGACGGTTGGAGTCTCCAACCGTCTCTGATCCAGTGCGCTTGGTTTCCCTCTCTTATCTCTCCTGAAGACGGTTCAAACCGAAAATTAGAGACTGTAAGTGTGTTCTTCTGATTTCTCTATGTTTCTTTGTTTATATTGAACTATATATATATATATATATATGTTGTATTAAAATCAAATGACTTGATTACACGTACCTTTTTGTTATTGATCTTTTCAAATCTCCTAGCTAATTTTCTTTCTTCAAGGTTGAGTTCATGTATAATATGAGCAAAGCTACTGTTAGACATCACTATTTATTATAAGTTGCAATTATTCTAAATGCTGACCTCTCTAAATTACAGCCCTATCAGTTTACTGTGATGAAAATTAACTTTCAGAAATGCTGAAATACTTTATAATTGGAGTGCATGATAATACCAGGAAAAATCCCGCAATTGTACTCAACTTTATGAAAGTTAACGTATGTGTTATCTCCCTCATTGGAAATCAATTTAATTCTTTTATTAATTTTTATGTGACTATGGTGCAATCATTCTATCAGTGGTCAAACTATAATGGGCGCTTACTAATTTAATTACTTATTATTGTAATATGGATTATCTGTAGTATCTTAAAAATGTTAAGATTAAATGTTTCGTTTACGAAGATTATTGCAGAAGCTATGAAATGACTACTAACGGGTAGTTATTAAAGGGTATTAAACGCTTTAATATTGTTTCATAGAAAATTCCTAATTGGTCAGATTCGTATCTATGATATTCATATTAAGATAATGATAGATAAACTTAAACTGGTTTGATTAATACAAATGAAAAGTAGAAAAATTGCTATCCCTATTAACTAAAAAATCGGTACAGTATCTACCTCTTCCATGCATCAATATTACTCAATAATAATAGTAATAGAGATGCTTACATTCCAGGAGCTGGTCTGTCAAAAACACGGTCACACGGCTTGAATGGTAAAATGTTGATCAAATATGATAAATAGACATCCAACCGGGAGAAACAGAGACTATCAAAGTCGACTAGCAGCCCTCAAAATATGGAAATTTGTGGAAATGTTTAAATATGCTAATGGTGATATTTGATAGAATTTACTAAATCATCTGTCGTGGTCTAGCCTTAAAATCACTATTAGTAAACGTATTATCAGACTCATTTCCAATCATTCAGATTTCAATTACCTACCTTTTTTTTAATTATTTCATTAAATTTTTAATTAAAATTTTAAACTAATTATCAAAACCACGCGATAAAACTGGTATACATTAACATGCAATTAAATTCCTTGATTTATTTAAAAGTAGTTTATATGGAGTAGAAAGAAAGTAAAAGTTATAAATATTAAAGAAGTTTTCCATTATTGAAATTTAATCATATTTTCACTACCAATGTTTATATTAAAATGTAATTTAGTTAGAAATCTGAATTATTTAGATTTACATAAATGCAGGTCAGAATTCGTATGCCTATTAATTTCAAAGGCTATGCCGTTCTTTGTTCATGCCCCAATATTAGCCAAAAGAATGACATCCTTGTACTTCTGCAAGTATTGTATGACTAGGAACATTGTGAATGATTGTGCTACGGTTTCGATGTAGAGTATTTGTAGTGTTGATAGTTGACTCTCCACTATACCGACAAAACATACCCAAACATGAATTCAGTGCTTCTTAAAACACAAACTCAAAAATATATCAATATATTTTTTCCTGATCACTAGATATTATAGGAAACAACCCCAAAAATGATTACTCTCTTTCTTTACAACCTTTACCAACTTTACAACATTTTAGTGCAACTTTACAACCAATTGTAAAAGTAAACCAATTACAGTGACAAAAAACAAGTACTTACAATTTTATTTTCTGTATTTGTTTTTGATTCATTGTAATTGTTATTGTTTTTTTATTTGTATTTTGTGTTGTATTAAAAAGTTTTGCTTTTCGTCTGGAAGTTATGATTTTCTTTTTACATCTGCTCATGCCAAATTAAGATGTCTCTGGGGCAATTGATATGGCTTCTAACACCAGCCCACTGCAAGGTTGTTCGTAAATTGGAGCAGACCAGCTTAAAAGGGGCTGCTGTGTACTTTAATGAAATATATATATATATTGATAAAAGTATTGACCGTGGAATAGAAACAAAACTAAATTTTATCAGGACTCGGTCAGTTCTTCAGGTTCAAGTTAAACTCTTATTGTCCCATTAAACTCAAGGCAATAAGAGTTTAATTTGAACCTGAAGAACTGACGGATTTCTGATAAACTTTAGTTTTGTATATATATTTATATGGGTTACTAGCCGTTGTGTCTACAACGTGCTTCGTTTCCCTTTCTCTTTTTTCCTGAAGACGTTTTTGAGTTTGTAAGTGTTTCTATAAATTGTGTGCTACCTATCTTCAATTTTGAACATATATATATATATATATGCACTAGATAAACGGAAAGACGATCCAAACTGGACACAATAACAGTTTAAAATTGAAGATAGGTAGCACACAAAGTAAAAAAACAACACTTAAAAACTGAAATTTTCGGGTAATCCGTCTTCAGGAGAAAAGAGAAAGGGAGACCAAGCGCGTAGTGGATGCAACGATTGGTTGTTATTTGACGTGGTGTTATGTGAATTATTTGTATATTATTTATTTGTAATTATTTATATATATATATATATATTTCGTTGAACAGCTGACCGTATTTCGCTGATGTCATTTTCTTCACTAGTTTTTCAAGGTTTCTGAATACCTTCTTCTTTCCTTCATCCAAAAGAAGAAGGTATTCAGAAACCTTGAAAAACTAGTGAAGAAAATGATATCAGCGAAATACGGTCAGCTGTTCAACGAAATATGCTTAAAAGAAGGACTGCTTCCAAGTTTTACAAATATATATATATATATATATATATATGTATATATATATATATATATACGTAATATATATATATATATATATATATGTATATATATATACGTAAATGACTAAGACTCCTTCTACTGATGTTGTACTCCAAAACTGAAACTGAAGTTCTAAAATTATGTTATTTCCTATTTCATGTATTTCATCCGTCCAGGTCATCGTCTGACCACTGCATACATATTTTGTGTTCTGCCGGTTTTATATATGAGGCAGTAGCGTTCTGTTTGTATGAATTCAAAAATGAAATTGTTTCTTAAAAAACATCGGTACATTTATTTGTTCTTAAATACAGGTTGCTTGTCATATTTGTTACACTTTAAAGAGGCTGGTGGGTCTGGAGTGGGCTGAATTCATTAACTTTTTAGTGTGTGGTTTGGGGAATGGAGTACAAGGGTTGTCGCTTGACGAGGGACTGATAGCAACTGTTTTTATGCGAGCTGGTGTTACTTCTTGATGGATATTCCGATAAAACGT
Source organism: Hermatobates lingyangjiaoensis (assembly GCA_026182355.1). Classification (NCBI taxonomy): domain Eukaryota; kingdom Metazoa; phylum Arthropoda; class Insecta; order Hemiptera; family Hermatobatidae; genus Hermatobates; species Hermatobates lingyangjiaoensis. Next base: position 3,439,855 of record JAPFBL010001927.1, read on the forward strand.
ATGTTATTTCAGAGATAAGTTCGAAATGTGTGCAAAAGGGTATAACTATTTCTTTTTGCATAGCCTCACTAATATTGTCGTTATCTTTTTTCTGACGTTAGTTACGGTGACAGTAGACCGTGAGTAGAAGACATTATGAAGTGAGGCTGGTTGTTGCTCTAGTAGGTTTGAGGCCTGGATTTATAAACACGCTGGGCTGTGGGGGTTGGCTGGTAGATAGTATACTTTACCCTGTCACCCTCACAACCCACTCCATTGTTCCTTCCTCTTCCCTACCCACACTTCTATAAACTACTAACTTCTCTCTTTTCCACAATACCCTTTCTTTACAGACTTCCAATTTATTGCACAGATCGTTTTGTGGTGGCTATTGGGTGTTCATTTTAGCTGATACTTAAGCATTTATTAACTCCTTTTCTTTTTAATTCACTCAACCCTTTCCATCTGTATTAAGTTAGATAACTCTTTCTAAGTGAACAGTTTTTAATCATTCAAAAACAAACGTGTATATTTGTGTAATTATGGGGCGGATTTTCGTTGATATAAATTTCATTAAACACTTTTTGAACCCTTGTTTTAGTCTCTTTTCTCATTAACTTTTCTAATTAGAGTTTTGAAGTTTTCCAGGATATGAAATAACAATTGTCCAAATGTTTTATCTTGAAAACTCATTGTTAACAATATTCACTTTTTGACAATTTACCAACTTTTCGGTCACTGTTGCCCATCTTCAGGGTATTTTTAATTTAACTTACTAATGCTAGAAATTTAAACATCTATATAAATCTATATTAACTAAGATAAATTGTTTTTTGTAAAGTATTTGAAATGAAGTAAATGAATTTACATTATTTAAAGGAACAACGACCTTAACCGGACAAAACCTTCGACTAGAAATGTCGGCAATGGGCGTATTTATTTTTGAACCTAGAAAATTTAACTGAATCCCGATTAGGTAACACACCTATTCTATCAAACTGTCGATGTATTATTGAATCTGTTATATATATATATATATATAAAGATTTCACATAAACACGTGAAACAACAATCAATGATCAAACCACAATAAGAAATGGGAAAACAAGACTAAGATCTTTCAACCGTAACAAGCGGTCTTCGTCAGAGTCAAAAACCCAACTGAACACTGAACACTGACGAAGAAGGACTGACGAAAACCGCTTGTTACGGTTGAAAGATCTTAGTCTTGTTTTCCCATTTCTTATTGTGGTTTGATCATTCATATATATATATACAAAACTAAAGTTTATTGGGACTTGGTCAGTTCCGATACTGGCCGAGTCCCGATAAACTATAGGTTTGTTTCTATTCCACGGTCGATACTTTTATCAATATATATATATATATATATATATAATATATATTCATTTATAAAATGAATGTCTGATTTTACATTATTTAGTTTGGTAGAAAGAAAATGTTTCTAATTTTCTAAAACTCTTTTTTTAAATCCGGGTTTCATAGGTCATGAATTAACTCACCATATTTCTTGTTATTGAATACATTCTTCGACACGTTTCTGTGCTACAAGTCACCATCATCAGGAAAAAAAACATTCTTTGCATAATTAACTATTACTCAATTAGTAAGATAGATAACTAAAAGAATTGGAGTAAACATTACACTTGATAACAACAGGTTGCAATGTCTGGTTTGTGGAATTACATTTTTAAGTCTGGTTGTGTTATTGTTCATGAAATGACCCTATATTTTTCTTCATCTGGCATGTCTTGGTATGGTTCTGTACTAATTCTTCCTTCAATTTGTTCTCTTCCATCGTTTTTTGGCTTGTATATGATTTTCGAACAAGCGCAGCTGGTTACTAAAATTATCTTTCTGTTCACTAATGCTTTTGCATTTCTCTAGGATGTAAAGCGCTTCTAGTATTCTTGCCGTTTATGGTCGTTTTCTGGGGCTATTATTTTTGTGTTGCTAACTAAGGTTTCTCGGAATATTTTCGTTTTATGAACCTTATGGAAGTTTTCTTTAGGGGCTCCTGATAATATATTTATTCAGACAGTTGAGTTTTATTTTAAATGATTAATTGCTTCCACATAACTAACTCATGGTAATTAGCTATTGAATCATTGTTCAAAAGAAGGTTCATAATTTTAATGGAATATATATATAAAACGAAAATGAAAATTATTTCAAAGGAACATTAGGGTGACATTTTTATGTTCCATATTTTCTATTAACCATGTAAACGATGCAAGTTTACATATTGTTAATATCGGTAAAGTAAAATCAGCCATGGGAATTATGTCTTTTATATTCTCTCCACTAATTTTGGACTATAATGTTCATTTATTGCTTAGTTCACGATTGGCATCACTTTTAATTTTCTTCCATTTCACTGAATCCATACTAAGTTGCTCACAATCACTTCAAAGAAGAATAGGGTCGCACTGAGTTAATTTTAACTTTGAATCGATAAGTCGATACCGTAAGTCTTATAAAATAGCGTGAAGACTTGCAGTGTTACTATTGTAATATGAGACGGAATTTACTCTTCTCTTTTAGATATTGGAAAAAAGTGTTTAATTATAAAAAGTTATTAGTTAGTATAATCAATATGTTATAGTATTAGGTAAAGTTTAATGATTTTGTAAACATTTTGTTCTTCTTATGTATTCTAATTGTTTTAGTTTATTTTACATTGTTTAGTTTTTTCACGTCTAAAATTTATCACCTTTGAATGGTGTTTAATCTTAAATGGTTTTGTCTTACTTTTTAGAAGGGACTGTTTTGGTTGAAAGGCTTGGTTCTTTTGAATTGGCCCTTGGCCCTTGTTCACATGATTGCTATGACAGCTGACATTTGTCATGTGGTGTGGTGAGATTGGAGAGCCCATTAAACATGTAGCGAATTCAGGTTGGACGCATCTGATCAAATGTATTGACAAAGCATTTAAGTGGCAAACAACTAAATGATGTATCAAGCATCAAAGAACAGAGACATTTGATAGGATATTAACCACTGTCGTTCCTTTGGTGTTATTTTTGAATTCAAAAACTTAAATAAAACAAGCAGAAATGTACCTCTAAGCATTGTGCTGAAGCGAAAACAATTCTTTTCTTAAACCAATTTCAATGATCAGTAAACAGAATTTATTGTTTGCGGTTTGATTGGGCGCTTAAGGTTTTGACTTGGCTCACTCAGTTGGTGGAGTATAATTACTTGAAGGCGGAGTTACGAGGGGGTAAAGTCCTCAAGAGAAGGCTGGATTACAATTTGATTATGCATGAAGACTGTTAGACTGCCTTGTTGTCAACGAGTTCCGTCTCTTATAAGTTTCCACTAAGCTGGATTACCATCCCAAGTACATTAAACCATTTCCCACATAAGTGATCCTCTTTGCTTTTGATATGATATTTCACCTAAATTGTTTTGTTCTCTTGAGGGTCTTATTTAAGGTATATTCAAAACCTGTTGGAGTTATTCACAATTCTATACTTACATCAATTGGTTGTTCTGGTTCATTTGAACACAGTATTATAATCTGCTTCTAAAATAGCATAGCTTCCATGAAAAGTTGTATGTCGCCAGGGGTTCTAATGCTAATTACATCGACTACCATCGGTCCACAGAAGCTTAAACTAGATCCCCAACTGAAATAGTAATTTGAGGGTCCATGATATTCAGTAAATTGTTTTTTTCCTCTTCTTGTGTAAGAAGGTAAAATGAATTTACGCACGTTGCTGGGCTCCCAGTTATGCCAGAATACGAACTAAAACACCCCCTTTTCTTGAAGGACAGAATCCTGGGAACGTTATCAAGTTAGATCTTTCACCACTGTGGTTGTCTTCTGTCCTGATATTTCTCTTCTTTCCAAAGAATTTTTCTGAGTTAATTGTCCTTGGAAATTGTATACTCGTATATGCCACTATAACGTAATGAAAATGTACTTATGAAGCATTAGAACCAAGACCTTAGGCAAAATGTCAATAATTTGTCATGTGATCTATTTTGAAATGTTAAATTCCTTATTTTTGTGATAATTTAATTTTTAAATTTTTTCTATAAAATTTCTAAAATGTTGATAAGGTTGTTTGTGTTTAAAACAGAGTATTTTTATATTTATTTGGAATTCATCATGAGTTTGTTATGAAGCTGATTTCATCATAATTTAATAATGTAGTAGTAATATAATAATAATAATAATAATAATAATAATAATAATAATTTACCTTCAGTTCTAAGGGGGTGCACAGATGATAATACGATTCTCGCAGGGTTTATGATCAGGAGCAAACAAAGGTTGGGAACTCCTTTGACAAGAATCGAAATAACATTTGGGAAGAATACCTTGATAATGGTTGCGGAATAAACGACTTATGGTACTGCAGCCAGTACCAGCGTGGCTTGCAACCCGACATACATATATCAAATCTCATAGTTATTTTTATATAGTAAGTACTAAATGGTATTTTGTGCACAGTAATGTAATACTCGTATATCAGGGATTGGTGATTTTATCCATGTACGAAACTTAAATATATATCCACGTACTCAACTTTAATTGAGATATTATTTCTTCTCAAATCTTAAACACTATTTCTGCAGAAAAAGGAAAATTTTATCATATCGTTAGCATTGTAACTCGTAACTTTACTTCTAACGGTATTAAAATGGTAAAAAAATATTAATCTGGTTAGAATCACGTGGATATAGCTCATATTTCTTTACCCTGGAAATGGCTAAACGATCTCTGGGTGAATCAAAAATAGGTTTTCTCTTTTCAGATCTCAAAGGTCTTTTCCTTTTAATTTTCTGGTAATAATAGGTTTATGCTGGCTATCAATAACCTATATAATTCGGCTAATGAGTTTTCATTGACTTTCCCATTTCCATAATACTTTCACGCTAATTCCTTGGGCTGGTCCACTTTACAGCGTGATCTCTCATTCTTATTCTAAGCTCCTTTACATGTATTGTTTGAATATTTAAAAAAGAAAACTGCTGAGCACATTTTAAATGACGAATGTATTCCTTCATTTTGGTAAAAAGAAATATCACTTCTTCATATTGTAAATATTATTAAATATTAGGTAAAAGGAATATTTTCTGTTTATGTCTACTTCTGTTATTAGTTTACCTAATATAAATGATCCAGGTTCAAAGTACATACAAAGTATTCTGTTATCGTACTAATCATACTAATTCGTCTACTGTACTCTACTGTATTGTACTATTCATCTTTTGACAAGAATCGATAACTTCATTTGTGAAGAATACCTTGATAATGGGTGCAGAATAAAAGGCTTATGATGCAGCCAGTACCAGTGTGGCTTGCAACTCGACATACATATTTCAAATCTTATAGTTTATTTTATAGTTTAAAAGAGTATAGTTTAAAATCATCAGAGATTAGTGATTTTATTAATATTATATTACATTATCAAATGTATTAATCAGGGTAGAATTGTTGCTATGACATATTCTTGAACTACGTGAAGGTAGAAAAGTGGCATCATTTTGATGTGTCAGATTTGTGTGCGTTTACTTACTTACTTCTTAGTTCGAACTTCCATAGCTCTCTGCTTCGATGTCTCGGTGTCTCCGGTATAGGTCGGCAGCTATTTACTAGAATTTGGTGTTGGTTAAGATTCTTTTCAGAGTGGCCTCATCTCGTAGCTTCTTCTTTAGTACTTCTCGCTCGTGCAGGAAATGAGAGTACTGGAGAAGAACGTGTTGTAAACTTTCCTCTTCTAACAAGCAGACTCCACATAGGGCACTGTCAGTTTAGTTGAACCGGTGTAAATATTTATTCCTCACAATATAATGTTCGCTCTTGCTGCAAATGTTAGCGTTTGATATGTGGAAAAAATTATTACTGTTATGAAGGTATTATTTACTACCTTTCAATGTCAACGAAATTATACTTTATCCTTGATATTTGAGAGTTAGTGTGTTTATGGTAAAGAAGATTTTAGAGTTACTGTATTTTCTTTTTGCCTCAGATAATTCAGATGTTCAGGTGTTACTCTATTTTTCATTGCAATGTCTTTCTCATTTGTCTTTAGATTTTCATACATGTAAAGTAGTTCAGTAGTAATGTTTTCATGTGTATGATCTTCAAAGGTTATGCACGCTTATTGTACATCAAGAATTCAGGTACTTCGTTACTGAAATAATGTGTACTAAAGGGTAGCACTAACTTTGAACCGACTGTTGCCTTCATCCCAGAAAACATTTTTGCGGTAATATCTGTGTAGGTCTGTATGGAGGAGAGGGGTGAATTGTATATCACTTCGTGTTACAGACTGCGTTCCAAGGATTTTTCTACTCCTTGTATGAAGGACCACCTTAAGGACTAATGAGCTGTAATTAATTAGTGAAAACTTTGCAGTATCATTCTTTTGTTGAGATTATTATACCTCCATATATTAGAAGAAAAATATAGTGTCAAGCATGCTCGATAAATTTCAATTAAACTTGCCAGGATTTTGTTGGCAGATACTTTCAACTTTTACTAAAAAGGGTTTAAAAGTTTCTTTATTAGTTTAAATATTGGGTGATTATGACGCAGCTTAAAGGAGGCTCTTGTGAGCGAGTGACACATTAATTTGCAATTGGCTTCGACTTAGCGGAGGGAAAAGTTTATTGAGGCGCTAACATTTAAGATAGATTGTATTTTGAGGTAGTGGCCTCCTTCACCTCGGTTGCTTCCCCGATCGATATTAATCTTAAAGCAATTACTCATCCATCCCTTTCCAGCACAATATTTATCCTGAGCAGTAGGAAAATATTTGTCCCGGCTTGTGCAGCCATTACACTTGCGATTTATTACAGCTTAACAACACTCTTCTGTTCGTCCTTATCATTATAACTTCCCTCCATTCGCACTCAAAGTAAAATTACTTGAATCCAATTGACTTTTTTCGCTTCTATCATTTTATATTTTCCGCTTTTATAAAATTGTTGAAGTCCAAATTTAATATTAATGATTTTCAATTTAACTTGAACGGGTGCATATAATACTTTCAGTTCTCTCATATTGGAAGTTGAATAGTGAATAAAAATTGTGTTTAAAGAGGGATATTTCATTCTAAGATTGTTACAGCATTGACTTGACTCCTCTAAATATACCTTCTGATTCACATTTCACTCAGCTATATTATTACCCTTGAGTGTTTTAGATCCCTTTTTCAAACCTGGTTTAACTTATTGACCTGTTTCAACCCATATGTTTTTTACTACTTTAAAAAACAGATTACTGTAGTAAATTTTTCACTATGGTAATAAAATTACTTCTCTCTTACGTACACAATATTCGATAGTAAACTGGCAAAGACGGCGTCTTTAAACCTTAGTTGACTCACAGAATTTCGTAAGGATATACAATCAATCCATGTGAAAATAAAGAAACAATCATGCATTTTGTAAGACAATTGCTGTGGAAGAGACATTCAAAGTTTCATTTTTTTTTTTTAGAATTTAAAGACTTCTCCTGTAATGAGCTGGAATTGATCAACAGGTATCATGTGTTCTTACCAAACGGAGATAAGAACCGAAAAATTGTAGAGCGAAAGTCTATACATGGTTGCAGACAGAAAACCGTATGCAGTAGATATCGAGTTAGCATTTAATATAGGGTTTGCGGCTGAATTATAAAATACACTTTACTGCAATTACCCTATTAAAATGATCGTTTCTTCTGTATCCCCTTGATTAAGAGTGGTTTCACCTTTGTTTAAGTTTCAATCATTCTTTCGTCTTTTTAATTTAATTCTGCTTTTGAAGAACATTATATAATAACTATTTAGGTATGTTGGACATTAAATAGCATACTTAATTAAATAAGTGGGAACATATCATGCAATATGATGACCACAGTTACATGTTATTGAATTAACTTTAAATGTTATTTATTATTAAAACACTATTGCTTGGATACATGTTACTGAATAATACGTGGATCTCATGACTGGAGACTACTTTCATATCTTTGCTAATAATTACTGAGTATTTATTAAAGGGTATTTAAGTGTTGAATTATTAATTATAATTTTGTCATAAATATAAACCCTTGAACATCAAGACTTTATGAACGACTTCAATGAGAGCTGCAGGTCTAGGGGGAGGTACGTTGGTTTAGAGAATGTTAGTCTAAATCAGGGATCTTCAACCTTTGTACATCGTCATTTTTTTGACCCATTTTTGACGCCCAAATTTATTCGCGACTCTTTAGTGAGAACAAAAATAAGATTAACAACAAATAAAAAAGGGAAAATTGAAATAAAATTTGATCAATAGGAACTTTAATGAATAGTAACTTAGTGTAGCATTAATAATAAATAATTTTTTTCGTTTAGTTTAGTCCTTTATTTTCTATTTAAAAATAAACAATTTCAAACATTTCTTGACCCCCGTTTAACCCTTTCGTGACCCACCAGTTGAAGACCCGTGGTCTAAATAACAGTTAGTCTAGTATGAAAACATTTAACCAGCATATACAACTAAAACATGCGGAAAGGCTTAAAAATGTGACAATGAATAAAAGTATGATATTGCTATATTGTTGACTATAGAACACAGAAATAAGTAAAAAGAACAGGTTGATCATAATAACAGTTTTTTGACTTCCTTAAAAGACAGAATGATCTTATATTGTTTGTTGGTTTGGGTTTTTTTATTTTTTTTTTTTTATTGTTTAAACCGATCCCCTAGTGGGTGATAACGTCAGCCGTTTACTGCCTTTTGTTCCATTGGTGATCCTACAGATTCTATACTGGGAGTCCTAAATTTTGCCTAACTCAAGTGCATTTCGAGAAGGGATCTTTAACGAGTACCTGCATCGTACAGGCTCGGGACCGACGGATTAACGTTCTCTCCGAGGGTCGACGTACTCAGATTTACTTACCTCCAGGGTGAATAAATCGAAGTCCAGGTGGGGATGGGTTTAGGGTTTGAATGGATTGAATTCGATTGAAAATAGGGACTGGGTCGTATGGCTTCGAAAAGGCGATCCGGAGAAGGACGATAATGATTTATAGCAAGTGACAAAGCGTTTCAGTTGAGTATTAGCGTCCAATGTATTAATAACGCATTTGCAATAGGTTTCTGTCATGTTTGTATTTATTTAGCAGCTTACAAAGCTATGAACATGCAGTATAGTCTATTCTAGAAGACAAATAGATCCGAATAGCTATTATGTTAAGCTTGGCCTATCAGTGAACCTTACCGAGGCATTTTGGGCTTTGGGGTTTGTGTGAGCTTGTGTCAAGCAATCTGTTCAGTCCCATGGGACTCAATCGCTCAGGAAGATCTAGCCTAACGAGTTTTATACAGTCAACTCATTTGTAGAACCTATTGGTATAGTCACTTGCATTGTAAATATTAATTATCCTGCTTGTTAGGGTTTGAGTAAACATTCGATTTCTTATAAGTTCCGATTTTCATTGCCATTGTATATATGAGGGTGCGAATTAGGAGTTGTGTCGAACCTTTTTCTTGCAGATTGATTGTTACTATTATTATAATTTGTTGTCATAAAATATCGTGTCTGATTTCCCATCTATCGTGAAATAAGAAATAAATAAAATATTTCGAAGGGATTACTTCTTGATCATAATTGTTCCCACAGTTGATACAACGCTGGAAATTAACTGCATTTTTAAATGAGATACTCCATCCGGCAGTTTATACTGTAAGTGCTTGCTTCGTACCATTTTTTTAATACAAGGAGAAAACATCAGATTTCGTGTTGATATATTTGGGCTGAAAACAAAGTTAGTTCAGTCCTATTTTTCTTTTACTGAGAGAGTCGTAAAAGAATTGTTGTTTTCATGACCTATGTTGGCTAAAATGTATTCGTTAAAAGGGGAACGTTATACCACTGTTAGCTTCATAAAATCTAAATAATGTGTATTTTACTTTAAACTTCACAGATTTTTTTTAATTTTAAATATTTAATAAAATAACAGTTTAGGTAAATATTATCCCATGGAGGACATGCGAAAAATTAAATAAATCCATCTATGTTAAGAGTAACTACATAAAACATGATTTTTTTTTAAATTGAAAAAATGATATTAAAAGTCAAGCAAAGTTAAAGACACAAAGAAATAATGTTCTGATACCCATTCACCTCATATTCTCAATTTCTCATAATCATAAATGTTCCGAGAATACAGCTTGGGTCGCTCTTCTCTAATCTAATCTCTTGCAGTCATGCAGTTTATTAATATCATTCTAAATTATACTGAATATAAAACCCACAGATTTTGTTACAACAACCTGACAGAATGCACATTTGTAGGATAGAATTTCACAACAATTAATTAAAAATAATTTGAATATAAATAAAATGATTATTTATGGATATTTGTTTGTACATTTAAAAAAACCTATTTCGAGAACGTAAACATAAATTATTGGATTATTTTTTTTTATTTATAATTATTTTTTTCTTCGGTTCTGGTAAGTAATGATTGTTAAGTTTTAAACGAGGTTCCGGAATGGAAGGCTTAGGGAAAGTGCTTGGTGCTTGATTACAGAATGCTTGAAGTATGATTAAAACTTAATTAGCTAGTGATTAAGGTATTAAGTTACAGATTCAGAATCGCGAGTAGTGCTATTAGCATTTGAGCATTGTGCATTAAGATTTATGAATCATAAAACAGCAGCACCCTTTGTCGCTACTTTATCTATAATATTCAGTCAGAAATTATTTTATCAAAAGGGTGTGTTAGAAGGGTTATTTGACTGAAATTTTGTGAAGAGGGAATCCTCTGTGTTTTAGTAAGTTTGATAATTGACGTAAATTAAAAAGCTTGCAACATTCTCATCATGGTGACACCAACAAAGTAGAGAACATTGTTATTGAAGTGGGCCACTGTTGCAGTCATTCAGCTTTACTGACTCTGTATTGAATAAATGTTAATACATGCCTGGACTGGACTATATGTGAATTTGACTTCGCTCTAGCCGTTAAACATTTGTCACCCATCTGGTATTTTATTTTACTACGAACCTTTTATTAATTAGCATTTAATTAAGTGCTTAGATGACTTGTGTCCTGCATTTACTTTTCCCTAGAAACTGGTACTAAACATGAAATGATTAATATTTGTAAATATATCAAAAGTGACCCTTCAATTGTGTATAGCCATAGTAAACAGGAGCGATTTTTTTTTGCCAATCCTTTGTTACCTGAACAAGCATGTTAATTAATAAGTGGTCTAGAAATAACTTTTAGTTGGATTGGTTATAATTAAGTTTCCTCTTAAGTTAGTAACTCACCATGATGATCAATGATGCCAAAAGTCCCTCAAATCCTATTCAATGTTCAACAAATGTTACTTTTAGCGCACCTCTATTATCTGAACGAACATGGTAATCAGTCCTTTAAAAGTATGCATGTTCAAGAGATGTTCCTTTTATCACCCATCGGTTATCTGAAAAAACAGTTATTCAGTGATCCAAAAAAAGCTCTTAATGCTTAACAGTTGTTAATATTAACAGATGACTTTTTGTCACACCTTGGTCATCTGAACAAGCATGGTAATCAGTTATCTGAAAGCGTCTCTTAAGGGAATCAATTCCCAGTAGACGATTACACCTCGTTGTATGTAAATCGTGGTGATTTGTAGTCCTAAACTGCTTCAAACTGGTGTTATTTTCAACAGATTTTGATTATCTAAATAAAAATGCTAACATCTTTCTAAAAGTGTATATTAACTGTACCAATTTTCAACGGCGATTATTTTTATGACATCTTGGTTACGTTTTACTAACACGATAATCGGTGATTGAAAAGTGAATATTGACTACAGTACTTTTGTCACACCTCTGTTATCTAAACGGAAATGGTAAGCAGTTATCAAGTAGTAAATTCTGTGCTCCACTTCTTCTGCCATTCGGCTCTGTCTCCTATCTTATCTTGCTCTTTTTGTTCTTGTCTTCCTCCTCCTTGCTTCTAACGAATCTTCAAAACAGTTTATAACCTCATCATTTACAATAGTGTTAGATGAAGTTCAATAACTTCGAATTGGCAGAACTTCGTTCGTTATCAGAACTTCTTTGTAAAATACCAGTAAATCACCGCAAACTAGTCAGGAAATTAGAAAACATCTGTAAGAAATTAGGGAATGATGAAGCTGCTGCTAACTTCCGTTAGAATCCTAAAGTATCTCTTAACTGTATCTGTGTTCAGTATGTTTTTTTCTTACCACATGTGGGTTAATTGAACAAAACGTAATAAATGATCAAAGAGAACAAACATATCTACATGGTCAACAGACGTACTGCTGTCACGCCTCGGTCATCTGAACAATTTTGGTAGTCACTGATGGAAAAGTTGCTCTTAACTATGTCAATACTTGCGTTATTTGACCATTACATCAAACAAGTCTTGTCTGGTACTTTTCTGTATTTAAATTCAGTTGGTGTTGTTTTTTAGTCTTCAATGGCTTGCAATGACATGATAGTGAGTTTTCTAATACTCTACAACTATACTCATTTACAACAAGTCCTTCGTTTGTAGGCTAGTTTTTTTTGCCTCCAAAGCAGTACCCCTACTTGGAGGGAGTTTATTGCAATATTTTCACATGCTCCATATTTTATACTACATGTGTATAATAGTGTGTTGTAAATTTTGAAATAACAAAAATAAGACAATGTTGTTTATCATCTAGGAGGGGAAAAAATGATTAGTCGCAAATCATATTAGTCCATAAATTACTTATGCAATATAATTGAAAAGTGTATCCAAATATCACCTTTCCTTTTAATGATCGTAGTTAAGTCTGCAGGCAAAATCATAATTGCATTGATATACCTTTAGTTAACGTGTTCTTAATTCGTTTTTGCCTGCTTTCTAACTTTTCTTAGTTATATGGTAGTGAACTGATATTTTTTACACTGCATTAATTTAAACATATAATTATTTCATATGTCTAGTAATTATGAATTACATGTTATTTCTACAATAATTTTACGTTTCACGTAATAGTATCCTATTTGTCTGAATATATATATATATATTAATTTATTAATAATATTCATTGAGGGTCAGTTAGTATTTTTTACTTTACTATAAGTAAAGTATAGTGATCGTGAAAAAATTTGATCTCGAGATTTTGACGGAATTACATGTTTTGAGGTCCCAGAAGTCGTTTTATGAAATTTATTCGATGATGTCTGTGTGTGTGTGGGTGGGTGGGTGGGTGAGTGAGTGTGTTAGCATTGCTTGTTACCACGCTACAGTCCAGAATCTTTGATGGATCAAGTTAATATTTTACACAAAATTGGGCCTCATAGGGAAGAAGATCCCTATTGTTTGGGAAGAATTATGCATGATGGGAAAGTCACTTTTTTGCCAAAAACCGTTTTTTAGGAAACATTTATTTCTCCTAAACTGATAACCCTAGAGTTTTGAAATTTTGACATTATTTTTGAGGATACAAATGCAAGAAACGAAAAATATATTTAGAATTTTTTAACAAGAGGAAATATTTTTTTTTTCAATAAAATGTAAAAATTTGGACTTATAATTCAATCTCAAACCTTGTGAGAGCGATACAAGCCATACTGTTTGACGGATCAAAATTAAACTATGCCTAAAAATAGAACATTATGTGGAGAATGAGTTGAGATATTTTTTTCAAAATTACATTCGCTAAAGGGGCGTTACAGTAGGATTTCTGTTTTGAGAAAATGTTTTTTTGACGCTAAACGGCTCATTAATAACTCGTGAAAATTTGACCAAAAATGGTACAACAAATTAGCAATTTATGAAAAAAAATGCATGCAGTTTCAGTTATGGGAAAGAGCAATAACGCTATAAAAACTGTTTGTTTATCTTAGACTAAGAGATCACCTGCTATACTTGTCGAATTTTTTATATTTTTTTTCATTGTTTAGATTGACTTAGAAATTTTTTGAGCGAATTCACTGAGATAAAATTGATATTTATAAAGGAACAATTTAAATAGTTTATTGACTTTTACGAGATGTAAGAGGAATAATATTTTTACATCTAAAAAAATCACTGGCAATAAACATAAATAAATTACCTTTGTCTTCCATGGCATGGTGGATTTGTCTCATAAAATGCTTTAATAAATCTATATATTGCACTCTTGAGCAAAACTTAATATCAGTTACAATTACATTATCATTGTGAATGTCGTACCTTTCCATGATATTGAAATGTAATGAATGGACTCTTTCCTCAAGAATGAGGACTTATGTTTGTTGAGAAATATCTGGTTTTTTTTACTATTCTAGTCTAATAGTTCATATTTATTATTTTCAAAAATTAGAAGCTCCCAACTATAAAAGATTTAAATTATATTGAATAGCTATCTTTGACTTCGATTTGAGTATGTAAACTGGCTCATTACTAATATATTTTTTCTCAATATACATTCATAGCAAACTTATAACAGAGTACAGAAGGCAGGAAAAGGATAACACTCACTCAGAAAAAATTTGTGTACATGATATTTGACAAAGGGGAAGGAAAATGATCTTTTTAAATACTAAGAAGCCATAAAATTCCCAGTATAATAATTCTATAAAAGACCAAAAATGTAAAAGATAATTCATAATTGAAATCATTCGTTTAGATATTAATAAATGTAATTATCGTACATCTTTTATTATAAATCATCTGAAAAAAAACATTTTTTCTTCGATGTTTATGATGTTTTTCAGAGAAGATAAGGCTATTTACCTGTTTTCAATTTGAAAATTTTAAACTTCATTTAAATATATGGACACGATTGATGGTTTGTAAATCTCCATCAGTCTGTTTTGTTCCATATTTTCATTTAATAGTTCAGACAACTTTTAAAAGAAATAGGTTTAGAAATTACTTTTATTAATTTATATTGCGACTAATCAATTTAATTTATAAGTTTAATACGTTTCTTTGATGTTTAATTATTATTTATAAAAGAAACAATGATAGAAGGGGACTATTTTAAAATGAAATAATTTAGATTGCATGTGATTTGTGCATCGGTAGAGCAAGTCATTCTAAAAAGGCGCGAATACTCTCCCTTGATTAGTCCTCCGCGTCCTTGGAACCTTTCAAACGGTTTTAACCTCTGTATTGCTTATTTCGTTCTCTAGTCAATAATACTTCAAATAGTAAGTACAAATTCCTTTTTAAATTATTTTTGTATACTTAATGATTTTTTAATTAGTTTAATGTTTAATATTATTATTTTCATAATTAGCAATTAAAACGATTTCACAAAACTAGATAAACTAGATAAACTAAACCAACAGAAACAATACACATAAAAGATTTCACAAAAACTTTCTATTATATTTCGACTGTCTTGCATAAAGATGTAATTTTCTACGAAGAAAAGCGACTTTTATGTGTGTTCTTACTCTGGAATTATTTTCATAAAAATATATCAAAATAATTAATTAGTTCCGAAATAATTACTACTAAACATTTAATACCTACATATAATAAAGTATTGAACAGATTTATTTTTAGTTAATTCATGTTATTTTAAACCTTATTGACTAAATTAGTTATAGTGAAAACGATTAAAAATAATTAACAGTAGAGTATTTAAATGTATTACTCTATATTTATAAAATTAAGAGTTTGTTCGTCTGTGTTTCCTATTGCTTTTGAGAAATGTTTTACTCCATTTGAAAATTTGAAATAATTTAATGACAACATAATGTGAGACGTAAGAAGAATAAAATTCTTACTCGTATATGTAAAAAATGAATGCCAATCAAATATATCATTTCTGATGTTTTCCATTTACACAAGTTTTAAATTATATTGAAAAGCCGACTTTGAATTTGATTGAGTATGTAAAACTGGCAAATTACTGATATCTTTTTTTCTCAATATATATTTACACCAACGTTATAACCGAATATAGCACAATGGAAAAAGTTACTTATGTTATGTATAGTGTGAAATGCTACTTGTTGTTGACTTTTTTGTGTTTATGAACCTGGTTATCCTTGAATAATATTGAATTAAGATGAATGGACTCCTTAGTTTTATATTACCAAACAGATACTAATTTTAAGGTGATTCGATGAGAGACGTTTTTCAGAATCAGATCCTCAGCTAAAATGACTACCTAATGACTTCACGTTATACAATACCTCAGGCAATGCAAAGCCGCAAGACCATACGATCACGAATGTGACTCCTTCCATATTTGTGAAGGACGACCTGACAGACTGACGTCCCAACCCCGTCCTTATGATTACTGACCTTAACAAAACATGCAGGATGAGAATTTAGCAGTAGTGGGCCTCTAGTCCAGGACTGCTAATTACGACGTGCACTGACGTGGATGGACTATTCGTTGGTCGCTGGAGATCCATTGGCTATAGTATCAAAAGTCAGTTTCTTCTGCAAGAGTTATTTTGTAACACGATATCGTCACTTTGACTTTATAAAAGTGTTATTACTGCTGTGGCAATATATATGATATTAAATGCATCAATTGTGTGATATACAGAAATAAGGGCATATATTGATAACTGGTTCAATCATTATCTATCCTACCTCCACGAATGAAAGAGTAATAAACATCTCCCATTAATACATTTATATTATGTCTACATGTTACATTATCTACCCAAGAGGTTTGATACATATTTACTTATAGTAAAGTTGAGTGTAGGCCACTCCAGAGTTTTGTTATATATATTTAATATCTTTTATTAAGTATGCTCTGTTGTTGCTTTGAGTTTACAATTCATTGGTGATTTCCTTAACGACTGTTCACGTTTGAAAGCATTGAGTGTGCGAAGAAAGTAAAAGAAGCTCTCAACGGAGCAGACATCTACTCTGGGTGCTGTACACTGAAGATCGAATTTGCCAAGGTAAGTCTTTCAAAATTAGACAAATATTTTATGATCTTTTGATTGGTTACAATTAAATAACTCAAAATTGTTTACGTGTAATATTTATTTTTTATATGAATACGAACTAGTACTTGAATAACTAAAATTGTTACAATGAGGTCTCTTGATTTAACTGAGTTCTAAGACTTGGAATATTTGAAAATATTAGAAGTAGTGTATTGGCTATTCATTTAAAAATCTTAGTTATATTTTATAGAATTGCTACAATTCCTATCTTTAGAGCTTCGAGTGTGGCATATATTTTCCTTCTTAGATCATCTCCCGGACTCAGTCGTTATCCGTAGTTTTTATTTCTTGTTGTGCTGTTTTTTGTTATTTATTGTTATTTTGCCTTTTTCTTGTTCTATTTTTCAATATTTCTTTTCTTTACTTTTTTGTATCACTGATTAGTCTTTAAGATTTACTGTTTGTAGTCGTTGCCTGGTTTCCAAAATATATATATATATATATATATATATATATATATACCTATATATAATCAATGATCAAACAACAATATGAAACTTTCTCTAATACTTCAACAGAGCCCCTTTTATTATCAAATTCTATAGTTTTGCCATACCACAAATCACTGGACCCCCTTCCAAGATTAGCCAAACAACTTGATTTTAATATAGTGTTTTCTAATCGTAATAACGTGGGTAATATGTTAATAAAAAACTCTCCCAGCGAATTGGAGTCCGCTGGTATTTATAAAATACCGTGCAAAAATTGCCATAAAATTTATATTGGTCAACCTGGTAAATCATTAAAAACACGTGTAAAACAACACCAATATAACGTAAGTAGACAGGAAAAAAGTAGTGCCTTATTCTTGCATATAAAAAATGAAAATCATCATATTGATTGGACAGGAGCTAAATTTATTACCTATGAAAAATCAATGTTGTTAAGAAATATTATAGAATCGTCTCTAATTAAATTTAATAGATCAACTATTATAAACATTAGTAACGGTCTCTTCAAACTTGATACTTTCGTCAGGAGGGCCATAGCCTCTTCAAAGAGGGTTGACAGCTAGCGGATAGTTTTTTACTTTTTCTTACTGTACTCCTTTGTTTCCCCAAACATCCCTTTCTGGACATTAGTCCTTTCCTGTACTTTCACCCTTTTAAAATACCACTCTTCCCTCCCACTCTCCTCAACTCCTCACCAGATGTTTTCTGCATCTAGTGTTCAGTTGGGTTTTTGACTCTGACGAAGACCGCTTGTTACGGTTGAAAGATCTTAGTCTTGTTTTCCCATTTCTTATTGTGGTTTGATCATTGATTGTTATTTCACGTGTTTATGTGAAATCTTTTTATATATATATTGTAAACAGGAAAACGAACCAAAAAGACAGCAAAAGTTTCACGGTATATTACCGTGAAACATGTAATATATATATATATATATAAAGTTTGTAAATTATCGGCAGTTTGTTAAATAAAGATTATAAATAGCTCGGGACAAGTATGAATACTAATCTATACCATAAATTCGACCGTCTGTGTGGACTTATGTGTTCTAAGACATTCGGAAGTGATATAAAACACTTAGGTAGGATGTCTTTCTTTTGTTTTTGCTGTCTAAAATAAAGAAATAAGATGCAGGATTAAGCAGCATTACTGTTCGTAAGTAAAAAACTTACCTATTCTGCTATTACCAAGAAAAATCTTGCTTTTGTGTAATTGTTGAAGAGAAACCGATAGAATGAAATGTAATATAATTAACTTTTTAGGTAGTTAGAATGCGTATCTCCAAAGGTATCGGTAATTAATTCATTCATTTGCATTTTTAATAAGTTTGAGTTGTTTGGATTATATTCTTAGAGACTGAATGAATATTTTCATCAAAATTTAGCATAATGTTAGTCCAATTAAGAAATCAATGTTAGTTTTAAAAAAATAATCTATTGAGATATTTTGTTTTATTTAAGATTTATTGTTATAATTTGACGTTGTTACAAAATAGTTGTGAATTAATACAATTTTATGTGAATTTCATGTACTGTACTTTTGTTAATATTTGACAGAGCGATTGTGTACCACATGACACAATCATTGTTTATTATCATGATGTCTATGAAGATGTTGCTTTAATTGTGTGAATACTGTAAGTAGACATTATGTATGAATAAGGCATATTGCAGTAGATTAATTTGTTGAAATAATTTAAATAAACTTTTTACGTAGTTGGAATATCCCTCAAGGTATGAATACTTTTTCACTGGGAGTGGGTATCACTGGAAGGGTAGCTTTAGTGCCCTAGGTTGTCCGTTTGATCTACACTCTCTTCAATGTTTTGACATGCTAATATAGGCTCATTAATTTGGCCGTAGTAGCGAATATATCTGGGAAGGAGTTGACTGAAGATACCAAGTTTTACCGTTATGAGATTCCAACATAAATTTCATATTCTAGTGATTTTATTCAATTCACGGATTTTCATTTATTTATCAGTTTATTCCTGTTCACATTAAAATAGCGTCGCCCTCCTGTTGTTAGAAGCATATCTCTGTTCTACCAGCTGGTATTACTGTGGTGACATACTATGGTATAGTCAGATTACTGGAAACATTCGATTTTATGTTTCAGAGTTTTTACGTTTGTTAATTTTTCTTTTCAATCACAAATGTAGGCGCCTTTTTATAGTAATATGGAATCGAGTTTGTAAGACTTATTGGAGTATTGAGGATTGCATTCAGACATCTACCACTCTTCGAGAATTGCTTTTTAAATATATTTTATAAGGAATACGGTGGTAGATGTAGGGTGCGTCAATATATATCAAAGATGCTGGTGTTCGGCGGGCACATAGAGGTTGCCTTGACAAGCCTCGTCCCTTGTCACGGCTCCCTTGGATCCACTCCAGCCAGCCAAAAGCTTTTCTCAGAATACACTCCTTCTTAAGGCTCTCTTTAAACACTCTATCTTCTCATTTTATTTTTCTAGAACCCTCTTTAATAATTATATTTGTTTTCCTTTGGTGTGTATCGCTATAATTTTTCATAGCCCCACAAGCATTTCTTTTCAATGAAGTCACACAAAAGACATCCATATTGGAGTTCATAGGACTGTTTCCTTTGGAATATTACATTGAAACCCAGCTTGGAGATTTTAAAAATCTGTAACGTGACTTGGCGATTTGATGATAAATCTTTGAAATAGTCATTGAATAAAACAGTCTCGTTTTCGCGTGGTGCTTTAACTATTCAGGCTACGTATATTTTCTCCTAATTTTTTCACCTTTTTTCTTGTCTAATCATTATTATACCTTCTATTATCAGCAGTTATTTCTTTTATTAACTTTAAATAAACGAAATGTTTGTTCATTCGAAAAATTTACTTTTTTTTTAACAGACAATATTACCAGATATGACCTTTCGTTTAGTAAGTTTTTATCTCTAACTAGACGACCCTTGACCCCTTCTGTCACTCAAGTGTTTAGAAATTATAGCAACAGTTATTACAATACATTCACTGAATGTGATACAATGCATTCACTGTATTGCTATTTCTTGTTATTAAGCCATGAAAATAAGGATTCTTAAATGGCCAAGTTTTTGATGTAGTATTCTTTACATGAATCAAGATATATACACAGTAAGTATATTTAATAAAACAAGAAATCATTCATAAGTTGAAATTTCATTTATTATGACATAAATTAATAAAACATCAATTCAAGGTATATACACAATCAAGCTATTCTATTTATTTTACAGAACATAAAATAACATAAGAAATACATCTTTATAATATTATTTTAGAACAATCATATTTATACTGACATTTCTGTTCATGTTTATATTCCTAAAATTATTCATTTCAAATCTCTAATATAATAGTTTATTATATGTACTTTCGGAATTTCACACATTTATTTATTGCTTAAGTTACAAATACGATTGTTAAATCAAAACGTTGGCTTTGAAAGTTTGATTTGAATCTGGCAAACTGACCGATTCCTGATAAATACAATTTGTTAAATATATATTATGACAGTTATTAGTAAATATGTGAACATATGAACTAAAGAAAATACTGTCTAAACAACAATAAGATTTCCAAAAATGGGACAGAGATCTTTCGAAGAAAAACTAGTCAGATTTGTTTATTCTATAACATAAATAGATTTTACTTTCAGAGCAATTAATTTTACTTGACTTGAGTTGAGAGAATTTATTTTTAATTCTTCTCTCTCTTTAATGCCATTATTTGTAAAGTAATATATTACTGCGTTTAATATTTATTTGAATGATTCGTCATAAATTGTAATTAAGAGGTATTCCAATTTTCACCTCTGTGCACATATTTAAATAAGAACATCAGGGTTTTATAAGTATATAGATTGTTTTAATATTCATTTGGTTGTAAATAACAGGAATATGTAGAACTACATGTTCTGTTTTCTAGGTGTTGTGATTATTTTAGGAAGATATAAATAAATATTTATTAAACATTAGCCATCGTGTCTGTAACGGACCATTTTTTTTTCTTCTTGTTTGAACTTATTATTCACTAAACGTTCTTTCTTTTAAGAAGGATGAACGTTAAATGTTTCTTCCTAATATTGCTTTTGACAGTACTAAAACACTTATTAATGTTTAGTTTATAATCCTTCCATATTACAACTTATTTGTAGCATTCATTAAAAGTATCTTTCTGATTTAGCGGAAAATCTAATTATATTTATTAAAATTCTTACGATATCGGTTCCCAGGGTACTTATTCCTTTGACAACTCACTTTACTGATATTATTGTCCAATGTACTGCTCTGTTCATGATGCATTTTATTTCTTTGTATTGTATAGTCTGTAATTTGGTTGAAGTTTAGCTGAGAGATGAAGGGTTAGGCTTCCCCCTGACCCCGCACCATATCTAATCACTAGCGCTCGTGGATCTCCCTTCCTGTCATCCCCACTGAGGTCACAATGTTCATTCTGATGACTCAGTCATGATTACCCTTCAAAGTTTCTTCCAATTCATCTTCACATTGAATTACTCCAGATCAGAGTTTCTTAAACTTTTTTCCACGCGGAACCCTTTTTGCTTCAGTAAATTTCCCGGGAACCCCAGTTTCTAATGATTTTATACAATTATAATATAAATATTTCCATATGCCTTTATAAATAGTATGTATGTTTAAAAACAATTAAAAAGTAATATTACTGCAATGCTTATTTTTCGAAGAAAAATTCAAAACTAAAAAGATTTTAATTTTCATATCTTCCACAAGTACATAACGCATGAAACAGAATTATTAGCAACTTTAACACAAAGTTTATTTTGTAATTATTTTTTGTTTTATAGTTGAAAGTTTGATTGCTTGACTGTCAAATCAGACCGAGTATTAAATATACCTTGTTATATAGTTTTTATGACAGTATAATAGGAAAATCCGATTTTAGATGAGTAGGTAGTGGGAAGTGGCAGGAATGTGTGAAGTGGTATTTTTACAATAGAAAGAAATTCGGGAATCAGATAGCACCAAAAACCGACTAGTGATTCATCCTAAATATGAATAAAATTTTGGCCACTTCTACTTATGTGTATAAGTATTATTCGGTTTCATGATTGATAAGGAACACAGAATAATTCCATACCCACTTAGGAAAAAAAAATTAGAAAAATTTTTTCTCTAAATGTTTTTGGCGGAACCCCAGACAGTTCTTTAAGGAACCCTTGGGTTCCGCGGAACCCACTTTGGGAATCTGCTCTAGATTTAGACGTGCTAGGTTGCCTGAGAGCTGGGAAGATTTGTATCTAACTCAGTTATCATTTATCCATCAACCCAGCTCCATTCCTCTTGAGAATTTTTACATCTACATTATTTTTAAAACGTTAAGAATATAACTAAAATGCATCCAAATTTACTCTTTTGTAAATCAAATTTACCTCTTTTCTTAGAAAAATTCACCCACTTAGAGACAAGTGAAAATCAAATTCATCCATCTAAATATAATTACTTTTACTTGAATATTTTCTTCTTAAAAGATTAATATTACACATTTTTACTTTATTATGAGGAAAGTATAGTAGTCGTGAAAGAAATCCATGCCGAAATTCTGACGATATTACATGTTTTGAGGTCCCAGAATTCGTTTTATGATGTTTTTTTTTGATGATATCTGTGTGTTTCTGTGTATGTGTATAATTATGTGTATGTGTATGTGTATAATTTACAAAAACTTATTTTTATTTTTTCCCGTTTTTATAAGTAGGTTTTAGTTTTAATCTAAAATTATACCAATGTAGGCTATTCCATATTTTGATTGAAAAGGGGAAGAAACATTAAGTTTCCACTAACACAAAAGTTTTCATCCAAAGTCGGTGCGTTTCGAACACTTAGTGTTCATAGTCAGGTGACATGTGCCACAGTAAGGTAGGTGATATTGACTGTTTAAAGAGTTTAAACGGCAGTTACTTCTTGTGTGTGGAGACTTAATGTTTCTTTACCTTTCTAATCATGATTAAATATCAAACAATAACTGATGGTATAGTTGGTGAGTTAATGCAATTATTTTTTTTCTAATCCTACTGCTTTAATAACAAATGGGCTATATTCTTCGCCCCTATAACAGTGCTAAATCTATAAATTGAACTTTGGAAAAGAACTCACCAACTTTTTCATTGAAATATATGTCGTAATCAAAATATGAATGTTTAGTGTATTAGTAGAGACATTCTGAGACAATACTGCATGTTGCCTTTGCTGAGATGTAAAGTCTTAAAAAAAATTACCAAGGCATAGAGGTTATTCTGCCAAATCGTGCTGTATTTTGAGCAGTAAAATTGATAAGGTTTTTATAATAAGATTGGTTTAAAAAATTGTTTAGTTCTTTTATAACTGAATATGTACATGGAATACATTGAATCAAAACTTTAAAGAATAAATCCGGTTGCTTTTCTTCTTTATTATTTTACCTGGAATCTTCCGCTACATTAACTTAAAGGCTTTGCAAACATTTTCAGCATACTTGTTTGTACCAGTTCATTTTTCGATTAAATTAAAGAAAAAAAAAAGAAAAGAAAGTTAACTTAAATGTAAAGTTTTCCTCTGCACTCTGTAATCAATTAATACTTGCACGGACTACGTATGGGGCTGTTAGCATTCCTAATAGTTTGGTAAAATGACGCCTTGATATATCAGGAAAGCTTTAAAGAGACGGAGAGAGAGACTGGTCGTATTTATGAATTCAAGTAAACATTTATTCAATCCGCGTTTATGAAAAACCTGTTTTTTCTCATTGAATTAACAACAATACAACAAAATGAATTATCAGAGCTGTGAATAATTTAAATCAGTGATTTATTATAATTCAGCTATTCCCAATTTTCCAATTACAATAACAACCTAATCATGTTAATAGTAACTGAAATAACATATGCAAGTGTCAATGATTAATTTTTAAGGTCATTCTCACCCATAGTATAATATTATTAATCAGGTCATTAATTTGAATCATTAGTACTCATAAGAAACGATATATATTCTCATTTGATTTGTTTATCATTTTTGGGAGTTTGTATGAACTTAGTAATAATTAGTGATAAAGATATTGGCTATCCAGATTTTTTTATGTAATTATTTATCTTATAATATGGTATAGAGTATTCTAAATAGTTATAACCACCACTAGTTCTAAATTACCTTGCACTGATGAATCGAATGGATTTATAACTCGCAATTATAAATGCATGCGAGTATGCATAGTATGCATGCATACTATGGTACTGAATACCATGAAAATGTGTTTTAAATAAATAGCCTTTTATTTTAGTTTTTGGTGTATAATTGAAGTCAGCTACTTGTTCAGCATTTTTTATCAACCCCTAATTTCTAAAGCATTTTACTTGATAACCTTACGTTATTAATTATCAGTCCTATTTGTCTATTTTATTCATTACTTTATGCCATCTGTTATAGTGTGGTATTTACTTATAATGAGGAATTTCAAAGGAATTACGTCTTTACCCAATGAGAACTTTAAATTTAAAAACTAGCAACGCGTTTCGAACACTAAGTGTCCTTCTTCAGGTTTACATTTGCACTGTGTAATATGTTATTGCATCAGTGTAGATGTAAACCTGAAGAAGAACAACACTATGTATTCGGAATACGTTGTTAGTCTTTATCTTACACTCTTTTTTGTGTGGAGACGTAATTTTTGAAATTCCCCATTCTCTTTATTACATTTCAAACTTCCTTCTTTTCTTAATAGATTTGCGAGAGAGTTTTCCAATAGCTTTGCTTTTTCAGATGTCATCGTTTCAACTTCATAACATAAACTTTTGGATTTTTGAAGGATAACATTCATGAAAAAAGAAAAGTGTTCATATAGAAGGATTATTGTTATTATTATTGTTGTTCTTATTATTATTATCATTATTATTGTTATTAGTATTAGTATTTAATTAATTTTCTTTAATAATTCTTTATTCTATTAAGATCAGGTATTAATTTGATTCATTATAGGTTACTGATTTTTATACTTTAGTGTCAATGTAAAAATTAGAGATAGAACTAGAGGTAGTTATAACTATTTAGAATACTCTATACCATATTATAAAATAAATAATTACGTAAAAAAATCTGGATAGCCAATATCTTTATCACTAATTATTGCTAAGTTCATACAAACTCCTAAAAATGATAAACAAATCAAATGAGAATATCTATCGCTTATTATGAGTACGAATGATTCAAATTAATGACCTGATTAATAATATTATACTATGGGTGAGAATAATCTTAAAAATTAATCATTGACACAAATTATACTTTATAATTTAGAAAAAAGAATTCTAAAATATCTCTTCTTATTTGATGACTAAATATTATAATAAAATTAAAAGAAACCAACCGATAAGAGGTTGGAAGTGGAACCGCAAGCTAAACTTTTTTTCAGTGATAAACTCAATAATTTTTTTCGTAGATTTCTCAGATATTAGATTTCAATGAAACATTTGAACCTGAATTATATTGTATTTGGGAAAAGGTTACTTCTTTTGATATAAAATGACATTCCCTTGATGCAATCTTTTGTAGAAACAATAAAATTATAACTATAATAAGTATAATCCATTTCTCACATATCATCAACTACTTTTGAATGATGGAACTTGTAGTCATTACAAAAGTATGAAATTTTTAGGCTATTAAGGATGGTTGTGAATTTATAATGGCTTCATCTACTGGTTACATATGTCACATATTACGGTTATAGTTATGTGTTACATGTTACAAGATTTCACATAAACACGTGAAATAACAATCAATGATCAAACCACAATATGA
This sequence comes from Hermatobates lingyangjiaoensis, assembly GCA_026182355.1. Taxonomy (NCBI): domain Eukaryota; kingdom Metazoa; phylum Arthropoda; class Insecta; order Hemiptera; family Hermatobatidae; genus Hermatobates; species Hermatobates lingyangjiaoensis. The sequence goes on from JAPFBL010001927.1 coordinate 3,466,028, forward strand.
AATGGGGGAAAAAAGACCAAGATCTTTCATCCCTAACAAGCAGTCCTCGTCAGAGTAAAAAAACCCAACTGGCCCAGTTAGATTTTTGACTCTGACGAAGACCGCGCTTGGTTGAAAGATCTTAGTCTTTTTTTTTTCCATTTCATATTGTGGTTTGATTATTGAATGTTACATGTTACATACGTGGTTAATTCTTGGGTAGTTGGGCATATGCCTAAAGCGTTAATAATTGTCTCCTTAGACATTGGGTATATTTCTTATATTTATTTATTTTAATTTACTTTTTGCAATGATTTATTTTAAAATAGTGTAAGCATTATCTAGTAGGATACTTCTACTTCTTATTGGTGAATATTGTTTTTTTTTTTGTATTGGAATTGAGGGATGTTTATGTATATTGAGTTCTCCACAGTGACGTGTGAAGTGTTTCAACTCAAATACCTATCGTGTTGAAGGTGAATTAATTAGATGCAGAGGTGCAATATAGCAGGAAGTAAACATGTCAGAAACTGTAGGTGCGTACGCAGCAAACCTTCCAATTAGTGTCTAGCTCTGTAATATTGACGCCTTATAGTGAAACTGAATTTGGGCTGGAATATTATTTCAGTTTGAGGCAATCATTGTCAACATATTACTATGTGCTAAATTCCGGAGATTGCAAATACTTGCAGTGTTTGGTTGGGTAGGTATCCTACTTCGAATTATTACATTCCTCCTCTCCTTAGTTGTTTTGTTAATCATTTATACCGGGTTCTGGTGTAATTTTATTTCTACTTGTGTTTCGTGAAACAGAGGGACTCCTGAAGTAATATCAGGTGCAGTGCGGACACTGATTTATGTTTTAATATATAGGTAGTCAACACTGTTCTTTGGAACAGTGTTTTAGGCATCAATAACATAGCTATTCTTCCAAGAATAATTGTGTGTTTATTTGTTCTGGATAAGGCTTCTAACGATTCTGTAAATAAACTATTTAGTGACTTATAGACTTTGTTTGTTTATAACATCAATATCTCTGGGACAACTCTTGTGGAAACTTTCGCCGTACCAATGGAAAGTAGGAGAAAACTAGAAGAAAGTCATACAGATACAGATTTCAGGGTACAAATCCTCAAACAAATCCCCCAGTCTAATTCCCATGTCACCCTTAGAGCTTCCGAAGAGGCATTCATATGCCTCCTTGGGGCTCGTTCTCCTCCTGGTCTCAACCTGTACCGTTAATTATTTTTATTTTATTATTATTATTATTTTATTATTATTATTTATTTTTTATTATTATTATTTCGTATTTTATATATTTTTTATCTTGTTTTCTAAATAAATATTGGAAGGATTTCTATTTTTCCTCTCCTCCGCTGGGGAGCAGCATTGCGGTGGTTCCACGAGTTACTCTGGAGGCCAGTAGCAGTTTGCTTCTCAACGCGAGTACTTCGCACTTCTTCCCGAAATATCGAATTGGATGTCGAAATATCGAAGTGAGTTCTGTAGTGTCTTTCTGTGTTCTTTTCTATGTGTTAAAGTGTTTATTGTCCACACGGACCTTTCATTTTATTCGAAGTATATATATATATATATATATATGATCAAACCACAATAAGAAATTGGGAAAACAAGACTAAGATCTTTCAACCGTAACAAGTGGTCTTCGTCAGAGTCAAAACCGAACTGAGGGTTTTTGACTCAAAAACTCATTTTTTTTCATATAATCAAAGGAAATTTAAGCTTTTCTTATTGTGATTTGGATCATTGATTGTTATTTCACGTGTTTATGTGAAATCTTTTTATATATATATATATATTTTTTTGTAAACATTGGTCTTTCCTTGGGCTTACATTATTGAAAGTAACACCAAGTTTCGCTGATACCTCTTACATAAAGGGATTCTACTTTTTGTAAGTAACACTTATCATTACTTCTTTTACACTGTATAGCATATTTTCTATAGTCGGCATATTTGAACTGATTTTCAGGACTGATTTTCAACTTCTTGATAGAATTTGTTGCTTTCTGAAGACAGTGGGGGTTGTTTTTCTTAAGTTCATAATAGTTGTTTCATAATCCTGTGAGGTGAGTGATCTTGAGGTTTTATGACTACCTGCGAAGGTCCTATTATAAATTGATATAGTTAGAAATTGTTGTAAATTTGTGTTGCTATTTTTAATCTAACTATTTAAATGTAGCTTCTGTTTTTGGATTAGTAGGTCTTTTAATTTTGAGTTCTGAGGTGGATACTTTCTTTTTTAAGTATTTTTTTATTTGTCACCAGCGTCTCCCGGGTTATATACCTCTTCCATATGTTTTTGAGTTATGTTTCCAGCCATTACGTGCATTGTGAGCCTCCTTGATTGGGAATTGGTAGTCATATTAATGTGTAAGTGTTTTTGGGTTTCACAATCCCCATTCGTACACATGTTCTTGTACATTACATTTGTGCACTTTGAATGACAAATTTTGGCTTGGTTATTACTTTACTTATGACATGTCGAAAAAGGTGATGTGGGAAAATCGTACAGTAAGTTTAGAATAGAAAAAGTAATAGCCAAAATCAATTTTCCGATGTCAGTATTCATTCAACTTCCTCCCCAATGTTCAGGGTGAATGGCTTCAACGATACAAAGATTAATGATTAAAGGAAATCAGAATATGCAATGTTGCAGCAACTGGGAAATATTCATATATACCACAAATAGAACGAACATGCATTTGTCATTAGTAATTACTCTAATAAAAGTATTGATCGACTTTTGTTAAGGATATTTGATTTAAGAAAAGAAAAAGTAGTTAGTGAGGTAAGACAATCATAAAGTTTCTTACATACATAAAGTTTCGTATTAAAAATCAATATTCAGAGCAGCTCAAGGTTGAAGAAATGATTAAAAAGACATAGAAGGGGCAATGTGAAATGCAAATACATAAATGAAAAAGTAACACTTGTCATCTATTGTGAAAGCTCTGCTTTACGAAATTAAATAACTATATGGAGGATGAATCTGCTTGCCTATTTGTGAAAAATAATAACCAAATCGTAAATTGTATTTAAAAGACACAAACTAGTGTATTATTAAACGTGTACTAATGGGGAATGTGAAACCGAAAAACACGCTGGTATGTAGTGTGTTTTCTACATACCACTTGTACATTGGTATGAGTACCACCTCCCTATCAAGAAGGCTCACAATACATTTAATGGTTAGAGAACCCAAGAGGCAGGTGTACAACACGAGATAACCAGAGAGACGTTGTTGGAAACTGAATATTCTTGAAGTCCTAAATCATACCTGCTAAACATTGAAATCATACAATCAATTTTAGAACTGCAACTATTTCAAGCTGTTCTCAATGTTTGTGTGAGTATACTATATTAAATATTTTGGTAATAACTTTGGGAATAACATAGTGATAACTTCCCGAAACATTGTTATCATTCAATAAAATTCAAGTTGAATTTCAAAAAATTAATACAGAAAAACACTTAAGAAAAATTATTAGTTAGTCTTCAAAGAGGTTGTAATTTTAATGGGGAGCATCTGAAGTATACGTACTAATAAATGTAATTATGTTGTAGCCAATTTTTAATTGTAATATTATATTTGTAAAATAAATAGATAAATGTTCTCATTTTTCTGACAGTCATACTGGCTTCAAGAAACATTTCTCAGTAACCTTAACCTTCTGCTTAGATTTCTCAAATGGGAGTATAGTGAGGGTTTTGATGATTTTAAGGCCACTTTTGATCGCGTGGAGATAAATTGTTTGTGCAAATGCCTAAATATGGTGTGTCTTTTCTAATTCAGTGGAATATTTGAAGCCACAGGTTGCAACAGACAAAACAGGGATTTTCACGGCTTAGTTTACACTCCTTCGCTTTCAATGTTATGAGAAATAATCTTATTGCACCTCTGTGGTCTGAATGTTCCACTATTCGCAGATGATCTGATAATATTGACCTTCAAAGTCATCACTGCGTCTGAAAGGGAGATCTGGTTGGAAGACAACTATTGAGACGTGTTTACCAACGGTAGATTGTCTGATCATACAAATAAACTAATCCTGAATTCTTCCACGTCTATATCGTGCAGTGGATAAAACGGATTTGATTAATAATCCACCACCAATAGTAAATGGGAACTATACAAATTGCATAGTCTAAGCTTCAATGAATGTTTCAGGGTTCAGATACTCAAAACAGTTCCTCGAAACAATCGAATTTACGAGCTCGTTCAAATCCAGGTATCAAACTGAACAGTTAAGCAGTATTCGGAGATGAAATTTTCTTAATTTTTTTCATGAATTTAATTTTTTTTTTTAATTTGCATATTATTATTATTATTATTATTATTATTATTATTATTTATTTTATTAATTCTTAATTATCTGTTCTTTTGAATTTTATAATTATGAATATTCCTTTTATTATATAATTTTTTTTGTTAATTTTTTTATTATTATATTTTTTCCTTGTTACTATTCTTTCTGACTGGCCGACCTCCTACTAGGTCTACAGTTTCAGGACTACCACAGGATCCGTGAGGATTCGATCGTCCCCCTCCGAAGAGGGAAGATTTCCCCGTTACCCCGGGAGCAGGGGTTGCAATATTTGGCCATCCGGGCCGGCCCCACTGTGGGCAGTCTTGGTATAAGGAACGTAAGTAAAATAGAGAGATTAAAACCTCTCGTCGGCTAGCGCCACCTGGCCAATAAAATAATAAATGTAGAGGAGATCTTGTCTCGCTCTGTTGTTAGACATAATACTCGAAGGGGGTTACCATTCATTCCCACCTTGAGTCCATCAACGCCAAAAGGATAAAGCAACTACCAGTATTCCAGTCCACTTAGCTGAGATCGTGTCCGTTCCTACTGGTAAAGGTTGGGGCTCTAGCCCCCCTAGATGGTAAGCAGGCATCCACTCGAGAAGAGACTGCTCCTCACTCAGCGACCACAAGGGTCTACCCAACCTGGGTGAGAACAGCTTGCGCTGTGCAGCCTGCACTATTACCACCTCTGCGACGAGGACGCCAGTACTAGGTACATCCACCTCGAGAGGCAGTTAGAGGCTTACTATTCTTTTTCAGCATTCCTACTACCTTTTTTCGTTTCTTTGTGGCCAACCTATACATATTCTGTGAAGCTGTTCAGCTGGCTTTTGTCTTCTCGCCACTCAACTTCCTTTTCTGAGAACGACCGTTAAAATGGTCGAAATATTGAATGTGCGTCCTAGTTTCTGTTTTTCATTCCTGTTTCTCAAATTTTTCAATATATATATATATATATATATATATATATATATATATATATACTTCGTCCTCTCTTCTAGTCTACTCTCCTAATGACGAACAACAGTTCGAAATATTGAATTCTGTAAGTTTTCTTTGTATTCTCTTTTCTGTGTCGTGCTTTGTGTAATTTAAAGTTATATATATATATATATATATATATATATATATATATATACAATATTTCACAGAAACATGTGAAAAAACAATCAATGATCAAGCAACAATATGAAAAAAATAGACTAGGATCTTTTAACTGTAACAAGACTCTTACGAAGACCGCCTGTTACGTTTGAAAGATCTTAGTCTTTTCCCCATTTCATATTGGTTTTTGGTCATATATTATATATTATATATATATATATATATATATTTATATATATACTTCGAATAAAATGAAAGGTCCGTGTGGACAATAAACACTTTAACACAGAGAAAAGAACACAGAAAGACACTACAGAAGCAGTACTACAGAGTAGCAGTTTGCTTCTCAACGTGAGTACTTCGCACTTCTTCCCGATGATGACGGAGGTCAAAATATCGAAGTGAGTTCTGTAGTGTCTTTCTGTGTTCTTTTTTCTGTGTTAAAGTATATATATATATATATATATATATATAGTGTGTGTGTATGTGTGTGTGTGTGTGTGTTGTGTGATTTGTTAGCAATCTGTACATAACTATTTGATTAAAATCACTGTATTCATGGCTTTTTAGTTTACTTTTAAATGCATAGGTTACGTTCCCTAGGAATTCCCTTCATTGTCAAAAAATTGACTCTAATTTGAATTGAAAATCTCAGAACTAAAGAATAATGTAACACTGTTCTAGAATAGGGATCTTCGAACTTTGATATAGATATTAAATTTGATCCGAATTGATTGAGCTAATAGTCAGAAATCAAAAGTTTCTTCTTTCTTGTTAAATAATAAACCTGCGAAGTAGCGTTGTGCCTAACTTTCTGCTAGTGCTACTATTGAGAAATGAGGCATGCTTGTTCATCATAAACAAGGTAAAATTAAATAACAATTAACATTGTTATTTATGAAAAGATTTCACATAAACACTTGAAATAACAATCAATGATCAAACAACAATATGAAATGGGAAAACTAAGAACTTTCAACCGTAACAAGTTGGGTTTTTGACTCTGACGAAGACCGCTTGTTACGGTTGAAAGATCTTAGTCTTGTTTTCCCATTTCATATCGTGGTTATATCATTGATTGTTATTTATATTCATTGTAGTATAATTTATAATTTTAAGTTGATATAATTATTATGATTCTAATTAAGAAGTTTTGACCAATATTATTAAGCATTTAATTAATTTGTTGATAAGATTGTGAGGTGAATACGATTATCATCTGGTGTTTTTTTTTTGTACAAGCTTTTTAATATTTGCGTTGATTTATATTTCATTGTGGAATATCTTTTTATTTAAATATAATCATATATAAACAGATTTGGTTATATTTAAGAGTAAGATCTCGTTTGATTTTTGATGATTGGTTTCGGATGTAATTAATTTTTGGACATGCATTAATAAGCGACTGCAAAGACCTTAGTGGACTGTGCTGAAGGACCTTCATAATTATCTGCACGGTTATTCTTCAAAGTAAACCGGTTGTGAACTTGAAATCTGATTTAGCTTTCAACTACATTAAGAACTGACTCCCTCCAATTAATATAGAATTTAATTAATTTCTTAAATTGCGACTTATTAATGATGCTCTTTTATCTTTCCTTTACTACTAGTAGGTACTTAAAAATATTTTGGAAGTGATAACCAGGAAGTTATTTTTTTTATATTTCATTTGCTGGAACATGTGAACTAACAGCCTCGGTCTCGACTTGAGAATCAAACTTTCAACTATAAAACCAAAAATGTTTACAATATAAACTATATGTTAAAGTTGCTAATAATTCTGTTTTATGTGTTTTGTACTTGTGGAAGATATGAAAATAAAAATTTTTAGTTTTGAATTTTTCTTCGGAATATACGCATTGCAGTAATATTCCTTTTTATTTGTTTTTAAACAAACATACTATTTATAAAGGCATATGAAAATATTTATATTATGATTGTATAAAATCATTAGAATCTGGGGTTCTTGAGAAAATTACTGAAGCAAAAAGGGTTCCGCGTCGAAAAAAAGTTTGAAAAAAACTGATATAGAGGTATCTGATTTGTACATTACTCAATTTTAATAGAACCGAAATCTTTGAACGAGCAATTGACATGGTAAACGATCGGTACCTAATGGTTACATATGTTAGAATTTTTTTTATTTCCATTATTGCTTTCTCTTAGACGAATCAAGTCAAAACGACTTTCTTCTTTATTGCCATCACCAAAATTTAAACATTCAATACAACAAGTCAAGTTGAAGTTGTGTCAGCATGATTTGGACTTAGTTCTTCATCGTGGAAGTGCAGTTTTATCATTTAAGTAGCAATTAGTAGAAATGTGTTATCTGAGAATGAGTTTGAAAAGTCCCAAAAGGTTGATATCTTAATGAAAAAAAAACGGGTTTCTTTATTTATTTAATAATCAAAAAACTATAATTTCAAGGATATAAGTATATTTTGGGGATGAGTGAGATAGACAGACATGTGTTGAAGGTTTGATAGATTGAGAAATCATTGGATAGTCATTAGTGTTGATGAATATTGCCTCTTTTGTTTATTACAGTCTGCAACAATAATAATCATAAGACTGTTAAATTCATATAGGAATCGAAATATCAAGTGTAGGATCCCTTTGCAATATCCCTCTATTGCAAACTCGCATTACTGTTCTCTGTAGTGTGATTATTCGCTGATCCACACGTTTCTCCGAAATAACAGTTAACAATTGTTAAATAAATGTAAATAGCAATGTTCTTGTATGAATCTTACAAGATTCAGTTCAGTTCACCGAATGTTCAAGATTCAGTTACAATGTTCAATGGTTTGAACAATAAATCAAAACTAAATAAAGTGATTATAATAGAGGTGAGTTTCTTGTTTTTGTGTTGAAGAAAAATTATGAAGTAGATAATCATCTCTGGTTGATATTTACTTTCTGCTTCTCTTATTTAAAAGCTTTATATTTTTTAAAACAATGGCTTTATTTTTCTTTTAATCCCAGTTAGTGGTCGTTTGGCGATGAAAATGAAATACTCTGTCAACTAACAAATGCTATTATAAGAGGACTTAATTAATTTTTAATCACCTGGATTCAGTTTTAAAACATAAAATCGGAACTATATTCATGGTAGTTTATTATTGACGTTTCTGGTGTATATCAAAGAAATAGAGGAGGTATACTGGTAAAGTAGCGCAGGCTCTCTCAGAGACTTGAAAACAAAAAACGCAGTCTATCATTATGCCAGTTCTTGCAGTTGTTAAAGTTAAGGGTGATGCGAGAAATACAATACACAAACTTATGCAGTACACCAACAAAAGTAAGAAGTAAATTGTAAGCCACTTATTGGTTCTATTCATTCTTTCATACTGACTCAAGCGGGATTCTTTTAGTGAAGTATAAGGTGGAGTAACAATAATTCTAATAAATCTGGTAGAATACCTAAAAATATATTTAAATTTTAGCGATTCTAATTGTGATAGTGTATGCGTGAAATTATTACAACAAATATGTTAGCACAGAGGTTCTTAGGTGGGATTAAATTTTAGTTTTTAGGGGTGAATTATGACCACAGTAAGTTAACAAAGCTAGAAATTTTGACCTCTTATAAATTAAAAAGTACTAATTGAGAATATCCTTCAAAATTTATAATGATCATTTAATTAATAAATTCTATTATCAGCATAGTCCATATAAGGCGTAAATATATGCACTAATAAAGAAAAAAAAGAAGGATTTGAAGTAACCTTTGCGTATTATTTAGAATGAACTTTTTGAAGAAGACTATCTTAAAAGAAGAATGAAGGGGGGAAGATATTGTAAGAAATGGCGAGAGGGGTGCATCATGGACCTAGCAATGCTGAGAACCCCTGTGTCGGCACATAGTCTGATTTACTCTTGTCCTGTAAACCTGATCATGGATTTTGACTAACAAAATTATATTGATGTTATTGTGATAAATATTACTGTCTTAAGAATATTAAGACAGTCATTTGGTAGTACGGTTATATCATGCAAAAACATCTCACTTTTATAGAAATATTTCCTATCGAGAGTTCTTTTCCTGTTTTATATGCCCGACACTTCAATTAAGCGTTATGAATATCAGTATAATGTATTATTTCATTTATACAAGTAAATATATCGCATTATATAGCTTAGTTCGTAAATGTTATAATTTCATAAGATGTTAATAAAACAGAGAGATATACTATGGTAGAATGTTCAGGTTTACTAGCTGTGGTTGTTTAGTTAACACTCATTTTTACTTTCTTAGGGAAAGATATGACGTGTGAGAAGATAGATCGCCGTGGCTCCGAATCTGTAGGTTGATGTGACTAGAGTTGACTGTAAGGACATTAATATTTCTTAAGTTGAATAATCCCGGCTGCCGCTTGCTTGTCTTATCGGTAACCTCCCTAATATGCCACTTATTCTAAGATGTTGTGATGTAAAGGTATCAAGCAGCATACCATATAACGGTCCCTAGATTACTTCCTGTACACTGAAAATTGCTTGAATAATTCAGAACTAAATTTTTTTTTTTAAATGTTGGGGGTGTTTGCTGTCTTATTCACTGTCTTCTTAATGGTTAGCCAGTTTTAGAATCCTATTTCTTTCAGGTGTAGCATGAAAGTTAAGCGGGTTTAGTTTTCTGTTGCGTGTCTGGTAGAATCTTATCGAGGTGTACCAGGGCGAAATCTGTTCCTCTCCAAATTACTTGTGTTCCCATCTGTGGTTGCCTTGGTGTCGCTTTACTGATATGTAAATTTGACATTGTTCCCCAGATAAGTGAGATATCTGGCTGCATGCTAATGCCTTATCGCAGGCAACTCTCAATCTTTCGTATCCTCTCTTCAATCCCCTCTCTGTCCACACTCAAACCTGCCTTTAGCCTTCGTAATCCCTTATATTTTTCTGATTCATTACGTTGAATTCAAGGGCAGATAACTTGTGAGTGCCTATGTATTACTTTACTCATTTCCCTACCACACTATTTATATACAGGACCAAAATAAATATGAGCTTTGCCAATCTTCCTGGTTTTGTTGTACCTTTTACTTGGATTTTTCGTCCTGATATTTCTTCTATTTCACATCATTTTTCTCCTTTTTCCTTTTGATCATCATTTTTCTTTGCTACTCGTTCATGTGGTTCACAATTGTGGGGTTTACTGCACTGTACGGTCACTGTTCCTGTACGTGCACGTCACTGTAACGGTCTAACAATAGTTCTGAGAATGTAGAAACTTTGTTTCCTGACCTTTCAGCGATTTTCATTTTTCCGACAGAGGATATGTTTACCAAAATGTAGGAATGAGTTTATAAGTGTTTTTGTTTGTAATTTGACATGTAATACTCTTTTCCGTATCAGTTTGGTTTTATGGAATGTATGAAAACTGTAAATATCCTATGTTATTTGCCTAAGCTCTTTTAGGTAAACTTTATTGAAGGGTAAATTGATTATCCTGTTTTCTAGTCGTCATTTTTTCTACACTAAAAGCACTCTTATACTTCTTGACTATTAGCATTGTTCAGATTGCAGAGTGATAGACTTATTGAAAATTAATTATTTGTCATTCACTCAAGCATCAGTTCTCTATATATTATATTATTTCAAAGTCAGCTCTGTACTCGTACTAAAGCTTAGATAGGTCTATGCACTTTAGTCTTCCTGTGAGGATGAGTATATTTGATAAGTAAGTTGAAATGGCCACTATGGCGGAATATCGATGAGGGACCGGTATATATTGGGTCGTGTCCAACAAGATTGAAGAGTGAGTGAGATTCTCATGTGACAGTATTGCATGTTCTACAGAGAACCAATCTCACTGATACCAATTCGCTGGTGTTCAAGAGCTTCTACAAATTAGCTACCACGAATAGATTGGTGCATAAAGCATGATATAGAATTATGCTGACTTTAAACTGAGCACTGTGCTCAGAAGAATCCCCTTGAAAAGGCATTTCGTAACATATACAAGAGTGTGTAAAAACAAATTATTTTGTCAATCACACAATATCTCTCCGTAGAAATTTCAAAATAAAGAATTACTTTATTATCTTGTAAGTCTTACATATCTTGTAATGTTGTATCAATGGCGATGCTACTTTGATTTTGTTAAATTTCATGAGAGAAGTTGTTCATATATATATATACATACTACGAGTATATTGACACAAAGAACACTCAGAATGAAGCAGAAACTCACTACTATGTTTCAATGTCCTCGTCATCAGGAAGATAGAAACGAGTGGCTCCGCAGACAGACAACGATTCAACAAGAACGACAACGTATCGTTGTCTGTCTACGGAGCGACTCTTTTCTGTCTTCCTGATGACGAGGACATCGAAATATAGTAGTGAGTTTCTGTTTCATTTCTGAGTGTTCTTTGTGTCAGTACAGTTTATTTAGTTAGTTTATATATATATATAATTTATATCAAAGACCAAACCACAATATGAAATGGGAAAACAAGACTAAGATCATTCAACTGTAATAAGCGGTTTTCGTCGGAGTCCAAAACCCAACTGTTCATGTGAAATATTTTTATATATGTAAATATATATTTATTTATATACAATATATAATAAATATATATTTATTATATATTGATATTATATTATATTACTGCAGTTTAAGAAGTGATACAATTTTTAGCCATCTGGTGCTCCGATTCCATTACATCTTGTAATAACAGAGTTTAATTTCCTCATTGTAATTCCTTGACGAGCACATCGTACAGAAGTTGGCACATGGGATTACTAAAATGTAGTTTGTTATTTGGTAGTTAAAAGTTGTACTGCCAGAAAAAAATGCTTGGGGTTGTTTGAAAGCCGGTAACAGCAACATCAGAAGTGTCAATACTATATTGAACAAGTTGAGTGACTTTCTTGTTCAAATGGTTTTAATAAAATATTAGTGGTTCATATTTATTATTGCATCTAGTTTTAAGTTTTTATTTTGTGAGAACTTAAGTCATACTTAAAATTTTTTGAATGGTTACTAAAACAGTGGTAGTATTGAAGAGTTTTTCACACATAACCAGTAGTCGGTCCAGTTAACCTAAATATAAGCCTAATAATTGGATTAAATGATTTTTCAAATTTAACTTATTGTGAAGCAGTAGAATTATTCTATCATTCAAAAAGAAGCATTTCATATTAGGAAATTTCCATGGTATGTCTTAGTAGGAAATATATTCTTACAAAGAAGAAATGGTGTTTGTTGAGAAATTAAATTTAACTGAAGTCCGTAATTGTGTCAAAAGATTTTAAACTCAATATTTTCTTCTAAGATGGTAATAGAACATGTTTGCAATTTAGTTCTTTCCAAACTAGATTTTTTTCATCTTGTCTCTTTTACCGCATTACCTTTGTTCTTCTCTATAAACTAGTTGCTGCTTATAAATCAAGTTAGTCATCATCCTATCATGTCACTCAAATATAGAAATGGCTTTTTATCCGTATTTTCAATTTATTTTGTAATTTATGTAAATATGCATTTCTTCATATCATTCGTTTAACATTATAACATTTTCATTTATATACGTGTGTACTTAAGTTAACGAACAACATAAACTTTTCAATTGAATTAAACTGTTTCCATAAGAGACTCCATATTACAAAAGTTAAAGAATATACTTAGAATATTTCAGCCATCCTTACGCTACGAAGATTATACAAACATCAATTAAAATTAATGTTTTCAATGAATGACAACTTTAAGACCCGCGGATACAACGTGGGTGACTGAAATATAATATAGTTGTATTTGTTTATTGAGCAAATGTCTCCTTATCTTAACCCTTATAAGTGATGTAAGTATTGCATAGCCATTATAGTAAAGAGCTTAAGTTGTTATACTTCGTAATGAATAAGTTCAACCGTACTTCATGAAACTATAAATTCTACAGTATTGAGAAGAAAACAAAACAGTTACTACGAACAACAGTTCGTCTTGCGGAGGAGATGATCAAATGAGATAGATATTCTCAGATTGGTATATCCTCATTACTTTCTTGAGTTTAACTTTGCCGATTCTTGGTCTTCATATCCTTGTTCTTTCTCGCTTCATTTTCTCATTTGATCTTCTCCTGATATGAACCGTTTTTGAAATATCGATAATTTGTTTTGAATAAATTGATTTTAATCTTTTGTAGGAATCTCTATATATAAAGTTCCTGGTTTGTTTGTTTGTTCACCCATTTTCCGTGTAGATAGAGTTCTGAAATTAAATATAAATTGTTTATTACCTGAATAGTGTTAAATTAAAGAAAATTATCGCTATATTACCAAAATTGGAGCCAGGCTAGCAAGTGTCTTGCGTGCTACCCGATGACAGTAGTGCAAATGTATTATACTTGTATATAAATTTTCTAATTTCTTTTTAATTTACTATTTGAGTAATATAAACACTGGTAATAAACTAAAAGCATGGAGCCAGAGTAGCCCAGAGGCTTGCGTGCTCGCTGATGACTGCAGTTAAAATGTATTATAAATAAAAAAACAAATATATTATAAACCACTACATTAGAGGTTAAAAATGAATAATTTTAGAAACAAGCTTGAACACGACTGTCAGATAAAATACAAATGTTCTAAGGTAAAATTATAAAGACACATTCCTTTCATTAATGTTATTTTATGTTAGGTAAATAAATTAAATATTTCAATTTACAAGTTTTGTGTGTTTAAATATATTTCATTATGTATATAACTTGAAATGAGGTTTTATTTATTTATATGATAAAATAAATGACCTTTATTACTTTTAAATGACTTTTATTTTGCTAAATATACTTACTGTGTAAATATCTTGAATCATCTTAAGAGTACTATATTAAAAGCTTGGGCCATATAAGAATCTGTTTCCGTAAAATTCTTGTGATGAATAATTATTGACAGTGACAGTAGGAAAATCCATGTCAATCCTGTTGAGTAAATTAATTTCAATAAGTATTGTTATTATTTCTGAGTGACACAAAGGGTCAAGGGGAGTCTAGTATATTTATACTTTGCAATTTAAAAAAAAAATAAGTCTTTTTTGCTTTATATTTGTGGAAACTGCCTCGAGAACATCGTGTGATATTACAGAAATTGAACATATAGGAAGGGATGGTACAACTTCTATCTATATAGTTACTATATATGTAATAGTAGTATGTGTATTATGGGATACAGTTGTCATCAGGAGAAATGACTTGTTTAATACCGGAAAGCGACTAGGAAAGAAAAAGTCTGCCAGACCAATCAGGGCTGCAACCAAGTGAGGAAAGGGAGGAAAGAAAAACAGCAAAGAGAGGGGATATAAATAAATACAGACGAAGCGAGTAAAAGAATTAATAATCATAAATGCTGACAGAAATAAATTAGAAAACGAATGAAAATGTTGTATTAAGTATTAAAAACGGAAGAAAATATAATAGGACGTAAAAAGAAATTATGGTAGAAGATTACAGACTCTATGAAGATGTATTACCAAGGAGGGAAATATGTGCTACACTTAAGCTGTTATGAAAATTTTAGAGTTAAGAATTGGGTATCTAATTAAGAATTTAAAGTTGGAAAATGAGACGGTGAGAATTAACATGCTTGTCAATAGGAAGGTAACATGGCTGACCAATGTAGCTTTCCATGAAAAGTCATACTAATTTTCACGTTAGTTCTGCATATTTCTAAATTTAGAGCAATGAGAATGTATAGTATAAGACAACTTCACTAATGATAGTGCTACTAAATATTTTGGGTGAGTTTTTGGTGAATTAGTAGTTCGTTTATAAATAAATAGCTCTAGATCTATTTCAATTGTGAAGTTAGAAGTGGGTGATGGATCACTGGGCAGAGATTTAAGTTTTACTCAGAGCCCCTCCTACTGTTTTACGAATTGAGTTATCAGAAAGTATAAATACTCTAACTGGATGTTCACTGTATCACTTGTTACTTGAAGCGATAGAGTTTTAGAAAAGATGTTCATCTTTTATGTGAAATCATTTCTGCTGTAGTATCATAGGCATGCAGAAGGTTGGGGGTTCTTACTGTTTTCTATGGTAGGCAGTGAGGAATGTATTTGCTTGAAGATTTAGTGTTACTCGTGATAGTGTTATTGGGGTTGGTGAATTGCGTTTTGAAAGAGATGTTAGAATTATGAAAAATGACCCTGGATTGTGATTTTTCAAGTAATGCTAGCAACTAATTATATGTTTCGACAAATTACTGGGCAATCTTTGGACTTCAAATTTGATGTCAGGTGTGATCTGTTGCACTTTTCGTTAATGTCTGATTTGAAATGATTAGTTCGTCAATCTGCTTGTAAATTTATAGTAAATCGAGCATCAATCTGACCTCATAACCAGGCATATCACAAGATATAATGTCATAAGGTATAGAATGTTACAGGCGTAGGATGTGGACTAAACCCTCAGGAAACCTACAGAAATATAACATTTTTAAATTGAAAAACAATGAACTATTGCATTAGGGCATTGAAATGAATGAGTTCAGGAATTGGCACTTTTAAACACAACTACCCAGTAGTAACAAGAAGGCTACACAAAACGCAATGACACCGATCAAAAAGTAATTCATAGCCCATAATATAAAATTAAAATTTCAGATACAAAAAATATATTTACTACTCTGACTTAGAACTACTCTACCTGTTCTTATTTGTTAAAATTAACAGGTTTAGGTTGTCTCTATGTATTAGTGTAGTGTTTAAGTTAATATTGACAGTTGTGTTAAAGTTTCTATGCCTGAAATTATTCATTTTACGCCTCTGGAAATTCTTTTGTAATTTGAAGTTTTCATAAGTTTTCTCCCTTACTCTTTAGAAAATGGTATTTGTAACTTTTTATATGCTTGTAACTTTTCATATTTTCCCCGTAATTTTAGACATTTTGACTTGGGTTTCCTCAAAGAAATAAAAAAGCAAAATGCTCAAATCTTTGATTTATTCGGATGATTTTAGGCTCATAAATGAATGAGAGTTGACAGTCCTAATTTTTTTTTTTTTTTTTTTTTTTTTAAGTTGTTAGTTGGTTGCTTTAGTTGTTAGAGACTGTTTAAAATAGGAGGAAGGTAAACACAAATGAAAAAAAAAACTCAATTCGATACTGACGAGCAACCTTTGTCATCAGGAGGGTGAGTTAGTCTCTAAAATCATGACAAGACGAAGTCTCTGTCTCAAAAGCTCTCTGACAATGCAGTCGCCTTACGGAGAGAGGGTAGACAGAGAAAAAAACAATAAAATTAACTTCAACACTAATAATAATGTAAAACAAAATAGTTGTATATGTGGAAATGATAATAACATTGAAAAATGAAAGAAATATATAAAATAAATAAAACTGGTATAAATAAATAAAATATTAGGGACATTGTTCAAATAAATGTATAATTTTGTACTTCAAATTGATTACTTCATTATTTTATGCGAAAGTAAATATATTTATTATTAAAATATTTCGATTGTTATTGGTTTACTATATTTTGAAAATACTATTTATGATTTACGGCCCTTAATTATGATGGATCTTTGAAAATATGTTTTACTGTTCCTTAGATAAAGGAGTATTTTCAAAGTAATTTCTTTTAGGTGATGTGGAAAGCTTCTTGTGATGTTGGGAATGACTTTTTATTGCAGATATAATTCTGAGTAATTTGTTTTTCTCAAATCGAATTATAAGATGTTGCGAATAAGAAGGAATTAGTGCTAGATGGTTGGACCAGACATTGTAGAGAACGAAAAAATGGGTGATTTAGTTGATGAGTAATGCGATTTGAGTTGGTGTTCTGAAGGGCTTTTGAGCAAGCTTTCTTTGGGATCTGGTGCTGACTGAAATCTATTTGTCAAGATGGAATGAAAGTCCTTTATCAGGGAGTAAAGCAAAGGAAAATCCTTACTGGATTAATGTTAAAAGAAAGCCCTCTTCCCCCTTGGTTTGAACACTGATATAGCTAGCCCTTTTCCCAACACGATTAACCTGAAAATCAACCTCTCTTATTATTTTTATGTGCACCATTAGTTTGGATAAGATTGGCCCACTGTATTTAATGTCTTCTACTTGTAGCTAAACAATCCTGATTTTAATTATGCCACTCTTATCAGTTTCATTTTGTAGTATCATCCATGGTACGTCTATTTGGGGATAAGTCAGCTATACCTGACAGCACGATTTATTTTTTCTTTTCGGTTTTCTCGTGTTATAGGTCAAACAATATTTAACCAATCAGATATTGATCTTGATCTAATTTTGTTACACTCTTTCACGAGACTAAGTGATTAAGAACCTATTCAGTTGAGGAGTATTATTGTTTCCCTTAGTGTTGCTGAGAATAGAATTATCTCTGGCACCTAGCTTTGTGCTCATCCCTTAACCCTTCCACCCGTGATGTTCTTTGTAACCTGCTTCATTAGGGTTGTTTATCAAATCCTTGACTACTTCTGTTTAAAACATAACTAAGAAGAAACAAATTTATTGGGTGGACAGATTAATTATAATTAAACTGCAGATGAGGCTATAATTTTAATTCCACTTTTGAGTTAAAAGAGAAGTGCTGTAAAATGATGGCGGAGTATGAGCTGTTGCTGAAGCTAAAGCGACGGTCATGTTTAACACCCAAGGATCCTGAGAGCTTCCTTTCGTAACTTTAACGAGATTCTTATTTCTGCAATACACGGAACCCAGAACATTCGAGTTAATTTTATATTTGGCACTCATGCCCTTCCATTGTTAAAGGATTGTAATTATTTGTTTCATTTCTAGTGCTTAAATACCGTTCTTTATTTTTTACTTTACTATAAGTAAAGTATAGTGATCGTGAAAAAATTCGATCTCGAGATTTTGACGGAATTACATGTTTTGAGGTCCCAGAAGTCGTTTTATGAAGTTTTTTCGATGATGTCTGTATGTGTGTGGGTGGGTGGGTGGGTGGGTGAGTGTGTTAGCATTGCTTGTTACCACGCTACGGTCCAGAATCTTTGATGGATCAAGTTGATATTTTACACAAAAATGGGCCCCATTTAGACGAAGATCTCTATTGTTTGGGAAGAATTATGCATGATGGGAAAGTCACTTTTTTTGCCAAAAACCGTTTTTTTTAAAACATTTATTTCTCCTAAACTGATAACCCTAGAGTTTTGAAATTTTGACATTATCTTTGAGGATACAAATGCAACAAACGAAAAATATATTCAGAATTTTAAGACAACAGGAAATATTTTTTTTTCAATAAAATGTAAAAATTTTGACTTATAATTCAATCTTAAACCTTGTGAGAGCGATACAAGCCATACTGTTTGACGGACAAGAATGAAACTATGCCTACAAATAGAACATTATATGGCGAATGAGTTGAGATATTTTTTTTTGAAATTACTTTCGCTAAAGGGGCGTTACAGTACGATTTGTGTTTTCAGAAAATGATTTTTTGACGCTAAACGGCTCGTTAAAAAAAAATGAAAATTTGACCAAAAATGGAACAAAAAATTAGCAATTCACAAAAAAAATTTCATGAAGTTTCAATTACGGGAAAGAGCAATAACGATATAAAAACTATTTGTTTATTCTAGACTAAGAGATCACCTGCTATACTTGTCGAATTTTTTGTATTTTTTTACATTGTTTACATTGACTTAGAAATTTTTTGAGCGAATCCACTGAGATAAAATTGATGTTTCTAATGGAAAAATGAAAATATATTATTGACTTATAAGAGATGTAAGAGGAATAATATTGTGCAGGTAAATGATAACACTCATTAAAAAAAAATTCGTATATATGTTATTTGACAAAGGGGAAGGAAAATGATCTTATTAAATACTAAGAAGCCATAAAATTCCCAGTATAATAATTCTGTTAAAAACTAAAAATGTAAAAGATAATTCAAAATTGAAATCTTTCGTTTATAGATTAATAAATGTAATTATCGTACATCTTTAATTAACAAATCGCCTTAAATCAACATTTTCTTCGCTCTTTAAGATGTTTTTAGAGAAAAAAAGGGTATTTTACTGTTCTAAATTTGAAAATTTTACTTTAATATTCAATGTAGAAGGATGTCAAGTAAACGATGTAAGAAATCTACTGGCTATTTGAACAATAGCCATGTTCTCTTGTAGGATAATATTTCGTTTCAAGAAATGTTCACATTGGTTTTTCAAAAATGTTATTACTGCTGTAGTTATACTAATGAAATTATTTACAAATAATAAATTATTTGTGATGTACAAAAATAAGCTCATAAATTGATATGTCCTTCAATCACGAATGCAATGCTAATAATTATATCCCATTTAGATATTTGTGTTATGCTTAAATGAGACGTTATGTTTTATATACTCAAGAAATTTGACATTAAGTTACTTATAGTAAAGTAGAGTGTAGGCCACTCCAGATTTTTTTAAGTATACATTTTTGTTAACTTCTTAATCATAAAATATTTATATTATCTATCAACTCAATATTAGTTAGTCGTGATGTTATATGACATTGATATCACTGGCTGTCATCGCCTCAAAGAAGTGTTGCATTAAGACTATCCCAAGTAAACTATGCATACTTGATAGCTGATTCTTCATTAATATTAGTATTATATACATTCCATTAATTTCTAACAAATTCATTATGCTATGCAATGTTTATCTATTTTACAATTATAGCTTTTAGGAACGAAAATTATTATCTTAAGTTTGTAAGATTTCGTTATATCTTGGTGATTAAGAATTATAAGGAAGTGTATGTTATTGATGATATTTGATATGCATTAGTAGGATGTTTTCTACACTATATTTAATTTTAAATAGTTTTCTTCTGAGTTATTCTGGGGTCTATGTACTTATTGAAGGTTATTTTAAACAATTCCGTCCACCAGGTTATTGAGGATTCAATATTTGGAATATGCTCCAGTACTCTGCTCAGGAGTGTCACCACTCTACTTGACACATATGAGAAGCAGTCCTTTTGCACAGACTGACAGAACAAACCGACCAAAGGGAGTAGGTTCTGTGAATTTTTTTTTCCAGTTTTACGAACTGTCATAAAACGAAGCCTGTATCCTTATTATCTGTTAAGTAGAGTTGGGCGTTTTTTTTTTTATAAATTCATTGTAAATATTACTTCATTATTAAAAAAGAATAATTTTTAATGATTAATAATAATTTTTATAAAAGAATAATGTTATCTAATTATTCCTGTATAGTAAGTTTTGCGTTGAGTCCTTATGACTTCATAAGTTTATATGTATTATGTAGAATTTTAAGTTTTATCAAGTTTAGTTTTCATTTTACCATAGCTAAAGATTAACACCTTCAATGATTTTTTTTTTAAATTTATTCCTTTTTAGTTTACTTCATTAGCGGTGAATATTTTTTTATTAGGAAATTCTTTTTCTTGTTGGAACAAAAAAAAAAGATCAAATCAAAATCTGGGATTGCCTGAAGCGACAGCATATTGGAGCAGCAGGCTGCTGAATAATAAGAAGTTTTATTTGATTTCCTTTGCTTGTTCTGAAGCTTTTTACTTGCAATAGCCTGAAGAACAATGATAGTAATTACCCAAGTGGTTTTTGATCGTCCTTTATGAAACCCACTGTGGAGATGTCTTTCTATCAATTTCCTTTTCAAACTTTTATATATTTAAAGCAATATGTTTTATGTTTTCTGATTTTTAATATTTTTCAGTTTTTGTTCTCCTATAAAGCTTTTTCTATCTAAGGAGTAGTACGTAAATAAACATATTTTACTTTTATTCTTTTGATCAGAATTTAATTTTATTCTTTTTTTATATGTAATATTCCTGTTCAATAAGAGGAAATTTCTCCAATATTTCAAGTTTAGTTTATAAAGAGAGAGTTTTCGTGCATTAGATTTATGTTCTTGTGTTGCATTGAACGCCAGTCATTGGCTCTTCAGACAGCATACCAGGAATGGTTTGCATTTCCTGCCTTGTTCTGTAGTTCTTCGTGGGGCGTCCAAACCATTGCAGAAGGTTAAGTTTGTTCGTCGTCTTTTACACACGATGGGCTACATGATGAAGTGATTATATTCGAGTTTTAATTTTGGTAATAATACTGAATGTTATGCAACCTTAAATAGAAACTTGAGAGTGAATGGTTAATCAACAAGGAATGTGCGTGGTCCTGTTTAGAAATGTTGTCTTGCTGAAAGATCTCAGGTGAAATCACTACTATGGGATCCTAAATATCAAGAATAATTAAATCTGAGGAGTATTTCACAATGTAATGGAGAGTTCAGATGACACCTCGACTTGTAGCATAAGCTGAGTCAATCGACTATACCGCATGACACTTAGTAATTTACTATTCATAAGAAGGATCACAGAATGGAGAAAAAAATCTTTCATTACACCTCCAATCAATCTGATGGGGCCAGGGTATCCCAATGATTACCTCTGGACTAGTAGATCCAAAGATAAGTAGTAGATAAGCACTAGTAGATAAGCAAATGCTTATCTCACGGGTGGTGAGTAAATCTGAGTACGTCATCCTTCGGAGGAGACATCATGGGTCCCGAGTCTGAACGATGTCAGGTACTCGTTAAAGATCAACTCTAAATGCACTTGAGTTAGGTCGATAAGTAATTTTATGATTTTTAATGCTAGTTTTCGTCATAAAAATCGGTTTATATCCAAAAACCTCATTAAAATTTATCTTTAATTTTCTTTAAACAATTTCAGTTGACTTCACAACATAAAATTCATAAAAGTATTGTTTATTTACTCAGCAAAGGTTTTATATTGTATGACATGAAGCCAAAATAAATTTTGGGGGTGGATAAAAGGATATTGACGAAGCGGAGACTTAAAATTCAATTACAGATTCGCTTACCCGGCAATCATTTGCATTCCCTCTGCATGATGCAAAAAGTCTCAATGCTGTAATTAGGACCTGAGCCATCCTATTTAACAAAACAGACCTAATGTTCTTTTCGTCTGCTTTGATTACTTTTTGCAGAATTGCCTTTGAAAGTAACGTTTATTTTGTTATTTTTGTAATTAGATACTTTTCACTTATTGCTACGAGTGAGGAAATAAATTTTAGTTTCCCTCTTATTCCTTGTGATCTTAAGTAAAAAAAAGATAAAACGATGTTTATATACTATTATTCCTCTTAATAAAATAAGTTAAATTTAAAACATGGAATTTCGGATGAATTCGTTTTGAAAGTAGTCCAGTTTTCTTTTTATTAATGCTTTTTTATTTCCGAGCGGTAAAGCTCTTATTAAGCTGTTGCTTATTAACGGCTCGATGTTTGTGGGTTTTGTTTTCTTGGCAAACAGTTAGGCTTGAATCAATTGATTTGCAAGTCGCGAGATCGGGTTTGGGTATTAGGCAAACAAGGGTCTTGGAGTGTTCACTTTTTGGTTTTCCAGTTGGCCCAAATCCATTAGGCTTGCGTCTTGGCAGTTTCTCACTCACACTTGGTTTTCCCTACCCGGGGTCCCTCTTCTCAGCCTCTTATTCTCCCTTCACTTCACTGATCCTACCTACCCTTTTCAGATTTTCATAGCCCCTCTCTCTCTCTGTATTCAATTCTTACTGCTTTCCTACAATCAATAATCCTTCGTAAATAATCCTTCTTTTATGCTCAGATCTTTCATTCTTCAATGGAGGTCTCTACTGAGTGTAGCTGTAATTTCTCTCTCCTATCTCTCGTTTTTTTTGCTTTAGAATAATATGGTATAGCTATTTTAATTTCATAAAAAGTATAGGCGTGTAGATAATTTTATTTTTTTACTCTATATCCAAATTCCCGTAAACAGTGTGTACAGCAGAAGCCGACAAGGTTCAAAGGGATTCGTATCCACAGTCTCCTCCTGTGAATTAATAAACTGGCAATTAAACTAGGAAATCATTTCATTATATTTTACTCAAATACCCTTGAATCCAATGTATTTTAAATTTGAATAGGTGCAATTCCAAAAAAAAAAAAGAAAGAAATAGGTATCCAAATTTTTCTTTTTCGTTGTAATTATTTTAAATATTGTCAGGTAATTTGGGCTTCTGACAAGAATGTATTCTGGATGAAAATTATAGTCTCCTTCATATCTTTACAATGGAGTTATTGTCATTTTTATACTTGAAGTATAGACATTTTTTTGGAGCAAGCTCTTCTATTTAATTAATAGGTTATAATTAGGTAAATCACTTGACTGGAAGTTCTATTCTTGACCAAGGTGTTTTATTTTCAAATTGATAACTGTGAGGTCAATGAACGCTATAATATACAAACATTTAGTATTTTTCCATTTTAATCAATGAAGTTGTTTCTTATTTTTAGAGGTGGCTAAAATAAGCCCTAATTTTCGGACTCAAAAAAGATTACTTCTCTAGTCTAGTTCTTGTAGGGCGTTTTGAATTTCCCCCACTCTTTCCCTATATCTTACACACTCAGCGGTTGAGCGAACTCTACAAAAAAAAAATATATGGTTGTTTACACTCAGCTTTACTATATGGAAACTTATTGACAGTACTATTATTTATATTAGAAATAGGGAAAACCGTCATACACCGTAAGATGTTCTTAGAGTCGTGGGAGCACTTTCGGACGTTGTCCATCTTCGATCACAACTAACCTGAGGAGCTGTTGTCAAGGGGTTTATATATCAGGTCCACTGCTGTCTAGATATTGATTTTGATATTATTGTGTTATTTTGACGGGAAGATTAAAACTAAGGATTAAAGAAGATGTTAAAGACTATTTAAGTCTTGAAATTCTGGATACACACCAACAGTCACAAAAAAAATATTACAAATTGTTTCGGTGGGCTTAAGAATAACTTGTAAATTCGTTAAAGTTTTAAAATAAATGTTTTTCATGCTTAGGTATAATAAATGGTGGAACTTCGATAAGTGTGCAGGAGAAAAAAATATGAGTTTTCATTGGTTAAGCTGCAAGGAATGTTGCTTGTTTTGGCCTGATGATTCGTTGTCGTGGTTTTTGTAATATTTAGCCAATTTTAGCAGTGATTCAATACTGGCCACGCCTGCCTCCGTGATTTATCTGTATATTCATTTAATCCTTTAGAAATTCTTTAAAAGCATATCGTTCCTTCATTTTATTTGAGTTCTTAGAGAGCAGGAAATATACGTCATTTAAATGGGAAATATATTTCAGACTGTTTTTTATGGTTTGTATTAAGTGCAAGTTATGAATCAATTTTTAATACGTGAATTTTTTCCAACAGTTAATAGAACTTTTCTTTGTGTTTGAAGAAAAGTACATTGAAGTAGTGTTATATAATTTCGTATCTTTACCCTCATAAATTGTTTTAACATATATGTTGCATTTCTCTCATATTATGTATTATAATCATGTATTTTCCATATGAATGATGTTTATCCAAAAGTTTTAAGTTTAAATGAAATGTTAGCCCGAGTCACTGTTACTTTCTAGTTTTGACTTTAAATCAATAACACGAAGATTCTTCTGATTTTTTTTTTTTATTGTTGAAAACAAGGTGCTCCATCTGAAGGCATTACAATCACTAAAATCTTTTATGGTTCATTATAATCCTCATTACCCTGTGATAATTAGCTTACAATAATAATAATAATCATGACAACATAAAGTAATAATAATACTAGACAATAATAATTTCATGATAATATGTAATAACACAGTAATAATATCAAGTAATGTCATTAATCGTTAATGATCTTAATCAATAATCAATGATCTTAATTAATCATTAATTAAGTAATATCATTAAACACATTTTAGGTTAGGTTGCAGTGGTAGTCCCATAAAGGAACACACGTAGGCCGACCATTGGCCCTTTGTGATACCACAAAATGAAGATTGATTCTACAGTAGGAGTCCTAAATTTTGCCTAACTCAAGTGTATTTAGAGTAGAGTTCTAAACGAGTACCTGACATCGTACAGGCTTGGGAACAACGGTTTAACGTCCTCTACGAGGGAGGACGTGCTCAGATTTATTCATTTCCCGCGTGAATAAATTGAGAACCAGATGGGGATGGAAACCCGATTCTATCAGTTCAGAGGCGAGTACGGTAACCACTGAGCTAACTGGCCTCTATCATTAGGTAAGTAATTATTAATAAGTAAGTAATTAGACATGAGTAAGTAATTAGTAATATCATTAGACCTAACGATGGCAGAGCAATCGCGACATCTCATATAGCACAGTAAGTAAGTGTATAGCTCAATTCAGTAAGTTGAAATATTTGTTGACTATTTCGTTAAATTGAACGACCAGGCTCTCGTCCTGCAAAGCTGGTAACGCACCTCCAGGAGTCACCACTCGTCTCCTCCAGTCTTCTGCTATTAAACCTCCACTAAACGTCAGGCATATCCTTATATTCACTTGACTTGTTTGAATCATTGTAAGCATTTATATGGGCTATCATGACAGGGAATAGGATTAGGCTGATTTTCCGAAATTGATAAAATATGCAGACAGTGTCTGAGCTATGTTACCCTAACAGTGTTATAATGTTAACTAGCTGTGTTGGGCATAACAAACTTTGAGTAGGGCTTGAGTATAGTCAGGGATACATTTGCATCCATCTTAACTATCCAGGAATAGTTAAAAAAAATACTCCAGTCAATTAAGAATTATTTAAAAGTTTTTTTTTCACTTTTAGTCTTAATTAGCTGGCGAATTTATAATAATTTATACAATACCAATGTTAGATAAAGAAATCAGTTATTGTTAATTAAAAAATTGGGGATATATACCAATTAAAATATCTATATTTCTAATTAAATATTTTTAACAAAAAATTGAGTTTTTTATTTTGTTTTACCCCGATTTAATACACGTGGTACTTCTTTGTATGACTGTACTTGAACCAATGTACTTCAACTTAACCATTGAGTCCATGAACCTATCTGTGCAAACAATAAATAAATAATTAAGTTAAATAAGCATAATTTTAAGTATTGATGCCGGTAAAACATTAAATAAATACGGATAGTACTTAGTACTACTTAATAACTGAAGTGCATACAAATAACGCATAAGGTAATACCTTCATGAAATTACAAGGCAAGAGTAAATTTGGTTAGTATTAGCTTGACAATGTAATTGGTATTTGTAACTGCACTCCCTAATTTTTGTACTCGAAGCAATTAGGTTCCATGTTTAACATCCCCTCAATGTTTCAAATCGAATTTCCCTGCTCAAAATTCATGCCATAGTACTGTAGCATCTAATTAGTGTATGCGTATCAGAATAGTGTACAATATCTGCAGGTTTTCTTTGTGAGTGTGGGGGAGTTCAGTGTTAAGTATCACGCCGTATCCATTGTAAACATAATTTTCTACTAAGCCTTTAGTGCAGAAGATCATGACCCATATAAGAATTAAGCTCACACTTAATATATCATTCTAAAATAATGCCTATATTTTTTAACGTTTGAATCAGACTATGTTATTTGATTGTTAATAATTAGTACTCGAACTAATTAAGAAATCTTATATAGTGACAGTGTTGCCTTCTGAATCAATGTATTATTATTTACTTAATTTGAACATGGTATCCTTTCCTATATATATGTTCACGTAGAAAATATTGATTGTAACATTAGTCCTGACCTAGATTGCTGAAGTAACAGAAAGACAAACGAATGAAGGGAAGCGTCCCTTCTCTTAATCGGATCCTTGTGGCTCTTTTTTCCAAATTCCTTTATCTTCCAAGTTTTTTTTTTCTCAAAGTTATGTCCATGGCAAGATATTTATTGAGCCTCCTTTTTTTTTCTTTTTCTTTGAGAAAAAGGAAAGAATTTGAGGTAGCTTTTTCGTGACGAGCATATCTTCTGTCCGCACGTCTTTTGCAAGTTTATAAACACCCTCCAAAGTTGGTAAGAAACAACTCCGTTGGATTTTCCCTGCTGTCTTAAATTTTACAGTTCAACTTCACCCTAGAAGTTGATGGAAAAACTTGGTAATGGTTTGTGTCAGGCTTTTTTCGCCCGTCCTGTCATTCACTCTGTGCTAATGTTCAAGGTAATGCCATTTCACTTTGCGAGTATCATGTCAACTATTTTTTGTTATATTGAAATAACCTGTTATAATTGTACTTCCTTATCCGTCTGTTTGATATACTTCTTAAAATGTCACATAAAGTAAAGTTTTCCTATTAATATTTGAAATTACGGACATTTGACTTCTGATTATATTATACGTTTATTCATGAATGATTAAATTATCGAAATATTGAAAATTTGACAAAGTGTGTTAAAATATTCACTCAAATAACACTTCATTACTTAGTTGTTTGTAAAAAAACCGTTAATATGGTATCAAACTTCCCTGCCATTATCGGCTCCAATATGCTGAAGGTTCGTGTTGTAGGATATCTGATATTTTGATTTCCTAAAGACAAATGAGCCATATACAAAACTAAGTTTTGTCAGGACTTGATCAGTTCTTCAGGTTCAAAGGAATCTCATTGCCAACATTTCGGTTTTTATTTATATCATTTTCCAAAGGCAGAAGTATACAATTTTGGAACTGAAAAACTAAGTATTACATTAAAGATTTTTTACAAGAAAAATATAGTCTGTGGATTCGTCTTGTAAAACATCTTGAATGTAATACTTAGTTTTTCTATTTCAAAATGTTATACTTCTGCCTATGAAAAAGGTTTTAAGAGTTTAATTTGAACTTGAAGAACTGACTGAGTCCTGATAAACTTTAGTTTTGTTTCTATTCCACGGTCGATACTTTTATATATATAGTGAAATGTAAAATCAAGATTTCACGATAAAGAGGTGAAATAGAAATCACCGTCCAACCCAAAGTATGAAATCAGAAAACAGACTACGATTTTTCAATCGTAACGAGCGGTATTCAACTTAAATCTTTATATCTCAACTTAGATTTCGCTCTGATGAAGGCCGCTTGTTACGTTTGAAAGATCAGAATCCTTTTTCTAATTTCTTACTGTGGTTTGAACGTTGATATATATGGGTGTCTATAAACAATTAATCGAAACGGTTCTACGAAACATAAACTAAATTAACTGAAAGAAACACATGTGCAAAATATAGCTGTATGCTTATATAGGTATGCAGTTTTTTGAACATCAATCACATTGATGGAGTTAACTTATAAGAATTTATATATTGGTAAGATGTATTACTCTCCAGTCCATCTGGAAGAAAGATATTCATAAATATGGTAAGTGGATTACCTTTTTCATCTCCCAGTATTTATATTTCCATTTTCCTTTTACTTTATTACTTTTTTACATCTGCTTTCATGTTTCCAGTCCTTCATATATGCACTTCATGTAATTTGCTTATTTGAACCGTAAGCTTTCTCTTTTCATGTTTATAATTTTACTTTAAAGTTTACAATTATTTCTGTGACTTTCAATGGATCATTATTTATTACCCTTGAATTAAACTCTTTGAGGATAAAAAACTCGATGGTTTGGCACAATGAACTGTATATAGCCGCCGTATATGATGTATGTTTGCTTTGTTTTTGTCAAGGTAGTATAAGCAGTGCTACCGATTTTGCCCGAAACATGCTAAACTTAACCCTTCTCTTTTATCTTCAGAATTTTGAATTTAACCATTTTTGTGCTAATTTAACTATTTTTTAGCCTGTTCGTTTCGTTTTTTTTTTTATAAAATTTAGTGTTAAAGATACGTATCTAGTATTTACGAGACAATCTCGGTAATAGTTTAATATCTATATTTTTTGAACATTTCATACTATTTGTTGCCTCTTTTCACAGTATCTACTCAAAAGTACCAAACTTCTTAATAAACATCTGAAATAATAAACTTTTAAAAAGTTCATTACTCGTTGAAAAGTCGTTCCAACAGTTCGATCTAACAGACGGAGAGAGAAGGGAACTTGTTCTGTTTAAACTCATTTTTATCTTTCTCAAATTTTTGCTATAAAAACAAGTGATTAATAAAAAAAAACAGGATTATTTACTGAATAATAGTGTTTTCTGGTTTCCTTTATATCATTTTACTGTTTGTAAGCATATCTAACTCCTTTGTCACCTTATCTCTTTACTACCCCTTTCCACTCTAACTCATTTGGTGTGTCTTCCCCATTCTAATTCTGTTGTTGAGACAGCATTTTGCCAAGTAAATATCATTAAAAATAAAATTGAAACAAGATTAATGTTCCAACAATCAAGGATATACCAATATTACCATAAGGACTAAAACGTTTTAGAAAATGATGTTCTTTTTGACGTAATTAAGAAAATTGGGACCAATAAAATACATGAAACCTGAAAGACTAAAGATCCACATGTATACATACAATACATATATGTATATACATAAAAAGATTTCACATAAACACTTGAAATAACAATCAATGATCAAACCACAATAAGAAAATGGGAAAGCAAGACTAAGATCTTTCAACCGTAACAAGCGGTCTTCGTCAGAGTCAAAAACCCATGACTCCTGTCATGGGTAGTCAGAGTCAAAAAACAAGACCGCTTGTTTCGGTTGAAAGATCTTAGTCTTGCTTTCCCATTTTCTTATTGTGGTTTGATCATTGATATGTATATACATATTTATGCATACATACAACAGTATATTGTTTTTCTTATATTGTCCCTTGGCTCTTTATTTTTTAGGTCGCTTGGAAAAATTTAACCCTTTTATAGCCCATTTTTTTAGTATTTTATCCTGAATTACACCTAGAGATTGGTAACATTGAGCGTAAGTGGGGGAGTGGTAAAAATGTTAATATTGTTTCGTAAATTCATTCAATGTAGTGTGCTATATTTTTTTGTGATTAACAGTTAATGCAAACATTATCATCTGCTTATGGCGTGGAATGGAAATTTACGCATAACTTAAATGCGTATGCTGTTAATTGTATTGGTGTATATTTTATTAATATTAAAGTTCAATGCAAATAGAGAAACATAGAGAAATTAAAAACACACACTTATGGTCTCTAACGAACCGCCTTCAGGAGAGTACAGAGCGAGAGTGCAATCCTCTAACCACCTCTAATCCCTCCGGTACAAAGACGATTGCTGTCATTGAATTTTACTTGTCCTTTTCGGATCGTATTTTCATAAAACATATATTAATATAAATATATTAGTAACCCTTTTGTGAAGTTAAAGAATTCTACTTAGTTGAATTTACTTTTATATCCATAGTTACGTATAGTGCACATATATTTTGGAAACATTTGGTAACTCATTTCACTTGTAAAACTGTTTTGTTTTGATAACTGTTTATTGAAATCAAAATGATCGTAGTGTTTCTTAAAAATTTATTTACAATGAATAAATAAAATTACTTCTGCTATAATGTGAAATGATTTTTTGATGAGAACAGTTTCTTTTATTTCTAAGTTTAGGTGGGACAAGGAATAAGTCTTTGAGAATGCCCATTGGTTGTGAGGCTGCGTTGAATTTGTGGCTTGAGGATTAGGTGCATTTTATGAAGAGTGACTCAAGAAAAATGGCTTGAGTTGTATTTCATTGGATTGCATTAATAATGAGGTTTGTTGTGGCTTCCATTTTAGTTACTGAATAATGTAGTTACGGAGGGTGAGGTGAAAAACGACTGTGGACTTGGCCACAACTTTCATTGCGGTAGCCGTCTTATTCTTCGGAAAACCCTTATTAGGGCTGCTTTGTGCCTTCTACGACTGCGTTTTAAACCCAGTCGGCTGTTATCTCTTTAAGGAATAATTTAATGATTTTTGATGGAACAGAGCCTTTATTATTTGATTAACAGCATGTCAAAGTATTCATAACAATTCAATGCGAAATGAAGATCATCTCGAGTAGAGAGACTTAAGAAATTATAAGATCAGGAGAAAAACAATACTATGGGAAAGCCGTTTCTAGATATAGACATTTCTCAAGGCCTGCGTATTATCTTAATTACAGTCACTATATTTGAAATAAATACAACTGAAAATGTCTAATGACAAAATGATTTAGTTCATATTAATGATGTGTTAATACATTTGATAGTGCATGTCGATATCAATGAAAATGCCTCTGATTGCGTTCATTCCCCATATATTTCAATAGCGTGTCATGTTACCTGCGTTGAATTTTAAATACGACTGCAAATGTGACTCTGTGATTGATTTTTAGGATTTTGCCTTTGTCTTGATAACTTTTAATAGAAAGAAATTCTCTTACAAATATATCTTAGGAAATAACATTTTCATAATTCCCGCCGGTTTATCTAGCAACTATAAGAGATACATGAAACTCATTGAATGAGGTTTTTTTGACTCTCATCATTCTACATATTGCTCTTGTTTCATTCCTTACTACTAGTGTCGTCTGCAAGGAAAAAAAATGTCACATTAAAACTTAATTTTTATATTTTTTTTGTTTCATTTACACTTACTAATGTACTTTTTCCGTTACCATTAACTAATCACCTTCAGTGTAAGGGTTCTCCCAAATTCTGACAGTGGTAGCAATAGCTCAGACTTTAATCAGAGTGACTTATACACACAAGCTGTATTGCTTTCTTTGTGCAGTGGCGCAGCGTAGATATAGCGGATTGGTACTTCGGGATTATGGTGCCTGCTGCATGTAAATGGGAAGCCCCAGAGCTCTTAGCTGCCATTTTGTTCACAAATTTATAATAAGATCCTCAAGGATTTTATTGAATTATAAAGAACAGCGTTCTGGTGTACCGAGAGAGGAATAAATTGCTGGCTAATTGTCAAATTCTTCTTTATATGCAATCCAAGCAAGAGAAGAAGAGAAATACTCTAGTCTGAGTTTGAAGTTAGACGTTTGTTTAGACCAGCGTTTCCCAAAGTGGGCGGTACCGCCTCCCTGGGGGCGGTGGTTTGATATTGGGGGGCGGTAACGCAAAAATAGGCGGTTGGGGGGCGGTAACGCAAAAATAGGCGGTTTGGGGGGCGGTAACTAAAAAATAGATGGTTGGTGGCGACAGTGTAGCTAATGTAGCAGCTGGCTGCTACAATACTTACAACGTCGTCACAAACTGTTGGCGGTAACCATCAAAAACCATACAAGTAATAAAAATTAGAAATAAGAATTTCAAAAGATATGCCGCTCTTTTACCTGAGGATTAAGGGGTCAGCCCCGGTCGAAAGTAAAAGAGAGTTTTCGGTCAAAATAAAGGGAATAAAAAGATAAGCTGCTCTTTCACGTATGTCCTATGGATTAAGAGGTCAGCCTTGATCGGAAGTATATGAGTTTTCGGTCGAGATAAGAAGAATAAAATGATCGTTCCCTATATAAATAGTAGACCGCAATCTCAATTCTGTAAAGATAGATTGTGGCTGTAGATTGCATGACAGCTAGAGGATGGTTTTTTACTATTTCTTACTGTACTTCTTTCTTTCCCCAAACATCCCTTTCTGGACATTAGTCCTTTTCTGCGCTTTCACCCTTTTAAAATACCATTCTTATATTCATTAACCTGAATATATTCATTAACCTGAATAGGATAGGTTAGTTCTGATAGGCTTTTTGGCATATCTTTCCATTTTTATGGGGTAGGGGGCGCTGGCAGGCTATTCTAGAAGACAAGGGGGCGCTGGCACTCTACTCTAGAAGACAAGGGGGCGCCAGCCTGAAAAAGTTTGGGAAACTCTGGTTTAGACCGTTCAAACATTTCGTCTTCCCCTTTTCTACACCCTGCAGGAAATATAATTAGGACAGTTTGTCTACAGTATTCTTATATGTACACCCTCAAACATTAAAAAAGTTATACCTAAACAATAAACACTTATTTTACCATTACTGATTACAAACAAGGAAAACAATGTTGTTTAACTTACCTCAAAGAATTGCTAATCGTTTTCTTAGCCCATAGCAGAATACAATGTACTAGAAATTAAAAAAAATGAATTACTGACTCACATTAAGTGTCAAATTGTTAGTACTGACAAATGAAATTAAAGAAAAGAATATATATAAATAAATTTAATGTAATCTGCATGAATAACTCAGGAAAATAATATACAAGAAACATAAGCCTGCAAAACAAAAATTAATGAATTTCAGTGGTACATCGGTCTCGGCCATAATCTGTTCCGAGACTCGGTTTGAAAACCGATTCGTTTGAATTCCAAATCAATTTTATCCTTAAGAAATAGTGCAAATGGCCCTAATCTGTTCCAAGACTTTCAAAAGTTATATTCCCAAACCATATTTTAATTTATAATGACGATAATTTCGGATGTTTTTAATACCCAATCAATAAACATAAATAGTTAGAATAAATTATAAATTCTGACTTTTAAACTGGTCAGACGCTGGCATACGAAAATGATTTGGGTGGGGGGGGGAGGAAGGATGATATTGTATTGAGGGAGGGGGGATCTTCTTCTATAACATATATCGGTTTGGCGCCCGTTCGAATTCTAAATTTTGTTTGAATTTAGATACAAAAGTAAATCGAAGTTTTGTTTTGAATTCCGAATTGTATGATGTCCGAGGCGTTCAAAAACTGAGGTTTTACTATGGTCATTTTTTTTTTAATTCTTTCTATTAAAGTAAAGAAGTCAAGATAAGGAAGGAACGGTCTCGCCAGTGTCGTTCCTTGGTGAACTGGATTGTGGCTGTGGAAGCAGGAGCCGACTAACCTTTCACTGCAAGATCCATTACAGAATGGCTGCTTTAACCATGTTTATCTAATGGTTGTATATACCTGCTTATGATGAAATTTTAATTAGACAAATAATTAGTTACCTACACATCAAGAAGTGGTAATCACTGCTTCACATTTGTCTAAATTGATTTCTATCATTTTTAACAATTCAATGTTTAAACTTTGTAACATAGAAAGCTATAAAAAGAGAAGTCAATACCTAACACTGAATTATTCAATGTAAAGTTTTTGTAGTAGCCATTATATCACATAATCAAAAACTACCTTTTCTGCACTTATGCATCTCGATTTTCTTTTCTTTTATGGGTAGCAAAAGTAAACAAGAGAGACATTGATCAAACTTTTCAAGGGCTTTTCAGCAAACTAAGTTATCGCGGCTTTTAGGGATGCTTAAGACAAACAGGGTGTTTGAGAGATAGGAATTAAAAGTTATTGATGGGGGCGACTTGTTTTGTTGGTGTTGGCGCTGACCCCGGCGGTAAACAGTCGAGGCTGGCACCCTGTGTCCCACACCCTCAATCAGACCTCTTGTAATCAATCACTCGTGTCATTCATTTCACAAAACACTCGCTTTAAACTACACTTCAGTCCTTTCGGCATATTAAATTCTTCGTTCCACTATCATCTCTTCGTAAACAAGTTATTTTTGGGCAAACAAGACAAAACTAAGGAAACTTGTAAGTATTTTAGTGGTTTATTTTATGCTATTTTAGGGAATATCCGAACTGTGGGAATCAATTTGTTTTCAGTATTACATGTCACTACAATAATACCCCAGTGAATGAACTTCCGCTTTAACAAACTAAATGAAAGAAATAAAAATACTAATAATAGTCAAAAAGTGTTTAAATCTTTCAAAATATCTTGAGAGAGAGAGAAAATTAAATGCAGGAACGAATTTATCGCTTTTCTTGCGAATCAAAATACAACATAAAATTATGTATTAATAAAAAAAAATCTGGAGTGGCCTACACTCAACTTTACTACAATTCAATACACCTCTAAACATTATATTATATCAGTGAATTCACTGAAATAATTCTAAGTCAGTGTAAACCAGGGGTGCTCATACTTTTCCAGTATGGCAGCTACTTATAAAATGACCAAGCCAAAATGATCTACCGACCCATAAAAGCGAATGTTATTTTAAAATTTATTGAAGATTCTTACCTTACATTACCACTTGAGCCAATATTGCTACAAAATAAGCTCTGATCATGTTTTTGTAATAACCAAATAATAATAATATTAATAATAATAACAATACATTGAGAATGTATAATAATAATAATTAAAAATAAGGACTGACTGTGACCCTGGAACTTTTTTTTTCAAACCTTGTTTGCGATCTACCACTATTGGCCTCGCGATCGACTGGTAGATCGCGATCGACGTATTGGACACCTCTGGTGTAAACAAAGTAAAAAAATATAAAAAATTCGACAAGTATAGCAGGTGATCCCTTACTTTAGGATAAAGAAAAAGTTTTTATAGCTTTATTGCTCTTTGCCGTAATTGAAATTTCATGTTTTTTTTTATAAATTGCTAATTTTGTGTTCCATTTTTGGACAAATTTTCATGATTTTTTAATGAGTCGTTTAGCGTCAAAAAAACATTTTCTGAAAACAGAAATCATACTTTAACGCCCCTTTGGCGAATGTTATTTTGAAAAAAAAAATCACAACTCATTCTCCACTAATGTTCTATTTTTAGGCATAGTTTCATTTTGATAAATGAATTTATTTATTCATAGTTATAAATGACTTGAACATTAACAAGAAATTTATAATGAAATGAAAAAGAAATCCCTCTATAAACACTCTGACATATTTTTTTATAAAAAATAAAACAAAAACAATTGACCTCCAACTGTGTCTACTTCGAAGGCGTCGGAAGCAGATGTGTCAAAAAAATTCTAATGTTAGTTTTCATTAAAATATTTTTTTTGTAATTTTCTATTATTTCTATGTGTATTGTATTAAATTATTTTGTCAGTGAATATGACCTTTTTTATTGCCTTTTTTTAAATATAAAACAAGTTATAAATTTATATAGATTATAAATATAATTTTTTTTTTATATATTTATAAGCGGGAGTGGAACCTCCAATTTTTCCATTACTTCAATGTAAACTAATATCTCGTTTAGCGAACCCTTGCACAAAGATCGAACACCCGGAACAAATTAATTTGTTAATGTGATATATTACTGTATAATGAAGCACATCTTTATATGTCCTTCAACTATTGTTGATTACCTCAAAAACAAACAAAACCTTTATCAGTTGCAGAGAACAAGCTTGCTTTTTCATTACATTCCTAATGAAAAGCATATTCAAGTAAACTCTGACCAGTCTTCTATATTCACTTGATGAATCATTTCTGCAACTGGGAAGTAAAATAATTCGATAAAGAGTTAAAAAAAAATAGATGCCCTTGTAATTTACAACAAAATGGAAAGGGAAAATAATCATACATTAAAATAGATACAAAGTTGTGAAATTTATTGAACAATTAACTTTATTATAATTTGTTTCAGCATTAGTTTTCATAGTATTATAGGAGAAGTAAATAGGCTCGCAAATATTTAAAAAAAAAATTAAACAATTTAAGTTCTATTCCTGAATGCTGTTAAATATCATCATATGAATTAAATATCATAAGTTTAAGTTTCTTTGGTTATTCTCTCATTCTGTCATTTTGCTACAATATCATGAACTACGCGAAGTTAATATGATATGTGGTTCTTTGAGGAAATTTTGTTTTAATGTGTGTATTGTTTTTTTAAAGGACCATTTTAAATCAGTGGTTAATGAACTCGCCTCTGAACGAGGGAGGTGAATAAATCTGAGTACGTTGTCCCTCGAAGTGGACGTTAAACCGTTGGTCCCGAGCTTGTACGATGTCAGGTACTCGTTAAAGATCCATACTGTAAATATACTCGAGTTTGGCAAAATTTAGGACTCACAATCTAGAATCAGCCAGCCTGGTAATGTCTCTCGCACATTACTTAAATGGTTGACGAATAATAAATGAACCACAATTTCTAGAATAGCACTAAAAGGTAAAAGTGTGCTGTTATAACTGTGGTCGTTGGAAAACAAGGAAACAGACATACTGTGTTATTTTTTAATGGAATTAGCTAATTAAGAAGTGTTGTGATTCATATTAAAGTAAATATATATATTTGCACTACTGTCATCGGCGAGCACGCAAGCCATTAGGCTACTCTGGTGTCATACCTTGCTTTTTTACCAGTGTTTATATTACGAAAATATTAAATATATAGTATATTTGTACTACTGTCATCGGTGAGTGCGCAATCCACTGGCTACCCTGACTCCAATTTTTGGGATTAAAAACTCATTTTCTTTTATTTACCATTATTCAAGTAATAAATAATATATATTATAATTTGAGGTCTCTGTCTTCACGGAGAATGGGTGAACAAACAAACTCACGAACTTTTTATATAGAGATAATATGGTAGTACCGTAAAAATTAGCGTCATTCTACACACGGTAACAATCCTATTATTAGGTTATAGATTACGACAGTTACAGATTGATATATTTAAAACTTTCTTCACTTTTCTCTCACACTCACTTCACAGTTTCTTCACCTATTGCGAATATGTGGGAATCATAAATATTAATTAATATTATGTGGGTTTTGATATTAATTTCTCCCATGTATCAGTCATTGATAAACATTTTTATAAGCTAATAGAATGTTTTTTTTCTATTCTGATATTAATTCATTGCAATATGTTAAAAATATGTATTTTAGATAACGATGCATACATTAGTGATGTTGGGTGACTTAGGGAATGTTGTGCTAGTGTAAAGTGAAGCAGCAGTGTATACTGGTGGTGTACATGGTACACAACCCCCCTGGGATGGCGCTTTCCGTACATATTACTTGGGTATAACAGAAGGCTACGCAAGTCTTGTTTGCTGTATGTAGGGTTGGGATGGTAAGTAATGGGGCTTGATCCCTTCTTGTACCTTCATTATTCTACACTCGCTCCTCTCTAAATGCATCGTTTTTACGCCTTCTCCTAGCTTATATAAATTGGCATTCATATACTCGAGTGCCACTTTGCTCACCTCTCTTAAAGGCCCACTAGATTTCACCCTCAACTTTATCCGACTAACTTCATTCTAGTTTACCTTCACTCTTCTCTTCCCTTCCCATCTCCTATCATCAATTCTCCATTAGTTAAGATTTTCATTATTTTCCCTATTTTTGATTTTATTTTTTTTTTTGAACCCTGATGGCGAATATTTTACCTTTGACAGGTTAAATTAGTACAAATAATTTCGGAATCTTCACTCATCATCCTAATGAGTACGATGGCGACAATATTTTAAATGGTTATTATTTTGTCCTTCCATTTGAGCATAAGCGTCTAGTACCCTTACCTGGATATTTCCAGTTCCTTAAATAAATAAATTAAATATCAATACTTCTGATGAATTGGGTTTGGGTTTACATTGCTGTCAATGACTTCGTGGTATATTTCGATGGTACATTCCAAGAAGCCTTCCTCATATCATTTTGGTCTTGTTACTTTACTT
Source organism: Hermatobates lingyangjiaoensis (assembly GCA_026182355.1). Lineage (NCBI taxonomy): Eukaryota > Metazoa > Arthropoda > Insecta > Hemiptera > Hermatobatidae > Hermatobates > Hermatobates lingyangjiaoensis. The sequence goes on from JAPFBL010001927.1 coordinate 3,504,609, forward strand.
CACTTTGTTCAATTCAAGTTTAAGACATAAATATTCTTCCCGATGCTTCTTGTAATGGAAATCTATAAATGGTATTTCCTTAATACTGGAATGCTTCAGTATTATATTATAGTTTATCAAAAACGTTGCAGTTAACAGATCGTCAATGTTGAAAGGTATAGTTCAATTCTGAGTTATAATTCAGTTCTTGTTTTGTAAGTCACACATATTTATATTTGTCAGACCGGTATATTAATTGATTACAGATCTACAGGCACTGTTTTTCTATACTTGATTAACCCGGAAAGCTATTTTTTTCACTTATCAGATTGACGACTTTTATGATCGTTTTCAGGAATAATGACTATGATTCTGATCTAGAACTGAGGTATTAAAATTAAGATTGTTTAATTATGTAAGTATTAAATGATTGTTTAATGTTTAAAGTTTTAAGATTGATTAATGTAAGATCTTATTAAGTAAGATTGGTTAATTAATTATGTTTCAATTAACAATTAACGGTAGGAAAGCCCTATTTTGAAACGTGTTAGCTATTCGCTAGAGGGATGTTGTGGAATTGTAGAGGAATTCGTCTCCCAAAACTTGCTACTAAATCATTGTTCGTCATCAAAGTTATTGAACAAGGTTGCACTAAATTGCTTCACTCATATCAGTTGTTGCTTTCTTAGATTTAGAATGTTTTTTTGTAGATATTGTAATCTATGTCTTTTAAAAACAATCACCTAGCCTGTATACTTTGTGATTTAAAATGATGAATACAAAATTGTTGGTATATGAAATGTAGTTGCAGTTTAATAAATTGGCTCTCAAACTTTCTTACGGCCCAACCCTTAGAAATTATTCAAAAACAAATAACAATGTGCCGCTCCCACTTGAATTTAATATTAAAAATTACAAATTGTTTGATGAGGACTTCAAAACTTACCCTCCTTCAAAAAATATTCCCCTCCTGGCTCCATGGCATTATGAAATTTTAAGGGAAGCACTTTTCTCTTTGTAATCATAGCCCATTGATAACGATTATAGCTCTTTCTTCCTAATCATAATATTACTATCCTTTTAAAGTAATTGGAACTGTGGTTTAGTGTACCATTTTTTTTATTGAATTCACATACCAAACATATGCCTCTTGAATTATATGTGTTTGCTATAATTTTGTTTTAAAATGCTTGTGTTTTTCTGTTGCAGGTATGTTATTGAAGCAATAGTCTCAATGCATGAGTACCGTAAGTTTGCACAATTTTTGACATTTTTATGAAGTAAGTTTGCACTAAGTTTGACATTTTTCATGAACTTCTTTCTTTTAATCATATAAAACTCAATTCATAATAGTTCATATTGAGTTACATATATAATACAAGAATGTATTTGAAGGATGTTGAATTGGTGTTGGAAAGTTTGTGTTCAATTCGAAGACATTATTTGTCCTACATTATCTGTCATACAAATGGCATACTGTCAGGATAACTCCAACAACATTAAGCAACAACAGTATCTATTATCTAAGAATAATAGATACATGCGAACATACCTGAATAGATGGATAAAGTCATATCGATTTATACTTGAACTTTCCTCCTAGTTTTTGTTTATTGCCCTCATATGCACTGTGTCCAGATAATATTGTGATGTATTCAGAACTAAAAGAAGAATGAAATACTATATACGATCAAAAAACAGTTCAGACCACATATGTATAAGAAATGATTATGTGAAATTGAATCACCATTTTAAGTTTTTCTACAGTATTAACATTATTCATTGTTATGCCATTTCTACACAGGTTATGAACATAAAATAATCAATGTAGATTGTATAATTATTATTTAAAAGGCTTATGCATTTGATTTAGTATAATTAAAAAGTCTGTAAATAATTGTCAATTACTTTCTGACATAAATTATTTAATTTTATATAAGTATATTAATTATTTACTAATGTAAATAAAAGTAATAGTAACTATTAATTTCTTTAAACTAAATTGAGATTGTGTATTTAATTCTGAGGTTTTTTTAAAAAATGTAATATTTAATATATGAGGATGTTCTTAAAAAAAAAACAAGGTATGACTTAAGTTCTTAAGGGAAATAAGTTCTTACACGCAGGAATATTCCTAGTCACATATAGTCTTTAATATTTTTGGTTGAAATTACGAAGTATTTATTAATACGAAAGGTCAGGGGTATAGTTGTCGTAAATTAACCTGTACGTTATAGATCAGTTTAAACAATTATATATTCCAAATAAGTTAGCAGATCGCCATTATGAAAGCGTGTCTATTACATACTGGAATGGTGTTCTGACAGTTGTTTCTTGGGCTACCGATAGGAAGTGATGTGTAACAAGATAATAAACATCCATGATTGAATGAGTCTGCCTAAATAGAACATTAATATTTGTGATGAAAAAAGCAACTTGGGTCATAACCAGACTAAGTAATGCAACGTGTTTATTACTGAAATGAAGCTTATTTGTTTTTGGTTTACATTTTTACTTTACTATAAGTAAAGTATAGTGATCGTAAAAAAATTCGATCTAGAGATTTTGACGGAATTATATGTTTTGAGGTCCCAAAAGTCGTTTTATGAGGTTTTTACGATGATGTCTGTGTGTGTGTGGGTGGGTGGGTGGGTGGGTGCGTGTGTTAGCATTGCTTGTTACCACACTACGGTCCAGAATTTTTGATGGATCAAGTTGATATTTTACACAAAAATGGTCCCTATAGTGTAGATGATCCCTATTGTTTGGGAAGAATTATGCATGATGGGAAAGTCCTTTTTTTTTGCCAAAAACTAGTTTTTAGAAAACATTTTTTTTCTCCTAAACTGCTAACTCTATAGTTTTGAAATTTTGCCATTATCTTTGCGGTTACAAATAGAATAAAACAAGAATATATTCAGAATTTTAAAACAACGAGAAATATTTTTCTTTCAATAAAATGTAAACATTTTGACTTATAATTCAATCTCAAATCTTGTAAGAGTGATACAAGCCATACTGTTTGACGGATCAAAATGAAACTATGCCTAAAAATAGAAAATTATGAGGAGGATGAGATGAGATATTTTCTTTTAAATTGTATACTTCAAAGGGGCGTTATTGTACGATTTCTGTTTTCGAAAAATGCTTTTTGACGCTAAACGGCTAATTAAAAAAATCATGAAAATTTGACCAAAAATTGAACAAAAAAATTGCAATTCATAAAAAAAAGTTGATGAAATTTCAATCAGAGCAAAGAGCAATAAAGCTATAAAAACTTTTTGTTTATCCTAGACTAAGAGATCACCTACTATACTTGTCGAATTTTTCTTCTTGTAACAGTATTCTGGTGTCTGATTGTCGACTTAATAATTCATTGGGATAAGGGAAAGGTTGATGAAGCTTCTGGATGTGACGTGCATGAGTGAGACGTACTAAGTCATAAAGGCTTTTCAGTGAAATACAAATATTTCAAACTATCTCATATCTGAAAGTGTGTGGGGGATCCTGTTGCACCTTATAAATCTTCAGCAAGTGGTTGTTAGCCGCAGTGTCAAGACATTTCCGTGCTGCTAACCTTCACGTCATGATAGTAATAAAGGAAAACTGATACAGTGAAATTTCATATGTCATGATATAAAATGAAATAGAATCAAGCATCACATTATTGTTAACATGAACATTTGATTTACCTACTTTTCTGGATTCTTAGCTTTTACTATAAGAAAAACTTTCATTTTATCCTCCATACAATCAATAAATCAGTCTTTACTAAACACACGAAATAAATATACATTTTATTGAAACTCCTTAAACAGGCAAACTACAAAAAATAAAATCCTATGGGAGAGCCAACTGGAATGATTTTCCGGAATGTCTCATATGATATATTTTGATATCTAGAGTATAAATAAATACAGCTTCAGTCCCTCGCCTCAAGATAGACTGATGCTATATTCAAGTCTCTTTCTGACTGATTTATTACAAGTTAATGACTTTTTTCACTTTGTTTTGTTTAGTACAAAGTTTTGTATTTTTACACAAATTTTTATTTTGCTATAATTGGCTACAATTGGTATCGGATGGCTTTGGTTTTACATGATCAAATTATTTTATAGATAAACACTAAGTTTTGGATAACCAGGGCTCAAATAAGATGCTATCCGAATAGAAACAAACAAATTTGGAGTTGCCTATATTTAGCTTTACTATAAGTAAACATAATATTAAACTTCTTGAAAAATTCGCTTAAATTTAGTATCTCTTTTATAATATAGAATGAATGGTCCATTTTTCATACTTCAATATTACCCAAAGATAGTATGATTCATAAACACAAGCAAATATCCTAGATCTGATATCGAGTTTTATTAAAGGGTACGCCATACAGATTGATTAAATCATTCTGTTAGACAAACCATCATATTATGGAAAGATCAGAAGTGATATGCTTGAGTGGTGTTGATTTTCGACATGTAAGAATTTTAGTCTTAGTCTTCTTACATCTCATATTAAGTCATTAAATCATTTCAATTTTTTTTTTCTGTAAATTTATTTTTAAATTTATTCCATGACGCCCCATATCTGGCTTGTATCTGTTTTTTCCATAATTTCTCCAATTTGTGAAAAATCTTTTTTCGCCTCTTTGTTAAAACTATATAAAGTTTCACCTATATTATGCGTGGACATGTGTCGAATGTACCACATTCATCTTCAGGGCAATAATTTGTATATTGTTGATATATGAATTTATATAGACAAGGTGAAGTACTTCATGATCCAAGAAAAACAGTCAGTTTATAAATATTGAAGTTCCGTATTTTTATAGAATATAACAGTTTTATTCTGACAGACCGACTCGGATTAGCCAGGTAGAAGGCGAGTTCAACCACCACCACCAGGATGTTAACTAAATCAATCTTCTCTATCAACTTCACCTTTTATCTATATAAACTCACATATCTACAAATATACCCATTATTGTCATGTAGATGAAAGTGGTAGATATTCGAAACATGTGGACGAGTAAAATAGAGGTGACGATTTAACAAATAGGTGTAAAAAAGATTTCCGACAATTAGAGAAATTATGCAAAAAATAGATACAAGCCTAGTATGTAGCGTTATTTAATAATATATATAGTATTAAAATTTACAGCAGCTTCTGCACTCAACAATTGAGTGATGGTGGCCTCAGTATAGTTAGCTTAGGAATTTTATTTGATTTTAGTTTTAATTTATAAGTAATATGCAGTAGAAAGTAGTTTTACCTCCTTATATTCTTTTTAATGATGTGTGCTATTTTTGAAAATATTTTTTATAGTTCCAAAGATATTTTTAATATTCTTTTAATTATAAAATTTTTCAGGTAAAATATTTTTATATATATAAAATGTAATATAAAAGGAAATTAATTTTACAAGTCGTTCAGTGGACTAGAAAATTGCATTCTTTTGTTGTATTTTAAGCGAAATGAATTCAGATTTAGGTAGTGTGTTAATTATTTTATTGAAACTTGCTTTCGTTTTATGTAGGGCCGGGAGTGGAATGAAATATTAAGGGGATGGACTTGGGTGTTTGTGGCCGTGTTTTTGTTAAGTTTCAAAGATCAAAGAGATGTTTGAAGAATGCAGGAAAGTCGGCAAAACGAAAGCAAGTATGCTTTCCCTCAGCACCACCAGCCTGTCCACCCTCGCAAACGAGGTTTGCATTTCTCCACATCATCCCTTTAATATGGGTTAAAGCTTTTTATTTTACCATCATTCCTCCAAGCAGTATTTCATTAAAATTCCTATGATGCCATAAAACCTCTTTTAGAATTTTTGTTTTTAATGTTGGTTGGCTTTTCATCTGTACATGTCTATTCTGCTCTGAGTTACCTTAATGTTTATTCCGTTGATTCCACTTCTGTGATTCTACTTTGCCTTAATCGAATTCACTGAAGTAATGAAATTTCAGACTGTTTAATATCAAAGGTCATTTAACGTTACTTTGTTAATATCTAGTGGTAACATCCTCCTACTTTCAGAAAATTCTATCTATGTTTCTTAAGTCAAAATAGTCTTAGAGATTGATTGAAATATTAGACGAATTTGATCATTCAACTTCATTGTTTAGCTTATAATGGGTAGATTATTTCATTTGCCAATAATCGGTTCACGCGAATGAGTTGTATGCTTGAAGACGGTCAGCCAAATTTTCCCACATCTCTTAATCATCTGGATTAATACTGTAGTGTTTGCAGGTCACGGCTACAGTTTTAGCAATTCAGACACATTTTTTGCATTATTCTATGGATTACTTTGCTGCAAGTGCTTGCTTAATTTGCTGAAAGTGAAAAATCACCGTAATTTGCCAAGTGAAAAGCATATTTTCAGTTGTGTGGGAATGTAATATTGGTATCAATTTTAATATATGAATCGGGAAAAAATACTAGTTTATTTCTTGGCTTAGTAGTCCATTAAAACTAATGCTAAACTACAACATTAAGTAAAAAATAGTGTAGAATATGAAATAAAATTATTAGTGCTTAGTATTTTTGTAATCGCCTTTGAATACGCGACCCTTTTTCTTTTTGATAGTGGGGATTGAAGGGATGTTCTTTTGCAAAAAAAGATCATTCTAATTTATTATGCAAAATATTCTTTAATATTTTAAATGTTCTTTAAAATTATTAATATTTTATCTTTATCTACAGCTTTCATCTATATAATCTCTGAGTGGTTTCAATCCAAATTCATTATCTAAATGGTGCATATCCAATTCTTCTTAGTTTTGCGTGAGAACTAGCTTTTCTCTCCACTCCACTTTTATGCAATTACATCCCTCAACAAGTTTTGAAATTTCCGAAATTCGTATCTATTGTAGGTTTTTACTACCTTATGTTCTTGATGAGTTCTAGTTCGATCAAATCCCATATGCGGGATGATTGGGCTAGATGTCCATATGCTCATATCTTCGGGGTTACGATGTATTAGGAAACGCTTTAAGCAGTTTTATTATTTAGTGTTCTATCCTTATAAAATGTGCCTGCCCACATTTCATTATCGGTTTTCATATTAATAATTATAATTTGAATGAATAATTACAAAGTAGAGTTGTCAAGTTTAATCGTATCCAAAACAGGTAACAAAATGAATGTCTATTGTCAAATGAGGCGTAAGCATTATGCCCATTTTAAGATGACTAATTCAATTTTTTGACAGGATAGAAACTATTTTGGCTGGATACTTAAAAATGTCCACGTTCATAAGGAATAGAAGTAGAATAGAACCTCGTAGTACGAACAATTCACTTCTTAAGAACGAGCAACCTTTTTAAGAATTTGTGTCCCTTCCGACGAGTAAAAATTCTTACTACGAGCGACCGTCTTCCTCACTTATATATGGTCTTTGTTTTATGTTTAGTAGATAAATAAAACATTATTATTTTTTCCATCCATTTATTGTTCAATTAATATTATTAATATTACACGTATACTTATAGTTCTAAGGTAGTGTGATCAGTTATCATGTGGTATTTTTCCTACAATGAGTACACATATAGTATTGGTTATTTTTTCGAATCGCACCTTTTCTGTTTAAAAAATAAACTTACAAACCGTCATTTTGAGGATGGCACGGATTATTTATTTCCATATTAATTTCAATACGAAAAATTACTTCGTAATTCGAGTAAATCGTAATACGAGCTCCCTTATGGGTGCCTCGTACTGCAATGTTCTGCTGTAGTTCGTTCTGTTCCTTATTTTGGCCATCTAGATTAAATGGAAATATATCAGTTTTTCAATAATTAAAGAGACACACTTCCTTGGTGATCTTGTATTAACGAAAAATATTATTGCAATTGAATTATGTTAATTATCTTCAATCTTGACAGTGCAATCTATGGCGATGTAAAGAGTAACTTGCTTTCATCTGTGTTGATCCTCAGTTTTCTTCACGATTTACTCTCTAGACAGGGAGAGACCCAGGTGAGAACCAGAGTTCATGAATAGTGAATCAGGGATAAAGAAGTGGTTTGAATACATTTGTGGAGAATACTCAACCAATAGATTTTGAAGTCCTTAAAACAAAGATATATTGGGATAGAATAATTCAGAGTGGATTATTTTCTGGCATAAGCACTGTAACATATTTGGTAAATTCCTGCGCAAAACTTCCTAACATGAATCTTATTGGAATATAATTCAATATTTTACATTTGAAAATATATCTTGAATTTATCAAATCAAGAATATATCTTGAATTTATATCTTGAATACTCACAAATTACTATTATGGGTGGATTTTTTATAATTAATACTGTATTGTTTTCCCATTTTCATATTGTGGTTTGATCATTGATATATATATATATATATATATAATATATATATATATATATATATAAAAAAAAGATTTCACATAAACACGTGAAACAACAATCAATGATTAAACCACAATAAGAATGGGAAAACAAGACTAAGATCTTTCAACCGTAACCGTAACTCTGACGTAGACCGCTTGTTACGGTTGAAAGATCTTAGTCTTGTTTTCCCATTCTTATTGTGGTTTAATCATATATATATATATATATATATATATAATATAATATATATATATAATATATATATATATATATATATAAGTTACGCGTGTCCGGGTAATGAATAGGTTTTTAAAAAAAAGGAATTTAAATAAACTAGCTCGCACGTGATTGAAGACAAGAATCGAGTTTATTAGTCAGCTCCTTCTGTTTATCGGAGAGGCAATGTTGATACGGACTTCAACCCTCTAGTCTCTCGCGGGCCGGCGTCTCTCGCGGGCCGGCATTACTGCCCCCTCCCAGTCCTTATCAACAATGCTCTCCGTACAAGTGTCTGAGTTATATCATAAAATAACAAAACAAGACTTGACTCTAAACATAAGAAATGAATATAATGTTTTAACATTCAAAAATAAAATGACGTCCACACAAGTAACTGAATTAACATTGTTTATAGAAATTACAGAAATAACAAAAGATGAACTTCTATGATTATTTGTACAAAACAAAAATAACAAAATTAACAAAGGTAAACACACATAACTACACTATATCGTTCGCACCATTGGTGGGATTTTCCTTCTCACCCGTCGCAGTTCCTGAAAATGAACTATTTCTTGTTTCAGGGTGTCCGTTCCTATCCTCCATATCTGTGCTCTGTACCGTGGTAACGTTGCGAGTACTTCGTATGGCCCTACGTATCTCGGGTCCGATTTCCTTCGCTTCTGCCTATTCAGTTTATATACGAAGTCCCCTTCTTGTATCAACCCTACTGCTTCTTCTGCTTTCCTTTGATTATATTGCTTGGTCCATCTTTCTTTTGCTGCTTTGACTCTATTATGTAACCTTTGTGGATCCGCTTCCTTTTTCCGCAATTCAAATGGTGTTGCCTCTGTGGTCGAGTGAATACTACTGTTGTATGCTAGGACCGCTCTGGCCATTGCCACATGACCCTTTATGTTTTTTGCATCAGCCAATAACTGCAAGTGTTCCGTTAGAGTGTTATGTAGTCTCTCTATTGCTCCGTGGGACCTTGGATGACCCGGTGTACACCAATGGGGGTTTATATTGAATTCTTTTAACAGGGTTTTTATTTTAACGTTGTTGAACTCTCGCCCTCTGTCCATATAGATCGTTCTCGGGCAGTCAAACGTGGCCAAATACGACAGCAATGCCTCCTCTGTACTTTCACTTGATTTACTTGTTAGTGGCCATGCTGAGGCTAACTTCGTTAGTCTATCTATTGTTGTTAAATATTTGTTTCCGTCGTATGTAAATATATCAATTTCTAGCTCCTCAAAGGGTCCCTCGGGCGTCTGACTTTGTAATAATGGAGGTACAAGTGGTACTCTTTCATACTTCCTCCTTTTGCATATTTCACAGTCCTTTATCACTTGGGCTATCCTCTTGCCCATTTGGAGCCAGTAATGCGACCTCTGTAGATGTTTAAGGGTCTCTGTGACACCACGATGGTTGGTTTTTCCCCTGTGATAATTTAGGATGACCTCTTTCTGCTGCTCTTCGTCTTCTACCGTTTCTACCTGGTTCTTACAGATTATGAAATGAGCTCCTTGTCTCAGCTCTCTTTCCTGAATTAGTCGGAGTAGTCTATTTTCAAGTTCTTGTGATTCTATAAAGAAATGGTATACCTTTCCTGGCACTGTTAGTTGGTTTATGACTGTACTTAATTGTTCGTTGATCGCTTTCGTTCCTCCTGTAATAATATTTTTTTTTAAGTGGCCATATTTGTGCAATTGGGTGTTTATTATTTCTTCTGTGTCGTCTTTTATAATTATTTGATTTCTCTTGTTGTTTATTATATCCTGACTAATCTCAGCTTCCGGTCCATTTCGTTGTTCTTGGTCTTCATCTGCGTCTGGTGTCCAGTTGGCGAAGAACTCTCGCACGTCCCTGGAGGTACTTGGCTCTCTCGTACTACTTCTCGTAATGACGTTGACGTTTCTGGACAAACAGTCGGCTACTTGATTATCAACGCCCTTTACGTGCTGGACCCTGAAGTTGTATGCAGCTATCCTTTCTTTCCACTTTGCTATCCGGGCTGACGTCTCCTTTAAATTCCCGATCCACATTAGGGGCCTATGATCTGTTCTAATAGTGAACTCAGCCGCAAAAAGGTAGGGTCGGAAATGTTCTACAGTCCACACTATGCCTAACATTTCCCTTTCTATTGTGCTATACCTTTTTTCTGCTGGTGATAATTTTCTGCTGGCGTAGGCTATTGGTCGCTCTCCCTGGATAGTTTCCTGCATCAAGACTCCCCCGATAGCTTCTTGACTGGCATCTGTCATTACAATGAATGGTTTGTTTAGGTCAGGAAATTGGAGCAACAGCGGGCCCCGCAACGCCTTCTTACACTGCTCCACTGCTTCTCTTAGATCTTCTGTTTGTATAAACTTCTTTCCTTTCTTTAAACTGTCCGTCAAGGGGTTCGTGATTGCTGCAAAGTCCTTTACGTACCTTCTATAGAAACCTATCATACCTAGAAAAGCCCTGATGTCTTTGGGTCCCTTTGGATAGGGTAATCGATCTATTGCTTCAACCTTCTTAGGGTCGGGTCTTACTCCTTCACCTGAGATAAGGTGCCCCATAAATCTAACCTCTTTTTGATATAAGCGGGTTTTATCCATCGCTACCTTTAAGCCAAAGTCCCTTATTCTTTTCAGCACCCTTGTAACATGTTCCTTATGCTCTTCTATTGACTTACTGAACACTATGATGTCATCCATGTAGATTTGCGTAAAGTCTTCTCCCAGTCCTTCAAGCAGTTCATCCATGAGGCGTTGGAACGTGGAAGGCGCATTCTTTAGGCCAAAGGGCATCCTCAAAAATTCGAAGTGGCCTCTATCGAACGTAAAGGCCGTCTTCTCGACATCTCTCGGGTGCATCCTAATCTGGTGATACCCGGCCTTGAGGTCGAAGGTACTGAATACAGTTGCTCCTGCCATATGGTCGAGTATGTCTTCTATCCTTGGCAGAGGGTATCTTTCAAGCTTAGTGTACTTATTTAACTCTCTAAAATCTACTACCAACCGGTATTTAGGGGGTTTACCCTCCTCGACCTTTTTCGGGACCAGCCAAATAGGGCTCGAAAATTGCGACTTAGACCTCTGTATTATGCCCTGGTCCAGCATTTCCTTTATTTGCTCCTGCATTATCTTTTTCAATTGGTGTGGGTACCTTCTAGGTTTCACGTAAACAACTGTACCTTCAGGGAGTTCTATTTGGTGTTTGACCCTACCTGTAGCTGATAACCTCTGTCCTTCACTATAGAATACTTTTTCAAATTCTTTCATTAATTCACTCACCTGATGTTCTCCTGGTATCACTTTTCCACAGTTTACCGTTATTCTCTTCCCTGGTTTAACTCTCCCTTCCACGAAGTATTTCCTTTTTCCTAGTTTAATGTCCCACTTCCCTCTTTTACACTCAGGTTTTGCATTGATTCTCTCCAAAAAGTCGCACCCTAGAATAACTCCATATTTCTGGGTCTCTAAGTGGGTCACATGCACTTTCATCTCCAAGGTCTCTCCTATTAATTCTCCCATCTCTACCTGTAATTCGCCTACCAGGCTCTTCCTTCCTGCCATGGTGACCAAGGTGCAGTTACACGGTGTCAGCCCTGAATAATTGTCCATCCTTTTTGCCACTTCATTGTCCATAATTGTGCTATCTGACCCTGTATCTACCAAACACTTAGTCTTCCATTTGGGAAAAAAAAATATAGGGAGCTTACCTCTTATGCTATTCCTCTGTTGCTCGCCTATATACCTCTCGCCTAACCTTCAATCCTTCTTCCTCTTCTCTCGAATAGCGATCCTCCCACCACGAGTCTCTTCCAGTGAAGGCCACTTCCCTCGCTCGTACCAGCGCTCGTGTCGTTCTATCGATGTCTCTTGCTCCGACCCTGTTGACTCTGATGAGCTCCCGTCCTCTGAAGAGCCTTCCCCTTTTTGTCTTCTCCTGCCCCACATCTTCTCCCGCCGGGTTGTGTTAACTTCCATGGGCTCATCTCTTGGTGTTGGTCTATACTGTGTCGTTCGTGGTCTCTCCTTGCGATATAAATACGGACACTCTCGCGCGAAGTGACCGAGTTCACCACACTCCCAACATCCTCTTCTTACTGGCTTCTCTCTTCGCTTGTAGCCTCCCACTGCCTCATAGCTGTTCCTCCTGGCTTGAGATCTTCTCTCTTCAAAACGTCCCCGTGGCTTCCTCTCCTGTGAATACCTCCCTTGTCCTCGATCCTCATAGGCTCTTGCTCTGAATTGCCTATCCTGAGGTACTCTCCTCCTGGTCACAACTGCCCATCCTCCTTCTGACTTCCCTCTGTATATAACACCGTTATCTTCTCGGTCCATTTCTTCCTCCCTGATGGCATTAATTGTCTCCTCGAGACTAGTGGGCTTCATGATACGGAGGGCCATTCTCACTCGTTCTGGAGCTGCCTTGAGGAGAATTTCACTGGCTATCTCTTCATATATCGTCGTTCTCCATTTCGCTTCTTGACTGTCTGTGCACTTTTCATTTATCTTCATAGTTAATTTCCTTGTCGCATCCCCCAATCTGCGCCCGAACTCAGCGCAGGTCTCACCATTCTCCTTCCGCATTTCAAAAATTTTTAGCGCACTTCTAGCTACAGGCTTTGCGGCTCCAGCATATCTGTCCTTAAGGGCTGCTCGCACCGCACTCCACTCCGCACAAAACGTAAGTCCTAACTCCAGCATCACCCTCGAACCTCTTTATCGAATCTAATAGGTTCATCAGGTACCCTGCTTTTGCTACTCTCGCTTGTTCTATTTTCACTGCGAGCCTAACATCGGCTCCTGTTGTCTGTTTACTCGTCATGTTGGTTTCTACACTGGACACAACACTACACTATTAAATAGTTGGCGAATGATCCCGGGTTTCGGCACCAGTTACGCGTGTCCGGGTAATGAATAGGTTTTTAAAAAAAAGGAATTTAAATAAACTAGCTCGCACGTGATTGAAGACAAGAATCGAGTTTATTAGTCAGCTCCTTCTGTTTATCGGAGAGGCAATGTTGATACGGACTTCAACCCTCTAGTCTCTCGCGGGCCGGCGTCTCTCGCGGGCCGGCATTACTTATATATATATATATAAAGATTTCACATAAACACGTGAAACAACAATCATGGTTTGTAACTTCTTCACTACTTGATTAATTAATTGATTTGAAAGCGTATTCCAGTAACAGGTATCCTGGTATTAGTAAGCCAATGCAAAATAAAGTTAATTCTGAATACTAGTATCATGTCGAACTATGGTAAACATGATAATAACAAAAATAGTAACATGATAATAGAACTGAATGTCTATTTTTCAGAAGCAACGGAAATTAAAGTTGATGAATTTTTTTTTTTACTTTTGTAATACAAGGTCCTTTTTTATGATTTTTTATGACATTAATTCGTATGTTTTAAACTGGTAAACGCCAATTACAATATTATAGTAATGATAATGACAATTAAATCAAACTAAAGAAGGCCAGTGGCAGATAAGTAAACGGTAAGATATTGATGAGTAAGTGTTGGGAGTGAATAATTACTTTTTTTAATTTTTTTTATGACGAAATAAACAAAGCTACTCTGCTATACAGAGCATTATACTTTCATCATACGAGAGCGTGGGGGAATAAATATTATGTTGAAGCCACAGTAACTTAGGTGTTGAAACATCTTAATTCGTAATCACTTGCCTATTATTGGGTTTTCATGTAAGGCAAATATATCGCAAACCTGTTCAGATATAATAGATACCTATTTTCTGAAGGAATAAATTCCTACTATGTATGCTAGCAAACATGTTTCAATAACACCTCTTTTCAAAGCTAAGAAAGTTGTGTTTGAAGATGTAGATACAATGGAAAGCATGTTTATATTTAATAGCTGTATATCTTCCGAGTGAATGGTATTAATGTTAGTAAATTAAGCTAATGATATTGCATGCCTTTTTGAATAATAGCTACTAAGTTTATTTTGAAGATGAATTTTCACGTCCTTTGATCATCTTCTATGAACTCTGAATTACAGTAATACTGTACAGTAGGCTGATTTGGTTCCTTAATATCTTATATTATTGTGATTGTTTTGCTATGAGTTTGATATTTATGCTATATTATTTTGCATTTAATAAGTTGATTTTTTTAGAGATTATAGATCATTAAGATAGTTCGTAATAGTGAATAATTTAATTATTGATGAATGAAAATAGATATTACATTATTCACATTTAATAATTATTAATTATTTAATTAATACATTTTTTTATAAATTATTAAAAAGACTTTAAAAGAAAAAATGGACTGGAACAGTTGGTGTTCTGGAGGATTTGACAGCAGTTTGAACCCTGCATTAATAAGACGTCATTTATTATTATAACTTTAAATTTTTATTAGGATATTTTACTTATAAAAATCAATATTATAGTTTACTGTACACAAACTGAGGACCACCGGTTGTATTTAACCCCAATTTATTAAAGAAGCCTTAATCTGAGTTTACAGTGATTATTTGAAACTCTTCGTTTTTAGGAAGATGATCCAATAAGTTTCACTCTTTAACACCTCAAGCGTGAGAAATAGGGAAATATAAGCTTGCAACTCCTTGTTTTCTTCATTATTCCTCCACTAAATTAATTATGTTGGGGAGAAGTTTGTAAAGACTTTGTTTAGGAAGAACCGGCTTGAACTTCAAAGGTGACGCCAATAGAATTTAAATAACCATCCTGATCCGCACTCCGCTACTCTTTTTGTGTTACTACCACCACTAATTGGGTTAATAATCAATGTAACCTAATTCCATAATGGAGCATGGCGTAGGAACACTTGCGGGAAAGTTTATGGATTAGTTGAAGCATTAGTGAATTAATGCAAACAGAACGCCCTGTTCTCACCCTCTGTTTCCCTATGTTGTATTATTTATATATATCAACGTCAAACCCACAGCAAGAAATTCAGAATTGTCAAAGTGCATCAGACTCACTTAAGACTAATTGTGTTGGTTTAAAAATCCTTTTTATATTCTCGCTTTCTTACAGGGGTAGACGTTGATGTTTATTACTTGGAAATAAGGATTTCTAAGTGATTACGTAGAAGTATTGTATATATATATATATGTCAATGATCAAACCACAATAAGAAATGGGAAAACAAGACTAAGATCTTTCAACCGTAACAAGCGGTCTTCGTCAGAGTCAAAAACCCAACTACAGTGACATCTACAGTGACAACTACAGTGTGACATCGTAGAAATGTAACAATTCGAGCTTTATATAATTAAATTATTGGTCATCATCAGGTAGCTTGTGATTGAATACTTATGTAGCCATCCCTAGTGAATCTTGTTTCTGATTGACCCAATGGACTGACCTCACCGGCTAATTTCCCTGAAGATTAATAGAGAAGTTTCTTTCTCTTATGTATAAAGCCTCTAAGACAAACATGTCCTTAACTACAGTTGGGTTTTTGACTCTGACGAAGACCGCTTGTTACGGTTGAAAGATCTTAGTCTTGTTTTCCCATTTCTTATTGTGGTTTGATCATTGATTGTTGTTTCACGTGTTTATGTGAAATCTTTATATATATATATATATATATATATATATATATATATATATATATATATATATATGTATAATCATTAGTTTAATTCTAAATTGTTTCAACTCTTTCATCGTTATATAATTTCTAATTTTTTTTTAAAATGTCAGACCGAAATTCCAACCTTAAGGTGACTATTGTATAGTCGAAAGCTTGTTAGTAAATAAATTATTTTTTTCATTATTTTGACTAGTCGTGATATGTTGTCTAACTTTAGATACGGTTTATGTGTGTCTGGCAAAGTTAGTTTGGAAATAACCCTAAACTGAAAGGAGAATAATCGGGGAGTTAGGGACAGTCAGCAAAAAAGTCGTCTATGCAGAGGCTGCTGCATATTTCAATTCAACATCTTTAAAAGAAGATTTGCTGCCCACCTATAGATTAGCTAAAATTCGAAGCAGCTTCTGCTCTGACAATTTTAATTCTGGTGGCATTGACCTTCGGACAAATTTTCTTTCTTCAAACTGGAGTTGCGTAGCATCTATCCATGTGACATCGTAGAAATGTAACAATTCGAGCTTTATATAATTAAATTATTGGTCATCATCAGGTAGCTTGTGATTGAATACTTATGTAGCCATCCCTAGTGAATCTTGTTTCTGATTGACCCAATGGACTGACCTCACCGGCTAATTTCCCTGAAGATTAATAGAGAAGTTTCTTTCTCTTATGTATAAAGCCTCTAAGACAAACATGTCCTTAACGTAGATCGGGCTGACTACAACAAAGCTCTGTAGAAGGTCAACACTTCACTTGACTACTAACTCTTCCAAGAAGCATGCCATTGAGAAGCATACTATGCACTTACCGGAGAGATCTCGCACATGGCACAACTGTTATTTAGGGAGAAAAAAAATTGTTATAAAACTGCAAATAGTAAAGGCTTTTTTTCAGCCAGGAAAATGTCTAATTGTTTCCTATTAGATTTCATGTTTATGGTTTTAGCCAAACTGACAAAGTTTACTGAATTATTGCCACAAAATCACCATAGTTAGTTATGTCTAGAGGTTCACTTCACAAAACCCAATAGACTCTTGCTGCCGTTGATGAAACATTTGCAAATGGCGGATCCTTGACAGCCTCTGGTTTAATATGCAAATTCCTTGCCAATCTTCTGTCAAATACAAGTTGTAGATGCTTCAGGCTGGATACCAGTCCCGTTTATATACCGTCTGCGATTCTGGAGTCCAAAATGCAAAGGCACCTCAGGATATCTCTTATGCCTTCTTTATACGAGATAATATTCTTGTGGTTTGTCTTCCTTAAATTAAATGTTATTAAGACCAAGATGTTATTAAGCTCAAACAAGTACTAACACTAACCTTCAGATCTAGCACTGATTCACCTGCCACCAGTAACAAGAAGAAACCAGTAAAGCTTAGTGCAAATTGGATGCGGCTGTCTGAGCAGCCCATCATACAGTATGCACATAAAAGCGAGTTTATCAGAACACACGTTCAATGAGACCATTATCGCCTCTTGATACTCAAGTAATCCTCAATAAACTGTGATACTATCCAAAGAGTCATCACCATGCTAATCTGAGTATGAGCTTCACTTTGTTGTGAGCTCTTGAAAAAAAAAACTTGATAACCAAATACCCTATACCTAACCCTACTATAGTTTATATAAAAACAAAAGTTAAAGCACAGAAAGACGAAACTCAAAGAGGTTTGGGTTCAGTACAGTACCCCTCTGTCAAGAAGGAGCATGCAAACTTAGCCTAGTAAAAGTTGTCACATAATTTAACAGCAAAAATATTCGATGAACAAAGTTCATTCTAATTTCATTTTATATTAGCTCATTAATGAATGAGCTAATGAATCTCTTTGATTCTTATAACAACTTTTCTTTTATCGCAAGGTACGTAATTCGATCACCCCTGGCAGTAGCTTCTCTTCGCTTGATCTTTATAAATGTCGATGAAACATGTGGATTTTCATTTATTTCGACAACTCCCTGCCTTCTGCTGGTATGCAGAAAACGTTTGGCTATAATTCATCAATTTTAATTTTCCTTTATATGTTTTAACCGTCTGCGATATACTGAAACCGCGATAGATGAACCGTGAAGTGGTGAGGGATGACATATCATTACGGATGAAGTATAATCAGTTCATCATTTTACCACAGATACTTATGTAGCATTAACAGTTTGGGAGGAATAAGTCCTATGTGTGTTATTAAATAACACGGATTACTTGTACGGCTTACTTTCTGTCGAACATGGTCGAGGTGTTTTCACAGAAAATAAGAAACATCGACATCGTAATAAATATTAATATTAATTATATTATAACTGTGAAAAAATTCCATTAACTTATTCCTTATCTTAATGTAATTAATATTAAATATTATGGCAAATACAAGCTTTTATATTATCACTAACATTCTCTCATGTATGCAGCTCCTTACATCATTATTGCTCATTCTGTTTGAAATACTGTTAATCATTACACCAGATTTTTATACTTCTTGTTGAATAGTTTTTCCTTTTCCCGTTGATTTTAATTATATTGTAGATCTACATAATTTTTGGATTAATTTAAAATAATCGAAGTTTTATTTAAAATAATCCAAATTTAATGTATAATAATCCAAGTCTTAATTAAAATAGTCCGAGTTTTATTTAAAATAATTCGACTTTAATTTAAATAATCCAAGTGTAATTTATAATTTATATTTATAGTTTTGAAAAAATACCTATATTTTTTCAGTGTAGTTCAAATTTATATTTAAATTAATTTTTCAACTTGAAAATACATATATACTATCCTGAAGTTCAAATTAAACTTGGAGTATTTTAAATTATTCTGAAAAAGGTTTATAAAGGTCTTAGTGCAATTACATATGTATTTCTATTTCGGCTACATATTATAGTTATTTTTAAGCTGAAAATTAAAAAATAATGGTGATATAAAATGTTTTATGAAAATATGTATGTACTGGTACTAATTGAAAAATTATCATGGATATCTAAATAATACAGTGTTTCTAAAAATCACTAAGGTAAAATGAAAATATGGAAGTCAAAGTAAGTAAACCATTGTTATTGCAACAGTGAAGGAAGTAATTTATATAGTTTTTCATTTAATTGTATTATTTTATATGATATTTGGTATATAAATAAGCTTGAATAATGTTGGTTAACCGTACTTACTCTAAATTAAACTTGGACTATTTTACATTAACTTGAGTTTTGAAATTAATTTTCGATTATTTTAAATAACCTTGGATTATTTTAAATTAGTCCTAAAAAGTTGTACTGGTATGGTGGGTCTTTAGTTGTGAAAACTACAGACACTTCAAGTGAAAAAAAGTAAGGTAAAGTGCAGTAGTACGCAGGCATTAAGTAGGAGGTATTGAATACTTTATGGATTATTTGTAGGCTCCGGAGGGTGTTAATGTGGTGCACAAGTGGAAATAGTCCAGTGAAGATTTCAGTGATTTTTCAAATTATTGTATGATAGGCTGATCATTGATTGCCATACCCATGACAAAGGTTTGTTTTATTTGTTATGTTGAGTGAAGAAATTAAATTCGTAATTGCGGTATTTATTAAGGGACAGTGAGAATATAATAAGAGGTTAAAACATTACGTTTCCACGTTCAGTTAGTAAATGTTAGTAGCATTATATCTCAGAGGTACTGTATAAGTATTAATATTCAAGAACAATGAATTTCTGAATTGTGTTTGAACAATTGAATTGCTTTCTGTTGCTCAATGCTGGTTTGTTGAAGATGGTTGAAGAGGTCAGTGGCGTGTTCATGCCTGGCCACAGTTTTCCGTCTTAATTAGAGTTGCCATTTGTTGGAGTTGTTGCTCTGCTGTTGAATGCCACGCCGACTCTGCTAATGACGCCTGCCTGCCGACTACACGTGTCAAATCCTCTGCCCACACCACAACACATTTCTCCTAATTCTAGTTTTCATCCAGTTAAACTTCTTGATTGTATACCTACTGAAAACTCCCTACAGGTCAAATGTTTCCGTTAATTTACTATTATGTTTCAGTTACTGAATCATTTAATGACTCTCGCAGTGAATCCAAATTAGTAATTGAATCTGAGCTACTGAAATAACTGTTCGAACATTGTTTTGAAACCTTAAACATGCATAGGTGTGTAAATCACTTTTGAAACTATAAAAAGTATTTTTTAGCCGTCATTTTAAAGCTTTAACAAGTACTTTATTTTTGAATGTAGTTGTTATTTCTCCTTTTTGTAAATTATTTCATCTCACTCCTAGTTTTTTCCTCATTTACATTCATCTATATGTCTCTCCATCCTAACAGTCGACCAGCTAACGTAACTTGATAAGAGTTTCATGTCTGTGAATGTTTCTAAATTTAACACCATTGGTTTGATTTAATCAGTTCTTAGGTAATTAATGAAACTGATTTTCCTAAGAAAATCAATGATTTAGTAAGGTTAAGTGTTCAAAAAAGTCCTTTGATTTTGTTTGAATTATATGAAAATATCATATGAATTATATTTTGTTTGTCCATTTAATATGAATTTCAGTTTTCAAAATGTTTATTTTCTTATGTCTACAACTTTTTGAGTGATGTGTCTCTTATCTGTTAATGTCCTAAGAATCTCTGATAGGTAAATGTAACGTAAGAGTAACAATACGGATACTTAAGTCTGTTGCAGTTGAATATGGAGTGTTTTTTCTTTATTTTCTTAATATCGGTGAAGTCATGTAGTTTTTGAAGTAAATTCATCTTGTTAAAATCAAGGTATATACTATACAGTAGGTATAAATAAATTGAAATTGTTTACATGTAAATAAGTCGGCTCTCATGTGTGTACCTGGAAAGAAGGGACTACTAAAAGAAGGGATCAGAGTGCCGTTTAGAAAAAGTTATTCTATCTTGTTATAAATGTTATCTATGTTATATAAAAAATCTGGAGTGGCCTACACTCTACTTTACTATAAGTAACTCAATGTCAAATTTTTTGAGTATATAAAACATAACGTATCATTTAAGCATAACATAAATATCTAAATCGGATATAATTATTAGCATTGCATTCGTGAGGTAGTACAGATAGTGATTGAAGGACATATCAATTTATAAGCTTATTTTTGTACATCACAAATAATTTATTATTTGCAAATAATTTCATTAGTATAACTACAGCAGTAATAACATTTTTGAAAAACCAAAGTGAACTTTCTTGATACGAAATATTATCCTACAAGAGAACATGGCTATTGTTCAAATAGCCAGTAGGTTTCTTACATCGTTTACTTGACATCCTTCTACATTGAAAATTAATGTAAAATTTTCAAATTTGAAACAGTAAAATACCCTTTTTTTCTCTGAAAAACTTCTTAAACAGTTGTTGAAAATGTTGTTTTAAGGTGATTTGTTAATTAAAGATGTACGATAATAACAGTTATTAATCTCTAAACGAAAGATTTATATTCTGAATTATCTTTTACATTTTTGGTTTTTAACAGAATTATTATACTGGGAATTTTATGGCTTCTTAGTATTTAATAAGATCATTTTCCTTCCCCTTTGTCAAATAACATATATACGAATTTTTTTTTAATGAGTGTTATCATTTTGCTGCACAATATTATTCCTCTTACATCTCTTATAAGTCAATAATATATTTTCATTTTTCCATTAGTAACATCAATTTTATCTCAGTGGATTCGCTCAAAAAATTTCTAAGTCAATGTAAACAATGTAAAAAAATACAAAAAATTCGACAAGTATAGCAGGTGATCTCTTAGTCTAGGATAAACAAAGAGTTTTTATATCGTTATTGCTCTTTCCCGTAATTGAAACTTCATGATTTTTTTTTTATGAATTGCTAATTTTTTGTTCCATTTTTGGTCAAATTTTCATTATTTTTTAACGAGCCGTTCAGCGTCAAAAAAACATTTTCTGAAAACACAAATCGTACTGTAACGCCCCTTTAGCGAATGTAATTTTAGAAAAAAATATCTCAACTCATTCTCCATATAATGTTCTATTTGTAGGCATAGTTTCATTCTTGTCCGTCGAACAGTATGGCTTGTATCGCTCTCACAAGGTTTGAGATTGAATTATAAGTCAAAATTTGTACATTTTATTGAAAAAAAAATATTTCCTGTTGTTTTAAAATTCTGAATATATTTTTCGTTTGCTGCAATTGAAACCTCAAAGATAATGTCAAAATTTCAAAACTCTAGGGTTATCAGTTTAGGAGAAATAAATGTTTTAAAAAAAACGGTTTTTGGCAAAAAAAGTGACTTTCCCATCATGCATAATTCTTCCCAAACAATAGAGATCTTCGTCTAAATGAGGCCCATTTTTGTGTAAAATATCAACTTGATCCATCAAAGATTCTGGACCGTAGCGTGGTAACAAGCAATGCTAACACACGCACCCACCCACCCACACACACACACAGACATCATCGTAAAAACGTCATAAAACGACTTCTGGTACCTCAAAACATGTAATTCCGTCAAAATCTCGAGATCGAATTTTTTCACGATCACTATACTTTACTTATAGTAAAGTAAAAAACATCCTGTGGTCTCGCGAATTTTTCTCTGCACACCCTAGCTTTCAGAGGGATACAATTGATGTATGGATCCAAAATAATGCAGCTAAATAGTGGCTATAGCAAGTAGGTTTAATTTAGTATAAAAAATAAATTATCATTCCAACTGAAAATTTGTAAGAAATTTTTAATCTTATAATCATTTGTTAATTAGATCTGTTAGTTAGATTAGATTTGTTAATAAGATCTTATAATCATTTGTAAGAAAATAATATTTTTAAACAATGGATTTAAAAATGCATGTAGGCTATCTATTTGGCATTTATCTTAACTACTAGTTATTGAAGCTGTAAATAACATGATACAAGAATTCAGATTCTCTGTCTAGTGGAGGTGAAAACCTCTAATTATATACACCTTGTAGGGGATGATGATTTTTGGGAAATGATACCTATAACCAAGAGAAAAAGTGAGAGATAAGTAAAATTTAATGTATAATTTAGAAATGCAATGGAATGTGCAATACGACAGAGGCAGAGGTGGTAAGGGTGCGTACGAGTCCGATGATATTCAGGCCCTCAATATAATAATATGTCAGATTGATCAAGTATTTTAAGTTTTTATAACTGACAAAATTATTATTATTATGCTGTTAAATAAATAATATCATTATCGATAATATATGAGTTTTGATATGACGTCTTCAGGATATCCATAATAAAATGAAACTACATATCAAGTGGTTGTCAGTGAGTTTGGTATTATGTATACTTAGAGTAATATTGAGTGTAGTCCGCTCCAGATTGTTTTTAAACATATTTACTTGTATAGCTTATTGAATTTTATTGTTGGGTATATTTAATCTTCAAAACTTCTCCATGGATTATTTAAAATAGTCGCCACTTGAGAAGAACTCGATTTCCTCATAATGAATTGGCAATTACTTTTATCTGGATTACTTACTCTGGCATCCCTATCAACTCTTTAAAGATTTACTGAACGTAGTTATTATTAGTACCAAACTAGACTCGTTAGCCGGGTTAATGAAACCGTTTTCAAACCTCACCTGCTTCAACACATTAATATATTATAATATTTGTTTCTTTACTTGGTTTGACATATTTAACTAATTTTTATTATTAACGATACTCTTAAGCACAAAATAGTTTTGGAATTAAATCCTACTAATGAGTGCTACCTAATTATTAGTCATTATCTGGATAAATATATCGCAGTATTAATAAGCAGTAGGTAATATCACTAATGTGGTTGTCAGTTGGCTGGTAAAAATTAAGTTTTGTTATCATTCATAAGAAGAAAACTCGTTCAATTTCGAATCAAATCATGTCTGTTAGGTGTATAGTGTGAACAATTCAATGGTGAGCATTAATAACTCATATATCAGAAGACTACTATTTTGAATAGATTCGTTTTGAGCAAACAATTGCTAGAAATCTGTTTCTTTTTTGTTTGTTTTTTTTGAGGGTGACTATGGCACTGCGTCATAAAAACTATTGTACTCCTCCTCTTCTGTACTAAAATACGCCAGCAGTTAGCTTCAACGCCTCCAAGAAACTCAGCACTTTTGCTGGTTCCAGCGGTAAAAGTGTTTTCTATGGTCTTGTTGAGTGTCCCGAAGCACTTACAGTCAGTCCCGGTTGCTTTACAGTCAGTCAGCAGGTGCAACGGTTTCTTTCTCTATGCAGAATCTGCACAAACCATCATTGAAAAACCATCACAAACCATGTCCATTCAGGCTCCCTACGTTTCTGGAGAAAGTAACTTCCTTTCTCCTTTTTCGGTTCCTCAGGTGCACTTGTGGGAGGTTTACTGCCACTAGTTAGCGCTTTTGGACCTCTGCGCTTCCGGAGGATGGTCTTCGGACTTCCTTCTCCTTACAGGGAAAAATCCCTGAAGCTCTGTCGGTGGTATTTTGTCCGCTCCGGCAGAGCACCGCATACCGGAGTAAGGCTATTTACTCAAGGGGGTTGCCTGGTACCCTTGAAGCTCTGTTCATAGTACAGTAACCCCTGTATTATCCATCCTTCGGCACGGATCGCGTAACACCTTAGATTGGGGCTGAGGTAAAAGGAGGGGATTTGGGGATTAGGAAGGTTGTGAAACGAAGGTGGTCAGGCCCAGCCCCTGATCAACTCCTCCTCTTTCGTCTGTCCCTGCATGTAGCAGATTAACATGGTAGCCTCGTGAAGGCCGAAAGTTGGAGTTGAGTGTTAGAGGCTACTAGTGGCGCTTAATCACTCCATTACCACCCCCAGAAATCTGTTAGTTGTGAAATTCAGTTCTCATATAACTGTGCTAATTTACACATATTGTCAGGTATATTACTCTGCCTATTGGATAGTATTTTGAAATACATACTCAAGTAATCTATTGGAACTTTATGTATGTTGCTACATTTTCAATCCTTCATTTAGTCAAAATAATTGAATATTCAGAGAGGTTAGCGGATAATTATGCTATTCTAAACCAATATTGAAACCGAATAGTGGTTGTATGAAAACTTGATTGAAACATATTATTTATATCCTCTAATAAAGCCGCAAACTTCAATTTTCCCTGAATCCATCTAAATAATAAATAGATTGGTTTGTGCTGGGAAACATAATCATGATCAAAGTTCATAAATGTAAATATAGGAGAATCTGCAAAACCCTTCTGTTCATTGGATATAGCGGTGCTGAGATCATTCATAGATAATTCCGTTCTTAGATCTTCATTATTATTCAGTGTCATGAATGCTTTTCTTTCTTCATTCATATCAAACCTCCTTCATTACCACAGTTCTGATCTATAAGCTATGCAATAAAAGAGCTGTCCTGTATGTTGATCTGAGCCATTTAAATATTAATATAATTATGGTAAATTTACATTTGGATTTAAATCCTAATAATGAACGCTACCTAATCATAAGTCTTTTAAGTGGCTAAATATTTCGCTGGATTAATGAACTGTAGATAAAATCAATATACATCAAGATTTGATATTTTGATGATGCCAATCGAAAACTTTAATTATACGTAATTCGTAGATTTTAAACTTATAGGTATTACATAAAATTCATGAACTTTTGAGTGTTGATTATCCATGAATTATACATCCACTAGCTGAACCGTGTGTGTAAGAGAATAAGCTAAAGTTTTACCCTATGTGGAATCCGTTATTTGTACAATTAAAAAATATTCATCAGTTAGTTTTGCAAGAAGGAGCCTCTTATAGAGAGTGAAGATCCTTATTCTCTTGTTCTTCCAACAGAATGGGTGTTGTTACATATGTAACTGATTAATGTGTATTTTTTATATTGAGTCTTCCAAAAGTCAGTCATTCAATCTGTATATTTTGTCGTTGAAGGAGATCGATGTCTTAACCATCTAACCATAAGCCATCTGCAAGAAATTAAAGTAAATGTCATTTTAGTACGGGAAGCACGCCTTTTCCATCTCAATGCCTTCTATGCAGTGTTAAAATTTAGATTACCTTACATTAATCTCTCACTAACAATCCTGGCCAGTAATTTCAACATTATTTATTTTAAAATACGTAACCGACCCACTAATCCATTTTGTACTGACCTAATATGAACATAATATGGTACCGTTATATGATGGAAACATATTTTCTGTGTAATCGCGATAGTTGTATGAATTTGTGACGGGCTGAGCGTCAAAGTAAATTCATGTTGATGGCGACCCTGTATGTTATCATCGTACAGGGTAACGATAGTAAAACACCGATCAAGGTAAATGAAGGTACTACTCCTAAATACACGTCAAATTTCTGGAACATGGTTTTTTGTGATGTTTTACTTCATAAAGGAAAGTTAAGGTCGATTTGGTTACTTATTTTAAAGAACTTCATAGTCAGTTAAGGATATAGATATCACTTCCTGAGATGCATTCCAGGTGATAATTTCAATAATTTTCCTTTTTTATTTAAATAGAGACAAGTAGGCATGCTTGTTAATCATATTTGCAGTAACTTATGGATTATTATTAAACTCATGCGAGGTATTAAATGATTAAAAGGATGATAAATTTGACTTGTTCTGGTCATACCCCATTAAATCTTGCACGTGTCATGAAGATGTTGGTTTATTTATAAATTTCCAGGGCAACCCAGACTTCTTAGAGGCAATGAGAAAACTTTAATGAAATACTAAACTATAAACAGTATCAAATAAACTGTTACAGGTTCATAAATCTTACCTTCTGAGGTGTCTACTCGTATAATATTATTTTCAGATTATAGAAATTTCTATAAAAAGTACATTAAATACTGCGTCATACAATGTTGTAATGCCTATTCTAAAAAATATCAATAATTTTCCTAAAGTGGTCATTTCTCGAATAAAAAAGGATTTAAATTAAATATTAGTTTGGTTTTTGTCAGTTTAAACAGTAGAGGAAATTAATTTTACTAAGCTAACAAAGCGGCTCTTAAATAAATTGATTAATCCTAGGCTTGATGAGTTTTGTGTCTTTCAGGACCTGTTGAACTTTGCTTTACTTCGCACTTCAATTTGTCAGTAAATATAATTGTTATTATATATAATTTTTAACTTTTTTTGATATAACATATGACGTACAACTTTTGAGTCCATTAAACCAATCAGTATATATTTTTTATCATCCTGCAATTAAAAAACTTAATGTAACTCACATACAGTTCTATGACCTACATTTATCAATATCTCAAGGCCTTATTTGTTTGTAACTGTACAGCGGACCTCTGTAAGTAAAAGTAAATCCGTTGAAGTGAGAGTGGTGGTGGGGACCTCCTTTCGGTCTGAGCGAGGTTAGGTTGAAGTGGCAGTCCCACAAGGGAACACACACATAGGCTGATCATTGGCCCTTTGTGAAATCACACAAGAAAGATTGATTCTACACTGAGAGTCCTCAATTTAGCCTTACTCAAGCGTATTTAGAGTAGGAATCTTTAACGAGTATTTGGCATCGTACAGGCTCAGGACCGACAGCTGAACGTCCTCACTCCGTGGGACGAAGTGCTTGATGTATTCACCTCCCATTTGAATAAATCGATGGCCAGAGTGGGTATTGAACCCTGGACCTGCCAGTACAGAGGCAAGCAGGTTGTCACTGCGCTAACTTGTCTCTCTGACTCTGCGCTAACATATTTATGTAGATTAGGTTAGGTTGCAGTTGTAGTCCCACAAGGGAACACACGTAGGCCGAGCATTAGCCCCTTGTGATACCATACAATGAAGATTGATTCTACAGTGGGAGTCCTAAATTTTACGTAACTCAAGTGTATTTAGAGTAGGGATCTTTATCGAGTACCTGACATCGTATAGGTTCGGGACCGACGGTTTAACGTCCTTCTCTGAGAGACGACGTGCTCAAATTTATACACCTCCCGCATGAATAAGTCGAGGGCCAGGTGGGGATCGAACGATCGAACCCCTGTCCTATCTGTTCAGAGGCAAGTACGTTGACCACTGAGCTTCTGGCCCCTAACATGTTTATGTAATACCCATCTTATAAAGTGCCACGTTAACAACCACAGGGGTTCTGTTCTTTGTATGTTACTGTTAATTGACTTTCCATTTAATTCATATATCAGGATTCAAGAAATTCGTAACTATTATAAACAAGAAATTGTTAATATATTCTTTATTAAATTTTTTTGCTATATATATATATATATATAAACATATTTCAAGACTAAAGGGTAAAAATCAAGGTAATATAATTACGTTTAAACTAATTTTATTACTAAGATAAATAATTGAGTATTGGTTTAATCTAATTGAATTACTGACATGGATAACTGAGGCAGGTATTGGTTTAATCTAGTCTGCTTACTACGTAAAGTACTCTCGTGGATTATGAGCCTCTCAGACTAGGGCCGTACTTATTGTTTATGCATGCAATTCGGCCAAACTTGCCTTAAAAAATATCTAGCAAAGTGGTTCTCAACATTTAAGGTGGCAAGAAACCTCTTTTAGCTTACTTAAAAATTCAGCTTCAACTTCCTATACCTATTTCTTATTGGTTTATAATCTTTTTTAGCTTGTGGTTCCTAAGTAGCTACTCATATTAGCTTATCAGTTATGTATTGCGTTGTTATGATCTAAAACATAATTCTTACATATGGAATATATTAACGGATGCCATATGTAACCTTATTAGAGATACTGATTTTTAATGGACTTGTATTCTTATTGTTTAATTATTATACTTTACTAAGGCTATAAATAAAAACAGACATTAGGAAAGTGAATCGGCAGGCACTAATAAACTATGAGAAATAATAAACACAACTTAAAATTATTTGGAAAATCAGTTGGCCAATTGTTGGCAAATTGGTTAACTAATAAGTTGGCCAATTGTTTTCAGTCTTGAATTTTGGTTTCGTTTCTGGCACCAAGTCCTACAGCGGTGTCAAGCAGTTGGGTAGTTACGATATTGGCTGACCCGCTTTGAATGAAATATAAAACACTTTTCTTTTACGAATCTAGGAGAAAGAGATTTGTTAGCTGCCTACCAAACCAACTCAGAACTCACAACTACTACTGTGGACTTGGTTAGAAAATAACCGCCTCCGCACACCGACACCATATTTTAACAATCATGGCATAGTTAACCAACCCCCTACTCATATTTAAGTTGGTTGTTTGACTTGGACTTGATATTTAAGCAAATTAGGGTAACAACGACAATTATAAAAGAAATTCAATTCCGATGAAATTTTAATTATTAAATTATGGTATTTGTAGACGCAACAGTGTTATTAAATTTTAAAAAATGACACCGACATTTCGTAATGTAAAGCATTTTTAGATTATAATCATACAGTTATTGAGTTTCGAGTTCGATTAAGAATTCGACCTCGACGCTGACTCCACCTGATTAAAGATCTGTAAATCTCTCAACATCGATTCCTCCACCCTTAACATATATTTTATTAAACTTACTCTCTTCATACTGTTTGGTTCTATACTTTTCCGTTATAACGCCGACTTTTAGCTTTTTCTGTGGCAATTAAGAGCAATTTATAACTATCTTTAATGGGATTTGGTAGTTCTCTGATGCTTTATTAACTAAGTAGACTTAACTATTCTTGAGTGTTGATTATAAGGTATAATATTGTTTTGTTCAATACTTTTCATGTATAGATATTATTATAATGTTTTTAATAGTATTTCAGATTATAGCTCTAGTAGATGAAGTAACGTATCTGTTTATATAGGTAATTGTTTTATAACAGGAAAAGTCATAGTCAGGCCAAAGACTAAGTTAAGACTGGTGCAAACAAATTTCGTTCTTTCATTGTTTGTGTATGCTTAATGCATATATTAATTTGTAGTACAGTAATACTTTCTACTTCGCGGACGTTATATTCCAGACAAACCCGCGAAATGGCAATTTCCACAAAATAGAAACTAGATTTTTTTTTTGAAATATGAACCATAATTTTAACACTTCAGAACACTTGAACTGCTTTTTGAACATTTGCAATTACTATAGCATGTAAGTACATGTTCATGTTCTTATACATGCGGCATACATGTATAGTACGCACAGTGTATATTATACACTACTGAATGTATATTTTGGCATTTTGATACACTCTTAAAGCTTTATAACACTAAGCAATATATAGAATAACTTTATGTATTAAAAGGAAATGAAAAAGTGCACAGGAAAGAGTTTACTATACCTGCTCTGAGGGTACCCCTTTAGCTGGTCTTTTGTCTGGATCTTCTCTTGACGATGGTGGTGAAGTCTTATCACGTTTCTTTTTTACCAGAAACATAGTGATAATAAAGTATACTGTACTGCTACAGTAAAAGCCACTTTTTAACCTAAGCTATCATTATTAAATGAAAATGAAGAAACTCTAGTGGCCGTGAAACCTCGGGAATTGGTGAAATTTCTGCGGTATAAAACATTCATGTATTTTTGAAACCCGCTATACAGCAAAGCCACGAAGTAGGAGGGGTTACTGTATTATGAAGAGGACATTGTGAATCCTGTGGTGTCGCACGTTATAATTTTCTTAAGTGTAATGGTTACAGAGATAATGTTATCAATACTGATAGGCCTTCGTCAAATTTGCGTGTCATTGGTTCTATTCAGGTCTTAAAGTCCCCGAAAAACAACGACTACTTCAGTTATTGAACTCATACATTTCAATATCATTGGTTATCTCTTACTTTCGATTCTTCTGTAGAAATACCAATACAGTTTTGTATCAATGCCCAAAGTTTTGTTAACAAAAAAATATTTTTTTTCTTAATGTAAATTATGATTCCTGAAAGTGGACTGTTTCCAAACCTGCTGCTAAAAAGCCTCTTCTTCCAAGAATGTCCACAGTGTGTTCGAAAGGCGTAGATGTGTAGAT
The DNA here is from genome assembly GCA_026182355.1 of Hermatobates lingyangjiaoensis. Classification (NCBI taxonomy): domain Eukaryota; kingdom Metazoa; phylum Arthropoda; class Insecta; order Hemiptera; family Hermatobatidae; genus Hermatobates; species Hermatobates lingyangjiaoensis. The sequence continues at coordinate 3,535,642 of JAPFBL010001927.1, forward strand.
TTTATTGCTTTGTCAATGGCTTTTACGCGTCAAGTTATAGACCATATAATTTAAACCAACTGTAAAATATTTCACTTAATGTATTATTTGCAGATAAATAATTAAACTTTTTCTCTTCATTTTATTAATGAGGTGCTATATTTGTCAACAACATATTTAGTGAGTTGCTCCATTTTGTTAAAGTGTGTCATCTTTCTTCGAAATACACCTGCTTTCTGGTTAATCTTAATGGTGCAAGAAAAAAAGTGAAGTTACCCGATTCCAATTTAGAATAGAGCTGGTAAAATTTGTCATTTTGGTAGTTAACCACGGTGTTTTAATTAAAATGTTAATAACACTTGAAAGTAAATCAGTACTAATATTGATTGATGTCAGGAAATAATCTGTTATTTATTGAAAGTAAGGGAGGGCTTTGTGACCCGCCTCTGGGGTTTGTAAATTATGTGTGTTATTTCTGAAATAAAATTCAATTTTTTTTTTAGATTTTAATACATTTGAATATAGCTGTATTACTTACTGCGACAGAGTGCAACCTTAAATGGTTGCGTTAAAGTATCGAAGTATTTCGGTAGAGAAATACCTCTGTAATATATTCATATTCTGGGACTATATTGGCGGAATAATTACGAAAGAATTACAAAAAATGTTGTTTAAAGGGAATCGATAAAGGCTGAGAACGAACGGAAATAAACCTCATTAATAATATATTAACATATAAAATCACTGTGAACTAAAAGTTATAACTTTACAACTGATTGCGAAATGAATATTTAGGGTAGAGCTGTTGTCATGACATTCATATTCATGACTTCGAGATGTCAAAAGTCTTGGCAAAAAGGATATCACGAAACCTTTCAACTCAGAATTGATTCCATGGACATTCTTAATGGGAACTCTTACAATGTGACCAAGAAAATTACTCACCCTCTTGAGACATGAACCCAGTTCACCAACCCATTATATTTCATACCTTTTTAGATGTTTGTGATATAAACAAGCTTTTGATGGATATCCTGAATCTCTTCTCCAAAAACGTGAAAGCATTAGATAAGCCATGGTGAAGGACAACAGTCCTTATCCTATGGTCCTCATATGGTATTATGGCAAACTATATGAGTCGAAATTATGTGATTTATAATGCATTATTTTGTTTTATATGTTTTGAAATCCAGGATAAAATCTAGTTGCTTATCTCTTGTGATAAATTGAAGACTAAAAATATTATAGCCCAGGCCTGAATCCATTTATACTCAGAAGACCTTGCGTTTTTATTTGCAAAATGCTTTCTGGATAAATGTCAGAAATTTATTTCTAAACAACAAAGAAAGAAATTTTTACTCTTAATATTATAATAGTAATGCTTAATATTGATGATTTTTTTTTTCAAAAATACATGGAATAAAATTTTTATTTGAAAATTTTGCAATAATTAAACTGAATTATGTTTTGAAAATGATGAAGGGTACATACCATTGAAACACTTGTAAATACATGGTTTTTGACTGAAAGAGGACTTGTGTTTACCGAGTCGCTGTGTGTTAATGAAGCCATTTAGGCTAACTACAGTGCGTTGCCTTTTATAATGATATGTACATCGTAATGAGCCTTCTACGTTATTGTTTTTAGCTATTCTCGCTGTTTCAAGATGCTTGACTTTCGAGGAGTTTGGGAACTCCTAGTAGAAATAACATTTCATCTCAATAACTTTGCATTATATCATGTCATTTCAAAGTGTGATACCAACATCAAATACAAAGTTTTGACAGGTTTTTACCCTAATATTCTCTTCATAAACTTATTTATGAAGCATATCTTTGTTTTATTTCCTTTATTTCTATATCTTGTACTAATAAGTGTAAATGGAAATGCTTAATTAACGACCAATTTAAAGGAGATGATGTTCCATTTGTTGCAAATTTTCGTAGTTAAGTTAAATGTAAAAATTCTCGAAAAGTTATTCTTTACATAATTAAAAAATGTAAATAAATAAATGTGCTTATTTATAGAACACTGATTTTAATTGTGTGAGTTAGTTGCTAATGAAAGAAATTGTGATTAATTCTTAGATGTCTACGTCTTAATCTGCAAAAGTTATAAACGGTAAAACATTTAAAAATAAAATATTCCGATTAAATTATTGGGAAATGTATGAGATTCAAAAACAAGTTGAAAACACTAAGTCGATTACAAACTTTATTCTCTACTATTTTTATTTGAAACATTGTTCTCCGTGTCATGTAATGCATCGAAGTTTTGGAAAATTGTTAAGCGTATTAAACTGATATTAATATTTGTTTGATATAAGAAATCACTTCGCAGTAATACAGAATTCTTATCGAGCAGTTTATATTATTTTTGATCACTTTAAGAAGATGAATTAAATCTAAGCTGGTTAATTAATGCAATTTCAAAAAATTAACACTTTTAATTTTGAGCCTATAGATACAAATTCACGTATAGCTTTTAATAGCATGAATTATTATCGTTTTGATTTGATTGTTTGTTCTAGAAATTTACTTCTAGTTTTAGTTTGTTCTAAAAATTCACTTTTAGTTTCAGTTTGTTCTAAAAATTCTATTAGTTTTGGTTTGTTCTAAAAATTCACTTTTAGTTTTAGTTTGTTCTAAAAATTCACTTTTGCTTTTAGTTTCTTGTAAAAATTCACTATTAGTTTTAATTTGTTCTAAATATTCAGTTTTAGTGTTAGTTTGTACTAAAAAATTATTTTTAGTTTTAGTTTGTTCTAAAAAAGTACTTGCAATTTTGGACGGATGGCTATAAGACAGGAATAAAGAAATATTATGCTAGCATTTAAATTATGTCGCTATTATGCTAGCTTAAACATGTCGACGTAATTGTTATATTTTCTCACTCATGCAAAGACGGTGCTGTAAATATGTAAATACATGTGATACATGTTTTGGTGGGTGAGTCAATCTACATAGAATTATATATTTAGATTTCGTCAATCTAGACTATTAGGTAGTTCACTGCGTTGCAAATGTATTCCGTTATATTTCATTAGACATAAACAACCTTTTACCGTGTATGTATACATTTTGGTAGTTGCGTCCCAAATTTAGGTGTTTTTACTGATTGGTTTTTGATTAATTTTACTGAACAATGTTCCACTGCTGCATTAAAACAAGAAGTAAGCAACATGAATGCATTGTATTCCACGAATTTCGTAGAATTAGTGAAATGCAGTTAAGAATTTGAACATATCTATTAGATTTTGGAATGATACTTCGAAATGTCTATAGTATAATACGAAATCAGAAATGTGAACTAAGTTTATGAAATTTTATTTCTTATAGCACTAGCTATTAAAATCTTTGAAAATCAGGTTTGTCTCAATCTATGACTATCTTTAGAGAGGTTTCTTTTGATAAATAAGTCCCAGGTGTTATTTCTAGTCAAAATAAGTGATGTATGTATTTAATGGTTTTTAAAAAATAAAATAATAACGTACATTCTCTTACTGGTTTTTAAATAATTAATGAATTACCATATCATTAATTAAAAATTTATTAGGATCATTAAGCATTTATGTAACTAACCCCTTCATTTTCAATCAAAATTTATCTATAAACATAAAACCAAATGAAGTATTTAGTAATATTTGCAGATAATTTATCGGGAATTACCTTTAAGATCTTATTCAGAATTTTCCCTCTTAGAATGAAATTTACAGTTTTCACTGTTTATATTACTCTTAAACTATTAAATCCAGCATGGTCAATTTCTTTTCATCTGAAAAACGAGTTGGCCACTATCATTATTAAATTTTTTTGTTTCTGCATTAATAACTATACTATTTTATGCATGTTTTCATAAATCTCTAAAATTGTAGCCAACTTATATTGGCGATAAAATTAAACATCTCTTTCACGCTTAACTGATCAATTGCATTATTTCTGTCGCTTGCCTTGTGATGGATTTAATGGTTTGAGTCCGAGCATAATTCTACGACCCCTAGTGGGACCATGGAGCTATATCTGCAGACTGCATTCCCTTATATGTGTCCACAGGTTCTTTGAACCAGTGACAGAAAAGAGAAAAGTACAAGCCAAAGAGTGTCGGAATATGGAAACGAGTTTTGTTTTTTCTCCGTCATTTGGTTTATTATCCTTCTGTAAGTTTCATTTAGTTTCTCATGTACGTATTATTGGCTGACAGTTAGAAAGTGTTAAAACCCCTTATGGCCCAATCAACCCTTCTTTGAGCAAGTATGCCTTGAGCATAGTTCGCTTAGACCATTGACCAAGGAATGTAGAATGTCAAATAAAGTTCAACTCATTTTATTACGTGCAACTGAACTATCGTACATTAACAATTTCCAAGAGCAGCCCTGTGCCATCGAGTTAGGGTTACTAGAAGAAACTAACAATGACGCCTAATTAACAAGTGTTTTTTCGTTACTTTTTAAAAAAATAATGGTAACTTTTATACCTAATAACACGTACTGTTAAGTGTTGATATCATGTAATGTTTAAGTTGAAAACAAAATATCACAGTTGATGATTGGTGCTTTAATCTGCAAGGCAAATCGTAAAAGTGGTTATTTTATAACATTGTTGGTATATTCTGAGTGGGAATATTGTTGTGAATAGTCCATTGGCAAATAGAGGTGCAAAGAAAAGAGAAACCTTCAATTTCATCGGGACCATTGCGAGAGGTGTTGAGTTGCTTTGTGTCTTATTCAAGAAGGTGGAAAGATAACGTCGTAACCAATTTAGAAGCCAATCCCAGAGAAGTTTGGGAAATGGTTTGCAGAAGTCCTAAAGGAGCTCTCTGGTCTAAAGGAGCCCCCGTAGTTACAGTCGATTTATACTTAATTTAATCGAGTCCTCTTCCCTTTCAGTCTTACATCGTTTCGTCCTTATATTTATTTTCTTAAAAGGAGCATTTCGTTTATTCTTTTTGATGATAAACTTTTTTGAAAACAAATTTTCCCTTTTAGTTCCTTAAGGAATCGATAGGATTTGGAAATTATACCTGTCATTTTGTGTAATTATCATCCAGAAAGAATTATTCTTTCCAAGAGCCTTTTGTTTAGGAGAAATTTTTTTCATTTCATTGGCCTGTTCCTAAACAATGAAGGTTTTGGTCTACAGTTTTATTTGTAATTTTGAGTTCACCTTTCAGCATTCAGTTAAATATTTAACTATTTGATAATAATATTTGTAAGTGCTTTTTGACTAATACTATTAAGCTTTATGAATTGTTGATCCATTGGATTGATGTGACACCAGTTTTGTATTGTCATGATAACAATCACTGAATTCGTTTCAAATGATTGTCTATTGAATGCGGATATTGAACGACCTTACAATACAGATGGGTATCATTTTGCAATAAAGTTGACTGGACAATGGAAATCATTCCTCCTGACATATCTAATTTAATAATGTGTCTGCAATGGTTGATAGATCTATGTTTAATAGACCCACGTACCTTGATTTTCCTTAACTTGATCTATTGACTCTACACTCTTTGATTCAGTCAGTTACTTTTGCTCTAGTTAATCAGACTCGTTGTACTGACTCTCAGTAGAGCCAATCTTATGGAGAAAGGATTAGCCTGCCTAACAACGTATACTCTTTATAATGTTCAACTTCTTCACAAGTCTTTATATCAGTCCTTTGAAGGTATTACATGGCCAGCCAGTACATTGCATTGATGTGTTAACACACATGAAGAAGAGTGTTAAAAGTTGGAAAGTTATATAAAAACAAATAACTGTAACATAAAGAATATTATTGAGTAATGCTATCATCAAATCATTGATGATAGGTTTTCTGTCAATCATTCTTCAAGTGATGTACAGATATTCCTAGTTTGAAGACGTATTTATTTAACTACAACTAGGAATAATGTCGGGCCTTCCGATGGCCCCAATAATCGTTTATCATAATTCTCTCGGAGTTACGACAATGCGAGCTGTCGATATTCGTTCATTCTAGTACTACCTTATCCTGCCTAGGTTTTTAAAATCTTGAATATTTGTGTAAACAATAAACACGACTGATAAAGATAAACACACTCTTTTAACAATGGAGTTGGTCTGAATTACCGCGTTAAACGAGGAGTACCTAAACTGACCCTGAAGGAAGCAATCATATTTCTACCATTGTAAATATTTTAAATGAAAACTTTTATTCCAGTTGACAATTCCAGAATTATTTTTGATTTCTTTCTATGTATTATATCTTTATTAATAAATATAAAGGTTTGGAAAATAGGTAATTATCAAATCAAGTTTCAACGGTGAAAGCTCTAATTAATTTCTTAAAGTTAAGTGATATAGAATTAAAAACAGATTTTGTTTAAACATACTAATTCAAATTATCTATTTATCTCAACTCATTAAACAATTGAACAAAATTTAATTACTATGAAAGTTAGTTTGCACCTATTATAAATCAAGTGAACTGTATTACTAGCCCAGATAAGAGTCTTATTGCTTTGTGTAATGTTTAGCATGGAGTAAGACAATTGTCTTTGTAACGGATAAGAATTTCGTGATTCCTTTCCATAATACTTTAACTGGACCCTTTGTAAAAACTGTAGTGAAATCGTTATAAGACTGGAATCTATATGCAAATTTTCCCTAGTTGAACGTAAAATGTTTTTATGAAGAATACAGTCATTTCTCAGAAGTTCGTAACGTAGGACAAAGAAGTCTTATTTTAATTCGTATAATACGAGTAAAATATTATGAACACCTGCTGTTGGTCGAGTCAGAAGTCATTCTATAAATGTATAAAAATAGTATACTGCTAGGCAGACCAGCTTGGAGTGCCTGATATGTTCATGGATATTTAAAATGCAACCGTATTATTTCAAAAATATGGCAGTCAGTTGTGGTTTAGTTTGCAAGTGGCCAGAGTATATTCACTGTTACACTTGAAGATGGAATGTATATTCCATTTAGACTCTCAGTTGTCACAAACAACTTCTAGTTCCACTTTATTTGAAATCGGTTTGGATGTTCTTCTAAAAGCTTCTTAAGAAGGGAAAGCATTATTAAGTTGAGGAACACACAAGATGGCGTTCAGCGGATGTGTGGACCAGGACCCACCCATATAAGTCTCGGAGGAACATGAATGTCGATTTTAAACATTGAAATGGTCAATTGTGCATGCATTTTTTTATTGTTCAATTGATGATGAACTGTCGCGACCATTACTCCTTATTCTCCAGGGTGGGCAGGTTGATGAAGGTCGATGAAGTTATTAATCATTTATGATTTATAAAGTTAATTAAATTCAAATCATCTTTATTTGACTTTATAAAGCCACAGACCTTTTAATAAATTCTTTATTACTCCTAACATATAATTTAGTGCAACTGAATTATCTAGTATTACCAATCTTGGAAAAGGGGAGCCCAGAGAAAAGGTCTTTCATCGGAACACTTTTTTCCGGTGGAATTATTGTTTATAAGCACCTGGCTATTGACTTATTCACTAAAGGTTTTTGTATAGATGAAGAGTGGTTTAATTAGCGACGTTGTTTCAAAAACCTGTACTTGTGTATCTACTTTTGTCTTTCTTTTTGGTTTTGTTGATTCGAAAAATCTTTTATGATTTGAAGTGTTGAAGTTGGCTCTGATACTGATAGCAATCGATAGCTTAATTAGGAATCCACGGGATGATGTGCTAAGATTTGTTCATTCACCTACCTCAAAGTGAAAAAATCGAGAATCAGAATGATAAAAGAACACGGATCTACCATTCCAGATACCTGTAACCTCTAGATACCTACCTGTAACAATACGCAGACTGAACTAAGATGAAGGCAAATTACATATGTATGCATCACAAAGGGTTATCCAGTCGATGAATGCAGTTACACAGCAGCAGGAGCTAGTAAGATTAATTCATTGGTATTACTATTCAGGAAGACAGTGAAATGACTATTGGAGTTGGAAAGTAATGCATTAGTGGTATTGCCGAGAGGTCAAAATAAACTTAATGCATATTTAAGCAGATGTTTTAGCACAGTTTTAGAAAAAATTCACTATTAGTTAGAATTTACGGTGATATATAGAAATGGGAAGGGGTGTTTGGGGAAGTTTAGTGAAAATTTGCCAAATTAAATAGTGCTCATAATAGTCGATGTGATCAGCACATGTTCAAATTGTGTTTTCTCCCTAATCAGTTACCACAGGTTTTCACTCGTATAAAAAATTTTATAATGGTTTTCGAAAAACCTGAATTTCAGGTATTTCTGGAACCGTTAGTCCCACTGATATTAGAGGAATTAATTTTGCAGGATATGCGATAAATTGTTGAGTGGTGATTGAAGCAGACAAAGCGACGCTCATTTGTGAAGGCAACCACAACCCTGCGCTTGGCATGAAGTTCATTCTATTGAATTCCATTCACTTTGCTATCAAAGCAAATTCAAATACCCTGGAGTTAATTTATAAAGAGAATTTTGTAATAGGTAATTGCATTTAAGGATCCAAGATAGTTTGAGACGTATAATTTTCTACTTTTCCTCACTATCCTTCAAACAGACTTGTTTATAAAACGAATTCTTATGTGTGACACTGGCTTTCATGGTTCAGAAATAAACTGATTTTCTGGTGAACTATAATAAATGTACCAGATTCTTGATTTATTCAAATGGATGTTACCAGATGGTATGTTTCAAGTGTCCTAAAGTTAAATACATTTTCATTCTCCATCATGTGATTGTGGTTAACTACTTCGGCAAATTAGTAGCAATCACTCCGTTAATGAGAAATGTATCCTTTTTTCTCAAGAAATTTCAAAAAGTTGCTATTTTTGCTTTTGTTTTAAAGTTGTGTAGTGGTATCAACATCGTGACTCAGGAGAATGGTACAAACACGATTTAAGAGGGAATCGAACCCATGTCTCTGTTTCCGAGGCTAGTGGCCTTTGGAACCAAGCTATGGACTCACTTTAAGGATTTTTCGCAGGAATTAATTGCTAAATGCGGTACGATAAGGGTTGTAATTACGATACGTGAGTGGTGTTATATATTAGATAGTAAATTGAAATTGTTACGAGTAGTAATTCATGTTAGTGAAACTATTCTGAAGTTTGGGTAAAGTTGTGATTACTAATACCGCCTATGCGTTCAGATAACTCCATTATCTAAGAGACGTAGAACTTTTATATATAAGATGACAGTGTTCACAGAGAACTGAGATAATCCGTTGTAAAATGCGTATTTGATGCACAGATAATATGCAATTCATTTTCTCTAGGCTACTTTGCGGTATTCCCCTTACAGTTACGAACTATTGTTTCTTAATTCAAATTCAATATAATGTTATTAAAGAAAAAATTCATGTCATATTAAATAGTTTGATCAATTGACATTTATGTTGCGCCTCTGAATCAAACGGATCAATGAAGAACCTTTCGCTTCAAATGAAATTCATGAGTTCCGACCATCCAATCCACAATGCAGTAAAGATGTAAATTGCAAATTATCTTCCTTAGATACATTATTTATAGATTTAAAGATATGGAAATTAAAGTTTAATTTAAAAGTTTAATGACAATGCCAGCGTTTGGGGGGGGGGGGGGGGGGTCCTATTTCCTCCGGTTTAGTCTGTCACTCCTTAATATATATCAACTCAACGTACATCCACGATATGAAAGTCTCAAGTGGGGTTCCTAACCACTTCAGAATTTCATATTGTATTTTATCAGGTAACTTTTATTCCATGCCTTTATATTGAAATACGTATATGTATAAAGGTTAATATCTATAGAACTTGCAGCTTGACCTGCTTCGTCCGACTGGAAAATAATAATAATGAAATTCATAGTTATTTTTTTTAATATTCTGTTATATGTCTTCGTCATTTCTGATTCTGGTAAATCAGAATTCTTAATAATTAAGCATCAATTTTGTTATTTGAAAATATAATTAATATTAATGGATAAAAAACTATCAGTGAATTTCTAATTATACACATGATTTTAGAGAAAACATATTTTTTAACAATTACTATTAAGCCGGTGACTTTGCTCTCCAATAGCTAAAACAGGTGCCAAATAACAAATGAGCCCAACTTTCCGACCTTAGACCAACAGTACCAAATACGAAATATTATAAGTAGTAGTTGGAAATATTAACTCACAATTGTTAATCATGAAATAAAATAAAATGAATAAAACGTTATAACAAGTTAAACAAAAATGATATAAGTAAGTAAAAGGATTAAACAAGTTAGTCCAAAATATAACATATACTGTGATTGTATTGTTTTAAAAGTTATAAGTATATAGATGTCTCATGTATTTATTATTGAAGACATGCAAATCAAAAGGATCTAAGTACCAGAAATTTTTGATTTTAGGAAATTGACAATTGTATAAAACAGACAAAATGATAACTTATTTACATAAACCCTTATGTGTTGCTTAGTAGTAGTATTAGTAGATCCTATTGAACCAACTAGCTCGAACAAAAAAAATTGGTTCTTTGACCCTTTTGATTATTATTTAAACTTTTATTATTAAACTTTTCAATTATTTTAGTGTTATTTAATCAATCGGTATGGTGAAGTGATGAATGATGTCATGTCTGAATCCAAAGAGCCCACGCGAATATGCGAATAGTTGTTTACAGAACGTAATAATTCCTCATAACAAACTTATTTTAATAATTTTAACTATTTCTCCACTTTTTAAAGTTCAAAATAATTCCTTAAAAGCACTTCTAAATCGTTTAAAAAAATATTTTAAAGACATAATAAATTTATGTGAATTGATTTTGAGAATGAAATTTTTTAGTTCATGGAATCTATCGCAGCAAGTAGGGATTATTTTCGCGTTTTGGGGTCTATATTGCATCTTTCAACAGACAAATGTTCATTTCTAAAGGCATTTGCTATTTAATAACACGAACTGAAAACTATAGGGATGATTTGAGCAAACTGGACTAATTACATGTATAATATCAATTTGATACATCAAACGGTACGATCTGTAGCTTGTTGACGAACTTTTGGGATACACACACACCCGCCCACTCTCACACATAGAGACATCATTGGCTCATTGGTGATGGAATATTTACATGATTATGATGGTTTGACTTCGAGTAAAGCAAAAGCTAGTGTAAGTCTTGCTCAGTAAGAACACCTTCCTTGCCACGAATCTTAATAAGTAAACAAACGCAAACACCAGTTTTAACCTGTTACAGTTTATTATTATTTATTTTGATATAATAGATGATGTTACGGAGTAAATGTTTTCATTAAAATTTCTAGACTATAGAATTTGTAGTCGACTATGATTTTATGTTTCCTCGAAAGTAAATTATTCTTAAAAGATATAATCTACCAGACTACCCGTGACCCATTGTGTCCCTCAGAAATTATAACAATACTTATTGAAATAAATTTACTGAACATGATTAACAGGGATAATTTTAATTGTTCTTTCCTGTTATTAAGCCACGAAAACAGATTCTTATATGGCCCAAGCTTTTGATATAGTATTCTTAACATGCTTCAAGATATGTACACAGTAAGTATATTTAGCAAAATAGAAATCATTTAAAAGTAAAAAAGAGTCAGTTACTTTATGGCATAACTAAATAAAACATCAATTCAAGTTATATACACAATAAAACATATTTAAAACAAACAAAACTTGTTATGGAAATATTCAATTTCTTTATCCAACATAAAATAACATTAATGAAAGGAATGTATCTTTATAATATTACCTTAGAACATTCGTATTTTATTGGACAGTTGTGCTCAAAATTGTTTCTAGAATTATCCATTTTTAACCTCTAATGTAAAGTTTATTATATATTTGTTACATTTTTTTATAATACATTTACACTAATGTCATCGGCGTGCACGCATGCCACTAGACTACCCTGACTCCATGCCTTTACTTTATTACCAGTGTTTACATTGCCCAAATATTAAAATAAAAAAAAAGTTACATTTACATATAATACATTTGTACTACTGTCATCGGCTAGCACGCAAAACACTTACTACCCTGACTCCAATTTTGGGAATATAGTGATAATTTACTTGTATTTAACATTATTCAGGTAATAAATAATATATATTATAATTTCTTATATAATATAATTATAATTATAACTTCTTATGTAGAGATATACAGGACATCTATTTTTCATATATTCCGTCCCTTGTAACTTTTACCTCGACTTGATATAAGAAAATCATTCCTATTCAGTTCTTCAGTGGTAAATAACAATACGTCTTTTGTTCAAGGACAGTGTGCACACAGAGAGGACGGGTCTGTTAAATTTATCAACAAAAGTGATAAACACAGGACTTGTTGGGACTGAACAGTTTTTTTTAATGATGTATCACCTAAATTTTATAGATTTTGTTTAAACCACGACTTCCTATGAAAATGTGAGAGAAAGTGAAACGTGATCATTCAAAATATGAGCTGTTTTCTTTGAAAGTGCTGTATGTCCATTTTGACAAAAAAAAAAAACTTAGGTCACGATAAAAATGAATATTGGGGGATTTCAAGAATTACGTCTCCAAATAAAAAAAAGTTTAATATGAAACTAACAACGCGTTTCGAATACTTAGTGTCTTCTGCGATTTAATATAAATAAATACCACACTTAACTGATTGCACCAGTAATGAAAATGAATATAATTTTCAATGAACTTTTCATTTAAACAACTTTTCCAAAAGATCTGTTAAAGTTTTCATTAACCTGTTTTTTTGCAAAAGAAATTATAAATTAAAAATATACAGTAAATTGAATTAATTTTTATCGTTACCTATTTTTTGTCAGTATTGACCTACACCGCTTTCAAAGGAAATGGTTCTAATGTGATATGATAATTCCTATAGTCAAATGGATAGGAACACACACTACATGTGGGTACATAGATCGACAATTGATTCTTATATTTATGGGAACAAAGCATTTATGTAGTTGTGGGTTCTTTGAGTAGATGTACCGCGAAGCGTAAAAACTATGAAGAAAGGCGTACATAAATAAAACTATGAATGATCAAACCACAATATGAAATGGGGGGAGGGAAGACTATAAGATCTTTCAACCGTAACAAATGGTCTTCGTCAGAGTCAAAAACCCAAAACCCTATTTGATCATTGATTGTTATTTCACGTGTTTATGTGAAATCTTATTATAAATAAGTTATAAAAAAATTGTTTTTTAAATTATTTAAAAAACTGTATTTTTTATTTTAAGCCATTTTTTTTATTAAAACACTGCTGTAATATTGAATGAACTACAATATCTTTTAGAGAAACTTCAAGATTTTTCAGTTAAGAACAACCCTTCTTAGAGTCTCGAAGGGAATTTTATTGCTTTGATTTTCGCAGACCTTCTGTTTGACTTTCAGACGAAAACAGTTTCTGCTTGAGAAATATTTTCTCTTTACGATTATTTTTTTGAGTTTATTCTCATATTTTCAGTTTGATGGTAGAGGTTTAAGCAGTTGCAAAAAATATTATCGTTAAAAAAGTTTTTAGGAGACATGAGGGTATTGAGGAAGTAAATAACATCTTCGCTTTATTTAACTAATTACTTATAAAGCAATAATAACTAAATTTATTTTAATAAACAATTCAGATTTTACTTTACTCTTTGAACCTCGTTTTATTAATTATTTTAAGTGACAGTATTATATTTACAAGATATTTCATTAAATGGATATGTAATCTAATTTTTCCAACATATATATATATATATATATATATATACATATTTAGATCTATATATTCTATAGTCATAGACTCTCGTGTCATCATCGCACCACTAACGGTAGCCATTAAGAAGGCCGAAATATGTATTGTTTTCATTAGGGTTAATTTTGTTTTTAATGTATAATATATATATATATATATATATACAGTAAAATGTAAATGAAGAAACATAGATAAATTAAAAACACACACGTAAGTCTCTAATTTTCGGTTTGAACTGCCTTCAGGAGAGGTAAGGGCTAGTGCAAAGCAAGTATCATCGCACAAGCACAGGTCTGTGACACCTCACCATATCTACTACTGCGTGTTTACTTTGTGTTAGTCTATTTTAATTATTGTTAAATTTTTGTTTTTTAATGTTATATTTTAAAACTTTAATAAATTATCCTTGAAAATGGTCGACCAAGACCGAACCTTATCGGCGTATACTAATAAAATTTTGGCTAACTTATGTTTCTTGTTCCTAATATTTGGAAAAGCTGCATAAATGAAGGCCTACTTCCTAAATACACGAATATATATACATATTAATGGAGTTTGGGGATTTCAAGAATTACGTCTCCACAAAAAAAAGTTTAATATGAAACTAACATCGCGTTTCGAACACTTAATGTACTTCTTCAGGTTATCAATTCTTCAGATTTCAATTCTTGAAATCCCAAAATAATAGCATTCATCTGTCACAGCATGATTCATGTATGAATAGTTGATCTATTCTTCATATATATATATATATATCATGTGCTGATAAATGATCTGGCTTATTCTTGTTTATATTGGAGACCTATGAAAAAGGTTCTAAGTAAAACGAAAACATAAACTTACGGTTAAAACCGTAATTGAAATTGAGAGTTTGATTCGAATCTGGAGTACTTCCTGAAACCCGATTACTATTTACTTCTATTCAGTCGGTTGATTCATTACTTATATTGTTGTATAACGAGTTTTCACAAGAAACAGGAGAACTAAAATCAATGTCTAAACAACAGTAAAATGACTAAAAAATTTTAAGCAAAACAAGTGATTGTCACTACCAGTTTAGGCTCTGACGAAGATCCCTTGTTTGGTTGAAAATCTTTGTTTTTTCTGATGAATACTGTGTTTTAGATGTTAATATAGTTATATATACTTTGAAAACAGATAAGAAAATGGATGAAACCTAGACTCTAACACTCACTTTCAATATTTCGAATTATTTAACGATCCTCAGGAAAGGAAGAGTTCCCTCTTGAGCATATGTTGAGATGAGGAAATACTTCCCCTGAAACAACTTGACGAGGGTGTGTGTGTGTGGAGTGTTTGTTTGGTTGTCGGCCGAGATCTGGGCATGGAAGGCGGGCGCCTTTATCAGACTTGATTTATTGAGTAGTGTCCCTGACAATGAGAGATGGGAAGGGCCTCTTCTTTAGTCTCGTCTCTTCATTCCATCCTGCGATTGATTAGTCTTCTGTCTTCTTCATATTGATCCATTCCTTTCATTACGGCCCCACCTTCGGTTACAGTCTTAAACAATGTCTTTGTTCTGTACTCTCCCCTCCCAAAACCCGAGTTGATTCATTATTCTGCACAGCAGAACCCTGTTTTCAGAACCTTGTCTTTCTTTTGTCTTATTTTAAATTAAATTATCGTTTTCTTATTTAGAAATGAAGTAATAAGCACATTTAAACTTAACATTTTAAATATTTACGCCTAAAACTAATTTGATTTACAAATCCATCCTTAATTATCATTATGATGAGAACAAGAGTTGTGACTGTGCTTATTTGTTAATTTAGTATGTAACTTTAGTATTTTTTATATTTGCACGATTAAGTTATTTATAAATATATAAATCAGACAACGAAGACAACATACAGCCCACGTCGATAAAAAATAATTTATGAACAAACAACTCTATAAGGAGTCTGCATAACTCACTTCTATGTTTTAACACCCCTCGTGATTATAAACATAAAATGACCAAATGCTCGAAAAGATGAGGAAATGTTGATACGAGTTTAATAGAAATATATAAAAAGTAAATAGGAAATATAGAAACATGTATGAAATAAAAACAGAAATAAATATTATAATGAAAAAGAAGAATAGAAATATTTTATAATAAAGAAATAAATAACAAATATACTCAAAGTATGACGGAAATAGATAGAAATAATGATCAATATAAAGTAAAGTAGGGAATAAAAACATTTTAATAAGTAAAAATAGATGTCTATTTTGGAACATTACTAGGAAAGAACTCTCTTTTTTTAAGTTTAGATCAGGTGCGCAGCAAACATTCTGCTAGGAGACAGGGGCTTTCTCCGAAACTCCCTTACTAAGCATCCGTAACCTAAGCATAGTACATGTCTGATCTATGTAGAACGAATCAAATTTAGAACACTGCAAATGGTAAGATACTATAGAGGTACATGGACAGCATTGGAGACACAATGGTTGTTAAGTGTCGACGGTAGAGTGTGGAAGCATCGGACCATCATATCACATCTTATTATCACGGCATATTCTTTTATAACTTTTGTGACTGTCCATCCTGTTTTATTAATTCTTTGTAAATTGTTGTGTTAGTCTGTATTCTATTTATGGTTTACCTGAAGATGATCTATGGGATCGAAAGCTCGTTTATTAAGTGTAGTTTTGGATTTAGTTATTTAACTTTTACAATGTAGTGTTGTCGTCAATGATCCCTGCTTTCTCTTAACAAATGTCCCTTGGGTAACTGATTCGGGATTTACCTCCTGAGCACCGTCAATTAGTCAGGAGAAATAATTTCTATCTATTTCCGTAATACTTTGAGTATATTTGTTATTTATTTCTTTATTATAAAATATTTCTATTCTTCTTTTTCATTATAATATTTATTCCTGTTTTTATTTCATACATGTTTCTATATTTCCTATTTACTTTTTATATATTTCTATTAAACTCGTATCAACATTTCCTCATCTTTTCGAGCATTTGGTCATTTTATGTTTATAATCACGAGGGGTGTTAAAACATAGAAGTGAGTTATGCAGACTCCTTATAGAGTTGTTTGTTCATAAATTATTTTTTATCGACGTGGGCTGTATGTTGTCTTCGTTGTCTGATTTATATATTTATAAATAACTTAATCGTGCAAATATAAAAAATACTAAAGTTACATACTAAATTAACAAATAAGCACAGTCACAACTCTGACTTTTGTCAGGAGAACAAAACAGCTATAAAGTCATCAATGCAGAAGCTGCTGTGTATTTCAATCAAATAGGTATATAAGAAGATTTGCTGCCTATATATACATATGTATACACTTAATACCAAATAAAGCCCATTTTGACACATATTCTGTGGAAGACGAGGTATGACCATGTGAGTTTTGTCTTCAACTGTTTGTGTTCTTTTCGTTAGTTTTCGTGTTTGTTGTCCAGTCGTAGAATTGAATTTTGATTTTATATAAGTATATACATTAACTTTCTGGTATGATGAAAAGAGAATTTATTATTTAAATAATTGAAATATTAATAAAATATGTTTACTTGTAATGTTAACAAGAAGACAGAGTGTATATTAAATGAGTAACTCCTGTGAAAAGCCTCTATAGGACTGATGCGTAGCTGTTTTATGCAGTGACTGACTGAGACTGCCCTGAGGTCGTGCTCCTTATACCATATGCAAGCACCTGTGTGTTGTCTTCAAACACAATAAACTTCACACATATCATGCCTTATTGACTTATATATACTCATTAAAGTGTGTATATACAAGGTAATTTGTACATTTTATGAATTAATAAAATAAAATGTACATTACGGATTAATACTTTTATGTACATTGGTACGTATCAATTAATTTATTCAGATTCTTTGTTCATCAGTAAATTAATACACAATAGTATAAGCCTTGATTAGGCTGTTTATGAGTATTTTTTCAAAGTATCTATTGATTGCATTAATGGTGTCAATGTTATTTCTTACATGGTAGAATGGTCATATCAGTTGCTTTAAAGCTGGTGCCATATACCAAGTTCGTTTCAGAGAAAAGTAAATTTGTTTTAATGTGAAAACTTTGTTTAAACTAGTTTATTTTCTCCCTTTGACTGGTTCCAAGTTTCAGACTTCAATCACAAGTCCCCTGGCAGGTGTATTTACTGAGTGCGATAACTTTTCTGTTTTATGTACTTTAAGTGAAATATACAAATACAGTGGTACCTCGGGATACGAGTGCCCCAACATACTAGTTATTTGAGATACGAGCTGTCAAATGAGCGAAATTTTGTTTTGAAATACGAGTGAAATTTGAGATACGAGGAAACAGCTAATTGTAGTATAAGGTCATTTATAAATACTTATTTACATTTTATTTTTCTACGATGCCGCCTACGGCCCACTCAGTTCTCAGTTTACCTTTGAAAATTGGAAGATCTTGAGAATATTGGAGAGAGTTTCACAGTTCGTGGCAAAGAAACACCATGAAAAAGTTGGAACTGGTCGTGCATCAGATCTATTTAATGAAACTTGCCTAATTCATTTCCGTAGCATTCTGAAAGGGAGGAAGAAACAAACCTCCGTGGACAGTTTTTTTTTTAATCCTACGAAAAAGGCAAAGACCAGTGAAGAGAAAAGCAGTAATTCAAATTAAGCATACAGTAGCATTTAAGTTATGTCTAAGTTAAATTTGAATAACTAAAGTACTAATTACAAATGTACGTAAACTTAATAAAACCAGTTTTCCTAACCACCTTTACATTCTCTTTTATTATGTTTTTATACAATATTTGTCATGTATAAATACATTTTTCTTATTCAAAATCACATAGCAAAAACATTTAGGGGTAAGTATTTTTAGAGCTGGAACGGATTAATGGCATTTCAATTGATTTCCATGGGGGAAAATTGCTTTGAGATACGAGTAAATTGACATACGAGCAAGGTTACGGAACGAATTAAACTCGTATCCAGAGGTACCACTATATGGTTAGGAAGGTTGTGAAGTAGCTCTTTTAACTTATTAATTGGAATCGAAGGTGATAAGTAACTTAGTAACTTCTCCAAAAAAAAAAAAAGTTAAACGGTATATGTAGCATAATTTGTTAGCCCCCTGGCATGAGCCACTTTCAACAGTTGTGCTGTAGTATTCAACAATTCATTTTTTTAGTTTAACCATGGCAAGTGTGTTTTTTAAGGATAAAAAAAAATCATTTTGTCATTACGTCGGATATTTGGCAGTAAAAAAGTATCATTTTGTCATTACGTCGGATATCTGGTAGTGGATACTAATATATATTTTATTCATTATTAAATTATTTATTGAGACTGTAATAATTACATTATTTATCCATGTGTGTTTTTGTTTCAGGTTTGTTACTAGTTCCAACTACGTAATGTGAGTTTTCCTTTTTTTATTCATATTACTAAATTGAGAGCATGTTCAATACCACTTATTCCGAAGGGCTATGTTTATTGATTTATTTATAAAGTATTCCCATTAAACCCATTAATTTTTTATGAATATACGTTTATCAGTTTATTCGCTCATAGTGTTTAAACTACATATATAATTTGAACAGGAGAGGTTTAATTTTGTTGTTGTTGCAAAATTGATGTTCGCAACAACTGGAATGCCTAAGAAATAAGGTTTAATGCAATTAAGGTTAAGTACTGTTTATATTTGACACTGAGCTGATCGCATATAGTCTGTAATGACACCAGGTCTGTCTATTCCGTAAAAAAATATTTGATTTAAAGTTTTTTAGGTTAAATATTCTTTTTAGTATTTGTTTGTGATTATAAACTCAATGACATATTTTAAGACCTTATTTTCTTTTGGATGTCAGTTAGTATTGAAATCAAGAATCACACTCTAGTTAAGAAAAATTATCAAAAAATACTTGAGTTTAAAAAAAATTTTGGCTTTTGAAATAATCCATCAATATTGTGCCATATTTCATATAAATATGTAATTGATTGTTCTATTAAATTTTTATTCAATTGTTCTGTTGAATTTATAGTTTTACAATTAGAAGTTATGATTATTTCTTGGGGCTATTGTTTTAGGTAATGTATTTTTTTTGTTGATAATGGTTCCCGGCTATAATTTCATTTTTCAATTTTAAATTAGGCTATATAAATTTAAACACTGGAAAACTTGTTTTCATGTTATTTTATTTCTTTTCATTTATCAAAATATACAAACTGTCTGTTTTTCTATTTTAAATTTTATAAAAATATTGATTATTCACGGAAATAGAGAATAGGGGGATTAATGTTTGCAATAAATTACAAAATTCATAAATAATTTTCAATTTATGATTTCTATCGGAAGCTGTGTGTTGCTTGCTGAGTCCGCCTGGGATATGGCACTTCTATTGAGACTGAGATGTTTCAGGCTTCCAGAGTAGTTCTTTCTGCCAGCAGTAATAATATTCCAGTCACAATGACCACCACTCTAAAAAGCGACTGATGTTGAAAGGTATTCCTCAAGGAGTGTGGTAGGTACCATTTTTTGTTCCTTTCATACATTAACGCTGTATGTACAGAGCTACCTTGATTGATTCATTTGATTAGTGCCTGAGGACTTCAACTCAGCCATACAGTTCAGTATTGGGATTCCCAAAGTGCCTCCTCCTGTATTATTAGTCATCAACTAATTCCTTACGAAATCCATGATAGATATCTGGGTATAATACTCGGTAAAGGAGTCACTTTCAATAGTATAGTTATATTAGGGTTACTCTTTTATATGAAATGTAAACCCTGTCCTATGATCTACAGGCAGGAATATGCCACAAGAAACAGTATACCTCATTCATAAGGTGATAATTAAGCTTTATGCCCATCTGAGACACCTTGATATCTGAGAAATATGGATATTCAAAAAGCCCTTGGATTTGAGTCATGAGTCAATTTATTATACGACTGGTTTTCAAGGAAGACACTATAATCCTTACTAAATTTTATTATTGAAATTTTACTTTCTTTGATATTAGATTAATGAAAATTTAAGAAGTTTGTTAGCTTATGTCATTTATTTTATTTGTCTTTTATATTTGATTATAATTTTTTTCGTGCTTAGCTGGGTACAAGCCTAGTATTTTCGTTACTTAGTATAAAAAGGAAATTACTTCGATGTACTTAACTTCAACGGTGATATTATTAGAGAATCTTATTAACATTTACTAGGTGTGCCGTGGAATTTAGGTGGTTGTAGGTTCGTGTAAATGTCATTAGTTGTTATTATCATATGGTAAGCGCTTCATATGTATACAAATCTCTCCATTCATTATTATCAGAATGTAAATCATTTCATGATAAGCTACCAATCCCGTCAGTTTTAGCTGTAATCTACTGCTTGCAAGATCTGAATCAATCTTACCTGGTAATTGACTAGTTTGGAGAATTTGATAAGAGTTCCTGTCATCTCCTGATAGCAGTCTTAATCAGTCATTCCTAGAAAACCTCTACTCCTTAGGTTCTAAGCAGAAATTGACTTTCTTTAGTTCATTTCTGTTACTGAATAGAACTAAGTCTGAAAATAGTTCTAGATCTATGATGTATGTATGCAAAGCAAGTCAAATAACAATCTTTTTCTCATGGCATCATTTCTGGAAAAAATCCAAACTATTTGTTATTTATTACTTCTTTATAATGGATATAATGGTAAATATAAAGTAGACTTTTGGGATATTTGCCAAGAGGTATTCTGAAAAACAATACGGAATGGCTAAAAAACAGAGAATCGTTTCCATTCTTCAATAACGTTCATCAACTCATTCAAAAAATCTACAATTTGCATGCAGTTTCTGCACGCGCTATAATTTTCTTTTACAACTTTGTGTTTCAACAGGAGCTGAACTGATTCATAGCTAAACAGCTGTTTCCCCTCCATGGTTATTTCTTACTACTTTTTTCCAGCATGTTCCACTGTGTATTACATGCATCAACGTCAAATTGTATGCAATATTTCTTTCATTTACAATACTATAATACTTATTTTAACTTATTTTACAATCATTTTTAATTCTATGATATAATATTTTTTTTTCTTCTTCTTTCTTATATGTCTATACTGTACAAAAATTTCACAAATTCTTTGTGATATTGTTCTTTAATTAATGAGGAAGGCCTAATGGGCCACTCCTCTACACAAACCAAGAGCTTACGTTTGAGAGCCAGTCTTTGTAGTTCTCTCAAACAGCACTCATACACCAAGTGTTTAGGAGACTGGGGTATCTCCGCTTTACATGCCGATGATGGACTTGAAGCTATTTTCAACCTGTTCAGGTATTCTTACTACTTTTCAGTTATATTACGAGAGAGCCTTTCGTGGTAAAAAAAAATTCAAATATAAAAAGTGTCGATTACAGTATGTGATTAGGTTGGTGACAAAGAGTCGCTAAATTTTAATCCTGGGAAATATTTTATATTCTAATAAATCTCCACTAAAACCTCAAATCCCTTCCGCAAAGTTTATTCAGCCAGACAGGCAAGTAAACATTTTAACTTCTATTTTCAGTAGTCATTATTGAAAACTTGTTATTTCAAATACTCACAGGGTGACATATTTTTTTTTAATTTCGAGAGTTAAAATAAACAGGATTATATTGATTGGAAGCCTTTAATTTATTGTTAAATTCATTTTTTCATTTTCCTTTGATTAGTTACTGTGACAGTTAACGCTAAAGTAAAAATATAAATATGGTTAAATATGAATAAAGTCATTATTTTATACCAATGTTAAACTTTTTTAAATCCATTCCAAATATGGGTTATATTGAAATATATTTATAGTTCAAATATTAAACTATATGTAGTTTAATACTTGTAATTTAGATTTTAAACTCTTGTTTTTGTCTTAGTCTAAGATAAGGGAATTTTATTATAAATAATAATTTTGTTATTATATATAACTACTGCAAAAGTACCCGACTTTAACGGGTGGGTATTTTACAAAAATTCGTAGATGATACATGGTATTTCAGAGTATTATTAGAAATTATAGAGTAATACAAAATATCATTATTAGTCAGTTCATAATAGTCATTAGATCTGCAGTTTCTTTTACGTTTTGCAGCTTTAGATCTGAGTTCAAATTTTGATTTTATTTGGGCATACTTCTTGCTTAGTATGCGGGTGTGTAGGACTCACTTTTTCAAAGCGAGCATATTATGATAAACGCAAACGAAGTTATAATCAACTAGCAATACCTTCTTGCTACAGTATCAGGCACTTAAAAATCACCTGAATATCTATATAGGTTTTTGTTAGTTAGTTTGATCCTGTACACTGCTTAGTCATTTCAAGTTATGTTTACGTTTTACAAATTAGAGAAACCGAATCCACCCTTAGAAAAATGTATGTTTGTTTGGTATTTTTATTTTAAAAATATACAGATATTTTAGGTGTCTGATACTTTTTTATATTTAGGTGCAGGTAGGTATTATTTATTGATATACCTGTGTTGCTAGTCAAACACAGCTTAAAAGTCCATAACTTCGCTTCTACGTTGAATTCATAATCAATTTAAATCTTAACTTTTATATTAGATGTACACAAATCTATGGTCAAAGTTTCATCTCGCTCTGACTTATGAAGATTGAGTTTCCTTCATAAACACAAATAAACAGACAGACATTTTTTTAAGGGTGGATTCGATTTCTCATATATATAGAACATATTGATAACTTTAAATCAATCAGTTCTAAGCAATGTACAGAAAAAACCTTTTTTTTATTTATATAGATATTCACCAGATCTACAATTAGATAATTTTTAAAGTTTCTGTTATCAATATTTGTTAAAAGAGTGTATATTCTTTTGTGTCCGCAAACTTTTCGTATATACTCTGTAGCGATGTGCTTGTAAAAGGTTGCTGGTGATGGTGCCTTTGACTAGATCATATTACCTTTTACTACGGTGTATTGTTTTTTTTTTCAGATAAATATAAATAAATGCGAAATCTATCTTGAAATTACAGCAAAACATTATCAGAAAGTAATTATTTACTTTGAATAATTAATTTTAATTTTTTGTGTTAGTTTTAATGTTTAAAAGAAGCCTGTTTTTGAAATATTTTATATTTTTTAATTCATATATCTAGAAACATTAAGGTAACAAATCCACTTACATATCTTCATATATAAAAAGATTCCACATAAACACGTGAAATAATAGTCTTGTTTTCCCATTTAATATTGTGGTTTGATCATATCTTCATATATATGAATTTATTTAAAAGGCTTCAACTCTCGTTTTATTGGGGAAAACTCACTGTTATAAATTTATAAAGAAAATAATCATCTGGTTAACTGTGGAACATTACATATTATATATAAGTATGAAGCTTTATACTAATATTAAATCATCTGCTATTTTGCAGTCACTGCTTCTCTTTAGAACATGATTGATATTTTGACATGAAGTCTCACACAAAGACTTTTACTGTAGTTTCACTTGAAATTTATAGACATATTTCCTCGTAAACTATAAATCAATTCTTTTCGAGTACTTAGTGTTTTATCCTCAGGTTTATTTGCTTGTATTGAGAAAATTGATACGGGAATATAGTGAAACCTTTTGCTACAAAGCAAAGTGAAGTGAATGCAAACTCGAGGTGTTCAAAACGTATTGTTTTCTTATTATATCTTTCTTTACCTGGAGACTTTGTCGGCGAAATATTATTGTATATGGCATAGTATTTGAGTGGAAACCTGTAGAAGTTGTAGTTTTGCTCAGTAATTTCTCATATGGACTTTCCACTGGTTATTCCACATTGTTGGAAATGTTGTGATGGTATGCATACAAAAATGGACATTTTAATCCGCCTCATGTCTCTGAGAATAATGGCATTCCCGCTTCAGATAAAAAAAGGAACCGACTGTCTAAAAGATCCATGCTTCCTCTGGCCTTTTTATTTGATTCATTTTCAGCATTTATGTTATGTTTCATTTCTTACTATTTTTTTTAAGTTTATCCATCTTCAACTTAAAGCCAGTTGTAAACAGTGTATTTCTTCTAGTTGACAAATAGTGTATTCCTATTTTCTGAATATATTGTAAACAGAAAAACGTTCCAAAAGCAAAACAAACGTTTAAAGTAAACCACAGACACAAGAAACTAACATACTTATGTCTCTAATTTTCGGTTGAACCGTAATCAGGAGAGTTGAGAGCTACGAAATAGAAAGTGAAAATGAAGAAAATGAGGAAATATAAATAATAGAAACTAAAAAAATAATAATATTGAAAAAAATTAAGAAGGAAATAACTGAAACTAAAGAAAAACCAGGAATATAAATAATAAATACACAATAATAATGAGGATGATAATGTAAAGTTGTATAACTAATAATTTAAAATAAAAGAAAATAAAAATAATCATAATAAAGAATATATTAATGCAAAAAGTAAAATGATATAAATAAATAAATAAAATCTCTAACCATTTGAAACAGTCTTATCTTTTTAAGTTTAGACTCTTTCTCCTAGTTGACAAATAGTGTGTTCCTATTTTCTGAATATATATATTATATTATTATATTTGTGTTGATGGCAGCAGGTCTTCTCTTAAGCATATGTTATTAAAATAAGCAGTAGCTTCTGCATTGACCAATTTCTTGTTGACTCTCTCTAGTTTTCTTATCACTTTGCGGTGAGACTCTGGTAGCTTCCAAAGAAGGTTAGCGAAAGACATTAACACGCACAATAAACTTGAGGTGAACCACGAAACTACATAAATAAACCACTTTTTGAAAAAACTATTTTAATTACTAAAATAACTAAAACTAAAAAATAATACGAGCTTTCGTCTGTCATTCGCCATCCTCGGGTACAAACTAAAATTAATTAAGGCTAATGCACTCAAGTTAAAATAAAGTAAGTGAACGGTGTCTACACTACACAGTTAAAATAAAGTGCAGTTCTGTGTCTTTGGTTTATGTCACACGTATATATATATATTGATAAAAGTATCGACCGTGGAATATAAACAAAACTAAAGTTTATCGGGACTCGATCGGTTCTTCAGGTTCAAATTAAACTCTCATTGCCAACGTTTCGGTCTTTATTTAAAACCTTTTTCATAGGCAGAAGTATAAATTTTGAAACAGAAAAACTAAGTATTACATTAGAAATTATTTTACAAAAGAAAATAATATATGGATTTTAACAACAACTGTAGTCTGAATGAACAAATGACACTGAACTTCAGTGTCAGTTCAGTGTCACGTGTTCATTCAGACTACAGTTGTTAAAATCCATATATTATTTTCTTTTGTAAAATAATTTCTAATGTAATACTTAGTTTTTCTGTTTCAAAATTCATACTTCTGCCTATGAAAAAGTTTTTAAATAAAGACCAAAACGTTGGCAATGAGAGTTTAATTTGAACTTGAAGAACTGACCGAGTCCCGATAAACTTTAGTTTTGTATATATATATATATATATATATATAAAAATGAAAATTCTAAACAGTCAAAACCGTACAGATAAATAAATGAAAAAAACTACACCTAAAAGCAATGAGAACACTTACTGGATCAATATTTCGAACCGAAGTTCGTCATCAGGAAGAGAAGAAGAGGAGGTACGTTCGTTTAGGAGTTTTGGTGGAAGGTGACTCCACTATATATATACATACCCATATACAGTTATAATCTTTGAATCTGAGTCAATGCAAACCAAAATTTTTATTGAAAAGAAATTAAATGATACAAACAAATATATTATTGCTTTACGATTATAAACTTATTTCGAATAATAATTAATATTTGCATTGTAAATTAGTTCTTTCGTAAAACAAATTGATTGTTTCTCAATATTCTTGTTGATTTCCAGTTTAATTTCCTAGTTTTAATGGTGTACAACTAACTTTGATTCTACTAATAAACTTGTAGCGTAAAGTTATCGAGGACCTGTTGCAATATTCACAAACTTTGCCAAACTTCCCATAGCAGCTGTACAAACACATTTCAATATTTGTTATAAAATATATTAGTCTTAGTTTAAATTTTTCTAGTAATTTTTTTTTTCATATATTTAACTATTCTGGTTTCACTTCACGTCTCTTCGTCTCTTAATTAACTTATTCCATTATCATGCTTTCCCTTCTCCTCTATTTTTATCATTGCCTCTTCTGTTTTGTTTCTGTCTGTTTTAATATGAACTTACTTAATTGTAACCATTTGTCTTGAAAGACTTTTCAATACTAGTAAAACATTTCTGATAGTTACGGTCATGCTAAAAATTTAAATACTTATTGAGACCATTATTACAGTCACAATAACAATAGATGTTTGCACATCGGAGGGCCTAAATTTTACCTTACTGAAGTTTAATTATTACAGTCATTACCATATGTTTTCCAATTAGTACAGTTTCGAGAGAGGATCATTATTACAGTCACAATAACAATAGATGTTTGCACATCGGAGGGCCTAAATTTTACCTTACTGAAGTTTAATTATTACAGTCATTTCCAATATGTTTTCTAATTAGTACAGTTTCGAGAGAGGATGGTGTTACGACGTCTCCAAGGAGTGTTTTGTATTAGAGTTTTTCATCCCTCGATTAATAACCATTAACCATTGCCATAGCTATATTTTATGAAGTAGATTATGAATTAACTTGTTCTATCAATGTTCACTGTAAAATAGTGTATTTTCACAAGGGTATTGGTGGTTCTATTTTAACTACCATTTACTGATAAATGTAATCATATTTTAATTGCTAGCAATATTATTCTGCCGATTTTCAAAATACCATATATTCACATATTTGAGAGCATGTTATCATTCTATAAACTTCTTTACAAGGTCTAAAATGTATTTTTTGATAACACAATTTAAGTGAATCTTCTTTGCCAGAGACAAACATGATTGATCTAGAAAAGATTGTAGGAAAGTTTAAAGAATTATGTTAATGGAATTCAGGTGGTTTGTATCAAGTATATAATAATTAAATTGTATCAAGTTACTTCAATAAATTACAAAATTTAATGAAGGTCATGCCGTTCTCTATTTGTTTAATTTTAGTTGAGCGAAGTGGCTCAAATGGCCATATATATTTCCATGGTTACATTTATTTTTGTTTGTATGCTGACCTATTAGTCTAATTGTTCTGTATCTGGGATGCATATTCCCTTGAAATATTTAGCTGTAGACAAATCAGTTTGTTCTATTTGGGCCGTGAAGTGTCTCTTCGACTGGGCCAACACGGTATGAAGTAAGCGACTGTGTATAAAACAGTCTCCTGTTTGAGAATTAGTTAGCCCTTTGAGCGTGGGTATGGTGAACGAGTGGAACTCGTCCCAAACAGACCAACTACTCTCAGCTGCCACTCACACATACCATCCATTATCCGAGTTTACACTTAGTTTCATCAAATCCAACACTGTTTCAATTGTGTTTGCAAAACCAACCCTTGCGGAATACGAGAGAGAGTTTTTAGCTAGATGCGAAACAGAGTTCATAAATCACCTCTTTGTAACCCTTTTCCTAACTTTTACAGCTCTAGACCGCCTGTTCCAATTATCCTACTCTCCAAGCTTTTATTACCCATAACACTTCCCAGTGAAAAATCAAACAACCTCCACTTTTGTTTTATTTTGCCACCCTAACCTGATTGAGAACAGAAATTACATTTTACACCCTTCTGAAGGGAAAGTCCTCAATTAAAAGCCAAGATTGAAAAACTGGAAAACCCATTTCGCCTCAACAATCTCAATCTCCTCTCTGAATAAGTATTATTTCAAAAGCCGCATATTTATTAAAATTTAATAAATCCAGACAGTTGTCATTTAAACCGTGTTTCACTCGATAGCATTTTTATTTATTTTTTGCTTGGTTCTCTTTCACGGAAATCTAATACAAATGTTATATTAATAGCACCCCGGACTTTCGTCTGTCACCAAATCAATTTCTTTTCTTTCGCATTCCCACCAGTGGCGGAAATTGTACTTCATAATCTTGGTTAATTGGCACCTATTTTTGTTATAACTGATCTATTTATCCAGGTTGATGCTACATCCTGAATGATAAAGTCTATGTATACCATACATCTGGTTTTTATAGAGTAAAGGCCCTTAACGAGTTTCTGGCACATGTGTAAAACTATTATTTTTTCTATGGCAAATCTACAGTTGTAATTCGCATGCTTGCACTGAGAATCATATTTGTAAAGATGTAAACGGTTTACTTATAAATGAAAATATCACATTATTGCCACTTACTTGCCTTGTTAGTTATTCCTAATAAAATTTGGATTTAAGTTAACATTCAGTTTAAAGTTATTGATCGACATTTTTTCCAGTTTATTTGAAAATTTCACTGTAGTATCTAAGTAAACAAAAAGCTTGGGTGGTGTTGTTCACTTATAATTTCAGGGGTAGTGAAGAGTTCTGAATATGAAACTATATTCTGCTATAAAGCTAGAGGCATATTAGTTATAGGTTTCTGGCTTGACGCCAAGCGGGCTGTTATATTTAAAATCATTAGGCCAATTCAAATGTGGACATTTTAAAGTGGACGCGTCAGTTAGTGTTTAGGTAATTCATAGCTGTGTACCGTGTGAAGGCTGCAGTAAGTCTTTGAATAAGAAAAATGCTTTCACAAATAGACAATTGAGACATAGCACGAGTAAAATATCATGGGAAAGTTATTGACAAGAGTGATTGCACCGACTATATTCACCACTTAAATTGAAATCCAGTCAAGTTTAAGTGATTTTTATTTATATCAAGAAAATAAGAGAAATATATAAAGGTTCCAAAAAATGGTATTTTAATTTACATTTTAGCACCAGAGAACTGATTTTTTTCACTGGCTCCGAGACCGATTTTGGGTCTCAACTACTATCAAGAAAGTAGGTATCTTCGGTAAGTTAGAATGTGATTCGATTGGCTTCTTATGAATGGTGTAAAATTTTGTCACTCACTGAAATAGTATCTCATAGTCAACGTCCTTTCATACTGCATTGAATTTACTGCTTGAATGCTTTTCCGAAATGATTTACATTCCATACTGAAGATTTCAGCTGGTATATGACTATCAGATATCCGAATATTACACCAATCTTATTCTTAATTAACTTGTTTTTTTCCCCTAGGTCATAATCCTTTTATCGGTACTCACGGACGTATCCCTGAATGTTTCAATATTGACTGATTGTTTTCCCCCCAGCTATAACTCTCATGCTAGTGTATTCTCTTGATTACTGTACAAAAATATTGAATTTTTCTTTTTCAATATTTTATTTTCCCTTTCTCCATAATTCAGTATAAAGATCTGAGTAACGCGTAATTTCAAAATGATTCCTTGCAGATGAGCTTGAAAATAAAGAGATACATTACGAAATCGATCACCAAAAAAAGACACTTAAATTTCGTTTATGAAATCAAAGGTAAATAAATGTAGAGAAGGACATAAAGCTTGCATTTTAAAAATGGAATTTTTTTACGATCACTATACTATACTTATAGTAAAGTTAAAAAAGCTATTTTATGGACATATTTCATAAGATCTTGTACAAATCTCATATAACTACAGGAAATACACAACAAATACTGGATATAGAAGTCTACATAAATGCCTTGTCTTAAACAGTGTGCCTGATGGCAGAAGTTAAGCAAGATTCCTCAGGATTTCGAGATGCCGGTGACAGTCTCCCTCTCCCGGAGGAATTATTATCGATCTGCATTCCTGTAACTGTCACTTGAAAATCTAATAATATTAACAATATCAAATTCTTTGGCATACCAGACTCCCCATCATAACTCCCAATTGAATGCCAACTGAGAAGAGTATATGTTTCATTACTTCTACAATGAAAAAATTAATTTACTGTAAAGAGAGTTACTTTTTGTTAAAAACAACTAAATAATTAATGAGAAGTAAGCTTCGGTTTCTTAGACCTGGGTCCAATCTTTTGGAAGAAATTTGATTTCATGTCTGGTGTCCAGCTTACTTAGATATTTAGTTTTGTAAAATAGTAAACGCTCATATAAGCAGAGAATTTACTGATATACCAATAATGGGTTTAGTTAATGTTTGACGTTATTGAGCTCATATTATAATCTCACTTTGATAGAATAGACTTGCAACTATAAAGCATTCCGTCTTTGGCACGATAGAATCTAGTGCTTTAGATAAATGAGGATCTATATCAAAGTCGAACGGAATTAATTATAATTATTTCATTCTCTTTGAAACTCTGACGTAGATTGTGATAAAGTTTCTCTTCAGACTTTCAGGTGGTATTGGCGTATGCCTTATTAATTAAAGTGCTACATTTAGTTTATAATTACTTCCCAGTTTCTTATATCCTACAAAACGTTTGTACATATTGCTCTAAAGTTTTCTGCAAAATATACTTAATGCATTTTATTTAATAAGTTTTTGTTTAAATATTGCTCCGTAACTTTAGTTGCAAATTTTTAAGTCATAGAGAAAACTTACTTGAAACCAATTTAAACTCGTTGAAGTTTAAAACCGTTCATCTATGGGAATATTTAAATGAACCAATTTGAAAGTTGGAGAGAAATTTAGAAGCGATTTACAGAATGACTGGAAAGAGAGGAAATGGAAAAGCCCCAGGAGGAGCAAATGAAATGTCAAGGTGTTAAAACAGGGGAAGTTAGAGAAGGTGGGAGGTGGCTCGGTGGCAGGGGGCACTAAATTTGAGGAAATTGATGCGGCCGTGTCTTACAGGAGAGGTGCATCGGGAGCACACTCAGCCTCTCCTAAATCACCACCTCTCCTCCTATATATAATTTCAGTGCCTCAGCTACCAAACAGCCATACCAATCGCTCCAACGTGAATTCGAATACTTATTGCCAGAACGAAAAACCACAGACATTTCACATTGCAAACTTATAACGCCTTTAAACACTATTTTAAACTTGACTTATAAAATATACATTTCTTGTGTCAATTAAACTTCAGTAGAATAAAATAGTATTATAAACATCTGTAACAGTAAGGAGCGAAACGTAAATAATTTTAAATATCCTATTAACTTTTAAAAGCGTTAAAATCAAGATTTCCAGTAACTGTTGATCAGCTGCCAGGTGAAAAGAATTGGTATTGATTTTATTAGAATTTGTGTTACTATAGAAAAGAATAAGAATAGTAACATATTATGGTAGTAAAATAAAGAATTATCCAAATCCAAGTTGTTGAGTCACTATGAAAGAATATCTGATGTTGAGTATTAATGAAGGTTTATTAACACTTTTTCGGAAATTCACGTAATGGGATAGAGGATTTACCTGTTTCAAACGTAATACTAGTAGTGCTGCTCAGATGGTAAATACAATTTTGTAGAAACAAGAATATTCATTTATATAGTTTCCTAGTTCTGTAGTAATAGGAATAGCGATCAATCTAAAGTAAGTAGCTTTCGTTTGTTATTGGAGGCAATGGTAAGTCTTTGTTCAGACGAATAATGATGGTATGTCATTTGCTTGCATCAATGGTTCTAGTTGAGTGTTGGATCAATCAATCTAAGGTCCTTTGAATATTCCGAAATTCCTGAAATATATCGAAAGTACGTCCGTAGCAAAGTTAAAGGACTGAAGAAAAAGGAGTTGGTAATGGTCTAAAACAGTTAATGATTTTTGGGTACATTGTCATGTAAGAAATTAATGAAAGCTAGCAGGTAAGGAAGAGTAAATATAATCGCGCCATCGCTGAGAGTGCATAAGAAGATGCAGTCAGTGAGGAGGTTAAATGTCAGGACTAGAAAGTATAAACTATCATTAAAGATTTCGTTATCAAAACTGGAGCGAGGGGATGTTGTAAATATGATACAATAAATCAGAGCATGAGAAACATCAAAGGCCTTTTGTTTTTGTCTAGTGCCTATGATTGAGAAACAAAATTCTTTTTCAATGAGGGAGCATTATTTTTAAAAAATCGGTTTGCGAAACAAATCCATTAATAGTAATTAGAATAGGGCCATGCTTGCAAGAATAATGTTTCAGAGAAGTAAAAACAGCTTTTTTATTGCACAGATTATAATCTACCCTTATTAACTGCTAGTAATATAAAGTTACTAATTATATTATTATGTAACTAAGTTTCATAGTATAATGTTGATGAATTAGCAGCCATTGTGCTGCTAATCAAAAGTTCTGAACAAAATCCTTTCAGTAGTAGTCAGTAGATATACTGGAACTTAAGTGTATCAATTTTAGGAATCATAGGGGTTGTGAAGGTAGAGGAAATTGTGGGGTCAGGATTTCACATCCTGACGGTGATCTGGGATTCATTAACTGCTGACACAGTGAGGTCTGAAAAAAGAACAATAGTAGCTCCACGTGATTTGCCTCCCTGGGACGACACACTGACACGACCTCCCTTCAATAATTTATTCAGATTGCCGAATGTGGACGGTTGCTAACGAAGATATATACTTTATTGCTCCCTTTTTTTAAAAAAAAAAAAGAAAAAACTTAAAAGTTCCTTTCATTTATTTATTTTTATGCATATCATGCAATTTTTAATAATATCTATGCATTTTTTTCTTTACTATCATTCCTTCCTTTTTTCGCAGTATACGCTCTTTTGTTGCAGTGATATTCCTATAGTGTTCTTCCCTATTCCCATAATGACAGAGTTAACAGGAATTTTATTTTCACCCATTCATTGTTCTTTGACTTATGCGACGCATAAGTGATGATTTGATATAGAATCAGAAAGTGAGAAAACATAGAGAAACTCTCAATTCTTCTTCTTTATTAGTTGTCATCAACAGGTAATCAGCAAAAGTTTAGAATCTTCAGTAGATCAATTCTTATTGGGGTTTAAAAATGAGATTGTGGCTTTTGTCCGTTTTCCATTTCCTGTAATTGCATTTATTCCCCTTGTAAGTTGTTTTATAAATGAACAGATTAATTTGTCATATTTGGTTTCTAGTGATATTAAAATTTAAATGATGTACAAAGACAATAACTCAAATGTATTATTTTATTCATCGAAGTCCGCCGTCATCAGGAAGAGAAGGAGAAAAAAAAAGTGATTTGTTTAGATGTTTGACGTGTATGTTCACCTTTTATGTAATGTTTCCTTTATGACACTTACATAATCTTTCATGATGAATGTCAAAATATTGAAGTATTCATTATTACATTTTTCTTAATAAAATAGTGTCTTTTACTTTGTGATTTCACACAAATATATAGTCATACAAATTACTGAGAAAGGGAAAAAACATTGAAGGAAACTCAGTGTTGTTTTTCGAGGACTATACCAATAAGGAACCAGTTGTCATCAGAACTGAACTGCGTGGCAGCAATTCACCAGAATGTTGTGTACTTGAAATTGTTAGCTATACTAAAGAAACAATAAAAAACGATTGTACTATAAAATACCAATCAATTATCAGGATGATAGCTGCGTTTAAATTTTTGGATAGACATTTTCTGAAAGTGTTATAAAGAGCAGAAATTCACTGATAAAGGCAGGGAACGATTAAGGCAGAGGAACTCATTAATTCTTGCACAGTTGGCTCGTCATAACTTTCCAGAAATAGATCGAAGAGAAGTATTTTGGTCGAATTGGACTAGGTAGGCGGCCAGGTGTTTCTCTTACGGCTGTCACCCATTAGTCCAGCGTCAGTCAGAGTATTAGTCAAATTTGATACAATTCAAATTGATAAACCTCTTAGTGAAGTGAAAAGGACCTGGGCATAGCAGGGGTGAAATCTATACCAACAAGAGTTGTGGGCTTATGAAGTCATTGATACTGGAGAGGGATACATAAAAGACTGGCGTGTGACGTGAACTGCTCAACTCCGAGGTGTAATAAACCACTGGGGCCGCATCTCTGGAACAATACAGAGGACTTGTTTATGCAAAATACAATATTTTATTACTTAACTATTATATTAAAACCATGAATGAAAATGGTTTGACGCATTGTTTTTATTGTCACAATAAAGAAACACCTAGATACAAGTTGGAATTACCTGTGCTTAAGATATCTTCAAAATAATCATTGCTGAGAGGCATTCCTCGTATTCCTTACAATTCCTTCTTATTAACAATGAAATTCTTTCACCACTACGATTGCTTTAAGTACAAGTTTAATCCCATAAGTATCACTGGCTGTGTTAAAATCATGAGTGGCTCTAACTTAATATATTCCGAATCGATTTAAATGAGATTCTTTTTATTTAAAAAACTGAAACTGTTTTGTAAATATGTGAAATGAAACGATGAATTTTATTTTTAATTATTTAACATGATTGCATGTCAAAGGAATTCGCTTAGGAACATGTGGTGAGTCATTTCACCTTTAATTTGCTGTTTCCATATAAAAGCTTTTATTACCGCAACAATACAAGTACAAGTTATCGCATGCACTGAAGTTGAACTTTGAACCCATTCGGATGTGTTATTCTTTCGAGTAGGATACAATGACTTGCTTTAGTCAGCCTCTGCAATAACACTCTTTCCATCTTTCTCAACTCCTTATGTTTAATATATAAAGTATACTATTAATTCATAATAACTCATTATCATAAAAGAAAATGTATAGTTATTGTATCCATCAATACTCCTATTTCATATATACAATCTATTTCGATTCTGTTTATTTACCTCTTCTCTTATATTAATTGTGAATTCAGACTTCAATGATGATTCTCTAACTAAAGTATCTTAGTAGCAATTTGAAAAGATACTTCATTATATTCCGTTTGTTGAAAGCCGTACCAATTATATGAAAGAATTTTAAGAAAAGTTAGTTTCCAAATTACTATTGCACATTATGTACCGGAAGTACTTGACAGTTGTGTAGTTAATGTATAAATATTTATATGAATAGTGTACGGGACTGTTTCCGCAAACTTTGTATGTAAATGTGAGTCAAAGGGTGTCCTGCTTCACAGAGATGATCACAACATAATGTGAAATTTTATATATTAATATATAATGTATATTATTATATTATAAATATATTAAATATATTATTTTCTAAATATATATATTTAGAGTTAATATATTAATTAATGTATGATAAATTGTAACAGAGATTCTCTTGGGTCTCGTATCACCTATGATTCCTGTCCAAATGTTGTGCTTCCCTAATGATTCTACATTGTTGGACCTCGTCCATAACCTCAGCATTCAGCGTAGAAGCAGGTGTAGATAGCTGCTGGACCTCTGGCTGTGTGATGACATCGTTGACAGTGTCTGCAAGCGTGCCAGCTCTTCCAAACTGCTCCTAGGCTGGGATGCGACGATGACTTGACCACAGGGATTGTATGAAGTCGTCTGGGACATTAGGACCGGCTAACTCTCATAAATGCCGTAAACACTGAGCCTGCTTCTTGTCACCTATATCCTCGTGAGTTAATAGTTGTCGTACCCTCTGCTCCTGAGATGCTGACAATTGAGCTATCAGTTTATGTTTGACTTGTTCGTACATTTTGGTGGCCGGCGGATTCTAAACTATGTCTTTAATTTCAGCGTTGTATTTGTATTCCAATTTAGAAATTACATAGTTGTTGAATACATCGAGATCTTCAATAAGTGACATTCAGCCAACAAAAATCACTGTTTTTTTTTTTTTTTTTTGCAAAAACAGTGTATCCCATTGAAGTAACTGCCCCCCATAACCTAAATTATCTAACTCAATTGTATGTAGATTAGGGATCTTTGACATGGTACAGGTTCAGGACAGACGTTGTTGTGTCCAAATGTTTTCACATCTGGCGTGAAAAAATCCAATGAGAATGGAACCTGGACTTCTAATCCCGAAAACAGCTCGCAAGCCATTGGGCTACCCAATCACTATGGATTACTCCTACAGTTTGGTTTCACATAGCTTTACATCCTTGCAGACTGATTACCCAGAAATCCTACCTTATGAAAAGAGTCGGCTGTCGAAATGGCATGTTCTCTAGCAGTCTGAATGGTCTCCACTAATAAAGGTCCTATCTCTTTATACACTGTTCCGATTGTGTGCTTGTTTGTATAGGGGAGTACATCTACCTGTTCCTGTTCGGTTTATAAATCACTTCTTAAAATCTGAATATAAACACAGAACTTGCGGCTACACAAATACATTGTCAGTTCCACTTAAAATAAACCTCATCTGTTATCTTTAACGATGAACATTACTGTTTGATGGACCAAATTATCAGCGTGTTTTTTATATTTATTTTTTTTTTCAACCTTACAACAAAATATCTTTATATAAATTCAATATATTTTGATATCGTACAATTTTGATGACGTTGATTAAGCACATTAATGTGTTATTTCAATTTCTTTGAGTATTACACGTTAGATTTTTTTTTAACTCATTATGTACGGGAAATGGTTGTTATTTTAGATCCTTATTACTAGAAAAAATTACTCGAGAGAGTGAATAGGAAAATGTAAATAATGTTTAGAGATGTCTGATGAAATGAGAGAATTGTGGAGCTATTTGAGAGAGATTAGGAGGAGCTGGCGTTGTGGAGGCGCGCGGCGGGGGAGTAGCAGGTGCGATGTCGCCTTCATTAGAGACTCGTCTAATCTTGTGATTTATGACAGCTCCGCTCCCAACTATCTGCTAAATCTTGCCGTCCCCCCCCCCCCCCCCAAATCTTCTCTTTCCTACAAATTGTTTATTTCGTTGAGTGACTTAGAAAAGTTTAATTTCATTATCTTATAGTTGTTGGTTGAAAAGAAATAAGTGTTATCAATCTTTTACATACATTACATAAACCCATATTATTATTACATACACAAGCCCAGGAAATATCCTGGTGCTATTGTTTGACCTTATACTTCCATATAACGGAGTTTGTCTTTTAACTCATTATTTGTTTTTTTTTTGTCTGCCAACGCCACACTTATAAGGCTTTCACCTTTTGGTGCTGTTTTAGGGGAGTGGTACGGAAACCTATAATTATTTCTTAAAGTTTATATGATGGAAGGAAAGAATTCGTATTAGTTTTAAACAAACAAGAGAAGGAATTAAGGCATATACTTTACTGACTTCATGTGTTCCTAACCAGAGTTTCCATTAGTGTAGAAGGTATGATTGTTAGTGTCGAGGTGTTTGAAGAAGATTATTTGTTTTTACCAGGTTTACTCTTTTGAATGTACCAAGGTTTCATTAACTATTTCCCCAAACGGTCTTCTTATCATTCCAATGCAAAAGTCCTGCCAGTTTCCACAATACAGTTCATGTACTAGCTTTAATTAGGTATAGTTTTCGACTTTTTTGCGGAGTATTGAGGTTTAATATTCTCTTTCTTTTGAAATAATCTAAAATTATATAATTTTTAAAGATTTTTCTGATTTGTAAGGATTAATTACCCGCAAGAGACAATATGTCATCTGCCTTGAGGGAACTAGGAATTGATTAAGTCTTATATTTTCCATTTATCAGTTTCTTCATAATTTTACCAAATTCTAATAATATTAAACTGACCAAAATGGACATGTGCATGCCACAACATGTATCTTTGAATTTATTGACAAAACCAACTAATTTTCAAAATTGTTTGTTTCACTGTAAAAGAGCCAGTTTTATGTTTCATTAGTAATTATAACGCTTTTCAGCAGACATTTGCCTAACATTTCTGTACATTGCCTGGTAATACTAAAATTTGTCAAAAACAATAGCCGCTATAACGCTAGAATCAAGTGAACAGGGCTTCGAAGGTAGTGTGCAAAATTTGGGATCAAAAAGTTTGTCGTGGTTAAAAAGTTTGTCATCTGGTATTTATATAAAATAAATATTTGTTTTCAATAACTTATTCAGTTTAAAAGAAAGTTCTTTAAACTGAAGTATAAACTAAACTTTAAACTAAAATAAGCGTTCTTTATACGTTACACGTATCGAGTCACCTAATGAAACCATAATTTTAAAAACAATGTCAGGCTTGAAATATGTAACATAAGGTTAATTTTGGGTTTATATTCGTAACAAGCTTCTACGTTTAAACTTGATATATTCAGTACTTCGAAATTCGCGTTTTAATTGGTTTATTTTGAAATCTTCATTATGGTTATAATGCTTCTTACAACTAGTTGAAACTTTATTGATTTTGTAAGTTATGTAACCATAATGTATGTAGTAATTTATTTTCTAATTTACTGAGTCAATTTAAATACGTAATGCATATTGCAGTCACATAACAAAGAAAAGTTATTGAACTAGTTCAACTCCACAAAGTATGTTAGTTCTTTTACTTCCAAACTTCTTGGTGGATTGATGCACTAGCTCTTACGGTGTTTGACATATTTCAGATCTCTACATGTTAGACATCTCTTAAACATGTTTAATTTTAACATTATAGTCAATGACATCTTGAAAACAAATTGTAAAATATCTGTACTCTTAAATAGATCATGTTTTTATGTTTTTATTCAGTCCAAAGAGAATGTAAAGTATGTCACTTATTTGTTCAGCATTGTTTCAACTTTTGAAAAGTGATATACAGAATAAAGTGTGAATCAATGAAGTGCAAACAACGATATAGCAAAGTAAATAGTCCGAAAATTGAATTCATTTTTATTTACATAACTGCCAATTCAAGTGATTGAACACCACTCAACCCTATTTTACGTTTTATTCAAAGGTGGAGCTTTGCTAGTTATATGAAAATCGATCTTTTTACCCCGAGATAGTCATAACTTTTAAAGCTTAATATTCTTTTTTTATCTTGTTATTTTCAGATGAATCTTCCGTTAAAAACTTACTTAGCCAAACTAAGAGAACTTAATTTTATTTTTCTTTTTAAAGAAATTATTAAAACTGTTAAATCATTTTACTGAACTTATAAATAGACCATTTTAAATGTAGAAAAAAGTGTAATTTTGATAATTATTTATTTACTTTGTACATTGATTATGCTCTTATCTAGGTATATATGTTTTCTCTTGTACTAAATCAGATTTGGATGTCTATGCGGCTTATATATAGATGTTTGACAACATGAATTGAAGAGTTGAAATAATCAAGAATTATGTAAGGCAAGGAAGTAAAACAAAGACTTGCTATTATATGTGATCAAAGGCATATACTGTATGACAGAACAGGTCTTGGCCTTGAAATCCAATAGGAAAGTGCCAGTTTGAATGTGACTACCGACAAGTCAGTATTGGTTTCCTAAGGGCAAATTAATTCGTCCTTACGAGGAGTGGCTGAGAAGGCAGTCAATAAACCCTGCTGAAGAGTCCTATTCATAGTGTTTTGAATTTGAATTTTCTAACCAGATTTAATTTTTGTTCTCGTTTGACATACGAGAACATTTGTTCTCATATTCTCATACATATTCTCGTTTGACATTTGTAACATTTTTCTTAATTCTGGGGTAAAATGGATAGACAAACAAAAGTCTCCACACAAATGAAGTTTTATTCAACGACAACAACGCGTTTCGAACACTTTCTGTTCATTATCAGGAAGACACTATAATACAAATTATAATATTATACAAATTATATTATATCTAATAAGTTAATTTGTATTATAGTGTCTTCCTGATGATGAACACAAAGTGTTCGAAACGCGTTGTTGTCGTTGAATAAAACTTCATTTGTGTGGAGACTTTTGTTTTTTCATCCATTTTACCCCAGAATGAGCAAATACCACACAATTACGGATTGCACAACTAATGATTTTTCTTAATGTATTTTCAAAAAGGATGGGAAGAATTTCAAATAAATAATGCGTGATTGTTACAGGGGCTTTGTATACCTCTTCATTAACTTCAAACTATTAGTAAAGTGAAATAATAATTTACTCTAGTGTTGGAAAAGGCATATAAATCACATGATTAGATTTCAACGATAAATTTGTCATTTCCTATTACTAAGAGCAAGGTGATTGATTATCGATTTTCATCATATTAGAACTTCAGGAAGTGTTTATAATTCATAATTACTTTTAATTAAGACGGAATAGGTTTTGAGCAACTTAAGACAAACATTCTATTTCACATCAAAGTTAGGGACTTAATGATGCAATTTTACCTCCCTGCTAAAGTACATTCCTTAAAGCTGTGATTACTGTAGTGTGATGCTTTGTTTAATGTAGATTGCATTATGACTGCAATGATGATTGTACAAGTATGAAGGTAAACTTCTATCATTTACTTTGCCACACTTAAAGTTATAGAGCGATTGTGTTCCAGTGACTTACTCTCGGGCAGAAGTAAAACGAAATGCGCTAAGTGATCAAAATATAATGTACACAATATAAAAAACCAAGTATATATTTTATTGTATATTTTCAGAGTTAATTTTCAATAACAATGTTGACAACTACATTTTGATTATTTTAAGTGGTGATACCAGTAATTTTTTTCCAGTTGGTCTGTATGAGTATATATTTAGAACAAAATTTCATTGTAAATTAAAATCGACCTAATCAATTTGAATGGTTCGGATTTGTTGACGGTATATTATGATCCTGTCCCAAATATATAAGTAAAGTTATCTTTTAAATAAAATTAAATTAATTAGTGCTGACAGTCTAATTCAGAATGTAAGACAAAAATTGTAAATTACTCTTCATAGATGTATGTGTATACAGATTGACTAATGATAGATACGTTTTTAGTATATCTAGGAAATCCACTATTGTTTTTCCCTATGTTCATTTTCATTCTGTACCCAGTTTTTATCTTACTAAATGTTATTATAAATTAATTCACTGTTTAGAAAATGTGAAACTGTTTGGTAGAATAATTCTGCTATTATGAGTTTTGAACTGCCGATTTCTGTTACATCTTTTGCCAAAATGATCGCTGATAATATTGCGAACTGTTCTGATTGTTTGTTGAAGCAGATCTGGGGTATGTTTGAACCCCTAAACTGACCAGCCTGAATCCCTCATAATGATGGGAAACTCCCTTCGTTAAATCGTAGGTTTAATATAACGATAATTTACATGCTTCATACCATTATTAAATGATAATCATTCAATAAAGACTTACCAGTTTAGCGTTTGCCAAATATTCTAAACAGCAGTGTGGATTAAATTTCCATTTTAATTGGCCAAATGTAATAGCATCATTAAAAACGTTCATTAATTGATAATTCGTTATTTCTCATAACTGTAAACTTGAGGATAGCTGGGCGCAGATGACTCAATTCTATCATAGAAGATGTAAGAATTTAAACACTTCCTCTCTTCCATAGGATCTAAATATGGTAGAACTGATAAAAATAAATAGGAGAACATGGATATCTATGCTAAAGCTATGGAAGATCAGGGACTTCAACCTTTTTTTACATCGCGAACCATTTTTGACGCCAAAATTTATTTGTGAACCTTTAATGAGAACAAAAATAAAATTAAAAACAAATAAAAAAGGGAAAATTGAAATAAATTTGATCACTAGTAACTTTAACGAGATTGCTGTGCTGCATTAAAAATAAATAAATTATTTATTTAATTTAGTCCTTTATTTACTATTTAAAAACAAACAATTTCAAACATTTTGCGACCCCCTTGGGTTTCGCGACCCTCCGGTTAAAGATCCTTGACCTAGATGACAACTAACAAGAGACACACCACATCAGGGTTTGCCATACACGGGGTTTATCAAGAAATATGTTTCAAGAGCAGAGATGGAGGAAAGCACTATTATTAAATTTTAGTTAAGCTATAGAAACGAGTACTCGTTCACCGGCACCTAGCAGTAACATTTCTACCTCCTAAAACGTAGGGAAGTGGTTTCAAAGCAACCTGCTACCTAGATGGTACACGCGATTAATTGTTGTAGAATTTGACATTTTTTACGTAAAGTTTAAA
The DNA here is from genome assembly GCA_026182355.1 of Hermatobates lingyangjiaoensis. NCBI lineage: Eukaryota > Metazoa > Arthropoda > Insecta > Hemiptera > Hermatobatidae > Hermatobates > Hermatobates lingyangjiaoensis. Next base: position 3,578,116 of record JAPFBL010001927.1, read on the forward strand.
TTAGCTCATAGTCTATAGGTAGTAGTTAGACTCATAGATATTTGCTCTACCATTGTATTGTTAATTATAGTATATGCATGAAATGTTATAATTTACTTCATGAATTAAGTATTACTTCTAAATCGTGGTACTAATGTGCTAATGCTGATGTTTAATTCAATTATCGATTGAATGTGGTGCGAATGTGTTGACATTGTTACTAATGGAGCTCGTCCAGTATGGATTTGCCGGTCAACACAATTATCTTCAGATATCCATCCAGTAACTCTCAGGAAACCTCCTGAAAAATAGATTTAGTGGACATCGTTATCTGTAAATCTCTAAAAAGCCATCTTTGTACACAGAGCCAAAAAAAATCATTGAGCTTGTGAAACAAAAATAAATATCCTATATGCTATACAGATATAAAAATATATTTGTATGTTGTACTCTTGAACAAAACTTAGTATTAGATGTCTACTTTTTTGTGTGGGTGAATCTTTTGTCTTTGGGCAATATTGATTCAGAGGAATGGACTCCTTAGTTTTATTTTACAAAACAGATATTAATTTTGAACTGATTCGGTGATTAGACAACACTGACATTTTTTCTTTCATTTTCCAGACAAAATATGGAAAGGGAAAGCTTTGGCTGAAATGTTCAATGTAGTAGGAGGTCAGATAAACTTTAAATGTAACAGATCCATTGGCGATGTATTATTACGGATACTTCTTTCGTAATACGAAATATTCACTTACAAAAGTGTTATTACTGTTGTGGCAATACCAATGATATTTTACCTGCTTCAATTGTGTGACGTACATAAATAAGGCCGAATAGTGGTAACAGGTTCTGTCACTATCTGTACGAGATCCAGGAATGAAAGACTAATAGATATCTCCCATTTAGATATTTATATTATGTCTAAATGAGACATTATATACCCAAGAAGTTCTATATTTATTTCCTTATAGTAAAGATAATTTTAGGGCACTTCTCATTTTTGGAGTTGTTGTTATGGAAGAAAACATTTTTTTATAAATTGTCTGTTAAAAATTAACAATTATATATTGTTTATATCATTTTTTATATTTCCCAATGATTGGTTTGAAAATCCATGATTGATTAGATATAATATCAAAACTATCCATCAGGTGGTGTGATTTGTGGCGTTCACAAATATCTGGTTATATTCACAGGTGGGCGGGCGCGTCTTAGTTTCTTCTAAGGAACTCATATCTTGTATGAGTGCAGTTCGTTTGAGAATGAGAGGGAATGAATTTTATTAAAAATCCAGTCAGGTGCAGTGTCTATGGCCTCAAGCTAGTTTCTTAATAATCCAAAAGGCGTTTGTAGAATATTTTATTAATTATATAAACAATTTTGATTTTCAATATTTTATAACACTTCACTTAAATTGTGGAACCAGTGTTTTCCTATATTAATAAAAATATACCGACACTGTTTTTATTTTGGTTAATAATTTGATAATTTTAATAATTAAAATGAAAAAATTAGTTATTTATAAATCTTACGTAACATTGTAGAAATGCATATATTCTTTGAACTAATGTTTCATAAATTTATTAACTGTGTTATTATCTCTGTGTTTATTTACAATAGTTGAAATGTCCTATTTATTGTTTCTCTTTATACTTAATTAATGGAATAAATATATCACAAATAATTGTAATAGCGTATATTATATTTATGGAGAATTTTTATAAAGAATATATTATTGAGATGAGATTTTATCAAAGATTTTTTATAAAAGATTAGAGTAAACAATCTTAATATAAATTAATAATATTAAATTTATTTTATAATAAATATAGTATTATTATAAATGTCTGTCTTACTTAATTATAGCACCTCTCGGTTTTTCACGTTGTACATGGGTAAGTTTAAAAAACTTTCATGTACTGAAGACACAATTTCAACGATTTTCAACACCACTGGCTGTAGTAATTAACAATGTTGCAGAGGAATTACTAATGGAGTTAGCGGAACTGCAGTGTGATGCTATCCTTAAAAAAAAAAACAAAAAAAAACCACAGAAATAGAGATTCCAGAATTCTACAAATATCATTCGCGAGTTATTTGTAGTTTCGCAATGTATTCTCTGCTAATGCCAGGATTTTAGGAAGTACATTATGTATGTGGACAATTTTTCTCAGCCATGGAGATTAACAAGTCTGCACTAAGATCACGGCTTATTAATGAACACTTGGACGCATCGCAGAGTTTGTTTCCTGCTAATAAATGTAAGCCAAATATTGGTGACTTTGTTGATACAAAAGGCTGTTAGATGTGTAGTGAAAACAAAGTCTGACTGATACTGTAATCACAGTTAGTAATTACAAGATTACTGGGACAATCAACGGATTATCTAAAATACTAAATTTCATTTTTTTATTCTATAATGTTTTTTTCTGCTTTCGTACGATTTAATAAAATTTACAAATAACTGTTATATTTTTCACGTAGGCCTACTTTAAATCATTGTCAAAATGCGGTTCTTCAGTTGAGTTACCGAAAATAGTAACAAACTTAATAGGATAAAAAATAAAATTTAGTATTTTAGATAATCCATTCATTATCCCAGTATCTTGTAATTACTAACTGTGATTACAGTATCAGTCAGATTTTGAGTAAAAGCCTCATTCGGTTCCCAGGGGAATTTTAGTTTAATACCACTGTAGTAACTGAGTAATGGTTTGCAGAATTTCTTTACGTCATTTTCATTTTGGTGTGGTGAAGTATATTTAAGAAATATGTCAAACTGCAGTCATAGTTATTTCGCAGTTGTAGGAAGAAGAAATAGAGATGTTTACGATAAAGAGAATAAATGAAACCCTGAGGAGACCTCATTCTATTATAAAGAACATAATTAAATGAAATAGGGAGTTAGAAGGGGGAATGGAAAGATGCTATAAACAAAGTGATAATGGCGACAACAAAGCTGTTAATCTCACTCTGCTCCGTAGTTTGCACTTTGCATTGCTCCCTCTACCAAAGGGAGCTCTAGACCTGACATCTTTCAGTTTTAATTGTTTCTTGTTCCAGTCTTTTACTTCCTTGATAGTGGCCTACTCGATTCCAATGTCATAAGTACCGAGAAGCCGTGGATATACTTAAGGTCGCAACTTTTGACGAAAATAAAATAAAACATACAAATAGCCCATGTTAGAAGAACTAATATTCTCACAATATTAGTTGTTCTGATAAAAATACGATGAATTTGTAGAAACGGGAAGACACAGTAAAATTCTAAAAAGATGGAATAGTAACTTTCACATATTTCTGATTGTCAGATTTGATTTTATTAAATAAACTATCCGTCCCTGTACTAAACATATTCTTCCTGAACAAATATAGAAGACATTGTGAAATTGTTTGAATATGATAACTCCTTTATGTTCTTTAAAGTATAAATTCAATTAAATGAATATTATAACCATAAATATAGTTTGTTGCACACAATTCCACTTGTAATTTCTGCTACAGGGTAATATACTATTCTTTTCTTTATCGTTCTAATTAAACTAGCGGTATCAGTAAAGTGGGTGCATTAAGACAAGGAATGCTAGGTAACTTAACATACAGGTTTCAATTATTGCAACCAAATCAGAGCTGGGAAAACTGCAATCAAAACTACAGAGTGTTATTGGATCTAAAAAAAAATAAATGCAAATGAAGAAGATGGAAATTCATATTTTAGATGATTTTACTATAATTAAGTATAGTATAGTACTAGTAATATAGTATTAAGTATAGTATTCATTGAAAAATTTTGTACGTAAAAGTACTTAAAGCTAATCTCAAGGGCTGCTGTGACTGCACCCCATAAAGTGATCACACATGCTGAAGAGAATGTAAAAAAACTCTTACAGAACCATACGTAACCCTATCTAGCTTTCATGTATCTCAAGTCCTAACTCGAGTCCTTCAAAAATGGCTAATACCGAAAAAATGCCTTGAAGGCTGTAGTGTGAATTTGTGATAAATATGATACATGGTTTTATAAAGTAAAGGTGGCGTGGAGTGGTGGATTTTTGAATTGGGAGTATATTCAGAACTATGTATCTTGTACAACAGGCTGAAGAGTTATTGGTATTGTGGTACTATTTATCGTCCTCTGTCATCACTTGTCGCGTGAGGAGCAATCCATTAATGTTAATGGTAGAAAGAAGTCGTATATACGTTTCGAGTAATTTCCTACCGTTTTTCCTTCTGCTTAGCTCAGAATCGTTCTTATGCTTTTGACAGACAAATATGTGCTTTATGAGGTAAGAATTGGACCGGTAAAATGTTTCAGCCTGATATATAAATAGAACAATAGGTTTTGGATGTTAAATGAGGTATGAAGGCTTTGCTTGGCACCAAGTCCGTTTGATCATTAACTGGCTCGTTGTGTAATCAAAGACTCCACAAAGCTAGACAAGGAAAACTGATTGTCTGCCTCAGGCTGGATACCTCTTCATATCTCCCCATTAGCAGTCTTCCCTTCCTGCTTGCACTGTCTTATCCAGGTTTTGAATACTTTTATTTCGATTTATATTCCCTAATATTTGCATGCTATTAATTTCAAATGAATGCACATATATATGTAATGTTAATAAAACTGTATAGGTGTGCTATAAACGTATGGCACTGGAAGGTCTTATAACCGTTTGAAAGTATCGCTTTAGTGATTAATTTTCCAAGTGAAAGATGACTTGCTACTATACTTCCCTTGTGATATTTCACATGTCATGCAGTTAAATATTTACTTAACACTTATAAATTAAGTTTTCCGTCACAGTTTTGAAATCTTTATTAAGTTGAATAACAAAATTACATTATTCTTAATGCATGCAGTGGTATACAGAAGCGATGTTAATGTTTTATATGATTAAAAAATATAATCGTTCATAATTTACTATAACTGGGTCATGAAATGTTTTTAGGACTTGAGTATTATATTTTAGTATATTTATAGCTTAAATGGGATAAGTTAAATTCACCTGTACTTTATTTTTAGTGTTAATGAATAGTAACTGTTTAAGAATTACTTTCCTAAATTCATTCCCTACATGTTCAATATATTTTGGTAACTCTGTGGTGTGGGTGTGTGGCCCGTTATAGGAATCTCGGTGAAAGAGCCGATCTTCATGAAATTCGTTGCCGAGTAGATTATTGGAAAGTTTTATTATGATTGGAAAAGTTTTCCCGCTTCTCATTTTGTTCTCCTCTACACAAGACAAGTTGTATCTAAATGTACATAGGCATCGCCAGATCCACCATTGGTGCCTGACTACGGGCATTCTTTACGCAAATGCTTCCATTTATTCTCCTCTACTCTACTCTTGTTACTCTACCTTTAAAATATTCCAGTCAAATTATTTTATATTATCTAGTTTTCAACACAAGAATTATAACAGCTTGTTTCGGATGATCTCGTTTTGCCTGTTAAGTGACGATTTATGATATTTAATACTGTTTCAGATCATTTTCTTGAATTTGTGGGCTAAACTTTAAATCAGTGTGTTATTTATTTATTAGTAATATATTTAATTGCTGGAAATTGAAATATAAACTCATGAAGAACAAATGTTACATGTTAGTTTTCCTAAACTCATAGTATATATTTTATTTACAATATTTTTTAGTATTGAATCACAAACTTGTAATTAATTATTTAATGAGTCTGTCCGTTGTGTTTGATAAATTTGATTAAATAAACAAAAAAAAGTTTCACATTTTTAAAAAAAAACTGTCTATCGTGTTCAAAATTGTAATAATTTTTTACTTATGATTACATTTGTGAACATGATCCTGGTCATAGCATTTGACGCACCAAAGTATCTAAACATAATAGCTCTGATGTCTCATAACAGGAAAAAAGCTTCTATTTGGAGGATGAGCTATATAATGTTTTGTGAATTGCTTCAAAAGAAATCAGTTCTATAGTACATTTTAAAATGTAATAATAAAGTATTTTGTAAATCACTTGCTTTAGCCTAAAATTAAGAAATCAAGAAAACAATTTTAATGTTTCACACTGTAGGGGAAGTCAATATAGTCCGAAATAGTTGAGAACTATTGAACCTTCTATAATCCCTATCATACTGGTTTTTTATTCATTTGCATGTGTTTTTTACTTCTTACATTCATTCAAAACGAGGGAGAAAAGATAAAAAAATGGAGATCCCGCCTATGAGTTGAGATCCGTCTTTCTCTCTGGCCCGCCTAATTAATAATTTTTTGAAGCCAATGTGGCCTACGTGCCAAAACGTTTGCCCACCGCAAAATATGGACAGTCACTTCTTTCAAAACATATCTCTGGACTGGTATAGGATTCTAACGTAGTGCAATCACTTATTATGTGGTATTTACTCATTGTAGGGTAAAAAGTTAATGAAATGGTCTCCACATATAAAAATTTAATCATATAAACCCCCAAATAATGGTAAAAATGTAATGGTCCCCCCAACAATAATCAATTCATGTCCCATTTTGCCAAACATTTAGTCTCCAATAACCACCAATTTTTCCCAGACCTAAATATACAAAAATTACATAGAAACAATAAATTCCGTGAAATAACTGTTTTAGAAGGGTATGAAATTAACAAATTAGTGCGTGATAATTCTTCTATTTGCCTCAATGAACAAATTCCCAAGTGTACAACTTTTCTTAATTTATATATATATATATAAAGTTCTATTTTCTCCTTATCCCCATATTTGTTTGTATTTCATTATGGTTCTCTGTGTTATATTTTCAATATGTTTCCTACACTTAGTCCTAGAGCAAATGTAAAGGCTCAGCATAACCTTTAGGGAAAAAAAATAACAATGAAATGTACCTGCCTTCTAATATGAAACAGATGTACCCCATACCCTCACCCACGTCAATCCTATTCCCAGTCAGTTGTACCACAGACACTCTGGCTTATTTTATTTTTATTTTCTACTATATTTACTGTATACTATAGATAACTTTCTGGTGTCATTGTATTTTTTAGTTAATGCCTGACGAAGAACACTACGTGTTCGAAATGCGTTGTTTATACCATTAAATTTTTATATGTCGAGACCATTTCATTAACGTTTTACCCTACAATGGTATAGGATTGTTTAGAATTCGTGGTAAACATTTAAAGGTTGTTAAACTACAGTGGACTTCATTTTAAATACTTGGTACGGTTCATTCTTTAGAAGGAATAAAACCAGTATACGAAAAAATAGCCCTTTTTTAAAGAGACAAAATCGCACTTCCTGCACCCATAATTGTTCATGTTGCTGTCAATAAAAGAACTATATACTTTTTAAAAGATTATTTTCTGAAGATTGTATCTTACGTATACAATTCGTTGAAGGGGTAAAACTGATCCCATGAATTTTGCATTATGTAACAGTATCATAAGTAGGGTGGGAACTGCGTGTATTAATAAGACTAAAGATGTAACGCTAAAATATGTTTCACTTGACGTGATTTCCTGTATCTAAATTAAAGACCTGGAGATGAATGTAAAGACCAAATGTTGCTTAACCTTCAGATATAAGATGACTGCTGTTTCATATATCCATATTTGGAGAAAGAGAAATGGAAAAGGAAAAGATGATTTTTTTTAATAATTCAGTAATTTACATTTTTTTCAATATTATGATATGACACCATGAATATATTAAAATACCGAGTTGACAGGACTGACAGTCCATTTGCCGAAGAATGTTCAAAATATCACTAGTGGGCTAATGTGGTTCTATGGAACCTAACTCCAGTGTACCCTATGTGAAAGCGCAGTCAACAAAGTTCATACAAAATACAATGCTACTGACCTTTTGAAGGGGTTTCTATGAGACCTGGTTGGTAGAGTGAAGGCTTTTAGTTGGAAACCGCTATATTACGTCCTAAGGGCATATGCATTCCCCCTCCTATCTCACTTCCTTCATAATGAACCCTTGTTTAATGCTTGCCTGTTTCGCTTTGTTGTGTATTGTTATTGTCAGTTTGAAAGACAGACACAAAGTAAATATTGTGTTAATGATTGAACACAATTAGTATTATTGAAAAGCATCAACTTTGTAAAGTGGGGTTTTCTTAGAAATGAAAACTTTGAAATGCTTTCTGTAACAATTCTTGAAATTCAAAAGAGATTTAAACCTCTTCTAACCATTTTACAGTGTTTTCCAAGATGTAGTAATTTAAAAACATAAATTTGATACAGTAGCTCTGGCCTCATTCTGATACAGCGTTCAGAATGTTCTGCTGTATTCTGTTGATTGCTTTTCTTCTGAGTGCACAAAAAAGAGTAGTCTCTCAGTTACAGCATTACTGATGTAGGTCATAGGACAAAACCCAAAAACCAGTTGGATTTTTGACTCCTGACGAAGACGTTACGGTTGAAAGATCTTCGTCTTGTTTTCCCATTTCATATTGCGGTTTGATCATTTATGGGTATATGTAGATATAAACATTATTCAGTTTCATGATTCACAAAAAATATAGAATAAATCCGTACTACAAAAAAAAATTAAAAAATTGTTTTTCTAAATATTTTTCACGGAACCTCAGACAATCCGTTAAGGAACCCCTGGGTTCCGCGGTACCCACTTTTGGAACCTCTGAGTTAATATATTTAACCTTATCACCCTGACTACTAATAACTGCTAGTTCATAAACTATATTATATTTAAATCAAGAAAGTAAAAACACTGACAATTTGACATGATTAATAAAATAAAAGTGAAACAATTTAAGAAATATGTCTTAAAATGTTTTTTATTGATATCAGTTTTTCGAGTGTGCGAGAAAGAATATGCCTGTTATTACTATTTCTGTGTAGCTGTAGAATCGCGATAGCTGGAGCCGATCTGTGCGAAGTTTTGCAATTAGTTTTCTATGAATACAAAACACCAGAGGAGGCTTTCATTAGTATTGTAACCTGTTTTCACAATGTTGTTTACATTTTACTTTTGATTGGAGTTTTTTTTTTAATTTGCTCGATAACATGCAGTGACTGACTACATGAATTCCTTACTACAGCGACTTAGATTAATTTTACATGACACCAAACCACTATTCCGTTAAACATATCCTAGTTCATTTTCTCTAAATGCCTGTACTGATAGTTATGAATAGATGTATTATAAATGTTTTACGTAATCAAATAGTTTCAAATAATTCAATTTTAAAGATAATTAATATATCCATTTTAAGATGGTGCAATCAGTTATTATGTGGTATTTACGCATTATGTGGTTTTAATTATTATATTAAGTTTCTTAAATTCATAAATCCCTATAATTGGATGAAGAGTTCTAACTTTTTAAGTAATTATTGAATTATGCATTTAGTTTTACACTGATTTAGCTTATTGAATACTGACTCTTCAGTAAATTTAGTTCTTCAGGATCAGGTTCAAAATTAATTATTTTAGATTATAAGCCGACGTTTCCCAGTTAAGCATTCTCAAGTCTAAAAACAATTTATATTCAATAAGTAAATAGTCAATAATTTAGTACTACTATGAAGTTCTATTACTATAAAAAAGTACAATAGTTTTGTACTAAATATCCATAATGTACATTTTATGTACTAATTTATGTATAATTGGTACATTTCTTTTCATAAAGTTTCTAGATTTTTCTTTGCTCTGTGTTTGTCTATTTTTTGCTTCTTTTTTGTTGCTTATTGTTTTTCTGGTTTTGTGTTTCTTGAACATTCTGTGCAGGTATCCTCGCAGAGTTATTTTGCAGTATTAGTAATCTTTTAAATTGTTTTTTACTCTAATAATTAAAAAAGTAAATATGATAGAAACACAACTGTTCCATAAAAGGAATAACAGTATCCATTTTTGGTTGTCTTTTACTTTGTTTGTGTTTGTTGCTTATTGTGTTTTTTTTTCTGTGGTTTGATAATCTGTGGAGGTATTTGATTTCAAATATTTGTTTTTAGGAGTACTAATTTTTTTAGTAAATTGTTTTTAACCTCGAGAATCCTGAAAAAAATTCAGCGAAATGTTGGCTCATATCTGAAGTATTGATTTTTGGACTTAATCCTCGAAAACCTGTTTTATATACAGTCATATTTGAAATGTTTAATATTTAATATAATTTTGAGTTTAATAAAAAAACTAACTTTTTTTATTGCTTTCTTTCTATTTGTGATTGATCATAAGAGCCTTTAATTAACCTTTTATCTTATAGTGAACCCTTAAATATTTTCTTTGTTCTTCACATAGATTTACATGTATGTGAGAGTGAATCGCTGACAACTGGAGGGAAAAGTTTAAAAAAAATCGGTATGTAAATATAAAAATGAAGATAAAGTACCGCTAGGTGTGAGAAACATTTATGAAAGCCGATAAAGCTGACATTCTAAAGCGTTGATGACGTGAGAAAAAGAGTCAAAAACTGAAGTCCTCCATGTTTAATTTGCTTCACTATAGACGAACCTCCTTCCTTCTTACTTGATATGGTTTGGAAAAACTTGTCTTGAGAGATCTGTCTGCTTCGTTTCATTTTATTTAGAAGGTTTCTGAAGTGGTGCATGGTCCTGTCGTTAAGCAACCCCATTATCCTGTTCATCTTTGTTTTTTTTCCTGTCAGTTAAGGCACTTCTTTTAACTAAACATCACTATTAATCACCGCAAAGATGACAACATAAAATAAAACAGATTTATTTTTACCTGACATGATAATTTCTGATGCCCAGAGCTAAATGGTCCAGTTTACTTTACAATGGACAGTTTCATTGACAAGTAATTAAAATTCAAAACTCCAGCCTACTATCTTTTGATGCCTGATGGGAAAGAAACAAATGGTTTTATTCTAAGAAATATACAAGAGGATGCTGTTGATTCAATAATCAAAATTTGGCAAGCGATGGCCAACTTTTATAGAAAGAAAACAGTTAAAAGCCCTGAAATATATTGACTGGAGAGATGTAATTATATTATTTAATAATTAAATTAAAAGTGCTCAACAATCAGGAATCTTCGTATCAAAACTCACTCCAGACCTTTATATATACACAGTTTTTCCAACGATTTTTGAGAGAGTTCAATTCATTTCATTCCAATCTGTTTTATCCTATTATCAACCTTATACCTATTGAACTGATGTGGGAACTTTTGGTGTTAAATAATATCTGATTTATTTGGTCAGTTGGGTTTTTGACTCTGACGAAGACCGCTTGTTACGGTTGAAAGATCTTAGTCTTGTTTTCCGATTTTCTTATTGTGGTAAATCGAATTTCACTAAAGCTCTGCTTAACACTCCAGAATATATATATATATATATTATAATATATATAGCATACAGGAAATGTATACTATCATTTCCTGTGTACTTGTTTCTCAAACTTTGTCTTTTTCCTGGTATATATATGTATATATATGATCAAACCACAATAAGAAATGGAAAACAAGACTAAGATCTTTCAACCGTAACAAGCGGTCTTCGTCAGAGTCAAAAACCCAACTGAACACTAGATGCAGAAAACATGTGGTGAGGAGTTGAGAAGAGTGGGAGGGAAGAGTGGTATTTTAAAAGGGTGAAAGCACAGAGTTTTTTGGTATTTTAAAATACCACTCTTCCCTCCCACTCTTCTCAACTCCTCACCAGATGTTTTCTGCATCTAGTGTTCAGTTGGGTTTTTGACTCTGACGAAGACCGCTTGTTATGGTTGAAAGATCTTAGTTTTGTTTTCCCATTTCTTATTGTGGTTTGATCATTGATTGTTGTTTCACGTGTTTATGTGAAATCTTTTTATATATGTATATATATATATATATATACATATATAGTTCAATGTACATAAAGAAACATAGAGTAATTAAAAACACAAACTTACAGTCTCTAATTTTCGGTTGAACCGTCTTCAGGAGAGATAAGAGAGGGAAACCAAGCGCACTGGTACAGAGATGGTTGGAGACCATCCATATATATATAAAGACCACTGCGTTAACATCTACTAATCAATATTAAAATGTAAAGAATACTAGTAAATTGGACTTATTTAAAAACAGTCTGTCGTTATATATTATTCATCAGCTCCTAGAATTTTTTAAGATAGATATTGCATATATTTTAATATTATTATAATTTTATATGCCTCTCTCTGATCAAGAAATTAATAAGTACTAAGCAAAGTGATTTTTATGTTGAGTGATGTAAGAATGTACTCTGGTAGCTACGGATTGAGAGTTTGTATATTATTAATTAATACTTTTGAGGTGATCAGTATTCATGTAGTTTGAAAGAGATTAGAGAAATGAGTAGAGACGGGCGTCGTCTTGAGAATTGCACTTGAATATTCATAGAATCGTTGATCACATTGCTGACGGTGGTTGCAGCACAAACGTCTACACAAATAGTTATTCTTTCTCTTTTTAACATTTCAAATAACAAATCTGTATTATTTTGCCTTCATTGTTTATTCATTAGTTTTTCGCAGGTCCTTTATATTTTCAATAGAAATATGAATTATTTGTGTTGATACCAGATTTCTGACTGTGATGCTCGATTAGTTCTCTCATTCCATTATTCTACAACCGTTTTCAAATTTATTTATTTAATATCTTTTATATTCGTGTACGTGGTGCCACATAAGTGAATAACCAATTCCGATTATTTTAACTCCATATTATTCTATATTTACTTTCAACCTTACGATTTAAATTTATTCGTCAAATGTTTACACTATATATTTGTTTGTTTTTTTTTAATGTTCATGACCAGTGTTTCTATATTATATCTGTGACGAGCAATAGTCCCCTCTGTAGCTCTGCTTTTCATAACAGAGTTTGGTGTCACAGCTCTTCTCATTCTTCGGAGTTAGAGTAATCATGGAGCACAGCTGTTCCACCTAATTTCAGATTGCTTTGCCAAATTATTTACCCTTGCGAGGAGTATACTACATCTTCTTCATCACAAACGTCACTTCCTTTAGATATTTCGGTTCAGTTCTATACGAAGTTGTGCCTATACAATTCTGTTGAAAACTAGCGGTAGTTTTTATTTTTTGCTGCCGAATGAACTTATGCTATTAATTGTTTATTTTTCAATAATACAGAATGTGATTGTATTTATAAACTAGTAATACCCTAACACTTGAACTCTTATAGGAACATTATTAATGTAGAGAAGCTAACGATCTTCCATATTTTATTCGAAAGTTTACACGAGGAATATATTTTTACTAAAATTAATAATATATTATGAAGGCAGATAGAACCTTATATTTCTGTTCCTCACGAATTTGAGTACCTAATTGTTATTTTAATTTTATAAAGTAATTTTTTTTAGTTTAGATTTCTTGAGATCAATATAATGAGATGACAGAAATGAAATGTTGTTGTAACTGTGCGAAAATAAATAAAATTAAATCATTTGAATTGGTTTTATGAAAATTTTAGTTTTCGTTTGTATAATGTTGCTGAAAATAGTACAAGTCGAACGTAAACAAATAACAGATATTTATTTTTGACCAGATATTTATTTTTGACTAAGCAGTTCGCTCAGCTAATAGTCGCTGATACAGAATTAATAATTCGTTTTGTGCTATAACCTTGGTAACGTGACACATGTAAGCGCTTACAGGTTCCATTAATGTCTATGATTTCTTCGGCAAGTTTTCATTAAATGTTCTGTTATATCACTGATGTTTAGAGAATACTCCATCTTATTAGAACGTAATTTCACCTTTGAATGGTTCATTCCTGAATCAATTCATAAATAACATTGGATTTTCAAGTCGTACTAATGCCTAAAATTAAACTCTATTGTCTAATAGTCTTGACATTCCGCCAAACACCATTCAAATTTTGCTAGTTGACCGGTTAGTTTGGAACCGTCCTTAATCGTCTGCAGTTTTTAGTTTCAGTAGTGGGTACATCAAGATGATTTGCCTTGTTGGAAATTTAATTTGTCTGGCATCGACCAGTATTTTTCTTCGATTAAGCAAAATCTACAATCTTCGGGTAGTGATGTTCTGATACATGCATAAAAATGCATGCATTTGAATTTATCCATGATCGTTAGCAACGTTCCCTGTAAGCTCCGCGCATTGCTCGCCCGTGCTCTGCGCACAACAAAACTAATCCAGCGCACAAAAAAAGCCAATATACAGTCGCCAAAAAAAATGTCTAACCTTTGAAAAAATGAAGTAGGATTTTGAAAAGTAAAATACACTATTTTTCTTATGTTATCAACTTAGTATAATCGTAAAATGCGCTTTTTTCTGGTTTTTATTTTTTTTAAATTTAATAGGGTAGAAAATGAAATCAAAAATAAAAAAATTGCAAATAAAGTTTTTTTAAAAAACTTCCTATAGTCACTTTTGTTTTTTAGAAGAGATATTTTTTAATTTCATTGATCATATTTCAAGATCATAGAAATTGCAATTTTTCTGTGAGTAATATATATATATATATATATATATATATTATATATATATATATATATATATATGAGTTCGAGATTAACAAAGAGCAACACACAAAATAGGGAAACACACTTACAGACTCAAATTTTCGGGTAATCCGTCTTCAGGAGAAAAGAGAATGGGAGACCAAGCACGTTGTAGACGCAACGGTAAGAAAAAAAAAATATATATATATATATAACTTACTGTGGTCCCTAGTCTCCTCGGAGAGTTTGTGTGTGTGCGCAGATGCATGAAAATTTAGAGGGAACATTGAAAGTTAGTGATAAGAAATATTACCTTTCATATTATGAATACAATAGAATTTTACAGTGGATTGTGTTCTTAAATTGAACATGTGGAGTACTAAGGAAGAAGCGTCCATAATATTCATTTCAAAGCAGAAGAGATAAAAGTTATAAACCTATACCAATTAGTTTAAATATTTGTAGTAGTTGAATATATTCCAGGATGGAAAACGTGATCTCTACTTGAAGGGTTTCAGATTAAGAAGAGAATTACATGCGATTTAAGGGAATATGCAATGAAGTCTAAGTAAAACCTTTATTCCCCTGTAAAGTGAAAGCCTTTCAAATGTCCTTTCGCAAGATGCTAAACGTCCTTAATGACACACTATCAATGCTCAAAGGCTATAAACATTTCACAGCTCCCTCACATATCCACCTTTTCCTCTGTTTTGTTTCTCTACGATTTCATCTAGAAATTCCCATTGGTTAAATTACCAACAAGTGAATCTTACAAGTAAGATTGAAAAGATGTACATTTTTTAGATAAACAGTGACAAATCAATGTCTCATATAAAAGAAAATCACCTATAAAAAGAAAAGAAATGAATTGTTTGAAGTACATTTCTTTCTTCTTTCAGTGACTTATACATTACACATCTGGGGGAATAACTCATCATATTTTCTAGAGTTATTTTTTTATGGTTCTTTCAAGTTTACGAATGACTCTTCTCTTCTTTGTTGGTGTCATCTAAGAATGAAAACCTTGCTAAGTTACATAATTTATAGGTAAACTGCATTAGCTTGACATATTCTCATTCTGTAGTAAGTTTACATTTTATGGGTTATTATTGCATTTAAAGGACATGATTCTGTATTTTCCACGCGACAAAATACCTCGGTTCATAGAGATTCCTGGGTACTAGCGACAAGCACGAAATCGGAAAGTTGAGCGAAGTTTATCACTCTTTATAAGGACACATTTAGAAGTGATTCATTTTTAGCGAGTGCTGGTAACTGACATGCAGATCTTCGTTTCGGTATGAGATGAAGTGAACTGAATGACACATTATCTGACATTATAGTGAACAAACGTTGATAAAAATTGCTTGGGGAGAACACCTTCGTTCCTTTCAGTGAATATCAAATGTAAAGAAATGCATTTAACCCTTGATTTTCTTTCTGAATATTCTCCGCCGTTTCAAGAGTTCTGTAGTATACTTTCAAATGATTGATTATTATATATTACTCATTCTAACTCCTTTCACAGTGAGGAGGAAAGACGAATTTCACACTTTGAAAGTTCTAGAGAATTAGTGAACTTGATGACGCCACAATGAATATTTCTAGTGCATGTGGTACTGAATCAAATTTTAATTGACTATGTGTTTTTACATTTTCTGAAAAGTCGTCCGTTTTTGTTTTGATCTGAACATTTTAAAATATTTTTTTTTTAAATTCACACCCTTAGTGTCTAATTTTCGATTTTCTATCCTTATTTCTTGCCTAGTTCAGAAAAACCCTAATTTCGTATATCTGGCATGTAGTCCCAGATTTATATGTTTTGTATATGAGATATGTTCTTATGCTTTCAATATCCCCTCCCCTCCAACCGGTTGAAAGGAAACCTGTTTCCCTATATAAACTTGATATCCGGGTTTTGATAAGCTGGATTTGTCGTTTTGAAATCGAATGATTTTAAATTCAGTTCTTTTTCATAGATAGTCTGTTGTTTGTATAGGTTTGTTTGCTATTCTGTAGTCCAGTTCTCTCTGGTCTGATGAATCAGTTATTACAAAAAAAAAAAAAAAAAAAAAAACGGACTTCTATTGCCGAAAATAACTTTGAAGAAAGTCCCGAAAAAATATAATTGTTTTGAAATACTTTGTAATGAATGGGATATTTACTTTGGCAGTTATTTAATGTAGTTAATTTGAAATAAATATAACAAAAATCGAACCATTTTTCTAGACATTTAATAAAATTATTTTATATGTGAGTAAAAATGCATTAATTGCAAGTAAAAATTAAAATGATTCCGTTTAGGAAGCTGGCATCTGTATTATGTTGAATATGGCACATTATGTTTTCCTTTGAAATATTTCTGAATGTTTTCTCGCCTTGAAGAAAAGGTTATATTTACATCACTAATTAATTGCTGCAATATTTTACTGCAGTAGATAAAATGAATATCTATAAAATAAAGCAGTTGTCAAGTTTGTAGTGGTTTTTGAATTATCTATGACAAATGTTGAGGAATTAAAGTTCCTACTCGTATGTTAAAAAAGGTTTAGCACACACACACATTTACATGTTTAAGTTCTTGTAATGACGCATTGACCTGAAAGTTTACCGCTTAGTGATTTTCTGAAGGTAGCATTGAGGTGGATTCGTCAAGGTGTATTATTTATCGCTCAAGAATCTAAAGAGAAATTGTTGGGCAAGGATGATGACAGTTTGCTTGAACTGGGATCAGCGTCCAAACTACAAGGCTAGCCTGCACGGCTTGCTGTTATGGTTCAAGTAAGAGGCGCAAGTATCGATTAGAAGGTAATATTAGAAGTTAGTGGAGAGATTAGGATGTAAGTTAAGCTTCAAGTCCCATTACTCAGAGGAGAGTGTTAGCGGTAACCCTATCCAGAGCCAGGCAGCAGTTAGTGGTTCTCCTATTGTTGCCTTCTCCGTACTTGTTTTCACTGTAATAAACCAAATGCACTGTTATTTCACAAGGCAAGAAACCACTTTCCTTATATTTGATGGCTTTTAAGGTTATCTAATTACTAGCCCTATACTATCCAGGGAATTGTACTCTATGTTAGATACAACCTTTCACCACTTAACATGTCTAACATATAAATGTATAAAATATTATATTTTCTTGAAATTATGCTGCACCACATCTCAACTCACCACAAAACTACGAATGCCTTTCAAGTGATGTTAAAAGGAATATTTTGAACTTCTATTCCTGGCTGCTGTTTCACTACAAGAGGAAAGACAATTCGTCATACTGGTGTAACATTCCTTCCATGGTTTAATGAATGAAACATAGAGCCCATGTATAGCAACAATTATCTATTCATTAATACAGAATTAATCAATCAATTGTTAAAGCCTTAATCAAGAAGTTCGTAATGTATTAAGTCTTAAAATAATAATGTTCAAAATACCTGTATTACAAACTTTATGTACCTACATCATTATGTAACATATTAAATGGTTAATCGTGTACTAAACTGAATGGCTAACTGCCCTAGTGCTTCGGTAGTAATGTACTGAACGTGAAAAGGCCTGAAGTACAGATAACTTATTGTAAGCGTGGCGTACAGTCACTATAGTGCATATTCAGTTCTATTTATTCACTTATCTTTTACTTTAGAAATTCCAACAGATTATATATATATATATCGAAAGGAAGTGAACTGCGTTTACACGCATAGTGTTGGGCTCCCAGACTAGAATAACCAACTAAAACAACCATTTTTCTTTTAGGACACTAGTTTGCAGGGCCGTCCCTAGGTAGGTGCGGACCCGGGGCAACTTAACCACTGCGGGGTCTGCCCCTTCCACAAATTATTATTGATATAAGAAATTGTTAATTGTGCTCTTAGAAATAAAAATAAGTGGTTGCGGCAGCTGTTAATCTGACCTACCGCGGGTAAAATAGATTAACCAGTGAACAGGTCATTTGTCCGAGGTGTCACTACCGACGTCCCGAAAGACCTCCACAAGCGTGGAACCCACGGCTAGCTAAGAGGCGGACCTGCTGGTTTGGAACCGTTTTCCACATTACATCAGACTAGGCCATTCCTTTCCTTAAGTAAAGCAGCGCTACTTTAAAATTTCTTATACTAACTCTTCTAAGTATCACTTTTTGATTGTTAGTATATTTGTGGCTAGCTAATCTACCATGTTCCATACCTCAGCACTCCGGATCACCCTATCAATAATAGTTGAGAGATGATGTATTAAAACCAGTTGTTTTAATAGTCATATATTTTGATTATCGTATTCATGTTTGTTCCATTAATTTAAGTAATACCATAGAATTTTAGAACAACACTACCAGAGACGAACAAATAAATGATCTGCATTGGGGTACTGCTTCTGTTTACAAGTATGTGCTAGTTGATATAGAATTATATCTAGATTTAATAGTTGTACGACTTCTTCAGTTCCATTCCAAGTTAACTAGAGTTAATATTGATCGTTATATAAACTAGCATCGCAGAGACCACAGCTAGTATTTAAACCCTCTTCCTAATAACTTGATATATTCAAGCACAGTGAAATCTTTGATTTTGAATACTGTGTAGCAATGTGTGTATTTTAGTTTAAACTTAACGATTTGAATTTTTACTTATTATAATTTTAATTTTTTCATTTCGAAAATATTAGTTAAACAAAGCATTGGGGAATGTATGTAAAGAAGAGGATTTATGGGCTGACATGAGACGTGTTATTAAGGGTGTGCTGAGCTCTGTGACTGGAGATCGCTTAGGGTGCTGCACCGCTCTCATTACATGCGTCGCTGGATGTCAGTGGCTTCCACTCAGAAACAACTTTCTGCTGCCAACCTCTTATCATAATCGCCATACTTTTATCAAGAATGTTTGACACAGTGTTCTTTTTTGTACAAGAGTGTCATCTCAACTCTCGTCTCTTTGTTATCTTATTCCTTTGAAACTAGTAAAGAAAAAAATGAGGGCATATTATTCTGCAGTTTGTAAAATTCAAAATGCCAAACAAATTTTGTACATCTCAGTCGAATTTTGACAGTTTCAAAAGGTAAAAAAAATACGTATAACACAGCTGAAAATGTGATGGTAATTGACTTCAATCAAAAGAATGGAGCAAATCTCTTCTAGAGAAGAATAATTCAACATTATCAAAAATGAGGACAGCAAAAGTACTGATTGTAAAATTAGGTAATTGCTAAGATTGTTAGATTGTGTAGATTCAATGTTCCTAGGTCTTAGAAAGGTTAGCCAAATTTACTGATGGCATTATTTATTGTTCTTACTTCAAAGATAACAACGGTCTTACTTACTCAACAGGTTCAAAAAGTATGTTTTCATCTTTTATTGAACTTATTTGTAATTTTTAAGCAAGGAGTAAAATACGTTTTACATATTAAGTACTTTTTGGATATTTGTTCATCTTCGATTCTATTCGGCCATGTTACTGATTAGGCGATTCTTTCCAGTAACTTCTAATATAATCCATGTATTTTTAATTGATTTCTGTTATTCTTTTTTTTTTTGTGAAATATTCATCACAAGTTAATATTATTACTATTCCATGCAGTAATAAATAAGGAATAACTTGATAATAATGCATAGCTTGCGTTAATGCTTAAATAGCTTTGCAAAATTATATCCTTAAATGGCTTAGCTGTAACTTTTAAACGCTTAAAGGATCATATTTTCTTTTTTTTTTGTTGGAATTAAGGACAGGCGGTGTATTAAAAAAAAACAGCTGAATTTGCAATCCTATAGAAGTTTAAATTTAAGAGCTTTACAATTTTTTTTTATTCTCGGTCGTATTAAAATTTCCCCATCCAAGAACAAAGATGAAATTTGCAAGAAGGAATTAGTTGTAGGCGGTGTTTACAGTGTAAATTGTTGCAATTAGTGGATAGGTCATGAGGCGGGGGACAACGTGGCTGCTGTTTGCATTTGGTAACGAGTTCCCATCCTCCGATCTACCCTACCTTCAAGTCAAGCCAAGTCTTCTCCCCGCCACTTAATTCAATATCGTGTCAGCTAAATTAAATTTCCCTTTTACAAATTAAAATTTTACTGGCAAATTGTGATTAATTTATAATGAAGTTCTCTCATGTTTACATAAGGATCATTTAATAGTAATTAGCAAAGTTTTACTTTGATATTAAATTGCATTCCAAACACCTAATTTAGTATTTGTTTTGTAACCCCTGTTAAACGCTGCCCTTGTTTTGAATAATTGAATTTTCAATTACGAGAAAATATCTTCAGTTATTGGAGGAAAATACGTTAATGAGTTTAATATTTCTGGCTTTGAATTAATCCATTTTATTAATTTTGGTTTATTAGTTTCGTTACATTTTTTATTTTCGACAAGTGGCTTCAAGAACTTATTCAATGAGTTTTGTGGGTAGGATTTCTTAATTAAGCGGATGAGTCGGAATGATTAGTGCTGTTCATTTGTACTGACCAATCGTCGGGATGTCCAAACTGTCTGATTGAGATACATCTACACAGAAAGGAACGATTCCTTCAGAATCTTATGTGATTTCTTCGTACTGTATATCTTTCCAGTTTCGTTTTCTGATCGCAACTGAATCGTGAAGACCATACTCCAACCTCTTCAAGTCGATGTAACTATTAAGAAAATTCTCATGAGCTATAATTCAACCATTCGTTATTTTCTTAACATTATTCATTCACATATTTAATTACTAGACGTCTGAGAATGAGTGAGATTATAAAACAGTTATTAAAACTAATTTAACTAATTTGGAAAAAATTTCTTTACCACTATATCTGTATACTTCTATCCCCAAGAATAATGTATTTCAATTTTCTCTTCATTGAACGTGACAGTGGATAGTATGTGATGAACAATTGACAAAATGTAACATTGGTGGAAAATATAAAGGTCAAATTGAAATCCTGTTAATAATGTTCAGTTTGTACTTCATCTGCATTTCCCGAAAATGTATGCATCTTTTACCGCAAGATTTGTACTATCTTAACTTTTAGATAAATCTTTTAGTAGGAAGTAAAAAATGAAGTGTTGCCATCAGAGTTTTTCTTGTCATTTACGCCTATTATTGATTTTTCGGAAAATATTAAATAATTATCCGAATTAACTAAAAAATATCTGACTAAATATTTGACTAACCTCGATGAAATATCTGTCACTAATTTCAAAAATAGAGCTTTTAAAAAAGGTGCTATAATGAAGGATTATTTGGTAAATTAGAAGTCGTGATGAACAGTAATCTTACGTATCTAATCAGAGCAAATCTAATCGTCAACGGAAACCTTACGCACTGATAACATCATTAAGACGAGCTGTGGGTCTACTGGGAATAAAAACGAAATAAATAAAAGAGATTTATTCTATTAATTTGTCTACTTCTTTTCCACATTAGAATTATTTAGTGTGAAATTTAATGGGTCGTGTTGAGTTATTTATGAAATAAATGTTTAAAAAACTAGTATGATATTAGGTTAAATGTTTAATTTGGGAAAAACATTATTGATTAGACAAGTATAATTTCATGGAATGTAACAAAACAAGGAGAGATAATAATTTTAGAATGCCAGTTTTAACAGAGAGAGTTGATAAAATATTATGTCATGGTTGTGGTGAATGCGCACCGATGTCCTGTCTCGACTTGGTACGAACTGTTCAACATAGTGCATGTTAATGAGCCTGAACGTCTGGCAAAAACTGTAAACTTTATTTCTTTTTCAGGGAATGGAATAAAAAGCGTCCAAAAATAATGCTAGTTGTCGTAGGAGGGAGAGGAGTGCACATTTAGAATGAAATATAGATGGGTAGCGAGAGAGGAGAGAGAGAAAAAAAAATTGATATAGAGGCTGACAGAGCGCCAGTGAGCTGGAGGGAAGAGCAGCCAGGTGACGGGAGTCTGGCACTTGTGTTCAGCAATCAAACTTTTATTTACACAGACTGCCAATCTCAAGGCTTACCGCCTCCAATCCCTTTGTCAAATCCCATTGATTGCAGCAGCTGTTTAATAGCTATAGATTCTCAAACCTCTCCTTAATAATCTATTCCATCCTATCTTACCCATTAACAAAATGGGGCCATTATATATGATGCACGTGACCCATTTGATATTTTCCTAGATAAATTATTGAAATGGGTTCTGCAGAGTGTATAAACCGTTGAAGTTCTCTTATACAAAATCATTTACTTCTTAGTTATAGGTATGACTTACTTTAAGAAGTAAAATATTATTCTTCTCAATATATATTTCATAAATATTAATTTATGAATAGTGTAAGTACAGTAAACACTACCAACTGATTTACCGTCAAGTTTTACTCCCTTTTTTCATTCTTCTGTTGACAGTTTGACTGAAAACACATATTTCTCTGTTTACAGATCGTGTAAGACGATATATTTTTTAGATGTTCCCACAAAAATAGTATATTATAATATAACTTTTTGATGTAGCCTATTAATTAGTATTGAATGCTGTTCCTAAAGTAAGGAAATGACCACTTGTTCTTAAATACCTCATACTTTCAATTTCTTTTAATTAATTAATATTAATATAATAACCATCAAGCTTGCTTTTTTTTTATGACTTGAAATTAAAAGTAATCCAGTCTCGAATCGTTGACCACCTTAGTCGAATCAAACAAACATTTGAGTAGTATATTAACTTAAATCTTATGTGGCTTAAAGTATATGTTGAAATTTCCGAGTATCCATGATATCCGTGTACAGAGCTCAATGGCCAGTCTACTCTTCCTGGGTCGGATTTTAAGAACAGCAGAACCTAAATTAGTACTTTGGACATGGAAGTTATGATTTAATCGTAATTGATAAAGTGATTCTATTCGTATTGGAATGAATTATCTAATTGATTATCAGTGAGTTTGATATGCGTTTACTGATAGAAAGTTGGATCAGACCTCATTCCATTCATCTTAAATAGCTGTAATTGATTTCCTTGACTAAGATTCTGGTTCGCAGTTGATTACCAATCATTTTCTCTCAATATTATATATATATATTTCACATAAACACGTGAAATAACTATCAAATCAATTGGGTTTTTGACTCTGACGAAGACCGCTTGTTACGGTTGAAAGATCTTGGTCTTGTTTCCCATTCCATATTGTGATTTGATCATTCATATATATATATATATACAATTAAAAGAAACGGTCCAGCGGACTTTTTTAAATAAAATAAATTCAAAACGAAGGAAACACACAGAAAGACACAGACATAACTCACATCGATATTTCGACCATCGTCGTCATCAGGAGGTGTGAAGAGCGAAGAGTCCCGCAGGAAGACAGGGTGGCGACTCAAACAAGCAAACTGTTTCTCTTGCAAACAAGTAACTAAAAAGTTTATGCCAATTTCATGCTTGGTTACCTTTTTTGAGAGTGTCTGTAATGTCCTACAGGCTCTTCTCAGATCCTCGGGGAATATATATATAGTTGAAATGGTGGTAACAGCTGGCAGTGGTAGTATATCTTGACTGAAATTAAGCCTCCTATGGCTAAAAGAATATATCATTCATTTCCTTACTTTCAGTTAGCACTTTAAGGTTGCTAGGAAAATTAGGTCCAACTACATTAATTTATGCCCTTATTGATTCCTAAATATATTTACAAATAATTCCTTTAATCAGAAGAAAGAGAATATTCCAAAAGTACCTTCAAAGGAAATGATATTGATACATTTTAAGCTGATGGGTCAGTAAACTGAAAAGGTAAGAAGTTTAGACGGTTTTAAGTTGAGAAGTAAGGGAAGAAGAGTTTGGCATTTTTTGAGCATTTTAAGGGAGTTCTTAGAAGCTTAGTTTTGCAATATGTGCCCCAATAAATAAACATTCCAAAGTATTCAAGTTCACCCTTCTTGTTCCTTTAAATTTAGTGCAATAACTTATTTGTGAAAAAATGAAGACTAAAATTAAATTAGAATTCTCATTTCAAGAGGTGAAATAAAGTAGAATAATTCAAACTATATTCACATTTATTTTTTTAAAAGTTTCATGTTTATAGTCTTATATACTCTTTTAAAGGTATTAAAAGAGTATATACTCCAAGTAAAGAGAGATCATCGATTTCTTTTAGGTTTTGTTGACATATTCATTTAGCCAGACCAGCTCTAATACTTACCCGAATGTTAACACAGTTTCATCATATTCACATGGAATAAAATATTATTTAGTGTATTTAATGTAACTAGTAATAATTTGTTCATTGAGTCCCCCGATCGAATCTTGAAAGGAAGATTTAAGGCTGGGCCACTCACGTCATTCTTAAAGTAAAGAAAGTCAATGAGAGGTGGTAAATTGCAATTCGTAATTAATAATAGGTTTATCTGCAACTGTTCACAAAGACCATTGTGATGATAGTAGGAAATACAATATAGTCATCTGAAATTTCAGTTTAGTCCGTTATAATTTTAGAATTTCGAGGCTGTTCATATACTTTCGATTTAAAACATTTTCCTCATTGGATGTTTCCGAATCCTTGTTTTTTTTCCTTTCTGTTTAGACCCAATATATTTCTGTTTCTTCTGGTGAAGTATGCACCCTCTCTAACACCATTATTTGTATGCTAAAAGTGTGTGTGGGTTTCCATTTGAAATAGATTGATTATCTAAAATGGCTTTCATTGTATAGTCTAGTACTGTATATGGTATATCGGTTTTGATCAATGCTATGTATTTTTTTTTTGTTCAATTCCTGGGTATTTTTTTTTGCAACCAATAATGAATGCCAAAATGAAATTGATTTTAATTTGAATTATTTTTGTTACAGCCTAACAAATTAAACGTCTACAGGAATGACTGCGATAGTTGGGACTACACTGTTAAACCAATGCAAGGTTAGTTTATTTATAAGCATTATTTACAATAGCCCACACTGTACAATATATTCGTGCATTAATTACCTCAGTTCCCAGTTTTATTCGTTTTCAATATATGTTCGATTTTAAGGCTTATTCTAATATGACACAATGACTCTGCATAAACATTCCTAGTACTTATTTGGAGAGGATACTGTATCTGAATACATCTTATTTCTTATGACTGTCTGTTGTATGAAATAAAGTGATATATGCATATATAATACAAAATACAAATAAATATATAAATTACTTTTTCATTTTGCTCTTTTCCAGGTTATCTTTTGTTGTTATGATTTAGTTGAGTTCATCGTTGTTTTATTGCTATAATCGTTGAAACACTGCGGCAAACAATGCAGTTTTAGAAATCGCTTTCTAGTAGTTATTTACAGATTTTTTTTCTTTTTTTAACAGTACTTCTTTTACTATATACTTAAAAAAAGAAAGTTAGAATTTTTCGGACTAAATGTTAGAATTGAAAGTACGAGTGCATTGTGAGCTTGTAGTGCCACGAAAGAAATAGAAGAAATGAGCAATAGCAGCTCATTCACGTTTTCGTTTGCATTAGCATCCGAAGTTTGGCGTCGAATCATTTAATAATGTCAAAAATGCAAAACTAGGAAAATAATAAAAGGAAGTTAGATTCCTGTTGTGAGTAATTAAATTAAAATTTAAGTTTATTTCTGAGTTTTGCAACTTTAACATACAATACTGAATTTGTAAATTGAACTCCTTTAATTATTTTTGAAAGAATATTAAATTTCACACACTTTTTATATTGGGTAATTATAGGATAATATTTCCTATAATACGTACGATTAATCTCTTTATAGAGGTGGGATTGGGGGGGGGGGGGGGGGAGCAGGTTAGCCCAGTGGCAATCTGCTTGCCTCAGGACTTGTAGATCCGGGCTTCTACCCAAGTAGAAGTAGTATCGAACAAGACTATCGATTTGTTCACGCGGGAGGTAAATAAATCTGAGTGCGTCGTCCCTCGGAGAGGACGTTAAGCCGTCGGCCCCGAGCATGTATAATATCAGGTACTCGTTAAATGTCAATGCTCTAAATACACTTGAATTTGGCAAAGATTAGAATGTATCTTCATTGTGTCGTATCACAATGGTCAAATGTTCGGCCTATGTGTGTTCCCTTGTGAGACCTCCACTACAAAGTAACCTAACCTTATTCCCGTATTATTCGTCTCGCTTCTCCGATTGCCTCAAACGTCAGTCTCCAAGATTAAATGTCGCATTAAAACACTATTTTCATTATAAGTTATGATCCATTTACTAATGCATTGTGATTGCTACCAGTAACTATATACATATTTTACTCCGATTTTTAAGGATTTCATATGAATATTTTTCAGGAACGCATTATTAAAGTTTTTGTTACATATTTAGGGCAAATGTTTCGACTAACGAATAACTTTACATACAAGCTTAGTTGTGGAACTAGTTAAACTCGTATGTCGAGGTACGACTGTAAATAAGTTACAATACATGTCCCGGACATGGGAGCAGTAAATGTGTGTCAATCGAGTTAAAACAGTTCAAAAATACCAAGCAAAGGTATTTGCATAAATATATGCAAGGTCAATGATATTTAAAAGGTTCTAAAATTTTGGGAACTGGCAGTTGAAATACATTTTTATTATCAGGGTTTTTTCTATGTTTTAGGTTTTGATTTTATTCCCAGGCAACACTAAGTTAAGTAGATTGTATGTTTTTACAGTGATAATGTTGTCAGCTTGATGTTATTCATTGATAAGATGAAGGAAAGGAAGTCAATAATATCGATAGGTATGATTAAATTCTGATTGCTTTTGACGTGATTGGTTTGTTGCACGCAATAAACCTAAGATCATTGGATGGCAGTTTTCTGTCTGTGTAAACAATCTGGTAATAACTGGTTCCTCTTACTTACTCAATAAGCCGAAACTCATTTTCTTTATTTTCTCATTTAGTATTTAATTTATTTTGCTCCTATATTTTAGCGCTAAGACACAGGTGGTGGGTCACCTACCATCTCTAGCAGTAAAATCGGGATTCTGCTATAGAGAGGTTTAAGTAGATTTCAAAATCTGAGGCAAAAATTAGTCATCTCACGGTTTGTGAATGTGGAAAAAATATACTTACTGGGAATAATTTAAGTCAGCATTCTATTCCAAGTTTTATTGAGGACTCATCACTCCAGCTGAAGTAGTGCATTGATTGATTATAACTTTGTCCTTTCATGTTGTAGACCAGTTCAGCATTTATGCATCTACATAATGTTTTGCTGTAGAGAGTTGTGATTAACTGATGTGTAATACACAGAGGTATTATAAATGTGTTCTAGTAATTAAGCCCGACTTACAAGTTCAGCATAAATGTATATATTTATACATTTTACGGTTTTACGGTTGGTTCTGCAATTATTGCAATGTTTGCGTACAAGTTTGAGAAGGAACAATTATTTACCAGTGCCACGCTGTTCCTGACATAGTCTATTATGACTCTACAATCAGTTCAGATTCCTCGCATGTCTAACAACATTTAACATAAATTTGGGATTAATTACCCATTGTTAATGAAAAATTAATACAACACATTGTAATGACTTTTTACCGTAAAAGTTAAAAAAGAACATAGCTCAAAGGGATAATCAGTAATTGATTGGCAAAGAGAAAGGGAAGTAACCTAAAAGGCTACCCTTCTTTTGAGTTTTTTTTTTTTATAAGAACTTTAAGCGCTTTCTGTGCTATCCCAGAACAAATCTAAAATCGGAGTGAGTTTATTCAGAGCCAGCACTGGTAGTTGAATGTCTTTAGTTTTTCGTGCTTAAGTATATGCACTCATTTCTTTAATGCCTTTCTTCCCTGTAGAATCTTTTTCAACTTAACTAGTCAGGTTAGCTGTGTTTTTATTTGAATCGCTTTTCAGAGCGAAGCTTATAAGAAACTATTTGCAGTCCTTCCTTTTCGTATAACTCGTAATTTTAATTCTATTCCTTAAACAAAAGCTAGACTCTCCTTTGTTTCACATTCTTATTTTTATTCCCTTTAATAATTTTACATCCTTGCAAGTAATTACTTGTAAAAAAAATTGTTTGCACTCAATAACGAAATGTCATTTTTTTTAATTTTCATTTTGTTAATTATAGTTTTAATTAGTTAATAGGGGAGACAGTGTATATTGACACTTTGAAGATATTAATGATGTGAAGAAGGAAAACTTGATTATAAGAGCAAGGGTGACATTTAACAGAAGACGTCTTCTGAGTTATTAGGTCAGGCATTCCCTTTGAACTGGCAACAGGTAGACATGCAAAATGCAAAAGCGAACAAAATGGGTTGCATTAGCAGAGTACTTTACTTCAGCTGTTTTCAATTTCTTAATGAGGGCAGAGTTCATTGTCACTTAAAATTAATTCAACCATTTACCTTCTAACGAACGTTTTTTGATAATGATATTTACTTGGAGTCTATAGAAGTCGGTGCTATTGATAAAAAGCTTTTAATGAAGAAAGTTAATTACTTTCTTGTAACTGTTATTGTTCAGCTGTATTCTATTGTAGACCACTTATGAGGGTAAAATTTTCATATGCCCCTAGATTAATTACATGAAAAATAATTATATACAATAATTAATAAGTTATTATTAAATAATTAACAGAATTATTGTTTCTTTCGTTTTGTTTAATCTTCCTTCGGAGTGGATGTCATGGTACCGTCAGACATATATCGTAATCCTATTATTAAGTCTTGAGTACCAATCCGGTATATGGCTCACTGAAGCTTAGTAGATGGGTGTCAATTTTGTACTTCTGGAAACAGAATTGAAAATTTAGAAAGTTTTGTTGTGGTCAACTCGATGTTCGTTGCAGGCAAGTTGCGCAGTTCATATGGTTGTAGTGGTAAAACTTTGTGTACCGTTTCTCACTGGCCGCAGTTATTTTGTTGTTCCTATATTGTTAGTCCATTGTAGTAATTATGTCTTATGGTCTTGATATGTGTCTAATCGTCTCTTAGAATACTTCTCTATTGAAATAGTCATTATGTATCACAAATTTTCTCCAGATCTTTTTGCAATTACAGCAGTGTGATAGGGCTCTTCTAATAGGGTTATGACTTGGGATCTCTTGCACCTATCGGGGTTCTCGTTAACACTTTTTGAGAACGACCAGGCTTGTACTCACATATTTCATATTTTATGCTGATTTTCTACTTGAACTGATACACCAATAGCTATGTAGAGAGTGATCGTCGCTAATCATACAATATCATTGAGGTTCAATATTTTCTGGAGGTTCTTTTTTAAAGCTTGTTTTTTCTTAGTCTCTACAAATAAATCGTCGATATATCTAGCTGATTTTCATATTTCCGAAGGAAACTATTTGCATCCAGAACCCTGTAAATACACAAATCACTCGTTTTGGTAGATCTTGATAAGATTTGACAGATTACAGTTGTTAGTATCGAACATTTATCTGTTGTTTTGGACAATATAAATGCATGAAAAGGTATAATGTTTAATTATATGAGCTTAGGAAAAGGTATGTGTGCTTATAGTCAAGTTGAGTGTAAACCACCCCGGATGATTTTTTTCTTATTTGTTTTAATTTTAACTAGGTGAGTCTTAAAGAACGAATAGTGTAAAACGAAATAATCTAAGAGTTACTAAATATTAACCCAGCTAATAAGGTAACAGTTATATTAGCATGGTAAATAGCATATGGGGATGCCAGTTGGGATTGACTAAAGAATGACTGTTGACCGGGTCGGTCTGTTTTCAAGTCTGTTTTTGCAAGATAATTGGAGGTGGGAAGAGAGTTTCTTTGAATGTTACTGCCTAGTCAAACAGGCTTTACATAACTAATCGATTTAGCCAACAGAATTCGGCCAAACCCTGTAGCGCCTTATTTAATTACCTCTCTCTCTCCTTCATTATGCAAAGCAAACATTCATTTCAATTATCTCTTTGCTCTTGTTTCCAATAATTATATATTCATATTTTAGTCAAGTTATTTGATTTTCTTGTGTATTGTTGCTTTTATTAGGAAGTTAAATACTTTTGCATCTGCTATAACCTTACTTTTATTTTGTAGGGGTGAAAAAAGCAGTGAATAATTGTTGATAGGATTTATCGTTTTAACGTCAATATGATAGTTGCTTAATGTAGGAACCGAATCGAGATTTAACTGTTTGACAATAGACCAAAAAACTAATATAATTATAGGAAGTGTAGCTCTTTACTAACCCAACTCAATTAATAATAGAATAATTTAGTAACGCATCAAAGAAGAAACAGTGAAAGGGTTACATGGAAACTTACAATTATCAAAATTGAATGAAAGGAGGAATAGGAGGAAAATAGTGAAAAAAGTGACCCTTTTGAAAAGCTTGGGTTTAGCCAGCTGGGTTCGCACACTGACTGTCAGACGGTTAGGACGCACATGACATGCAAACAAAACATGACATGATTGTGCAATCTGCACTTATTCCACTTTAACAAAAAGAAATTGCTTTAATAACGGTCTTCTTAGAAATTTGAGTGTAAGAGATAATTAGCAAAGTTAATTATCTTGGTTAAAGATTAGAGATGAAATCAGAAATATCAACAATTTCTACTCATTGTTCTGCGATAAGCTTGCTTATGTATGTTTATAAATTATCACTGTCAGGAATAAGGGTATTCAGAAGAAACTTTTTCTTGGTTTTGGATGCTTTAATGAATTTTTTTCCATTATAAGAAGATATAATAAGGCAACTACTGACAAAGCCAAAAGGAAAAAAAATAATTTGTAATAAAGTAAGTTAAGTTTGAAGTTCTTAATGGTTTGAGAATTTAATACTTTTAATTAAAATCTAAGTTTCTCTGAAATGTAGCATTAACTTTTCCATTGTTATTAACGTAGTTTTAATGAAGTAGATTTCTTAAAAGGGCAGTTTACACTTGATAAAGGACACACAAGTTTGGGCATTTGTTTTGTTTATGGTTTGTTTGAAGTTTATATTTTAGATTTCAGTTTACAAGTTTCTAAGTTTTGTTCCTGTTAACTGACGCAGATCTGTCTCTGTCACACTCCCATTTCATTTCTGCGTTTCTTTAATACAGTTGTAACTTAACGTTCTATCCTGTAATGACGGTATTTTCCTCTTTCGTGCCTTACACATTTGTCTGCGTGCACAAAATGAACGGTTAGGATGTCAGAGGGGATGGTAATCATATTTTACAAGAATGATATGCTTGGGTATCTTTCATTCATCACTTATACATTTGGATAGAGTTATCAATAGATATCTATTGTCTACTTTATCCTTGATAATAAGAAGTAGATTATAATTTTCCTTATTCATTGTTAATAACATCGAGATGGAAGAATGTATGTCATCCTGTAGAAACCCATGTAGTTCACAACAGTCAAATTTATTATTCAGAGGGGTAAGTGCAGACAGTTATTATGTTCTATTTACTCTTCCTGAGAAAATATTAAAAAAAAATTGCTATGTGCAAATGTCTTATACCAACAACGTGTTTCCAACCTACTGTTCTTCTTCATGTAATGTCCCCCAGTTATTGACTGAAGTCATTTTCATTCATCACAACAGTTAATATAACCTGAAAACATTAATAAAACCTGAAAAGAACATTACTTGTTCCAAATGCATTGTATCTATTATAAAATTATATTTGGAGAAATCGATAATTTTTCCCTGCGTGGATTTAATAATCCTCCTGAAGTTATGAGTGCAAATGAAAAATGTTTTAATAAATCAGAAAAATATTTTTTTTTTCATGACTAAAATATGTTATTTCAACAAAGAAGAAGACAAAAAAAATATTAATAATATATATGGCAAACCTAAACTAGTGAGCTTAGTATTTGGTTTGTTTAAGTTATTTAAACGGAAAATAGAATTTTCCCATACGAGTGAAAATATAAATAGATTAAGTATATACTCCGAAATCCGTGGCGTGTTCATACCACCTCGACGACACTGACAGTAAGCATATGCTGTGAAATCCGTGGCGCGTTGATATCACGTCGACGACGCTGACAGTAAGCATATGCTGCGAAAATCCGTGGCGCGTTGATATCACGTCGACAACGCTGACGTTAGGAAGTTTTGGTTGAGATACGAGACACACAGGACTGATGTGCCTCTACACATAACTTATAATAATTACAATTGTTGATGGTTCATTGTGTTCCGACTAGCTCAAATATTATAATTCATCTTTATGAGTAATAATAATACTGTAAAAGATTTATAATGGCTTTTAAAATAATGTGTCATTTTACATTAGCTTCAGTTCGAGATTAAAATTAAAGACCAGCACAATTTTAATAAAAATGTTATGATATGGAAGCGGTTTATTATTGCAGAGAGCGTCTGTGTTTGTTCATCGTAGTTAGTAAAGTCCTTGAACAATCTTAGTCCTCTCTGTATATCATTCAGACACCGCAAACGTCTTCACTCATGCTGTTCCATTCTCCTTCACCAATTCGTTAAAACTTAATTAGTATTCAAACGATTTCATGTTTCTCCATTATGGCCAACTTTAGGAGACGAAAATGGAAAATAACAAAAAAAGTAGTCCAACCTAAGATTGAAAAACAGAACAAAGCACCACAGCACTTGAAGTAATATAAACTTATTTATAAATCAGTTAGAAAATTAAATGATTGAATTTATATTTTTGAAATCATTATTATTTATGTTCGAGAAATCTTTGAGAAGTAGAAAGAATTGGTTTTGAAACTTATGTTTTACTATTCTCGTTGCAACTGGTTCATTAGGATGTTCATTATAATACTGAAAAAAGTAATCACAATGTGGATAATATAAAAAGATTTCACATAAACACGTGAAATGTGTGTCAATGATCAAACGACAATATGAATTGGGAAAACAAGACTAAGATCTTTCAACTGTAACAAGCGGTTTTCGTTAGAGTCAAAAACCCAACTGAAACACTAGATGCAGAAAACATCTGGTGAGGGGCTGAGAAGAGTGGAAGGGAAGAGTGGTATTTTAAAAGGGTGAAAGCGCAGGAAAGGACTAATGTCCAGAAAGGAATGTTTGGAGAAACAAAGGAGTTCAGTAAGAAAGAGTAAAAACCTATCCGCTAGCTGTCAATCCTCTTAGAAGAGGCTATTGCCCTCGTAACGAAAGTATCAAGTTTGAAGAGACCGTTACTAATGTTTATAATATTTGATCTATTAAATTTAATTAGAGACGATTCAATAATATTTCTTAACAACATCTCAAGAATGGCAATTTTTGCACGGAATTTTATAAATATCATCGGACTTCAATTCCCGGTTACGGTTGTATGGTCTTAGTCTTGTTTTCCCATTTTCATATTATGATTTGATCATGTGGATAATATGATAACATTTTAAGGAAATATTTCATGTTTTCAAAGTTTGTTGATATATATCATAATTTTGAATTTCTAGACATTAAGTACATTCAGTTTTATTTCCCTTTAGGTCACTCAATTTTTGATCTGACCAGTCAAGATCCTTACTTGATTTTGGCATTGTGAAGTTTGTAATTATAAGTACTGTTTGACTTTAGGAGAGAATTAAAGTGAAGCAGGATCTGTCAACTGTGGAAGATTTAAAGGAAGCCTACATTGAGTGTAGTTATGGCTTGGCTTTTGGCATTGTCATGTGCTTCTGAATGAATGAATAAATCATGTTAAGGGCTTTGTTCTGTATACATTGCGGGAGTACCGTACGCTCACTAAGCACTTTTCTTCTTTCCAAGATACTAATAAACTAAAGTATTTTAACAAACCTATAACTACAACAATGAATTAATAATGCTAAATATAATACAGTTAAAACTTTGTGATATTTAATTTCGGCAACTAATTGCTGATGGAGACTTACTCTTACTGTCATGTCTTCTGTTTCTAAGAATGTATCCTCAGTGCTGCCGGTCAGAACATACTTATTCGAGATTCCTTAGGCAAGAGCCCCTGGGGTGTTGATCAGAGTGTTGATCTACTTTGTGTTGGAGCGATCTTCTACTGAAGATTGATATGTTTTGTCCACCTTCATATAAGTCTAACCCAGGCTGCTACCTCTATGTGACGATTTATTGACCTATATTGACCCCCAACAGAGCTTTATAGAGATTAACGCCGGTCCAAAAAAAAAACAACTAGGCTTTAGCAGGTAATAAATGTTGATCTCGGCATCTTAAGCATTGCCGCGACTGTAGAGATGTGGTCTTTAAGTGTTATTCTTTATGGATGTCGACGCCATACAAATTAAACTATTTTAAGGTTTTTAAAAGTTAAATATGAATACAGTTTTTATTCTATATATGCTAAACTTTTAAATAATGCATATATTGTATTTGCTGTATGAATCCAGAACTTAAAAAGAGCTTATTGTTTAAACCGATGCCCTAGCGGGTGATAACGGCAGCCGTTACCGGTTTATTGTTTGATCGGTGATTCTACAGATTCTACATTTGGAGTCCTACATTTTGCCTAACTCAAGTGCATTTCGAGTAGGGATCTTTAACGAGTACCTGCCATCGTACAGGATCGGGACAGACGGTTAACGGCCTCTCCGAGGGACAACGTACTCAGGTTTATTCACTTCCCGCGTGAATAAATCGAGGGCCAGGTGGGGATCGAACCCCTAAATTGAGCTTAGGTAGAGTGTATGTTTTATGGCATGATTGCCTGCCAGTATTATTTGATTGGGCTGTGATATCAAACCCATACGCTAGAGGACTGAGTAGTGGCTCCCAGCACTTAACAAACCACAGAGTGATGTACTCTCTCTCATACTGTGCAGTCCCGCATAACCCATCCCTGCTATTGGATGTGGCTTTTTTTTATATTCCGCCATATCTTGTTTCATTTGCTACCTAATGTGTAGATGACACTTTGTATGGTCCTTAAAATAGATTTGGCTTTCAAAAGAATGAAAATACTTGGCATTAACAAAAAAAGAATGCCAGAGATTCCTGATAAAAACTTTTTCCTCGTGTTTCTTGATTTGATTTATTTTTAAATAATTTGTTCTTTTTTAAGAAAATGATTAGCAACATCTGTTTGTAATATAACTCCTGATGGTTAAATTAGTTCACATTCCTCTCTGAGAATGCCATTCGTTAGGTCAGAAGATTGTTGAACACGTCCAAGCAAATCAATAAGGGTTGCACTACCTTTCAAGCCTACTTGAATACTGCAATTAGAACTGGCATCTAATTTCTGAACATCTTCACTTAATGAGTAGAAAACCTCAAGAGCTTCATTTTTAATTGCGTAATAGTCAGTTGTATTCAATTGGTTGACTTTTCCTTTAATTATTGTTCACTCTTTTATAAGAACAAAAGATAGTAAAACTTTCATATCGTAGGGTAAAAATCTAATGAAATGGTCTCCACATATAAAAATTTAATGATATAAACAACGCGTTTCGAACACGTAGTGTTCTTCCTCAGGCATTAACTAAGGATGAGTGCCTCTGAATAAGAGTCTTATTCAGTGGTTCGAAACGCGTTGTTTATATCATTAAATTTTTTTATGTGGAGACCATTTCATTAGATTTTTACCCTACAATGAGTAAATGCCACACAATAACTGATTGCACTACATTTGAACTTTCATATTGTTGGGGTGACATTTTTGGTTGAAGCATGCCATACCGATGCACATACTTGAATGATTTTCTAATAATCATTTTTTTATACTCCTTTTAAACTATTACTGATATCAGGGATCTAATTAAATTTATTGTTCTCTCAAGATGGTTCGAGTGACGGGGGACGGGGGAGAGTAGCCTTTTTTTTCCTTTTGCGGTATCACAAGGGGTCGACTTGTGGCCTATGTGCGTTCCCTCTTGGGATGGCCAATGCAATCTAGCCTAACCTAACTGCTACGAATTGATTAATGCTTCAACAAAAGACAAATTTTTACAACATTTTTGTTTTATAATTGTAATAAAAAAAATGAGTGTAAACATGTTGCAAGAAAATTAAAAAATAAAAAATATTTTAAAAAATACATTCAATTTAAAGGCCCCTCTAGCACGCATGCATTGTTGTGATCATTTTTTTTTTTAATTTGACTTATAAGAATGTATAAGGTCAGTGAGTGACCTCGGTGATATACCGTGTTACTGCCGGCTACTTGACAACTCCTGAAATGTAGTAGGGGGCAGTCAAAATATTATTGAATCTGAATCTACAGGGCGTCGTACGAAGCAAAATAGACTGCAAATGTTAACCAGAACTCCCTATTATAGGCCAAACTGCAGTACTGTGCTGTCATTGCATACAAACTGCCAGGATATTTTACAAATTCACTTCGTCGCAAAGTTCTCCACTCCGTTTGCTCAAACTTTTTTCTGAGTGACAGGCACTGTATGAATGATTCATAGAGTTTTGAAATAGTCGAGGCTGGAAAAAAACGCAAACAGGCTTCTAGCGGACCCAACAGAAACCATTTGTACATCTCGCAGTATAAACACGTCTCACGGTCCGATAATTCGAGCAACTTTCTAAGAAAAACCTGTTAGGAAGTATTTTCACCTAAACCACTGTCACGTAGATGAAGTATTTGTATATTCAACGGATGAAACTGCTTTAGTCTTCTCCTGTATTTTAAGGTTTACGTATAACTCAGTACCGATTTATCCGTGCCTCATACCCTATTCCGTCGGCGCGTATTTGACTTCCCTTAGTTTAGGTTTTCTCATCACACGAGTAATTAATTTTCTTTTGATTACTACTTTTTGCATTCATTCAACTACCATTCAATTTCAAACAGTTGATATGTTCGCTTTTTCTAATTAAATGTGGAAATTCCTTCGTTGATTAAAAGTCAGAGAGGAGGATATCAAGTGGATAGGTGATGCTTGAATATCGACGCCCTCTAATCTAGGTTTAAGGGTTCCCTTCGTGAGCACTAAAAAGTCCCCTGTTAAATGGAGTGCGTTAACCATCTCATAAATGCTAAATTCCTAGCAGAGTCACATTTAAATTATTGATTCCAACCGTTAACATGGCTTTCAATCAACTTTTCATCTTGTTGCCTTATGCAACTTTTATTCATACATTCATATAAAGGTTATAATTTTGATACTAGAATATAAACATTTATCTACATATACCAGCTTTATTAATTACCTAAATGATACGTCCTAGTTCCTATCTTTATAGCGAAAAAATATTATAAATGTGTTTTCTAATACTTTTTTTATTAGTTATTTAATTTACTGTATCCGTATAAATAAAAGAAAGGTTTTGTATGGACATTGCTTAGAACTGATTCTTTTCAAGTTATCCTTACGTTTAATACATTAGAGAAACCGAATCCACCCTTGGAAAAATTTTTGATCTAATGACAGTCATGGACTGTACTAATAATAATATTTTCTCCTATTCTATAATTTCTAATAATATTTTGAACTATCGCATACTATCTCTTGATTTTTTGTAAAATACCCATCACGTCTGCTAGAAAATTCGTTATAGGGAATGTATAAAATTGTAGAAACAGTTTATTTTCAATTAAACGAATAAGTAAAAGTATAAGCCCGTGGCATTCCCCCCCCCCCCCCCCCCCCATACACCAGTATCTTCGAGTTCCCTTTTTTTGTCCCTTTCAGCTGACAGCTATGTTTTGGGATATTGGATTGATTTTTCACAGTTGGTTTTAACTATCAAAATTGTCAATCTGTCGTATAAGGGTTTAGGTGTAGGATGGAGGTAGTGCAAAGTCAAAGAAACCTGGTCATTTGAAGGAGTTAGACCTGTAGGTTCAGAGGGGAAATTACCGGGTAAACATAGGTTTGTTGATAAAAGGCAAGCACTGAAGAGGAAATTTTCTCTTTGGTTTGCTTTAGAGTAAGGCATTTACAGTTGCAGCAAAATTCAACCCTAAGCTTTCTTGAAGTCTGATATCCTGTGTACTCCAAGTTAATCCTTCCATTTTCTATGCTGTTTTCTGTAATGTATCTGCACTCTCACATTTACATTGGTTTCTGCATTGAATGTAATATTAACACTGTTTGAAGTAGGTACTACTTTACAAAGAGACATAGTAGGGCAATTGTTATTTGCTGAGTAGACCGAATTCTGTTCCATGAAGAAGTCATAAGTAGATATTTTATTTATAATTTTTTGTATTGTTACTTCCAAAGAGGAACAATGATTGTGTTCTCGTGCAGTTTTTAAATTATTATCAATAAAATTATCAATAATTTTATTTAATTCGATGTTCTCGTTTTGGGCAGCCAACTCTTATTGAACTATTCGCTTAATGCCTAAAGGACTGGCTTTCAACACGAATTCAAAATGAGTTGAATTCCAGTTTTACTCGTGTATGGGTGATTTCAACTACATGTTAAAAATATTTCTTTACTCTC
Organism: Hermatobates lingyangjiaoensis; assembly: GCA_026182355.1. Taxonomy (NCBI): domain Eukaryota; kingdom Metazoa; phylum Arthropoda; class Insecta; order Hemiptera; family Hermatobatidae; genus Hermatobates; species Hermatobates lingyangjiaoensis. The sequence goes on from JAPFBL010001927.1 coordinate 3,616,750, forward strand.
TATATGGAAATGGACAAAGAAGAATGTTTCAGAGACCCTCTTAAAATTACCCTTTATTTCTTATATTTATAATGTACTTTTATTAATCAGGGATAAGTAATCCCCCCCCCCCCCCAGTTTGGGCAGAGGTATCAGATAGTCTCGTCTTGTGCAGAAAGTTTATATAATCCTCAGTAAATAGAGTCCTTTTTGGTGAAAATCCGTAAATTTTGAGAAGCTTGAACCAACAGCAGTAAGCAGTTATATCATTTATTCTACTCGTATATTATACCCAACACAGAAACTACATTTTCCTAGTATTCTAGTAGTTAAAGAAGATTAAAAGTTATTATTTGAGGTTTACCATGATTAGTATTTTAATATATAATTGTAATACATTTTATTTTATGAAAGGATGGCAATAAGCCCAAAAAAAGTTCAGCTACTAACTTACATTTGTTCTTACTTATAAAAATTGTTAACTTTCATTATTAAAGTTTCTCATTCTGAGGTAAAATGGATAAACCAACAAAAGTCTCCACACAAATGAAGTTTTATTCATTTTACTCTTAGAATGAGTAAATACCACACAATTACGGATTGCACAACTAATGATTAAAGTTTCTTTTTATATCGGGGTATAGGTGAATGTAGCACTCTTTTCTCTGATAAAGTAGGGAAAATGAGGATAATTCTGAAGTTAACTGACTGAGCTTGAACAGAATGAATGCATCCATTAATATTATACTAATTAAATAATGTCCGCATAATATATGCAAATTATTTATGAAGGCAATATCTTGTTATTTCAGGTACAGTTGGCAATTGTATTACTGTACAATGGCACTGAAACAATTTCTTTTGGCGACGAATTTTATATCCATAGACCCCTCAAGTATCCAGTTCTAAAAACGAGCTGGTAAAATAAATCACTAGATAAAATGATATTGTATTATAATTAGAATATATGAGAATAGTGGTTTTGATTAGGAAATATTATTTTAAGGAATGAAAGATATTTGTTTCAGTCAAAAAGTAACTTCAATGATAAAAATTTCCATAATTTTGATGGAGAGTTTAATATTGTGGCGGAAATAAGAAAGAAATGAATATTCCTCTCTTGCACTTTTTATACATATATGATATCATGTTATATGATATAACATGAAAAGCGGAGTAATTGATCACAGGTTGTAATGGAGTGATTTCAACCTCATATGGTATTAAAAATATTTCTTTACTCTCTATATGGAAATGGAGAAAGAAGAATGTTTCAGAGACTCTCTTAAAACATTATAGTCATAAATTCATGAGCTGTAACTTTTGATTCCTAATTCCTCAGAATTGTTACCTTTACCTATAGTAAAGATGAAAATAGTCCATTCCAGATTTTTTTTTTATTTTTTTCAAGAGTGTTTTGATTCGTCCAATATGTTTTATTTAATTATATGTTATCGTTTCGGGCAGCCAACTCTTATTGAACTATTCGCTTAATGCCTAAAGGACTGGCTTTCAACACGAATAATACTGTTGTTTTTAATTTTAAAAATGGTGTTTCAATTTCATATGAAATATTAATTTTAGTAATTATTTGTTGAAAGTTTTTCTCAATTAATTAGTCGCACCCATTAGTTAAAAAAAAAAGTTACTTCTCGTGACCATTTACTAGATTAGTTCTCAGACAATTATGTTTTAACCATTAATTGAATTGAGCTTAACATTCGAAAACTTTGTTTTTAATTTAATATAATGCATGTTTTAAATGAATACTCCTGTTAATTTTTATTATGAGTTCTGCTCGTAAATAGTTGTTATTTGGTCTTAAATGTAGTTCACTGAGGGAAGGCGCGCAGTGCTCCTCCCGAGTGGATTATTTTGTTATCGCCAATCCATTAACGACAGTGATTGAAAACTACATATGTCCTGTAGATTATATTTGAGGAATTAAAAAGACTTCAATAAACTAGAGTAGGCCTGGGAAAACTACGGCACACGACCTGTTTTGACATCAGAACTTCTTAAGAGCGACGAGCCACGAGCTACAAGCAGGTGGAAAAGAAGGTATAATCCTGGTACAATGATTGAATATTATAACTCCTTATCTTGGGACAATTTTCCATTGATAAAAAGTTTTGTTGCAAAAATATTCTGCATTTTTGACTCCACATACATCTGTGAAGAAAGCTGCTCATATATGAAAATAACAAAAATAAAATCAGATGTTCTATAGCAGACCGAAATTTGCAGGCAGTAATGAGGATCTCAACAAGCAACCTCACGCCGGACTTCAAAGGAGGGGTTGGACGCATTTACCTCATTGAATAATAAAATTCCATTTATACTTTTCAGAATAAGACCATGGTAACTGGAATTATTATGTGATTTTTTTTTATTAAATTTCATACTTTTATTACATTTTTCAAAGTTAATTTCATTTTTATTAACGGATGCTATCAATGCGGCACTTCACTGCTCTCTGCCTTGACAATACGGACCTCCAGTCAAAAGAATTCCCCAACCCTGAACTAGAGGCTTAATCTATGATGAACGAATTTATTCATTTCGATCTATTGGTATGAAGATTCCTGTCGTGTTGTTTTGCATTGTTTTCCCCAACAATGTTATGAAAACACAAGCACATCTTATGATGGCTTGGCAAGTCAACTAATCTATCTTTAATCCAACATAGATTTACAACACTGTTGACTTCCCCCAAGTAATGATGGGAATGCATAAAGCACGGAACACACACCTGTGTGAAAATTTGAGCTTTACAAAAACCTTATTCCCCCATTAAATTGATTACCTATCTTTGGCTTCGAAATATATACTAAGTGATATCTTGAGTGTTGCGAAATACAATAACTCCTGGGTCACGCGAGGTTAAAATGGGGGGTTTGTTTGTTGGGAGAGAGGAAAGGATTAATCAAGTTGATTGGCGAGTCTGCACAAGTCCACCGCTCCTTATTTGATTCTGCCCAAAATAAATTCAACAATTCCCACTTAGCTTATATATTTTTTTTTAACTTTTACTTCATCTTTCTCAAAAATGTTGTATTTATCTTTTCGATATATACTTGACAAGAACCTTTATTTATATTGAATCCAATCATGAGTTACTTCAATTGAAGAGCGGTTTATTAGCAACCAACAGATCAGCAAAAAAAAAAAAAAAATCTGGAGTAGCCTACTATACTTTAAGTACTTTACTACTTATACTACTATACTACTACTTTACTATAAGTAACTTACTATCAAATTTCTTGAGTATATAACACATAACGTCTCATTTAAGCATAACGTAAAGATCTAAATGGGATATGATTAGTCTTTGAAAGATTAGTAATCTTTCAAGAATTAGTAATTAATTACTAATTAGTAATCATTATTAATTATAATCATTACTAATGATTAATTAGTAATCATTTTGAAAGATTAGGATTGAAAGATTAGTCTTTCATTCCTGAGGTAGTAAAGATAGTCATTCAAGCACATATCAATATATAAGCTTATTTTTGTACATCACACAGCTGATGCAAATAGTTTCATTAGTATAACTACAGCAGTAATAACATTTTTGAAAAACCAATGTGAACATTTCTTGAAACGAAATATTCTCCTACAAGACCACATGGCTTTTGTTCAAATAGTCAGTGGATTTCTTACATCGTTTACTTGACATCCTTCTACATTGAATATTAAAGTAAAATTTTCAAATTTAAAACAGGAAAATACCCTTTTTTCTCTGAAAAACATCATAAACAGCGAAGAAAATGTTGTTTTAAGGTGATTTATGATTAAAAATGTAGGATAAGTACATTTATTAATCTCTAAACGAAAGATTTAAATTTTGAATTATCTTTTACATGTTTGGTTTTTTACAGAATTATTATACTGGGAATTTTATGGATTTTTAGTATTTAATAAGATCATTTTCCTTCCCCTTTGTCAAATAACATATATACGATTTTTTTCTGAGTGAGCGTTATCATTTTCCTGCACAATATTATTCCTCTTACATCTCATATAAGTCAATAAACAATTTAAATTGTTCCTTTTTAAATATCAATTTTATCTCAGTGGATTTTCTCAAAAAATTTCTAAGTCAATGTAAACTATGTAAAAAAATATAAAAAATTCGACAAGTATAGCAGGTGATCTCTTAGTCTAGGATAAACAAACAGTTTTTATATCGTTATTGCTCTTTCCCGTAATTGAAACTTCATGATTTTTTTTATGAATTGATAATCTTTCGTTCCATTTTTGGTCAAATTTTCATTATTTTTTAATAAGCCGTTTAGTGTCAAAACAAAATTTTCTGAAAACAGAAATCGTACTGTAACGCCCCTTAAGCGAATGTAATTTTGAAAAAAAATATCTCAACTCATTCTCCAAATAATGTTCTATTTATAGGCATAGTTTCATTTTGATACGTCAAACAGTATGGCTTGTATTGCTCTCACAAGGTTTGAGATTGAATTATAAGTCAAAATTTTTACATTTTATTGAAAAAAAAATTTCCTGTTGTTTTAAAATTCTGAATATATTTTTCGTTTGTTCCATTTGTAACCTTAAAGATAATGTCAAAATTTCAAAACTGTAGGGTTATCAGTTTAGGAGAAATAAATGTTTTCTAAAAAACGGTTTTTGGCAAAAAAAGTGACTTTCCCATCATGCATAATTCTTCCCAAACAATAGGGATCTTCGTCTTTACGGGGCCCATTTTTGTGTAAAATATCAACTTGATCCATCAAAGATTCTGGACCGTAGCGTGGTAACAAGCAATGCTAACACACTCACCCACCCACCCACACACACACAGACATCATCGAAAAAACTTGAGAAAACGACTTCTGGGACCTCAAAACTTGTAATTCCGTCAAAATCTCGAGATCGAATTTTTTCACGATCACTATACTTTATTTATAGTAAAGTAAAAATGAAAACCAAGAGAAATATTTCATAGTGCGAAAAGTGAAACTCAGTCTCTTCCTTCAAATCTGACAGTCCTCGTCATAGTTTAGAAACTCTTTGAACATTTTAAACATAAAATTCTAAACGAAAATGAGATAAAGTATCCCAAGGTTTTCAAAATTCAATATTTCATATTTCAATCTGTGGATAATGTTCGCTTACTTCAAATTGGAATAACTTACTTCCCTTGTTGTTTACTACTGTTGTGAAGAGATGGCAAATTGGTTTATCATCCCTTTATATTGGTAGATTCTAAAATTAGTGAAAATCTATCCACAGAATATCGATTAATATCCCTGTGATTCTAGCTTTTTCGTTGACATTTAATTGCATAGGGTGCAATTCACAATGAATTATCATTTATTGTCAAAGGTTAAGCAGGAAAACTGTTCTGCAATTGGGTAAATTACTTTTAAATCTCTGTGATTTAGTTGATAAGATATAAAATAAAAACAGTAAAATATGTAAAATAACCATTGAATTTTATCTAAATATAACTAGCAAACAGATAAACAGAACAGAACTGGAAGTTCTGCTCTGATAAATAAAACGCTTTCAAACTACATAGCCTATGTCGTATGTTACTACGAACACTTCTATAGTAGTTAAATAAGAGTCTCAATTTTATTTAACCCATTTTAGTGTAATTTTTGAAGTATTCATTCTTAATATGTGTAGTTATTCCAAATAATAATTTTTGGTCAAAGATGTAGGCTAGAATTTATGCATTCGTTTAAGGAATTTAATCCTTAATTCCTAATCTAATAGACAATTTAATCTAATTTCTGGAAAATTTTTTTATAGATAAAATGATTAAAGGTTTTTTTTTCACCTGCTCAGATGTATTTTAAAGATTATGCACTCTCCTGCGAGAGAAGGTGAGAGGCGATACACCGGGAATGCCGATAGCTGCTCTTCAACCCAACTATTCGCCACAGAATGTCTATCAACACTGTAATGGGGTCGATTTCAGCCCACCTCCGTCCCTAACATTAATTCAGTTATCAAAAAATATTTAGTAAAATTATACCAACTATAATCATATATTGGTTTGTTTCATGAAAAATAATATTCTAATGACAAGTTAATATATGAATCATATAATAATATATTCCTTAATATATTATTAAAGAGCTGATTAACTGGGTCCCAACATTAACCATTCTATGTTACATTATACCAGTAAATTCATTTCTTGATTCTCATGAACTTATATGTTCTATTGAATTGTTGTTTATATTTATGATTTTTGTAAACTTTACTATAAATTAAATATATAATAGTCAGTATAACATTATTTTTCATTAAAAAAAACCAAAATATTATTAGAGTCGATTTATTTTTATAAAAAAAACTAAATCTATATATGCATTTATACTATTAAGTGAAACATAAACAGTATTAGTGTGATTTTCACGAAGTACACTTGTTATCTTTGGAAGTACTTAGTCTTTTCTCTAATGTTCTTACTGTGCCAACGTTTCCACGTATATTTGAATGCCCTCTTCAGAGTTAGAGTATATTTCTACAATGAGCACTACTATTTTATTACAATATAAATCTTAAGGAAATCTGCATTTATGATGTTAATAATGGTCTATTAAAAACATAAAGACGGTTCCTTAAACATGTATTAATTTCCTTATAACATTTATCCTAAAACTACAGGTATTAATTATTTGTTTACCTCGGAAGTCAAACTGTCGAACTATGCTAAACAGACAATTTGATCGGTGTTTCGTTATTCTCAGATATTCTGTACTATATGGTTCTCAAGTTAAAATACTAGAATGATCATAAAAGGACAATTTTTTCTACACACTCTCACAGAGACAGAGATTTAACGCCTCTGTTAAACTACAGATATTTATCGTTTGTTTACCTAGTAAACAAATTATTAATATCTGTAGTGTTAAAGTAAATGAGTAACCGTTCTTAATATCATAAATACATATTTCCTAAAGATTTATATTGTAAAATAGGAGTGCTTATTGTATAAATATGTTCTAGCTCTGAAGAAGACGTAAATAAAGACGTAATTGTAAAATAGGAGTGCTTATTGTATAAATATGTTATAGCTCTGAAGAAGACGTAAATAATCTCGAAACGTGCGCACAAGGTGTTCGGTAAAACTTGACCATAACCACCTATGTATATATCTCTGTGCAAGAAGGCAGTAATTCTTGACGTAAGCATATTTCATTGAAATGCACAGCAGCCTCTACGTTGACGACTTTAAAGCTGGTCTGCTCCAATTTCTTAACAACTCTGCTGTGGCAAGGTGTTAAATTCCATATCAGTTGCCCAAGAGACATATTATTTTAGCATGAGCAGATGTAAAAAGAATATCACATTTTCAGACGAAAAACGAAACCTTATAATGCTACACAAAACTGAAATGACTTCATGATTATAAAGCGTTTTGTGATTTGGAATGAAATTTGGTTTTTCATGTTGAAAGCTTGTTCGTTCGTATGTTTTAATTCTTGTAGGAACTTTTTCTATCACTGTATTTGTTGTTTTTCACTTTTATTTTGTGTCCCATTACAAAGTTTCGTTTTTTCGTCTGAAAATGTGATTTTCTTTTTACATCTGCTCATGCTAAAATATGTCTCTTTAAGGAATTTAACACCAGCCCACCAGCAGAGTTGTTAGGAAATTGGAGCATACCAGCTTTGACGTCGTCAACGCAGAGGCTGCTGTGCATTTCAGTGCATATATATATATATATATAAAGATTTCACATAAACACGTGAAATAACAATCAATGATCAAACCACAATAAGAAATGGGAAAACAAGGCTAAGACCTTTCGACCGTAACAAAACCCAACTGCAGTTGGGTTTTTGACTCTGACGAAGACCGCTTGTTACGGTTGAAAGGTCTTAGCCTTGTTTTCCCATTTCTTATTCTAGTTTGATCATTGATATATATATATATATTATATATATATTATTTATATTAATAATCTTCATTATATAATCTAGGAGGTGAATCAAGAAGCTTATCTTTTCTTCCCATTGTGATTCTTCCTACGACATTTTGTACTCATAAATGGAAACAATATTACTATAGGTGTTGTCTGTAAACCTCTGAATACTGGGCCGTGACTGAGTGTCGGCTTGGCGAGTAGCTGGTGGTTGGTCACCTAGTAGCTGCAGTGTGCGTGAAACCCCCGTGTGTTGACGATTAATTAATGGGTTGTGCTTCATGATTTTCATGGCTTCATATATTTGCAGTCTGGCTGGATCATTAATTTTCTTTAAAATGATGGTGTTTTGAACAAGGTCTGGCGGGTGAGTTTTCTTCCATGTTCCTCGGAGGTGTGTCTAGCGATGGCTCCTGCTTGCAAGTGCATTGTCAGTCGTCGTGAGAGTGTGGTCGATGTCATACCGATATATTTTGAATTGTCTAGGAGCTCACAATCTCCGATATTGCAGTTATATTCGTATATGACATTGGCCTTTTGTATCTCCGGGATGACTGCATCTGGGCTGTTTTTCATTATCAAGTTAGCGGTGGTTCTACTTTTATAGTAAATATGGACTTGAAGACGTTCATTTTCGTTATTACATTTAACATTCCTGCGGATAATTTGTTTCAACACTCTCTCGTCTATAAGAATCAATACACAGAGGCGTATAAAGAAGACGAGAGAGTGTTGAAACAAATTATCCGCAGGAATGTTAAATGTAATAACGAAAATGAACGTCTTCAAGTCCATATTTACTATAAAAGTAGAACCACCGCTAACTTGATAATGAAAAACAGCCCAGATGCAGTCATCCCGGAGATACAAAAGGCCAATGTCATATACGAATATAACTGCAATATCGGAGATTGTGAGCTCCTAGACAATTCAAAATATATCGGTATGACATCGACCACACTCTCACGACGACTGACAATGCACTTGCAAGCAGGAGCCATCGCTAGACACACCTCCGAGGAACATGGAAGAAAACTCACCCGCCAGGACCTTGTTCAAAACACCATCATTTTAAAGAAAATTAATGATCCAGCCAGACTGCAAATATATGAAGCCATGAAAATCATGAAGCACAACCCATTAATTAATCGTCAACACACGGGGGTTTCACGCACACTGCAGCTACTAGGTGACCAACCACCAGCTACTCGCCAAGCCGACACTCAGTCACGGCCCAGTATTCAGAACAGCAACACCTAAGATATGTATATGAGACAAAATGTCGTAGGAAGAATCACAATGAAGAAAAATAAGCTCTGACACCTCCTAGATTATATATATATATATATATATGCAGAAAAATCACAATTAAACACGTGATGAAATCAATGAAGATTTTATTCCTTTTTTTCCCCTGGTGGTTTAGACTTTATATATATATATATGATCAAACCACAATAAGAAATGGGAAAACAAGACTACTTTCAACCGTAACAAGCGGTCTTCGTCAGAGTCAAAAACCCAACTGAACACTAGATGCAGAAATATATATATATATATATATATAAAATAATTTATTCACTCTAACAACAACATTTTAGACTTATCTTGCACTAACATTCATATACGTAAGTTTATGAATATATATTAACTCCCTTCTTGAAATTTTGAATTTCATTAAAGTTTCATTAAATACTGAATGATTCAGTATAAATTACTTCCTTCTACAATAATTGGCCTTCATTTAAATGGTAGTAATGGATTTATTCATTTTTGTGAAATGTAGTTCTTAGAAAAGTCTCGTTCTGATTGTAGTTTATAGTTTCATTATTAAACTGAAGGCTTTCTAATGAGAACTGTTACAAACATGCCCTTTATCCACTCCCTGATTCAGGCTGCTACGTTGTACCATAGAATTCAATTTGAAATAAACTCCGTAACTCAATAAAGAAAACTACAAGGGATCAATTTTGGACCAGCGCCACAATGATAACAATTATATTGAATCAGTTGTCTTATTGGACCAGAATCAAGAAATATCGAGTTTATCATTTTCCAAACCAACCGTGGTCCCAACTCACTTTCAGTCCATTATTTTTTTAAATCTTTAATAGCTCTGACTTATGAAGTTTGACTATTTCATCTGATGTTGGTGACTGTAGATTGAATGAACTTTTTTATTTATTTTAAATGAACGTGCATCAGTAAGTAAATAGATTCAGGGAACTCTCAATTTGTTACTTATGTTTATTATCATGTACGATATTTAATCATAATAACTTTTAATTTTATAATAAAATTCGAATCATTTATATTTATATTATTGTTAAATAACGCCCCCATATTTTGTTTTTATCTGTTTCTTACATACTTTCTCTACTTTCCGGGAAAACTTCCTTATCTCTGCATTAAATGTGTAAAGCTTACCACCAATATCACTAGTCGACATGTTTCGAATGTACCACATTCATCATCAGGACAATAATAAGAATAATAGTGAGTTAGTCAGTTTATATATATAAGGTGGATTTGTATAGGAATGTTTACCGGACATCGCCCTTGGATCTGGGAGTGTTATAGGGGGGTTAAGCTAGGTGGTTTGACTCACCTTCTACCTGACTAACCTGGGTCGGTCTGTTAGAAAATAGTTTTAACAATCTACAAGAATTATTTAGTTAGATGTTTATGGCTGTCTGCTTTTCTTGAATTATTATTGTAAATAGTTTGGAGATCATGTTTCGTTAAAGTTCACGTCGGTGAATCCCATCATATTATGACTGTCGTTTTCCACCTTTCTTACAACTTTCCTATGTTCAACAGTTAAGTAAAACAAAAATAATCCAAATGATCTGTTACGTAATAAATACTATAAATATAAAAGAAAAGAAGAATGGGGGAATTAGATAAGACAAATTAAATAAATACGTAGACAATTTTAAAGTTAAAAGTATTGAAAAATAAGAACTATATGTTGGTGGTTTTCTTTTTCTTTTTTTAAGATTTCATCACACCATGCCACGAATTTCATTGAATTATCTAACTTAAAATTTACTTAATGAATACAAACTTAATTAGAAGCGTTTAGATTATCAAAGGGCTAGTGTATTTTAACATGCTTAAGGATTTGAAATGATTTAAGGAGTTTCAGCTTTACGGTAATTTAAGATGTTTATGGTTTGATTTGATTTGTTCGGTCGACTTTAGAAGAGATCTGCTTAATTCATTTTGTGAAATTAGAATTTGGAAACTTTATTAATCATCACCATTAAAAATTCAGCTTTCCTATAAATTCATTCTGTATATATCTTTATATATTGAGGAATAGCCATTCAGGATTGATATGGATTGAATGGAAAGCGGCTATTTGTGTTTTGTTATTTATTCACTTATTTGTTTCAGTTATAATTCTCACAATTTGTAATGGTTTTGGATATTATTATCTTTATGAATTCATTGATTACCACTCTTTCTATTTATAATATATAATTAATAACATGTAGTTAACATCTGTTGTCCTATAGATATGTTGAATACATCGGTTACCGTTGAATGAGTAATACAGGTTGAACCTCCGTAATTCGGTATTCTTTCACCCGTCAACATATGTAATCCGTCAAAATGTTTGTTTGTAATGTAACTTGAAGTTACATACCTGAATGTACCTGTACTGAGTTCTCAAGCCGTGATAGTTTTGTGCCATACATATATTTTATTGTTTCATGTTCTATTTACTGTAAATACTTTTAATTTGTTTTGAATTTCATCATTTTCTTAATCTGTCGTTTTACTGCATATCTTGTGCACTCTTAATTTGTTTTTCCCTGTCTTATTTTATATTTTCCTTACTACCAGGTAAATACCTTCATTGTTGCGTTGTTGCAGTAGTGTAACTTATTGATTATGTTATGTAATTCTGTATCACTTATTGGTCATGATACATTCTAGATTGTTTTCTCTACAGTTTATTTGCTTGTCTACCTAGAAAAATAAATCCGTAAGTATTCTTTCAACTTGTTTTTTTATATACGTCTGTATGTATATTTTCATGTGATACAACTAACATACATCAAAACAATGTTACAGCTACACGTTTACATAATATTCGTAGCTGTAATATACATAACACGTAGCATAATATTCGCTAAGTACATGTATATAGGAGGGTGTTTTGAGGACCTGGTAGTTCGGAATTTTGCACTGTCCGGCAAGTCTAAGGCTCGGTGGTTTCCAGATTAGGAAGGTTTAACCTGTACAACATTGTCTGCTACCTTACGTGGTCAAGGAACTCTACGAGTGGTTAGCACTTGGATTGTGATACCATTCACTATCTGCCACAGTACTGTGGTTCGTCATTACTGCGGTTGAAATTTGTGCCAAAAAAAAGTGACCTATGCAAAAAAAAATTATTACTATTGTTATTATTTGAGGGTGACTATATCACTGCGTCTTAAAAACTATTGTACTTCCCCCTTCTGTACTAAAGTATCCCAGCAGTTAGCTTCAACAAGAAGCTCAGCACTTTTCCTGGGTCCAGCGGTAAAAGTGTGTCTATGGTTCTGTTTGAATGTCGGAAGCACCTATCTCTATGCATCAAAGTTACCTGACAGTCAGCCAGAAGGTGTAACGGTGTTTCTTCCTCTTCTTTGCAGAAGCTGCACGAACCAACATTGATAATGCCCATTCAGGCTCCCTACATTTCAGGAAAAAGTGACTTGCTTTCTCCTTCTTCAGGACAGTCTTCTTCGGGTCCTTAGGTGCACTATTAGAGGCGCATAATCACTCCATTACTACCCCAAGTGACCCATAATTTTGCTTCTTTACATCCAGAAAGGCGTTATGTCACTATAAGGGTGGGTTGGAAAAATATTCCTATTATAAACATTTTAGTTTTACACCTTGAAAATCATGTGATCCAGAATATCTAAGAACAGCGAGAGCTACTGATCAACATTAAATCAGTCTGCGGGGTCAACGATCAGTTTAATGAATTGATATTTTCAGTGTTGGTTCTACATTTAACAGATTAAAAATCTAACTTGCATGACTGTACAGAACAATTAAAAAATAAAAAAAATACAGATAAAATAACAGAGATATGTCCTTTTATTAACTAGTTTTAATTGTTTTTTTTTTTAAATAAATGACTATTACTATTTATAGAACAATTTAGCAAAGACATAGTTTTAAACTTATTCGTTGACCATGATTCAAAAATGAAATGGTACTATTAGCATTAATTTAGGAAATAATTTAATAATTCACTAATGTAAACGCTAATCATAAAATCGACCTACGATAAAACCGTGACTGATATTTTAGATTCGTAAATCTCATTGAGCAGTGGTATAAAGCAATCATGAATGGAAGGAATCCAAAGATTATAGCCCCATTATCACATCATTGACTATCATGAGGAAGTAGAGTTTGGCTAATTAATTATATAGTCAATTTGTTTTGCTTATCATATGAGAGAGATAGTAAAACCTAATAAATTAAAAGAAATATTATATTAATATTTTTTTCATTTGATTTTAAATTTCTTTAAATTTAAAAATTTTATTTTGAAAGATGGAAGTAGCTATATAATTGTTTGTATGAATAAATTAAAAAATGATTATTTAAATTGTTGATAGGGTATTACTTATTATTATAATTGTTATTGTTATAAATTACTTCTCATAATGAAGTATGCAATTTTTTTTACATTAGGTTAAACATATCCGATGAGAAGTTGTCGGTGGGTCCTAATTGGAGTATTTTATAGTGTTATATCGCTTTTTGCAACAATCCAAAAATTCTGACATTTTTATATGGATTGAATAATAATTCCTGTTTCTAGAATAATCAGAAGAATAAGGAAAAATGAGTGCCTGTTTTGATATATGATTAAAACACTATGAAGTCCACATTTCATGTGCAATATCGAAAAATGAATACAATAAAAGGAAAAAGTATATTCACTCGCAGAGGATTATATATATATCGAATAAATTAAATTAAAATTAGCCAAACAGTTTCACTTTTAAGTTTTGGGTATGTACCATACAACCGTGCATAACGTGATATCATCTTAAAAATATAACATTGTCCTCAAACTTGCGACTCTGTCAAAATCTTGAAGTTGATATTTCATATAATCTTATCTAGTGAATTGAATTTTCAATTCAGTACAGTTGTGTAAAAATAGTAGAGTAATATTAATTTATTTAATAATGTTTACGAAGTTGAGCGTTTAAGCATGGATTGATTTAGAATATAATCAATTCATTGATTATATGGCATTTAGAATGCTTAAGTATTTGTCAATTTCTTTCTTCTTTTTTCCTGGTTAGACTATTTTATTAATTAATATAAAGTAATACAATATTTTTTAATTTTTGTCTTGAAATATTCTCGGTAGAAATATTAACAGCTTCAGTTAGTAAACTTATTACAGACAATGCAATAATTCAAGAACTACCCCATTCATCAGAGGATTGTAGTTATAGTAACAAACCCACCATTTGTTACTATAGTGACTATGAAGATAATTCACAACAGAAAAAGAAATATATCTTCTATAAATTTAAAAAAAATTAATTAGTTATAAGAGTAGGAATTCTTAGAAAACCATATTTGCCTTAAGAAATTAATTTAATCCCCAGTTATAAGAAACACTGATGTGTCACCACGTAGTTATGACAGAAGCAGTTTATCTGAATCTGGTTTTTTGAGATGTTGAGATGTTTAAAATTAACTCAATAATACCGACTTCTCTACAACTAATGATCTTTCTTTATTTGTAGAGGTGTTGAGGGAGTTTTAGATACAGCCGTATTCACTGTACCAGTAATGGACAGATGATAGAATAAAAGTCCTCAGTTTCAGAATAAAAGCCTAGGATGTTGCGAGGGTTTTGAACAAACTACATCAAAAGCTAAATGGAAGGGATTTTCGCGTTGGAAAAGCTCTATTAATGAGTCCCCATTTAATATAAAGACTTGCAATCTAGAGATTTCTAAATGAGCTTAAGTTGGAGATGTTCCCTAGTACTATTTTAAAGGAAAGACAAGTATCTGGCTGAGGACTCTCCGGATCTCAATGTGTTTTAGTCTCAGCTATTCTGCAGTGTGACACAAAAAAGAGGGGAGCCAATTTTCGAAAGATTCCATAATAATTAATATTAGTTATTGTGTATAAAAGGTTGAAATATACTAGAAAAAGAGGGTATTAGAAAAGAGTTTGTGACCTATCAGCCTCAAGCGTAGATAGCAAATTGAGGGAATATGAAGAGACTGAGTCAACCGAAGAACAATGAAGAGAAGCTTACTAGGGGTTAAGAAACAGGACAAAAAAAAAGAATAAAATAATATATAAACCGGGGTAAAAAATTATTACGGCTACAGTGTGCGCACTAAAATGGAAGTGTGCACGCATGTCATGAGGATGAAGAACTATAGATGGGCAAAGGTAATTACTAAATGATGACCTAGGGAAGCTAGAAGGCAAGTGGGAAGACAAGGAAGATGGGAAGATGAATTTAAAGAAACAGTGGGACCAACGTAGTTCAGAGTCTCTCGAGAAAGAAGAAAATGGATGGAGTTGGGAGAAGGCCTGAGCTCTGAAATGGGGATAGTTCACGATTTCAAATTTTAAAAAAAAATAAGAACCTTATTTTATATGGAAACAAAAGATTGTCAAAAGTGATATGTTCAGTTATTAACTAGTTGTAATTGTTCATGTGTTAAATAAATGGTTATTTGTATTATGAACAAAAACATATAACACACCGACTGTTCTAATGGCCTTTTTCTTTGATATTCCTTGAGTTCGTTGATGTTTTCAAGTCTCTCTGCATACACTCTGTCGTTAAGGTAGATCCAGAGAAAGAACTACCATTTTATGGGAGTATGGTATAAACTGAAAAGTAACAATTCAATATCAACTTTGAAATGTAAAACAGTATCCCAAAGTTCAGCCATTCTTGGAACAGGTTTGATATGGCAGAGTTTATTTCATCTTACTGTAACCAGAACATTCGCATAAAAGGTTTTGGAGCCACTGCAACATTTATATAGAAAGTAGAGATGCATTTTTTTTTTTTTTTTTTTTTTTTGAAGGAAGTGTTGGATCCCCCTCCACCTGTATATTATAATTTCAATAAGCGAACAAAAAAGATTATATAATCTTCGTTTTTCCCCCCTATTATTGGTAAAGTAGGTTTGAACTTGGAATATTTCGAATAAAAAAAAATATTAAATTGACTTATGAAAATTGAATTGACTTTTTTAGAAAGTCGCTATTGAGGTTTTACTCCATTAAATGTTAGAAGGGTGAAAGTTAGGCATAAAGAAAAAAGTTATGTGGCAAAGAAAAGCAAATGCAGGAGTAGATTGGTGGAGCGAGGAGATTGAATTAGAAGTTGAAGTTTGCGAGACACGTGCTCTGTGTGAAGATCAGCCGGTCCACTTGCACGCCAGAGCAATCAATAGCACCGCTTCGATTTATTTGCTCGGAAACCAGCAACTGGTGTCCTCCTATTTGTTTTTCCAAGCATAATTTCCTTCTACGTCAGTACTTAGAATTGTGTACAATTTCACGCTACTCATCCTATTGCTTTCTCCATTTCCTGAAACTTGCTATGGCTTTCCTTAGTGCATTGTAAGGAAACTTCTTTCATTTCCTGCCTCTGATATGGAGTAACTGGTAAATAATCAGTAAATCTTTCAATAAAGTTATTGGTTCCAATTTATAACAGAGTAATACTCTTGATATTTTCTACAGCACAATTATGAAAATATTTTGATAAATATTTATTAATATACAAAGTATATTTAAACGATGATTGTGAAGAATTGCAGGCCTACTCTGGTTCTACTACTAATGATTAAAATTGCTTACTCCTGAAACTGATGCATATTTAACTTATTTTACTGATGGATTGATAACTTAATCATTTACAAGACACACATATTATGAAGAGTATATATATCATTAAATGGAACTGTAGTCTTTTTTATGTTAATGAAGTCAATTAACATAAATTATATAAATGATAATTCAAATTTAAATTTGATTATTGTAATAATAACAAATAGTAATTATTAAATTGATGAATATAAAAATCTATTAATTTCACAATGCCTTCATTTGATTTTTTTTAATGTTAATAACATCAGTATTAAACTAATTTCAGTCCCTCCTGGAGTAAGATGGTTATAAATGAACTTGTGTATAAGATTTCAGTGTGGGTGTTTTTTTATTGTTTAAACCGATCACCTAGCTGGTGATAACGTCAGTTGTTTACGGGCTTTTTGTTTGATCGGTGATTCTAGTGATTCTACATTGGGAGTCCTAAATTTAGACTAACTCAAGTGCATTTCGAGTTGGAATCTATAACGAGTACCAGACATCGTACAGGCTCGAGACCAATGACTTAATGTCCTTTCCGAGGGATGACGTACTCAGATTTATTCACCTCCCGCGTGAATAAATCGAGGGCCATGTGTGGATCAAACCCCGGACTATCAGCCCAGAGGCGAGTACGTTAACCATTGAGCTAACCTGGCCCTTCAGTGTAGGTGTTAATATTGGGCATATATAGGGAACTCACGAGTTATGCAAACAGTTATTGTTTAGTATTTACTCATTATTAGAGAGGAAAAGAACAACTGTCTTCCACACACAAAGGAATTAATCACACAACGCGTTTCAACGTGTTCATCATCAGCTTACATCTACAATACAAACACATATACATAAACATTTTGACGTTGAATGAAGGATAAACAACCAAAGTTTGAACTAAAATATAAACTAAAGGTAATTGAGTACCTTTTATATATGTATGTGAAAGGCATGTAACTCCTTTTAGTTTTTATTATAGTATAAATGTTAGTTCTTTTATCCTTAATTTAACTTCAAAATATTTGTGTTTGTATTGTAGATGTAATCTGATGGTGTTCGAAACGCGTTGAGTTATTAAATACTTTGAGTGTGTGGAAGACTTCGGGTTTCCTTTCCTCGCTAATCATATAGAGAAGTCCTGTTATTAATCAAAATAATATGCTAAGTTACATAAGGTTTCGGCCAGGATATCAATGCTTTTAAGTAGTTATCCTCAGCATTTAAATAAAGTAATGCCCTATGATATACTATATTGTTGTGAGATATTCTGCGTCTGATAAACAGAATCCTTAATTGGCAGGGGAGGTCTGTATAAACAGACATCAAAATCAAACTGTGTGACCTTTTCAACAGTGACTCCAAGCGGTATGTCCAAAAAATTAAAATACTTTTCAACTCCAAGTTGGAGAAAAGAACCCTCCCAACTGATTCGTGAGTAACCGCAATGAAAACATATAGCAGGGAATCGTGGGAGGTCTACCTCCTCCACCCAAATAAGTTGACAAATAAATACCTCAAGTACTGTCACCCTCGTTATGTGCCTCAGTGATCAACCGTGATATGCAGACAGGGCATTCTATTAACCATCAAACTGAAAAGAACATCTTCTTATGCACTGCATCTTTCTTGTTCTCCTCACGCGGTGCAAACCAGATATAGTAGATTATTAGAGCATCTCTAGTTCCTTGTAGTTTATGATTGTTTAGTTAATATTATGATTTATTTCATCTTGGAAGAATTTAGCCTAAAGGAGGCCAACCGGATGTCACCCTCAGGGCATGTGTGAGATTTCTTCTGAACTATGTTCAGAGAAGATTGCCTACGTTTCATCACGTGCGGACAGCGTAGCTATAGGGAGGTAATTTCTGTATGATAATGACTATACCTGTTCAAGTTCTGAAAACAGAATCCTAAAAGAAACTCTATATGTCCTGTAATATAATATTATTTCTTGAGTCAGAATAAATTGGAATCCCAATTCCAATAAATCATTTATCAGAAACATTTCAAATCCCTCTCATTAATTTTATTGGTCTTCGTTAACAGCATGAGAATATTTATTTCGCATTGTTGATATTCTTAGTTACCATATAGCAGATTTCACAATAAACCTGTGTAATAAAAATCAACTTCCAAACCACATCAAGAAATGAAAAAAAAAACTACAAGTTTTCAAGGATAACAATCTTCGTCAGAATCAGTTGAGATTTGACTCTGACGAAGACCCTGAAAGATATTAATCCCTTTTCAGATTTCTTCCTGTGGTTTGGATGTTAATCCTAAGCTATGTAACGTATTGCTTCATAGTCGATTTCAACTTAGTTTGAATATGTTATTAATTCTAGTGCAACTTTTAAATTCTTTAGTCTGTTATTTTTTGGTTACATCGTTCACTCTATTCTCGCTCTCTTAAGAAAGCGCAGTCTAGTTAGTTAAGCGTTAATTGTTATAAAACATTTAAAGATTAGGTAAATTTGTCTAATTAGCTAAAATATAATTCTAGTTTTTGCTCAAATATTCGTGTTAAATTATTATCAGATTTAATAGTTATTACCGTATTTGTTTACTAATTATGTTTTAACAAAAAAGAAAGTAATTTTGATTATTATTTGTCAAAAATCTCATTTTACAATCTAGTTAATTGAAGTGTCCAAAGTGTTTGACTTATGGTCCTGTTCCTAGCATGTGAAGTGTAAAGCTAGGCATTATTTTGCCCGCCTGCTGACTCTCATTGTTCTCTGGCTCCATCAGACCGGCAGTTCCAACAGGTTGCCAGCTGGTTTTGTTTACACTGTGGATCTCGTCTCTATGGCTTTGAGATTTTGATTTCCTGAAAGTGCATTTATTTGGTACGAAATTTTCTTTGTATAATATCAAGAAGGAAGTTATTCTGGATGGCGTATTACAACATGAATATGTACTACTACCAACGTGAGTACCTGTGACATGTTTTAATGACGATCGTTGGAAGATAATTTTATTGTTAAGTTTTTAATTTTTTTGTTATGGATAACAAGGTAAGAATATCCTCATCCAAGTTAATTCAGTTGATCTTAATAATCTTGAAATCTTTAGGAACAGTTTAATAGAACCTGAATTTGGTGGTCTGGTAATGAAGGTGTTGATTTTAGATGCTTTTGTAGTTTTTTGTTCTTCATTTTATAATAGTTGACTGAAAAAATTTATAATTTTTAATTTTTTTTGTGTTAAGTTTTAGTTATGTCTTATTGCCTGTCCGTATTTTATCAAGCATCACTGTAGTAGTTTTTCTAAAATGCTGCTTTAGAAGTATCACAGTACTGTAAAATAACTGAGTCTGTTTTTGTTGACCAAGGGTTTGTAAGTCCCTAATCCAGTACTACCTGGTTAGTATTGTTGTGGAAAGTTATATTCCTCGGACAAATCGAATTCCTCTCTGCATATGGATATTTCAACTAATATATGGTAATGGCGTTAGTTCGGTTTCATTATGTAATTCGGAGGCTGGAAGCAGATAATGGACAGAGGACTAATTTCCATTTGAAGGATTAATTTCTAGTGACTAGGTTTAATTATTTCGTTGGATAAAGTACGATTGGGCGGTGGAGCGTGAAAGCCCAGATAAAACATACTGTAAAACAAGCCTGATTCACTGCCCATTGATGTGAATTTCCTGCCTCAGATGGCCTCTCCATCTCCACCAACGATTTCCTTTCTCCTAGCGTACAACTTCCATACCAATATTCTCTTTCAATCTTTTACAATAAAAGAAAGTCCATTTGTTTTAATAATAGAACACCTGCTTGAAAACTTCCATTTTTTATATCCTATTATTTATTATAGACAGTAAGAAAATAAAAACTAAGTTTTCAATAATTGATAAATACTTCTTAAACTACTATTATTAATAATTAGGTAATAATGTATGATGGGTTTTATTATGTGATATTTACGTTTTAAGTACATAAGTTATTATATGATTAGCATTTTGGTATCTATAGTAATGGTAAGAATGTTTGTATCTCTTTGTGATATTAATGATACAAAGCATAACTATTGATATCTGAGATATTATTGTAGATATATTACAATAAGCAACATCGTAATGTTATCTCGCACTTTTGTTTTCAAAAAACGTTTCAACTACGATGATTGATAATATCTAAAGGATACGATATTCTAAGAATGTTTTGATCATTGCAAACAGGGCTGCCATAATTGATACATTCGTACCAAACTTTTTACATCTACTACTGGCTGAAGGCTTTGCTAGGTTTGATACAACTGCCTCTTAAACATGAATTATTTGGTACCATTTAAGAAAGAAACATTAATAAATAGTTAAGTTCATATTATAATGCATTGTAATAGTACATAAGTTTTACTAATAAGTTTGTGATGGAATCAAACGTATTGCCTCTAAGAATTAAAATTCAGTAATACATACAGCTTACGGTGCAGATGTTTGTAAGATTTTTGTTTAATAATTCTTCTGAAACATTTGAATCAATGGACCCCAAGAATGTAGCAGAAGTGAGACCCCTATCAATTGTCTCACTAAAATGTCCTCATTAAAATAAGAGGAGCATGAAAAACTGAACACAGAATGGTGAGAACTAACTTTAAAAAACAATTATAATTTAATGAAAAGGAACCAGTAAAGTTTTGGTATATTATTTCTCAAGAGAAAAGTAGTGACGAAACAAGACATCCTTTATTATCAAAACTACGCATCAGATGAAGAGGAGGTCTCATTTTAGAAGTGTTTTGTGTATTTGTTTATTTTGAATGTAATTAATTAATTATGTTTCTGATTTAATACCTTTTTACAAGATTTGATGCTTTTCAACTGTTAAACTTGGTATGTTTCACAAAAATCTTCTGGCAGCCCTGACTACAAACCATCATCAGAATGTGTTAATACCTGTAGATAGTATAGTGTGTTGAGATTTTCAGATGATCTTTAGAATGAGTTCTAAACATGATTTTACATAATTGAGATGAATGGATGGGATGGCTTGTTATGTCATAGTTACTTGGGTTACACCCGTGTTGTGTTACAGTTATCACTTTCCCATTATTTACAGCTAAGTCTACTGATTGTAAGATGTCAGTTGAAAAGGATTTCGGTTCTCTTAATTCAATATTCGTTTTCTTCTCAGTGAATAAACTGTACTTAGTGTAACATCTCTTTCCATCGTTACTATAATAAATAAAGCCGAAAACTATTTTAAATAACAAGGAGCAGTTCCTTGTCTTCCTTTTCTATTTGTCTGTAAAATAAAATCAAATCTCTTTGAAACGCCTCAGGGTGCTCTGAACGCAGTGAAATGCATTGGGCCGGAAGACACGCAGCAGCCACTGCTGTCTTTGTTCATTCAACCCCTATTTTGATCTCCTTTATTTGTCCACTTACCACTCATCACTGTTCCTAAGTATCTTTTTCAACTAACATTTTATTATATCCCTTTCTCGTCGTTCCATTCCAATTTTACTAGTTTATTATCATTATCTTTCTATCTCCCTCCAGTGAGATACTGTATTCTTGTATTTTTTTTACTGGTTTTAATTTTTTTTTATAATAAAAATATAAATAAATTTATCTCCTTTTCATAATGCTTTTGTAGACATTATAGTGAGAGAAAAAAGCACCGTCAAAAACATCGTATAAAATTCAAACTTCTTTCATTCAAACAAATAATTGTCCTCCAAGAGTAATAAGTGAGTGATTAGTTTGAATATATTTATTCAAAAATAATGTTTTGATGATTAATTCAAAATTTATCGGGTATCGGTCAATTTTGAATGTTCCAATCAAACTTTGAATGTTCACGTTTGGTTGTATTTAAAATCTTTCTTTATGTACCTACATTACTTCAACAAATAGTGTTGAAATTAGAAATAAAGACAATATAAAAGAGTTCTTCAATTTGTGAATTGGTTTATTTAAACTCTGAAAATTGGATAATATTGATACGGATATCTGAAAAACTACTATAAATGAATTGGAACAATTAGTAAATTATATAACCAGACGTATCTAAATGAAGATTTGCTTCCCAAATTCACAAACTCACCCACCCAATATATATATATATATATATATATATATATATATAACAAATTCAATAATATATCAACCGTTGGATAGAATAGGTGTATAATGTAATCGGGATTCGGTCAATTTTCCAGGATCAAAATCAAACTCTCAATGCCGACGTTTCGGTTTTATTTAAAACCTTTTTCATAGGCCTACAAACAAAGTTTTTTTAATTATTTTACAAAACAAAAATAATTTTTAATTATTGAAAGAGGAGAAGAAGAGTATGTATTAAATACGTTTAATTCTTTTCATAATCGTCTACAATTTACCTATGAAATAGAAAAAGACGGAAATCTGCCATTTTTAGATGTAAAAGTTATAAGAGGTGAAAATGGCATTATTTTAACGGATTGGTATAGAAAGCCTACCAGTGCAGGAAGAATACTGAACTATCACTCCTCTCATTCTATAAACCAAAAATTGAATTGCGTTCAAAATTTAGTTAAGAAGGTTGTTGAAATTAGTAGTCCATGTTTTCTAAAAGAAAATAAGAAAAAGGGTAAAGTCATTGTTGCAGAAAAATTGTTATCCAAACAACTTAATTGAACGTTATTGGTTTAAATATACAAGAGAACAACCAGAACATTCCAATCAAAATCATGCTGAACTTGAAGTTTTAAATAAAAAGTATTTCAAATTTCCGTATGTTGAGGGCTTATCACAATCAATCAGAAAAGTTTTCAAACGAAATGTACCTGAAGTTACATTGGCATTTTATAACAAAAGAAAAGTCAAGTCTTTATTTTCAAATTTGAAACAAAAAATACCAAAGGAGTTACAAAGTAATCTCATTTATGCGATCAAATGTAAAGACTGCGACAAGCGTTATTACGGAGAAACAAGTCGTTTTTTAAAAGAAAGACTTTATCAATATTCTTATTCAATAAGAACTAATAAAAGTAACGCCACTGCTTTAGCATTCCATGCCTTAAACGAAGGTCACATGTTCGATTTTGAAGAAGCAATTATAGTAGATAAAGGACAAGATGAGCAAAGAAGAAAGACCCTCGAAATGCTATATATTAAAAAAGATCTAAGTTCAGTTAATCATAGAAGTGACATTACCAATTTGAACACTATTTATTCAGGAGTGTTAAGTTGATTTTAGTGAAATTTAATTTCCTTAGTTCCTTTTTGTGTTCTTTGAGTGAACAGTGTTTCGGTTTACATGTAATTGTAATCAGTTAGTCTGGTCCAAGTTTTTGACCAGTTAAGATGTTAGTTCACTAACTATCTATTGTTACTTCATTTTATATAATGTAAATTTCATCATTTTTCTAATTCAAAAATTCTGACGTCTGTAAGTTCATAAAAATGTTTATTGCTTTTCTATTACTTCTACTTGTATATATATTTTTGTTTTTTCACAACTGTAATATTCCATTTTGATGTTAGTTATATGTTGATGTTTATATATGATTTCTTGTCATCCTTTGTTTGTAGGCCTATGAAAAAGGTTTTAAATAAAACCGAAACGTCGGCATTGAGAGTTTGATTTTGATCCTGGAAAATTGACCGAATCCCGATTACATTATACACCTATATATATATATATATATATATATATATATATATATAAAAAGATTTCACATAAACACGTGAAACAACAATCAATGATCAAACCACAATAAGAAATGGGAAAACAAGACTAAGATCTTTCAACCGTAACAAGCGGTCTTCGTCAGAGTCAAAAACCCAACTCAGTTGGGTTTTTGACTCTGACGAAGACCGCTTGTTACGGTTGAAAGATCTTAGTCTTGTTTTCCCATTTCTTATTGTGGTTTGATCATTGATATATATATATATATATATATATATTTCGACATCCGTCGTCGTCAGGAAGAAGTACGAAATACTCGCTTTGAGAATCAAACTGCAACCACGCATTCTGTTATCAATATATATATATATACATGATTTCGCATAAACACGTGTTCTTCGGGTAGTCAAAATTTCCTGAGTGTTTTCCTGCTATTCACAAAGCAGAACTCCTTGCATGCTATCTTCATATACAGATAGATATACTACCTATATTCCTGTTTAATATTTGACGTTTCATCTCATACATGTGAATGCAGAGAAAGTACAATCAGTTGCCAGAGTGTATGGGATGTGGGATGGTATGTAGTCTATAAAGACAAAATAGATATATGTTTGTTAGTCAGGAATGAGGAAAGTGAACCATATTAAATTACAGCCATTACGCAGTTCTGTCTGAGTATGGTTTTTTTTATTTATTATTATTATTGTATGGTGACTATAGGACTGCGTCTTAAAAAAAAACTATTGTACTTCCCTTCTGTACTAAAGTACTCCAGCAGTTAGCTTCAATGCCTCCAAGAAGCTCAGCACTTTCGCTGGTTCCAGCAGTAAAAGTTTTTTTATGGTTTGTTGAGTGTCCCGAAGCAACTACCTCAGTGTAGCAAAGTTGTCTTACAGTCAGTCAGCAGGTGCCACGGTGTTTCTTCTTCTTCTTTGCAGAATCTGCACCAACCATCTTTGATAATGCTCATTCAGACTCCTTAAGTTTCGGAAAAAATCGACTTCCTTTTTCCTTCATCGGGAGGGTCTTCTCGGGTCCTTAGGTGCACTTGTGGGAGGTTGGCTCCCACTAGTTAGCGCTTTTGGACCCTCTTCGCTTCCGGCAAAGACTTCCTTCTCCTTAGTATCATACAGGTGGAAAATTCCTGTATCTCTATCGGTGGTATTTTGTCCTCTCCAGCAGAGCATACCGGGGTAAGGCTATTTACTCAAGGTGGTTGCCTAGTCCCTTGAGGTTCCGTTCATAATACAATAACCCCTGTATTATCCATCCTTTGGAACGGATCGCGTAACACCTTAGATTGGGGCTGAGGTAAAAGGAGGGGACTTGGGGGATTAGGAAAGATGTGAAATGAAGGTGGTCAGGCCCAGCCTCTGATCACCTTCTCCTCCTCTTTCGTTTGTCCCTGCATATAGCAGGTTAACAGGGTAGCCTCGTGAAGGCCGAAAGTCGGAGTTGAGTGTTAGAGGTGCTTAATCACTCCATTATTACCCCTGAGTATTGTTAAACTCCACATGTGTCGTGGGTATTATAAAACGGTTATGTGTTTGAAAGAAAAATGATAGTGGTCACAACTTGAACTAGGTCTCTGTTTCTGTTACACAAGTGGTTCTCTGGGTTGTGTTTATCGAGTTGATCCTGTATTTTAATTTTTTTCAGTTATTATAATTAATTATATTAAAAAATAAAATTATAATTAATAAAATTAAAATAATATTAAATAAAACTGAATATTATATACTTTATAATGTTAAATGTTTTAAAATTAATTAGAACTGGTTATTTGTTCTATTAATCATTATGCTCCTATCAAATCAGTCTAATCCAAACTCGTTAAAATTAGGAAATGAGATAGTTTATCTCAAAAAAGAAAGGATGTATTTTGAATTAAATAAAAAAGTTATTTGCTTCATCATGGTAAGTTTTTAATTGACTTACCATCACTGGGAAAGAATTCAAGAAAAAGTATTACTTTAATGCAGGATTATCGTGTGTTAATCCTGATTTTAAATTTATTAAGTTCTTAGAAGTAATTATTGTGATGAAAACTTAATCTTATATACTTTATAATATTTAATTTTTTTTTTGTTTTTTTTTTGTAATATGACTCCAAAAGTGTTCCATCATTTCCTCTCTCTTACATTATCCCCCTAATAACTTATTTCTTCCTTTCCTTTTTCATGTAGAAACTTAAAAAAAACTTAGCTAACTTTGATGGATTAGTATTAGACAATGTTTGCAGCTATAGACAGTCTTCCTATTTTTTCTGTGAATTATTATATTGCTATCTAATCGCTCTAATCCAAATTCATTGAAATTAAATTATAGCTATTATCAATATATTTATATATATATATATTTAAACTAAGAAAAATGTTCTTTACTACATAACGGTACGTTTTAAATTAACAACCGTCACCGAAAAAAGGGTTATTCAAGAAAAAGTAAATGAAATGAAAAGAAGTAATGGGAGAGAGCAAGGCGCGGGCGACCTCCATCACTAGGCGGCTTTCTTTTTCCTTCCTAACCCTTCATTTTTCATTTCATCTTGATATGGAATTCCACAACTTTTATTAACCTGTCAACACAATATGACGCTGAAATTTGTCCATTGTATCCATAACCCTGAAAAAGGTCTTTAGTAATTTGTGTAGAGGGCTACTTCGCTCTCTGGTCTTTTGATGTTCTGTTGATTTAACTTGACTCAAAATCATGTAGTGTGCAAATCTGTATTAATTATTTATTAAAGTTTTAAAAATGTTGATTTTGATGTTATTTCAGAAATATTAATTTTGGAGTTCTTCTAGGTGGTTATGAAATAGTTCCAGAAATTCGCTTACCAAATCATAGTAATTGTCTTATTTGATTAATGTTATTTTGTTCCTTCTTCTTTGAAAGGTTATTGAAAAATATTTCTAGGTTCTGTTAATACCATTGTTTTGCTTCCAGTATTTATTTAATTTTTTTTTTTTTTTGAAAAAATATGTACCTAAGAGAATGTCATTAAAATGGATATATTATTGGTGATGGAGTTAATTTTTATAACAAGTTGTAAAATGTTTGTGGCTAAGTTAATCTTATGTTTGTTGATCATACTTGTAGGCTCCCAACTTTGTTGATGTTCTAAGATTAGAAATCATAACTTGTTCATTTTAGGTATAATGGAGTCAGGTTGCTGGTTAATTCTGCATTAAGCCCTTTATTTTTACACTTATCAAGTTTGTGCTGATTTGACGTTTAAAGAGTAGTTGGCGTCATGTATGCTTGGAAGGATGATGTAAGCAGTCTATGTTTATGCTTAAAACTCGGAATCTTCTGTGTTCATTAATTACTGGGCTACTCCTGGACTGCAATGTAGGCAAATATAAGGAACTGCAGAAACCCACACGAACCAAGAATATTTCGAAAAACATTGATTATCCTTTTATTTTATGGTTGGAATTGATTCACTGAATCTTAGTATGAGTCCCAAGAGGTTTTCATGTTCATGGCAAACTGAAGATAAGAGTGTTATCTTCAAACCCTTTTTTGATTAAATGACTTCCACCAGTGAAATAGTTCCCTGCCTCTGTCCGTCAGTGTCAGAATTTGGTAAATATGTTAAGCCTTCTATCTACAAAAGTCTGTCTACTGGTCAGTCAAAAATTCCAAAAACAATGTCAAGAAACCCATAAATTATAAATTATTATTCCTTTTTGATAGTGCATAAAGTTATACAAAATGTATGGTGAATGTCGTCTGAAACTAATTGACGGGGTGAAATGTTAATAATTTCAAATAGTAAGGTTAACTGTTAGGGGAAAGTGTATTGGGTCAGTGATGGGTTGAGTGTAGAATGACTGTCCGAAGGTGAGGTTTATGGAGGAGAGTAAGTAGTGGGCAGCTGGCGATAGTGCCTTCAATTTGTCTGTCCATTAGAGCAGTCCTGTCTGCCTCCGTGTCAGTACCGCGTCATATTTGTTCTTCCGTTTGCCAGTGTTACTTGGTACAGTCATACTCCTAAAGCGATTATATTAAGAGTTTGGGGAAGAGTTTTACTGAAAAAAGACGTTTGATAGATGTGATAAACTCTATTGTAGACAAATAAACAGTCCAATATTTTGGTAAACTGTGGTAAAATGAAATATTGTATTTTATTTACACCACATTGTAAAGTTAGCAAAGTTATTACGTTAGGAAGTGCGACTGTTATACTGTTCCTTTATTATTTTACCTTTCATGTGCAATGAGATATATCCACATATTGCGTTATCTTTTTTTAATTTTTACTCAATTCAAGTATACTTGGCCTGTTTCATCCTATAATTTCTTTAGGGTCTTGTTACCAGGGCCGTACCCAGGAAGGTGCTTATGTCGGAGCAACCTATAGACTGCGGGGGCTACTCACCCGCCAGCATAACCTACCCACCCCCCATCCAACTGGCCACACCCAGTAACCCAACCATGGGTCTGTCGATTTACGGGAGTGACGGTTGCGGTAACTGTTAATCTGACCTGCTGTCGGCATGACAGAATAACCAGTGAACAGGTCATTTGACCGAAGTCACTACCGTCGTCCAGCGGAGACCCCACGAAAGCAGACCCAGGGCGGTTGCCCCGGTTCACTCTAGCTAAGGGACGAGGGTCTACTTGTTGCTAATGCAGATCCCGATTTCGAGGTTTATTCGGACCCTATATTAGAGAGATTGGAAATATTGTGCTTTTGAGTAGATCTCAAGGGTTTAAGCAACTATAGGTTCTGTTTTGAAGATCCTTACTCAAGATATGAAGCTCAAGAGAAATTTCAGGTGAGACCAAGAATTTCGATGACTACATGTTGCCCTGTCAATGACCACCGCAATGTGCTACTACTACTGTGACCCAAATCTTTCTCCTGAGTAGGTTGAGTATCGTTTTAAATGTATATCAATAAGAGTACTTCTTATGAATATCTAAACCTATAGAATTGGTGTAAAGACTTCTGCCCTCGTAGAAAAAAATAATGTTAGTTCAAATCTTGGAAAGTAATGAAATAATGGAATTTAAGCTTAAGAATTGTAGTTACTGTACTACGCCCCAACTCTTTATACAAATTGCAAGTGTTATTGTTGTAGACTGGGTGTATCCCTAATCAATGAAACTCGTAACATTTTCGAAGTTGGCATGAGGACCTAATTCAAACGGCAATTTTTTTAATTATGTACCATCAACAGTTGTTTCTAATTATGTATATTCAGTTATGTAATTGTTGAAATTTTTAATTTAGCGTTTTCTTTCTTTAAAAATAATAACTGAATTTTTCAAAATCCAGATTATTTTGAAAGTTGGAGTTCAGGGCTATAAAAGGTGTGAAGAAATTAGAAAACATTTCTAGATTCTATTTCATATTAAGGACTTCAGATGTATGACTGTTTGCTCTAAGCCTGTAGACACTGTACTAAGAGATTTCTTTGAGCAGTAATTTAATGTTGACATTTCCAATTTGGCACATATGTGCCAAACTTCCAAACCGAATATGTGGTAACCGTCATCAACATCCTGTCCATTCTAAACTGATTTTATTATTTCTGGAATTACTTGCGCGCCATGTTTTCATAACATAAAAGCTTTCTTTCAAATTACATTTGAACGTCAAATACCTAATACTGTTAATGGTTGACGTTGTCATCGAGTTGAAACTAGTGTTTCTCTGTGATGAAGTGGCTGAATAGCTTGTCGTTAGGTTGGAGTCTCCATGATGGGTGCTAGAATATTTGTCACAAGTATACTCATATCCAATATTTTCCTTCTTTTAATGCTAAAATAATTCCTTTATTTATATTTTCAGAAACATTTATGTTAGTTATGCATGATCACCAAACTATGATTGCAATACTTTTTTTTCTTTTTGTGTTTTTTTTTCATCCAGCACCCGTACTTACAGACTTCTACCTTCAAAGAGGTAATTGTATGACAAATAAACAATAAAAAAAAATATATAAAACAAATTGAAGCAAAGTTCCCCTAATTTATATCAGTATTTCAAAGTTGAAAATAGTTGGAGGTGTTGAACTAAAGGGATTATTGGTTGTGATAGGAGGCAGTACGCGTCTGAGATGGGAGTGAAATAGTCGGAACTCCAACTCGCAAGATAGTAACCGCAACGTTGACGCTAGTTTGGCAGTTGGGAATGTCTAACAAGCCTTGGCGTCAATAAACATCACGCCGGATGAGTGAGGCAGTTGTAAACTCATATCTACATCCCAAATGCATGCTTCACTGAATTAACTAACTTCCTGTAAATCAGTAACTAGTACCAATTGAGTGAATAGTCATTGCTCGTAAAACTTATAATGCAGGCCTTTTAATTACTCACACCTTTTGTTGGAACAGAAATAATTTCATTCGTCTTTGTAATTTATAATTGTTATTTTCAGTGAATTTTGAATGAGTTTTTTAGGGGTATTATTTTGTCCACTTTATTTTAGTGATGCCTTTTGTCTGTTTGGACCGAGAGCTGCTCTTGTTTTTTCACGCATAAACTTTCCTCTTTCTTGCCGTACATTTCGTTCAGAATAGATCGAAAAAAACATGTTTCCTTCAGAGGTGAGGAATCATTGAATGCTTTAAGTTATTGATCCTGCTAAATAAATTCGTTCGAGTTTATATAAAGCAATGAGTATTCAAGTTGCGCTTAAAAAGTAGTGTTGGTGAGTGAAATATTACAGTGCTTGTAACTGATGGGAGGGTTGATACAAGGAAAGTATCTGTTGAAATGTAACAAAGGGATTTGTGACAGATAACCAAAATTAAACTATGAAATAACCTAAAACAAACCTTGGAAGACATGTCAGGCCTTATCACTTGATACATTGCATTAAAGTATAGAAGAGTTTTCATTATTCCATTATTTGGTATCTTTCCTTATTTGTTTTATTGTCAGGGGAAGATAAAGTAGATGAAATAGTGGCTTGATTTGCGCTCAGACCTATGAGAGGTGTTGAAAAAGAGATTGGATTAATTAATGTTTGTCAAAGGACAAAACTTTTGACTGGTAGAACAGGATTGCGGAGGGTTGTGTAAAAGAGAACAAATAATTTCCATTTAGTCAGCTGAAAATCACGAGAACAAAGCGGTATTGGGGCTGTTACTCCGTGGTCCTCTTAAGTCAAATCGCTTTTGCAAAATAAAAGATTACCATCGATAGGGCTCGAAAGCAAGTGATGTAGCTTACCAGTCCACTCGCAAATGGCTCATTCGTGAACTTTATTTGAAACCAGTGTATGGATCGACAAAGCGCAAGTTCTCAGCTGCCCTTTTCCTTTAATTGCTTTTGTAAAAGGTTTTAACAATGGATTTGGAAATGAAGGAAAGTGTGTTTAATTTAAAGTTTAAATGAGAGTAAAGCTATTAAAGACATAATCTCAACCAAGTGTCCTATTCAGTTTGGTCAACGGACTACATGAAACACGCATTGACCGTGAGATAGATAAGTATTGTAAGCTTTATGATAAACGAATAAGAAATAATGATAACCTGAAAGCAATTCATTTTTTATTGCAAAAAACTAAGATCCTAATAAAAATTCTTTTCAATAAAATTTCCTTTTATAGCACATTTTATTAACATCATCAAATTCCCCATGAAAAATAACGGCAGAGCCTACTCAGTTTACCATTTATAATACCAACCTGCAGGTTATGGTTACTATATAGAGCACAAAATCTGAAGTGTTGTTATAGGTTTGAAAAAAGATAACACTTGAGTAGAACACTTCAAATGTTCAGAAATAAATATGGCACTCATATGAATACATATTTAATACTTATGAACCTATAAAGGAAACATAAAATTTTTTATAAAGGAAACAAAATAGATTTTTGAGGAATACCTCCAAAAATTAATTACTTCAGATTTCAAGCCTATAAGAAATTGGCTCGTAATTGTAGTAATCAATTTTTGGACCCATTCTCCAAAACCTATTTTGTATCTGATGATCAGTGGTCAATAAGCTATATCAATGGAAACATAATATTTTCAAACCACTAAAATAAAGACCGATGATGAGGAAATAAATATTTCTTTAAATTTATATTTTTTAAATCTTGGTGCAGTGGTGTTAAATTACTAACTATTTCATTGACTGTAAATGTGATAATTGTCTAGGATGGCAAAGCGAAGTAGTTATGATCGTAAAGAATTCGATGTCGTACCTAACATGCATGTTTTATACATTGTCAGTAACAATCAAATATTTAATTGTGAAAACATGGGGATTTGTTTTCACCGTTTCTGCGAGAATTTACTACCATCAGTTATTACTGATTTGTTTGTCACTTGTCAAGTTGAGATTTATTTGAAATGTTTGTATATTTTTGTGTTTGCTTTGCAAGCACTGTGGCTTGATACACTTCTCTTACAGCAGCGAAGGCTGGATCTTTTGATTAATGACAGACTGGCTGCGTCAGTGTTAATCCATTTACTCATTTGCCATGTTCTGTCAGCGTTGACAGCAAATTAGTTTTAACTAATAGTTGTGCTTTTGTCGATAAATACAAATTGTTGCAGTGAGATTTTATTAAGGTTTCTCGTGTTTAAGTTATTATTCTAAATGTTAGACTTAACTCAGCTCTATCCTCTTCTAAAGGGACAATTTTTTTATTGTGAAGTTCTACTAGCGTTGTTGCCATCAATCGACTGCTCTGTTAGTTGTTGGTTATGCGAACACTTCATCTTGTTTGCATGAAGTGTTTTTTTTTGTATAAATAATATAACTAAAAGTGCTCTCTGTTTCGAAGTCGTCATAGGAAATATGTGCTTACTGAGATTAGTCAAAAGTTTTCAATGATCACTCATACATAGTTTGAACAGTTCCTGCAACATTTTTTTCGCTTTGTATTCCTAAAAAAATTTCACTAGAATCTCATACTCCCTAAAATTTATATTATGCTCAAGGATAAATATAATAAATAAACACATGGAGTTTAAAGTGTTTTTGACAAAAATACAAAGAAACTATGTTTTGAAAAAAAATAAATTCTTCGAAATATATGCAAGAAAATACAAATTGTTAATAGCTTTTAATTTAATGAGTTTTAAAATTGCTTAAAAATTTTACAAAACGTGGAACAATGTCACTTAAAGAACACGCAAGTCTTCCTAGGAATTCAAGGGATTTCCTAAATATTGTTTTAAATAACAAGAGATTACTGATTTCTAACTCAGGAATTTAAAATATTTGAATAATAATATACTATTATTTACTTGGACTTTTCTGGCACTCTCTGGAATGTCGTCTCTCTCCCCAGGTTGAGAACCCTTGGTTTTGAACATTTAACCATGGAGCACCTCCACTCTATTCTTCAATAGAAACTAAAACAAGTTTACTTGTTTGTTGTTTGTTTTCCAATGCCCAAACTTATAAGGATTCGCCTTTCAGTTCTGTTCTAGGGGAGGATTGTACCTTATTTATTATTTGGCACCCATTTTAATAATTGGGGAGCCACATGACGTGTTTATTTCACAAAGGGGGTCCTAAATTTTGCCTAGTTCAATTATATTTAGAGTAGTGATCTTTAACGAGTACCTGGCATTGTACAGGCTCGGGACCGATGGTTGTACCGAGTCCGAGGGACGACGTCCTCAGATTTATTCACTTCCCACATTAATAATTCGACAGTCAGGAAAGTAAAAAAACTCCTGACCTACCAGTTCAGAGACCAGTACGTTAACCATTCAGCTAACCTGGCCCCTATTCTTCCAATAAGTGAAGACAGGATATCACAAACAGGAGAGTTCAGCTACCTTAGTTATTAGGTTTGAAATATTTGTGGGATAAAAAAACCTTCTTGCACCAATTATTTCTGATGGTATATTACTAGAGTAAGTGTTGAAAAACTTAGTCAGCTTTGTATATTTTGAAAATGGCACATTGCTACAGACAGCAATACCGGATTCTTCATTATCATAATTACTTCGATTTACCGCCCTTGGTAATGATGAGCATTGAGTAGATGATATAGTAATTTTCGAGTATAACACTGTGCTAGGACGCAAATGGTACAAATTTAAACACATTTAGAATGTAGTTATCTTATTTTTCGCATCATTGATCTTTATTTCAATATTTTTGAAGTATTATTATAGTTAACATATTTATTATTGTTAGGCATGGATTCATATATGTGTAATTATGTTTTTTCCTGAACATTTGAAGTCTTTTATTATTGTTTATATATATATATATATATATATATATATATATATATATATATATATATACATCTATAATACTTCAATTTTTTTACTTAAGTGTATTCAATATATCCTGAAAGTAACAAATTCTACCTCGTGTACTATATCCATATCGCTCAGTGAAAACCCATATGCTGGCTTTGTAGGCTTCCTCAGTTTTAAATATAAGTTCCGTATTTCTCTAATTTTCCCAAGTTATATATCATTAGTTGTTTCCCTTTTTCCAACAAAACGATAAATTTTCACTTTATCTATGTCGATCATTATACCATTGGTGATCAACCTCCAACATTGTTTACCCTGAAAATATTGACCAGGCCATAGATTTGGAATCATTTTCTTCCGTTGTGCAATATTTCTATCATTACAAATATAATACTGCACGCTTCATCTAGGACGTTTTAGTCACACACTAATATTCATACCGTCTACTCCTAATACTTTAGGAGTATCT
The DNA here is from genome assembly GCA_026182355.1 of Hermatobates lingyangjiaoensis. Classification (NCBI taxonomy): domain Eukaryota; kingdom Metazoa; phylum Arthropoda; class Insecta; order Hemiptera; family Hermatobatidae; genus Hermatobates; species Hermatobates lingyangjiaoensis. Next base: position 3,651,809 of record JAPFBL010001927.1, read on the forward strand.
GGACCATTGAAGTTAAGAGTCATAATTGTTACAATAATTTTTAAACTTGTCACCTTATTATATGACAATTTCACTTTCAATTTGAAAAATTGGTTGTCTCTGTGGTTAACGTACTCGCCTCAGAACAGGTAGGTACGGGCTTCGTTACCAAAGTGCCTTGTAAGTGAATAAATCTGAGAAAGTCGTCCTTCGGAGAGGACGTTTAATAGTTAAATACTGTCAAATAGATGGTCGCAAAGACCTAGTACACATAAGCTGAAGTACTGTAAGTGGCAATACCTCTCACCGCTTACTGAAGTAACAAAGAAGCTGGGAGTATATTTTAGGTAAATTTAACCCTAAATCAATACACGGTAATCGGCTTTGAATAGGCCGGGATACTTGTCTCCACAGAATTCTCTCGGAAAAAGAGAGACAAAGTATTAGAGAAAAAGAAAGGATTTAACGCGTGGATCGTGTTAAAGACTGGAATGAAGTTAGGTGAGCGTAAATAAAGTTCAAGAATTAGATGGTGTGAAAGAGTAAACAGAAGCCTGACTCGCTACCAACTTCACATCAGGCCTAATCTGGGCTTTACCATTGTGTCAAGCAACTCCTTACCTCTAACGAGTTCAAGGGTCTTTTTTAATTGATCGTACAACTTTTAACTTTCCTTATCTTCAACTTCCATTACTTGTCTCATGGAGGTCCCCTCTTTGAAACACTGTACCAAATCCGTAATTTAAGCACAATTAATATATTTAAGAATAATGTCGTTCACTACAATCATATAGTTAGTAACTCTAGCTCAAATTTAAAATGAAAATAGTTAACCTGATGGTTGAAAGATAAGTGATATATTTTATTTTAATGTTTCTGTGATGTAATTATGCAGTAATAGACGTGAATAGCATTGATTACGGCTAGTTGGAAGCAGACTGTGGTCGCGAGTGTGGGTGATGACGTAGTGAGGCCCCCGTCCTCAGGGACTAGACATTATCGATCAGGAGGTCTGCAAACGCCCCAGGGAACTATAGCTCACCAAAAACTGACTTCAGTAAATAAAGAAAAAACCTCCTCGGAGAACCGTCAATCAGGCAAAATTCACTTAACTCTGTAGCCTATTTATAGTAGGTAAAGAATCGGGCTTTATATGCAGTACACTGCCGGTCTGCCATCGATATGGTTATTCAAGTAATAATTTAGTGATATACCTGTCATGTCATGAAATTATAATACCACTGTTCTATCGGTTATGCCTCTGGAATAATGACATTGTCAATATCGTTGAAGCAGACATCCTTGGCAATGGAATAAAAAATGTGATTTTTGAGGATTTACTCTTTCTTTGCCGAAAATTTTGAAATTGTAGTGTTTATTTACCACAAATCTAATGGATATGATTAATTCGTCCGTGATTATATGATTATAATGTCCGTCCCAGTATCTGGGTGCTTCGGGGGCATCCAAAAATTTGTAGCGCACTGCTATTTAAACCGTTTGATGAAACAAATTCATATTTTACATAGAACTTTTTCCTATTCAGTAAATGTGAGCCATTGTTTTTGGGCAATATTGTAAGATAAGAAAAGTAACTTTTTTGGTAAATTATGTTTTTTTTTCCTTCTAAACTACTAACTCTGGAGGTTTTAAATATTGGTATTATAGCGAATTGTTTTAAACGCAATAACTAAAAAAAATGCTTCAAACTTTTAAAACAACTGTAGAGGCATTTTTTTTTATAAAATATAAAGTGTTTGACTTATGATTGTATCTGAAAGCTACTGAGCAGGATACAAGTCATACCGTTTGATGGATCGAAATAACATTGTACATAAAAATGGCACATTATATGAAGATGAATAAGTTTTTTTTTTTAAAAAAAAGGTCGTTATAAATTTTATGGTTTTAGAAAATATTTTTAACACTAAATTATAAAACAATGAAAGTTCACCAGAAATTAAACTTAATATTATTATCTCAAAAAATGCCATAAGATTTTTATTACAGCAAAGGGCAATCAAAATACGCATAAGGACTGAACATTTTTACCTGCTGTATATGGACATGGAAAACTGAAAATTCAACTGAGTTGAATGTACTGCTATACTGATCGGATATGTTTACATTGACTTTGACAATGTTTAAGTAAATTGAGTGAAAAAAATTATTTAGAAGTTTAATTTGAAATGTTTTAATGGGTCAATGTATTATGTTAGTAGAATGACATTTTTGAATGGAAAATATCAAAAAATGAACGTTATATAATTAGATTAGATTCAGAAAGTAGATTGCAACACATTGGGAATGGCTAGGATTTGGATAGGTTACTCCACATTCCCTTTATATCCCTGGTAATGTAGCCCATGGTCTAATCTGGCGTCATATCATTAATGAACCACACTATTCCCTTGTATTTTAAATTGCAAGTAGCATTATGCCTTTATAAGCGTAAAGATTCAAGAAAAAAATATTAAATAAAGATGTGGGGAAAAAATTGTGTTATTGATTTCTTTTGTGCCTGAACATTTCTTTCTCTTGAAACATAATTATTCAATTATAAAGTTACGGTCTGCAGTGGAATAAATTCAAAGTATTCAACCATAAGCAAGAGCAATAAAATGTAATATTAAAACTCCATTTTCATTAATGCTAACCTTATTGGAGACCCTGGAAACTCAGAGGGTTAATTAATTATGTAAGCTGTGAAACAACCTTTCTATCTAAACAATACATCTAGCAACTATGTCGACAACTAACGTGCATTAAAAGGAGAAAGACTGAAATTATAATGTACTGCTGATGAATGGAGCCAGAGGACTACACATGTTATTGTGTATTTAAAAGAAACAACCCATGTTATATGCTAAGGAATACCATGATGATGGTGTATGTTGGGTGACATCTTTGCTCAGTGATCACGAAAAGTGATTTACTTGGCGCATTCAGCATGAAGCACAGTTACCTTCTACCTATCCAATACTATCCTTGATGGCTATAGTAAAAATTACATGTATAAGGAATCCCTAAATTTAACATCATCACTGAAATAAAGCCGTAAACTATTAAAATAAAGTAAGTCCTCTTAACAGTACGAAGACTTGTGGAAACAATTAGGCGAGAATTTTAAATTACGAGACGACTATTACTTGTCGAAAGGTCGCTTTCTTTTTCAGTTGAAATATTGTGTGGTTTACATAGATTTATGCAAAATTGTTTTAACGTTTAGTATACTAATGCTTCTGTATTTGCCTTATACAGTGAAACCCCGCCCAGTAGTATTATACAGTAGTACCTTGTACTACTGTACAAGTACGAGTGCCACCTTGTACGAACAAAACAGGTAGCCGTTAGGAAAAATTTGTCTTTTATGACAAGTAAAAATTTGTAGTACGAGCGACAGTCTTCCTCAAGTAAAATAGTCTACATTTTAATTTCAGTAGATTTAATAAATCAGGATGATTTATTTCTTGAATACACCTATTTTATCCTATTGTATGTATATTATTTTTTAAAATTGCACCTATTATGTTTAAATTTTTTTCATATTAATTACAATGAGGAAAATTACTCCGTAATACGAGTAAATCGCAATACGAGCTCGGTCTGGGAACGAATTAAATATGTACTGCGACGTTCTACTGTACTCCTTATTTGTTGTAATGAGATTGTGATCCAGTTGAATTGGATCGATGACTTAAAATCTGGAGCTGCTATTAGATGATTACGTGCCTCATATTAAGCCAATGCTGCTAAAGTTCGTATAGCTGAAGTGGTCAAATGGCTGTGGGCAAATCAAGTTAAGTTGATTGTGTTTTCATTATCTGCGAATCAGTAAACAAGAAAAGTACTTGTTGAGGTTAAGTGATTCATTAAGATAAATTAAATAAGAATCTTAGGATTACGACAAATTTTGTATCACCCTAAACATTCATTTGTATTCACCATTACAAATTAACTGCATGAATGGAAATTAACTGTAACTCTGTCTAAAGGAGATTAACAGTAATTACGGCTAAAATGAGATTTGTTACGTTTTCTTGTACACGTGCTTCCGAGCTCATTCCATCCTCATAATTGGTTTTCTAACCTTTTCTCTGCCATAGATTCCAATTTTACAGTTTTCAACCTTAATTGTCGTAATTCTTTTAATATTTTTTTTAACCCTAGTAAATTGAGTTTAGAAAATTATATTTTTTATTAAGAAATTAAGAGCTTTTACATTTTTTTATCTCATAAAAGTATTTTTATAAAGCTTCTAATTTAAAACGATACGTTCATTATACATAAGATCTAAAATATTCATACGTGCTCGTTATTTATTGTTATTAATGATTTTTAAAGAATATTATTTTTTTTTTCAAGATATAAGCGCAAATATGCTGAATATCTGTCAGTGAAGCATTTATATAGAATGGTAATAGCTGGTAATGTTTTCTACGAACAACAGCAATTCTTTTTGAGATTATGATTAGAAATAATTTGATGGATTTACACGTGAGACTGTTCAAATACGTAAACTACGTACTTCTTTCAATTCATGAGCTATGCAAGCATTTATTGTGTGATATTTACGCTTGATTGGGAAGAAGAAACACTAAGACTCCACAAAAAAAGATTTTATCTGACGTCGGCGTATTTCAAACACATAGTGTTCATCGTCAGGTTACATCTGCGATATAAATTGTATTCAGTGTCATCTTTTATATTGTAGTTGTAATCTGACGATGAACACTAAGTGTTCGAAACTCGTCGACTTTTGATAATATCTGTTGTGTGGAGACTTAGTGTTTCTTCCCCTTTGTTATCCTTGGTATAATCTACGTAGTAAAGTTGCAGAGTTTACTCCTCTGTTTTCAAACTCCTATAGTTTTATGCAAATCTGCATGAACTAAACCATCTGGGAAGGTATGTTTCACTTATGTATGATACGTATAATGTATAATGGTGATAACCGTAGATTGCTCAAAACAATCTGCACTATTCTATAAAGCTGTAACCAGTTGTACACTCTATAAGCTAATCAAACTACTAAACGATTGATCTCGTTTTGATAAACTCTTAAAAATAATTCTTTTTCAGATTGTGGCTCCATTTAAACCAGTAAAAGTCGTACGCGATAAAACATATACAAGATCGTAAAATATTGAGATTAAAATATTTCAAAAACAAATGTCTTTATATAATACATGAAAAATAGTCAATTATAAATCATCTTTTGTGAGTTTTCTCTGGACATCATGGAAGGTATTAGGTTAGAAAACTGAAAGGTGAGAAGTTAGCGATTGTCACTTATTATTTACTCGTGGGGGCCAGGTTAGCTAAGCGGTTAACGTACTCGCCTCTGAACTGATAGAACCGGGGTTCGATCCCCACCTGGTCCTCGATTTATTCATACGGGAGGTGAATAAATGTGAGCACGTCGTCCCTCGGAGAAGGACGTTAAACCCCTTCGGTCCTGAGCCTGTACGATGTCAGTTATTGGTTAAAGATCCCTACTCTAAATACATTTGAGTTAAGCAAAATGTAGGACTCCCACTGTAGAACCAATATTCATTGTGTGCTTCACAAAAGGCCAACGCTCGGGTCACGTGTGTTCCCTTGTGGGTCTACCACTGCAACCTAACCTAACCTAACCTATATGCCTGTGACATTGACCGATCAGTCATGCTGATATTCTTATCAGTCATTTTATATTCATTTTGATTAATTTAAAATGACCAAATTATGTTTATAATTTCTGACTGTTTCATAATGAGATGCATTGGTGACATTAAGAACTGTAAGTTAATTAATGATCAATATTTCTAAAATCCACTCTTAAACAAAAATGGCGTACAGTAAGTAATACATAATTAAAGGTATTTCATTCATTGATTGTTTCAAAGTAGCTTCTGCATTTTGCAAGTTAATATGGACTTCTAATTAATATTTAGGTTTAGATTAAATAATGAAAAAAAAAACAGGTAACAATATCATCGATTTAAATCCTAAGGCTCTGCATTTTAATTTGCCACAAATTAAATGAGGTGAACAACAAATAACTAAGAAGAATACTAACACTGATTGAATGTAGTATTGATCAAATCATTGAGTGGAATTAATGGGTTCTGAATGAAGACAATCTGAATAGCATAGGTCATGTGAATTGGAGGTATTTTTTGTACTTAATTATATTCTCATGTATATTACATGATTAATGAAAATTATCATCATTTTGAAAATGAAAAGTATCCGAAATAAATTACCTATATTAGAAATTCAATAAAATTAAAATGAGCATGTCCAACAATTGCAACTTAATTATTATCTTTCTTAGTGGAAGAGTGTCCCTTGCAACAATGAAAATGTCTTGTATTTTTTGAATACAGTACTTGTATTAATGCTCAAAATTTTAAAAAGATAGAATAATTACAGACATCATCATAGAAGTACCAGAAATGGATTCAGGCAGCCTCCATCTTTCAAAATATTGAAATTGACATCTTTACTTGACCAGTAGGCTTTACTTAACTATAGTAAAAAGGAAAAGTTCAATTTTAATGTAAAATGTGGTGAATTTACTCTACAAGATTCGTCAAAACGCTAATTATTTTCTGACTTGAATTTGAGGACATATATATTCTCCAAGTATAATGAAAGGGTTAAAAAAGTAATCATCGCATTGTATGATACCAATTCAATGAAATGCTCTTAAGTTGTTCACTGCATTTATACATCATTGGGTCTTCTCTTTAAGAATAAAACTGTAGTACTTTGGAATATTTTTTCTGTCTTTTGCCAATCAGTTATGGAAATTCACTGAAAGAATTAATTTAAAGTTTTCGATAAAGAGAAGTTTTTTTTGACGTATTTAACCAAAAGTTGGGGACGATGAAGAGACTGCTTTTGATATAGAAGGCAATGGAGTTGAGAAGCGAATTGAATGAAGAGGAGGGTAGTCTGTGGGAGACGAGAAGGGCGTTGATTGTGACTCCTGGACAAAGTTTGCCAGGGAGATCTTAGCAACTTATAATTAGACTGAAGGTGTGCTGATGAATGCAATAATTCATTCATATTTTTTACTTTTTTTTTTTTTTTGTTTACTGGACTAAGGACTCTGATAAGTTGAATTGGTTTTCCTATTCACGATTAAGTGATTATATTGAATGATGACTGAAGTTTATAGATGATAAAATGTTGATTGTTGTAAGTTAGACTAAGTATATGAGAGTTCAGTTAAGAAAGATAGATTCTTCTTTTTGACTGAAAACCCATTTGATGAACGTTAATAACTTCTAAAACGTTTTAGTTTATCGTTGAATCAAGTGGTCTTAATCTCATTTCACTTCTACCTTATCCCTTCGCTTCAAACCTATTTTTGGGAGGAAGTAGCAGAAATGTTCTCAATTGTTCTAAAAAAAAAAGATTCTATTTTTATAGTAAATTTAGTCAGCTTGGCTTGAATACAAAATATTAATTATTTCGATATCTTCGAGACTTTATAATGATTTTACTTCATGCATTTACTTCATAATTAACTTATTTTATCGTCAATTAATTTAATTTAGAGAAATGTTCTGCCTTTAATTTAGCACAAAGCTCTGCTTTAATAAGTGTGCAATTTGTGACTTTTTTGAATGTAACAGTTCATTGTCAGTTTATGTTTACAGTTAAGACCTGTTGTTCATATACAAGTTCTGTAGGATAAGAGTATTCTATGATGCAACCGAAGAATCTGGAAATGATATGACGAGGAACATAAAACTCTATAGGAATCAATAGCTGCTTTATGTTAACATTTTTTTTAATGGTTCATACTAACAATACTATGGTTTGATAACTTCAAATATATCGTTGTCATGAAGTTGAAGGAGATTTCTCCATTAATGTCTCACTATTTTGATATTTAATAATCTGACTTAATGAACAAGAATGGTTTTAATTCTGCTTGCACTCTGTCAGGTGTTGTTACAAGCCGGTAAAGTTGATTAAGATTTGTGGTTAAGTATCGCAAACCTCATCTGACACTTTCATAAAAGCACTTTTTAAAAAAATGAGCAACTTCAAAGATGCACGCCTCAGTTACTTTACTCCTTCTTCCTTCCAATCTGATTTTTCATAGTAAATTATTATGGTCAGACTAACCTACAATGCCTAACAGTTTTAGGACTTCCTAGTGTTTTTGTGAACACGGTCGTCCCCTCCGAAGAGGGCAATGCCCGTTACCCCGGGACCAGGGCTTGCTACTAGTAGTTAATCGAACCCCATTAGGGCGTTATTGTGAGGAGTGTTGTTAGTTCCTCAAGAGAAACTATCATAGAGAGAGTTACAAATCTCTCGTTGGCTAAACGCCACCTTATCTGTGCCAGTTATGAGAGCATCTGAGGTTTCTCGTTGGCTTGAGCATATATGGGCTCGAAGGAGTGGCTAATCGTCCCCACCCTGAGCTCCTGACTACAGCCGAGCATCCACCAGGCATGTACCAGTTGTCCAGACCAATCAGCTGAGTTGAAGGTCCGTTCCCACAGGTAGGGTTTGGGGTCTATAACTCCCCGGTATGCTAAGTAGGTATCCTCCCGAGAAGTTACTGCTTCTCACACAGCGACCACAAGGATCTACCCAACTTGGGTGAGAACCAACAACCATCATGAGTCCAACCTCAGTTTGCGGAATGGAGAGAGAACCCATGGGTTCCCCTCGTCCATAGTATCGATTTAATAGTTTCGGGTCAACCTCCGGACCAAAGATCCTACTGAACCTGCTCAGCTACAGGTAAGGTCAGTGGCCTTTTTAGCCCCTGGTTCAATGAACCTGTGGATATATACATATACAAGCCAATACAGCTTGTTGTAGAGCTGCATGGCCCCACTAGGGGCGGAAACATGGAAAAAGTATGAGCTGATCGCAGTGTTGTATCAAAAGTGCTTTCACTCAAGAGGTAACAGATATGGTAACATACTCGTACAATAGTGCTAGGTCCTGGAATCCAAATTTATCCTTCGCGTGTAACATCACTTTTCATATTCCAGTAATGGTGTCCAGTTCTAGTTACCTCAGAGGATACTGGCCATGACAGGTTACGTAATTTATTGTAATTAAAGTTCAAACAATTAAGCTCTTTCCTTAGAACAAATACATTCTAGTTCATAAAGTCCGCTTAATGTTTGAATAATTGATTGTTTACTGTATTATTAAAACTACTGTATAATAAATTACACCGTATAAAAAACCTGTAGAACTTTCCAAAATATAGTAATTGTAATTGTAACTACTCTCACCCAAGCTTTAGGTAAATTTTAAACGGTATTTATTTAAAATGTACGTTACAGCTATTTTTATTAACTCCATCAATGTTAAATTTTTGTGTCATGGTAATATTTCGCGAATTTGTGCTAATATCTCTTCTTTATTTGTGATTTTCTGGAAAACAATTCGTTGAGGTATTTTATTTAGGACAGCGGGTTCCATTCTGTTAGTTTGCAGAGTTCCACGCTCTGTCGACATTCCTAAAATTAAATAGCTAGTCCAAACCTGTGGCACTGCGAAGTCCTTTAACATTCTGAAATTCCTCTCCAGTCGGCTCTTAATAATAGCATTGAAACACTAATTGGATTTTGTTTTTAATTTGATTTTCACTAACAAGGTAATAATGAAGATTATTCTAATTTACTGATTGAATTAATCCGATACGTTTTTCTCTTTGTGGCGTGTCAGAATTCTCGGTTTTTTAGATAAGAGCTTTTAAACTAAATATTAGTATAATTAATTAAGTTAACAATATTTTTTTATTTAGACTTTTTAATTTCACATTTTTTGCGAAACTATATTTTATATCAAAAGTTTTCTAATTAACTGTGTTTCAGTTTCATTTGAAAATGAAGTTAAATGGAACGAAGTTATTGAAGTTTTGGAATGAACTTCCAAAATATCAAGTTCCTATCAAATTCATTTAACATTAACAATTCTTATCACATTCAATGATTTAATCAACTATCACTAAGACGTTAACAATTTCAGAATATAAGAAATTAATTAAAAACTATTAGAAATCATAAACATGAAACTACTGAGTTCAAATCCAATAGAGGTTTCAATTTTGACGTTTGTATTTTGCTCTCAGGTATTGCTTATTCACTACTTGTTCCTGTATATTATTTCAAAGTTCTTGAGAAACCGGTTGTCCTTTTATAAAGCCTAGGTACATTGTCCGATATGTATAGGGCTTCAATTATTTGTAACCTGCTGTTATTCATAAGTTCTTAATACAAACTATTTCGGTGTTTCCTGCTTTACGTGTTTCTTTGTTTTCTTTTAAAGTTCCTACTACTAGAGTCGTTGTTGGTCTTCTCGATAATGTTGTTTGACTATGTCGAGTCGAACTTATTTCAAAGTGTATTTATAATAAACGATTATTTATATAACTCGGGAACATAGATTATATAATAAATACCTCCGAGAATAACTTATTTTATTCCTGAAAAGCTAAAGGTAATCATCATTAGGAGATTGAAAAACTATCCAAAAGTTAGCTTGAAAATTAGAAGGTATTCATATATATATAACAGATTCAATAATATATCGACCGTTTGATAGAATAGGTGTGTTCTCTAATCGGGGTTCGGTCAATTTTCCAGGATAAAAAATCAAACTCTCGTTGCCAACGTTTCGGTTTTATTTAAAACCTTTTTCATAGGCAGAAGTAAGAATTTTTTAACTAAGAAAATGAAATTTACATTATTTAAAGGAACAACAATGTTAGCCGGACAAAACCTTCAACTAGACTAATAAGATAACATTACAAATGTTACGTAATTTGTAATGTTATCTTATTAGTCTAGTTGAAGGTTTTGTCCGGCTAACATTGTTGTTCCTTTAAATAATGTAAATTTCATTTTCTTAGTTAAAAAATTCTTACTTCTGCCTATGAAAAAGGTTTTAAATAAAACCGAAACGTTGGCAACGAGAGTTTGATTTTTTATCCTGGAAAATTGACCGAACCCCGATTAGAGAACACACCTATATATATATATTGGTTGCTAATTCGTTTAACTTGTCATGATTTGTTAACGTAACTGGTAAAGTTCAAATGTCTCTGGCAAAATTAATTTGGGATTTACCCCATAATGAAAGAAAAATAATCAGGAAATTAGAGACAGTCAGCAAAAAAGTCGTTAATGCAGAGGCTGCTGCATATTTCAATTCAACTTGTTTAAAAGAAGATCTGCTGCCTACCTATACAAATATATATATATATGTCAATCCACAATAAGAAATGGGAAAAAAAAGACTAAGATCTTTCAACCGTAACAAGCGGTCTTCGTCAGAGTAAAAAACCAAATGAATGGGGTTTTAGTCTTTTTTTCTCATTTCTTATTGTGGTTTGAACATTGATTGTTGTTTCACATGTTTTTTTATAAGATATATTGTTATAATTATAACTGAAAAAAACAACAATAAAGAACGAGAACACTTACTGGATCAATATTTTGAACCGAAGTTCGTCATCAGGAAAGGAGTAGAAGGGAAAAAGAAGAGGTGCGTGCGTTCAAAGATTCTGGGTGGAAGGGTAGAAGTCAGTCGCCTTCCACCCAGAATCTTTGAATGCACGCTCCTCTTCTTCTTCCCCTCTCTGTCTTTTTGACGACGAACTTTGGTTCGAAATATTGATCCAGTTAGTATTCTTGTCCTTTATGTGTATTTTTTTGAGTTATTTATCTGTCCGGTTTCGACTGTTTAGTATTTTTATTTTATATATATATATGTTTCGAACGCTTAACCTTTCGCCTTCTTGTGATTATGCACAACCTTACGAAATATTAACTAACAGAAATGCCTTGTTATCTTTGTGTATTTCTTGTATGTTCAGTTTATGTATCAAATGATGTTTCTTTAGAATGATGAAGACAGTTGATGTTTAAAAAATGTTAGTCCTACATTTTATATTTTGGTCAATACGTTATTTTTATTGTAAACGATTATTGTGTAAGCGTTTTATATATATTTTGTGTCAAATAAAATTATAAAAGAATGTTTTAATAATGTGAAATACACATCAGTTAATGATGAGATTTGGTACATGACCTATGTATACTCTGTAAAGGTGTACATTCTTGAAACAGGCTAGTTGGAGTCTTCTATATTTTGGCTGTGGAGGAACACATTATTAGTTCTTACTTTAAACATTTATTAAGGACAATGATTAATGCACAGTTTTTATTGATATTGTTGTATGATATTGTTTACATAAATATGAAGTAACTTTTAATTGTAATGATATCCAATGCCAACTTGAGTCTTTAAAACAAAGCAATCACAAAAACACGGCGACAGTGGAAAACACAAACCAACCACATGGATAAATTAAAACCTTTACCTTACAAGATAATAAAAAATACATCACAAAATTAAGAGAGAATAACTCTCAAAAATTCTTATTATCCATTAAGTTTGGGAATTTCTATAATTTTTATTTTAGTAATTAATGTGAACATGGAAGTTTATTCAGAAATAATTTAACGTTAATTGTAGTTAGAAAAAAAAAGTTATAAAAAAAGTAATTCGACCTGCAATTTTTCGCAACATATATTGAAAACTTGTTTTGAGTTATTAGCTGTAGCAAAGTTAGATGTCTCCTTTCCTTTATGTTTTTTATGCCTTCTAAAAGAATGCAGGCGTTATTGACTAGACTGCTTGTAGATTCTCTTCGTAGACACAACACATGTGAATGACAAAGCCTGCTTATTCGTAATTTCCTTTCAAGGTTACAGTGTGCTTTTAAATTAATTCCATTCCAGGCCAGTCAACCTGCATGTCGTTTTACTTTGTTTTCGCTCTTATTAATCCCTTGAGTTATTTTCCCATTAGACTATATATTTTTTTTTTCATTAAGTCAATGTGTATGCTAGCGCTACATTAACATTGTTACACCATTGTTTTGCCATGTCAGTGTTGTTTGTAGTTAAAAAACATTTTGTCGAAAACTTTTTGAAGCTCTTCAATTAGTTGACTTGAATTTTTGTTAAAAATTTAATAACGATATTTTGAAGTATATTTATATACATCTGGTTTAATCTGAATTCAAGAGCAATCATTAAAGCTTAGGTTCTTGAAAATTGATATAAAATTCTAAGTTTATTGAGATTTCAACGATTGAAGAGCTTGATATAATAGAACAGGAACAGAGGCACAGGCGGAGATAGGGACACTGGGTTCTGCCAGGTCTCAGGTACAGTCAGCACCCTTACTTTACCAAACCTTCAACATGCACTCTGTGGACACGCTGCACAAACAAAGACGAAGCCATCAGTCACGAAGGCGGATCACTAACACTGCCAAGCTCACAGACTATACGAAGCCCCAGTACAATCATTCACAGAAGACAAACACGAGACAACAACTGGGCTTCACAAAACACATGAAGAAGGCTTTTCTTCACCAATGATGGTTCATAATTTTAGTGAGTAAAAGTGGAAACAATTCTGCACACAGACAAACAGGCCACAGAAACAGAGGACACAAACAAAAGAGCTTGTAAACAAGAAGATTGGTGAGTTATTGAGCGCCGGTTTGTCTATGTGCAGGATGCAAGTGGAGGCGATGGCCGACGAAGACCTGCTGGCTGTCCGCACCCCCGACAGCTCCACGATCTCTGTATGTATTCATTTTATTTCTTACTACCCTGCTTCCCTTGCCCTTAGATGACCCCAACGCTTGTTTAGTTGCTTATCACCAACCCTCCCTTCTCAAGTCTGCATAACTTAAAAGTCTTAACTTTCTACATTGCCGATAGCACTGGCAAAGCCCTGAGCGGCGCTCTGCCTCAGGCGGCCTTGTTGATGACAAAAGGCTCAATCACTTGTATCTCTTAGGTTCTTTGTGTAAGATGCTTGTTATGTGCGGCTGGTGAGATTAGTGCCAATGTTTCAGAGAAAATGGCTGACCAACAACAAACAAGACAGGCGCCCTTGTTGCAGGATCCTCGCTTCGGCACAGCGCCCTCTCTCTACAGTAAGTCTCTTTTCTTTACCACTTGTGTCTGCAAACTTCCAACTGGCTTCTCTTTTGCTCTTATATTAGTCCATGTTGAGTATAAGATTTTCAAACCGCTAACTCTAAAAACTGCATTCTACAGGTGTGTTTTTTTCACATAATAACCTGTTGAGGAGATCTTTTAGAAAATAATCATTGTAGACGATTTAATCAAAGCCTATATAAATTAATTTTATTTGATGTTTTTTAAAAAAAATTTATTATTTCACAAAAACTCTTTTTTATAGGAGGTGAATTATAAAAATATGCATTGCTTTATTGTGTGCTCTAGAATGGTTTCGGCTCCTGTTTATTGTTTTAGAACTATTTTATTCCTACTTTTCCGGATATGCTAACAGTTTGGTGCCTATATTATGTTTACTTTCGTGTTTTTATTATTTGGTTGCATTAATCTGTAGTATATCTCTCCTTTTATACTATATACTTCATTTATACGACTTGGCTAATTCAATGTTTCCAAAATAACAGATTTCTAAAAGAAACCAGTGAGAGTGCACTTTGGATGAATGGGTTTATTTCTATTTGTCTTGAGTTGTTAAAACTTGGCGCACGATTGTTTATTTATTCTTTTAAACTTGTTATCCTGCACTTTTTTCGACTTTCGAATGGAATTTTGGAAATTGGAGCTGGGGATGTGCTTGTATGTTGCACCACGATTTCAATTTAAATACCTAACCCAAAATGAGGAGGTACTTAAAATATAACTAAAAATCAAATGATTTTTAAACCACTTTACTTTTATTTCTTAATATGGATGTATATATTTCTTGATATTTTTACTTCATTACAGTTGGTTTCCTGAGAATGGATTATCCGATTTCAAGTTGGTATGATAGTTTGTTATTGTTTGGCTTTGGTTTCTACTGCTCCAGACTTGTTGAAGCCAGTCTGTGTCTTTTTTCCCCCTCAGTATACTATTTCCAACAGTTCTGCTTCATGTGCTTATTCTTTTAGTAGATTGACTAAGTGTGTTTTTATTCGTAACAGTACACGCAATAAGATATAAAGAATGTAAAAAGTCCTAAAACCATAAAAACAACTTTCCATAAGCAAAATTATTTCAATTGTAATAACACATTGAGTGTGATCCAACTACAGTAATACAGCCAAAGCTCTCCTTGTAAGACTTAAAACGTAGACACATTGAACATGATTAATTTTTTGAATTTTTTGATAATCATAATTTAAATAGTGAAATAACAAAAGCAATCGTCGTCACGTTGATTGAATCAACAGCTAATGAACAGTAAGCCATAAAAATTGAACTTAATAGACTTCAAATTGATAATATTAAAAATAAAATTTAATTCAAAATTTATTAAAATGCAACATTCTTGAATTGTCATTTGAATATGAATATTCAGTTCCCCAACAGTAAAAAATAATAGTCAATTTGTTGATTTTTATCCGTCCTGGCGATTTTTACTAATTTTAAGGAAAGACTAACAATGAATAGTAGAAATTAATAACCGGTAACATAATAACTATGTTTAAAAAATGAAAGGAGGATCAAAGATGAGAAAATAACCTCTTTCTTATATTGTCTGTTTAAATTATGTAATAGTGAAGCGAATACAAAAAGGATTTGAAGAAAATCAATAATAAAACAGTTATAATCAGTGAAAGTGAAAAAAACAAAGATTTAAAAAAGGTATTATTTATTTAAAGGTAAGGACTGGAAATACTCATAATACCCATACATTGTGAAAGCACAGAGGAGTAAATACTGATCTAGGTGTACATTAATATTTATTTTTAATTTCTTCTATAACGGCAAATAATGTGCTCTCCTTAGCGATTCATCGTGTTGAATGTGTAAGGGTTCCATTACACCCAATGTTTGCCTTGCGTAAAACAGATTGGTTTGCGATATGTTCACAATTATAAAATATCGGAACTAAGTAAAATAAATGATTAAGAATAGAATAACTTTACGGTTCACCATCATGAATTAACTATGCTTCCATGCGGCTTCGTTCTTCACAAAATCAAAGTCGACTTTTAAATTAATTTAAAAAAAATATGACAAAACACAAGCTACTATTTCTGCAATCTACTCATCACTTTAAGTTCAAAATGTGAATAAAATAAAACAATTGAGCAAATTTATTTCAAAAGGTAATTATTGTAGAAAATTGCATATCAATTATTTTTCGGACAATTAGTTTAAAAATTGTTGTATTAATGGATAACATTATTCTTTATTTAGCATACTGAATTGCTCCCATCATGCAATGCAAGTAATAAAATAAAGTCCCGGTTAAACAAGAAATCGGTTCACCATGGAGAGGTTGTGTTGTACCGCAGACATCTCACTTGGCACACCCCAATGAAATATGAAAGAAATATGGGCATGCTCTGAGGTCTGACAGTTCTGTCATAGAACTTGTCAGTTGCGTACAACTAGCCCCTTGAAAGACCTTATTTTACTTGTTTTTTTTTATAACATTGTGGTTATTTTTTTATTTTAGGACAATATGTGTTCGTTATATTTCCTCAAATAAATAAACATTTTAATAAAGAGCAAAAGTAACATGAACAGCTTCATCTTTTTGAAGATTTTATATATATATATAAATGGAAATACTAAAAAGTCCAAACCGGACAGATAAATAAATGAAAAAGACAACACATTGAAGAAACGAGAAAACTTACTGGATATAAGTAAGTTTGGATTTAAGAAAACCAACTTCAGTTCGAAATATTGATCCAGTAAGTTTCCTCGTTTCTTCTATGTGTTGTCTTTTTCATTTATATATATATATATATATATATATATAGATCATACCACAATATGAAATGGGAAAGAAGACTGAGATCTTTCAACCGTAATAAGCGGTCTTCGTCAGAATCAAAAACCCCACTGGCTCAGTTGAATTTTTGACTCTGACGAAGACCGCTTATTACGGTTGATCTTGGTCTGTTTTCCCATTTCATATTGTGGTTTGGTCAGTGATATATATATATTTGTATACAAAGAAAACATAACAAAAAGATTAGGAACAATCATAATTTGAAATAGTTTAGAAGATAAGATTGGGTGATATAATCCGTAATTATAAAATTAAAAAAAGATTATTCTAGTTTTTACTATTTATATTACTATTGCTCGAGAACAATGTTATTACATTGTTAAAACTTAAAAGTTGGTCAAATGGGTCGATGTTTTTTTTTTCACTTCATGAAAAGTCGGTTTACATCCTAGACTAGCTGGCAATGTCTATGGTGATGTTGCTTACGTTCATGACACTTGCATGCACATTAAAAAGCCTACAAAGGCAGGGCTGTGGAGTCAGAGTCGGAGTCGGGCATATTTTCGACCTGGAGGAGTCGGAGTCGGGCATATTTTTGAACTGGAGGAGTCGGAGTCGGAAGAAATCAGCCGACTCCGACTCCGACTCTTCACATAGTTATTTCTTGTGTACATGAAAATGAGATAAAATGATAAAACATTATTAATTAGTCCAAGTAGAATGTTTTCCTTTGGAGAAGGACATAGGGCATTTGATGGTGGAACACAAAATGTCTAGTTTAATACAAAATATCTGGTCTTGATTGTTCAGTGTTTACTTTGTTATAAGTAAATATAATATTAAACTTCTTCGTTATTTAATATAGTATTTAGACATAATATAAATGCCTAAATAGGAGGTGTTTAATAGTCTTTCATTGCTAGCGGCCGACTAAGTCAAGGACCTTCTCTACAATGAGGCTGTTCGTTCGGGTATGACCTATGGATGCTCCGTCTGGTTTCGAGCTGCACCAAAGCTACAAAGTACTAATTCTTATTATTAGCCACCTGTCGTTTGTTTTTTCATAATAAAAAGATGAGCAGGAGTCGGAGTCGGAGTCGGCTGTTACGAAATAGAGGAGTCGGAGTTGGTCATAGTAGGTCCGACTCCACAGCTCTGTACAAAGGACCCGTGTGCTACAAGTTTGACTTTACATGTTGACGTAGGATGGAACTGAGCGGCTCATGCTAAAGATTGTTCTTCGTCTTCTCTCTGTAATCTTTTTTTCCCCTTCTCTCTTTCTTATTTAAGTAAAAGAATATATGAAATCTTCCCTGATCGGTTTGGATAAGTTAAATACTTGAACTCCGACGTAAGTTCAACATTTGTGTCACAGTTTCATAGAAGACATCGACCTTATTAACTATATGGAATTTGAGAAGAAGACTGGATTTATAATATGTGTTTCATTTTTGTTCCTTTCTACATTGCCAATAAATATTGTTAGTTTAATATCAACACTGTGTTTTATTTGACTTTGTTTATCCCAGCATTCTCAAAGGGTACAAAAAATATGTTAATTAAATTTTTTTATAACTACTAAATGTGTAGTTTGGGGGTTTAAAATCGTCTCTTTTAAAGTGTTTTGGAGGAGGTTCTACTCTATACAAAAACAGTTATCTAGTTTTTGCAGTTTAAAAAAATTAGTTCAGCGATTTATCGATCACTTTTAATAACTCTTAATTTGTGAAACTGAAATTTTTATCAGGTTCACAAATTAACTAGATAATTTTTACTTAAGCCGATTGTCTGGTTTGTGGATTCATTGGTTAACATTTCGATGAACCATATCCATCTGTGGTCAACAGAAATTCCCCTTCTGAAGTCTTCAGTGCAAGAAATGAATTTAGTATGGTTGGGGTTTTGGTGAAAGTTGTGTTGATGTATACAATTTCAAATCTAATATGCCAGAAAGCTAGTGCGTGACGCTGTATCAAGAATAGACGAGGCATGTGTTCACGATACACTCAGTGGAGTGTTCTAAATTGTGCATGAAAGCCAACGTCGCTTTCCTTGATGGATGATTCATACTGCCTGCAAGCAGACAACCAGTAACACAAGTATGTGGCTCCTGCATGTAATCGAGAGTTCTATAAAAGATATTTCTTTTTGAAACTACCCCTTGCAAGTCTGCTAAATTCTGCTCTTGCCCAGTCCCATTGCGTGCATCACAGTAAATGCACGGGTAAGGTATAACTAAATAGACTTGTGTAAGGTTATTCCGATCACTGGGGAGTTGTCCTAATCTGGTTGGTACTTAATTATCTTTGGATAAGTTAATTTGTTTTTAACTTATTTCTAAATTATAAGCCGCAAGGCAATACGACTCCTTTCCCTGACAGACTGACGTCCCCATTCTTGACAATACTTACTGATCTAAACAAAAACAGCAGGATGAGAATTTAGCAGTAGTGGGTCCCTGGCCCGAAACTGCTAATTATGTTTACTGTTATGAATGGAAATATTCGTTGGTAACTCCTTGAGATTTCGAAATCATAATAGCATCATCAAATCATAGCTAAAATTTTGTCATATGGTAATAGTTTTTGTCAATGTCACCTTAGTTTAGGTGGTAAAGAAGAAAACATTGTTAATTCAGGTATGAGAGTAAATTATCTTTCACTTTCAAATATTCTCATATCACAACATGGGATGTGTAATAAAGTAATGTTGGCATCAATTAATGGTGGTTAGATTCCTGATAGTACATAAAAGTTTGGAAAAACTGAGACTGACTTTTCTTATTCCCTCTGACTGATCTGCGTCCTCTCGTATTTGCAAATGAAATCTAAAAACTTATGTCTATTGTGAACCAACAAAACAATCGTGCTAAAACCAGTTCTGTCAATAGATGGCAGCACTTACTGGCTTGCTTGCTAGATATTCTTATGAAACAAATGATTTTTTGTTCTTCTTTTGAATGGAATATTTTTTTTTATTAAAGTGTATATCAGTTTATTTCTTGTTTTGTATACCTTCTTCATCTCTCTTTAGGGTCGTTTTTCCGAAAAAACAGGCAAGTAACAACTGCCAGTAAAAACTGCAGTTTTTTGTAGTAAAAACTGCAGTTTTTTGTAGTAAAAACTGCCAAACGATGAAAAAACCTTGATACCCTGGTAAGAAATGGTAAAAGGAGTCTTCATATCGCCTTCTCCACTAATATAGAGTTGGGAAGGGAGAGTGAAATAAATGCGAATAATTCTTAGTGTTTATTCCAGTTGTTGATGAAAATTGATATTTATATATACTTCAAGGATATAGTCAATATGCGATCGTTTCTTTTTGCGAATAGTTAATGTTCCTGTCAGACTGAAGTACAAATGTAAGAGTACTGTGTTGTAACTTTATATACGGCAAAACCAATAGTCTCCCAAGTTATATCATCACCACGAATGACAGTATCGCTGGCTGTCCAGTCTCAGTATCACTTGACGCATCTATTGCCAAACAATTAATGCAGTATTTTAACTTATAAATTACTAAATTAAACTACCATGAGACACTTAATGTTTGGAATGTTTTCTACTTGAGACAGTAGTTGAAGATTAATGATCCAAGAAGTTACTTCGTGTTTGTGAATCAATTAATGAAGGTTTGTTTTCGCATCAGATACATTTTTTTATATGTATTAATATATTACAACTACCCTTAGTGGAGTAACAAGTAATAGTGATCCATGCTACACATATCAGGTATAGAATTGTAAGTATATACATCCTGTTTGTAATTTTGTTCCTAGACATTAGGTAAACGATTAGAGTGATACATTAGATTAGTTAAGATTGGTTTTGACATTCCTTTAGTGAAATTCTGTCGTTTTGAATGTCATTTTATGGTATTGTTGTTAGTTTAGGATCATTTATCTCCATTTTATTAAAGACCCTATGCATAGCAGTGGTTGGATGTCACGTTCTAAACTGAATACGCTAACATTGAGAAGAGGGTTTACCGTTTTGAAGTCATTTTCAAAAACAGCTCTGTGCAGTGAAAGGCTGATTGACTTGTTGAGGAAGGTGACGTCGAAAGGGCGGCTGGGGTTCGTGGCTACCTTAACTTTAATCACCAATCTCTATAATGCCCTGCTGGCCCTGTCGCCCTTAGTGCCTGATGATTATTCACCTTGTCCCTTTAATCATCCCTTCCTCATTGCATCACTCCAATCCATCCCTTTCCCTATATATATTGAACCACCAAAAATAAACCCAACTCATTCCTGCTTCCCTATCCAACCAGAAGTGGTATTCAGAAATCCAATAATTCTTTGGAAATATAAATCTAGGGCGCTCTTTACTCAATTTCAGCATAAGTAAACTAATTAGCAAACTGTTTACTAATTCATTTAATCAATAGATTAATCCTATTGTGACTGGAAACATTATATAAATTATGAGGAAAATCCCTTGAGTGAATTGTTAAGCGACTGGATCGCTGCTTCCCATTACAGGATTTCAAAGTTTTCTTAAGAAGTTCGAAGACTAATACCTATTCATAAAAATACCTTTCCCTCTCTTTTAGCTTCGAAATTCCTATCAGTAATATTGTTGGTTGAAAGTTTGATCCTTAGCTTTAATATTCAGTTAATGTACATATCCACGTGAATTCTCTGTACTTTATTCATTTTTAATAATAGCGACGTAGGCAGATGCGACAACAGTTAGTTCTTTAATAGTGGTCATGTCATTCTTTCCTATTAGTGAAAGTGTGTGCAATTTTTAACATGACATTCTATTTTGTGATAAACTTGAATAGGTAAAATCAATTCTCATCAATAGTCGGGAGAAGAAAGAAATTGTTAAACTACACTTAGTCTTCAAGGAAGGCTGCTTTTTCTAGAGGTTGGACGTGATCAGTAAATCTGTGCAACATGTTTCTGAGGATCAGAATATTTGATTTCCTAAAAAAACTTGAAGCAGACTTTTTTGCTTCAAGTTTTGTATTGATGACTGTATTTCGCTTGGAAAGTTGAATACTGGTCAGTACGGTGCAGGATAGTCGAAATGCTGAATAATAACGCTGTAGTGTAAAGAATGTGTAGCACTACTGCATTGTACAATATTGAGTTGGGAGGTATAGGAAAGTAGTAATTGCAAAATTACTTTAGCGACAGCTTGCAGTTTAAAGTAAAGGAATGCAGTACTGCGCTTGTAGTACGTTGGTTGCAACATGCAACTCTCTACACGTACGTCTTTCATTAAATTTCACTGCAGCTCTTAAACTTGAAAAGTGGCAAGCTTCGAAGATATAGTTTTATTATTTTCAAGCGATAAAAGTCTGCTTACTTTGAAATTAAAAAGGGAACTGCGATTTGAATATATATATATATATATATTGCAGTATTTGTTGTTCTAAGTCTCGATATTACTAGAATTCTCAATAAACAAGGCATATATTAAAATTGTGTAGCTACATTTTCGCAGTTAATATTGATTATCAGAGGTTATATATCATATCTACTACCTCTATTTAATAAAAACCTTATTTAATCTAGACCACAAAGAACGCCCAGCTTTAATGAAATAAATGTTTAGCACCTGATGTTTTATAAAAACCTCACCTGACTAATATGCATTGAAAATTTCGTGTAGCCGTTTCTCATAAACTTTCAAATAGTCATACGTAATTTTATGCAAACTCTCTAGCTTTTTATAGTAACTTATTTCTTTGTTTTTTAGAAATTTAAATTAATTTTTAAAATAATAAGTTCAGATTTCAATTTGAAATTATGTGAAATGGAAGCAATTTGTAGAGATTGGAGCAATAATTAGAGTAGAGAGTTCATTTCTTTTCGATATTTATAAATTCCTAGTAGGGTTATAACTATAATAATACAAGTTTTAACAAAATTATTCCATAAGTGAATATGAAAATACTAAAGGTTTTACAGTCTAAACGTGGATGTTCCACGAGGATGCAATTCAGGCATAATCTCCTTCCTGATGCCACAGCGCTGCTTTAACACTGCAAATCATATATAGTTCTGATAAGATTTCACTTCATTAGAATAGAGATATAAAATTGATAAAATTGTTTGATCTCGTACTTTACTTTCTCTTCAAATAATGTCTTGTAAAACATTTTATATCTTTCACTTAAAAAGTAAACATATGTTGGAATAGTGGTAGTTCGATTTGAACTCCATGCCTTCTAGACCACTAGACACCTATCTTTTTGTCTGCCCTAGTAGCACCATAACCAGAACCTGATCAGGTTTCTACGAAGTTTGAATATGGAAGACTGCCAGAGTAGACAATTTAATGCTACATAAAGACTAAAATAAAGATACTTTTTATTTTAGTACTTCTATTAAAAATTAAAATTTACAGGGCCCAAAACCACACTGTAAAATATTTCTTAATTTGATAATGAAATAGGTTATAGGTTACTGGTGACACATTATTTGTATTATTGCTGTAAGTATTTAAAAAGTTTAAAACTTTCCTGTTTATTTTTGCAAAGCTTTTAATCATTTTCAGACATTTTAAGCGGTTAGTCAGTTTAGTAGTTAGAGTTTCGTTCTATTTAGTTCTGTATTGTTTTTGAGCTGTGATTTAGCCAAGTTAAAATATTTGCCATTGTGGTGATAATTCCATGGTAGGAGATCTAGCTAGATCTCCCACTAAGGCAGTGTGATTATTGCGAGATGGGAGTTTGTCTTCATTGTTGTTTAGTGACTGGATAAATGGTTCTATTGACTCCAGCCTTGAACCACTCTAGACAGCAGCATACCTAGCGTAAAAAGAGCCATCGGCTGTTAGACTTTCGACTCCTTTTGGGTAACTTCTTGGCAGTTATTAATAACTGTTAGTATTCACAATTAGTAGACCTTATTTCTGAGTTCAAAGGTATGCATATTGTTGATAGAACTCGTTGAAATAGTTTCTTGTTAATCTCAATTAAGTTTCGATTACCTTTGTTTGGAAAACTTGTGTCAAGTCTGTGGGATGATCACGATAGACTGTTACAGGCGGAATGCCAGCTTTTTTTTAAGTTGTACCCATTTGGAATCAAGTGAGTTCTATTAGCTTGAAAACTCTCTGATCAAACGTACTGATTAAATGTTAAATAAGTGTTTGATGTATTGTTCCTTTGTGCTGAATCTGTTCTTTCATTTCGTGAGGAATTACAAGTATTTAGAGTAACTAGTGGAAGAAATCCGCTAAGATTTTATTATCCACTTAAGGAGGAAATACTCATGGTCTGAGTTTAAAATAACACGGTTTATTCATTACCCTTAATCACTTCAATACTTGCCAATTCTACGAGAAAAAAAGTAAAAAAATTAAAATAAGCAACTTCCCATGCAGCAATATTTTGAAGATTAAGAAAAATAATTACAATATTTTTAGACGATATTCGAAAAAATTTAATGTTTTAACAAAAACGAACATCAAGATATTAGGAATTTAAAAATCAATTCACGTACAGTCGTTTTCAGTTAGTATTCAAATATGCTGAAGTATAATCAATGTATATACTCATGTATTTGAATTGTTGTTGTGTATGTGAAGAAGAAAATAGCAACTCAATATGTTGGCATATGTACGAGTACAGACTATTTCATGCACTACTTCAACATGCCGTTATCCAGCCACTGATTGCTAATCTCTATTCAGTTACTACGAATTTCAGTTAAGTTAAAAACTAAATAAGCACTATGATATTTTATTATTTAGTTCCTTTGCTATTTGTTTCAATATTAAATTTGTATTATTCCGTAATTTAAGTATAGTGAGGTGCAGTGTAGATTTGTTATAGAAACATATGCCCCTTCCCTTTGTCTTTCTGGAAGAGCACTAGAAATGTTTCAATTGCAACTTTTGAGTCCATCATCACAAGGATACAAGTTAGGAGAACTTCAAATCATTTCATTTACCTTTTTTCAATTCTTAATTGATGTTTATAATAATTTCTGGTCCTGTTAATAATAATAATTTAAATAGTATATTCAAATGTACACAATGCTATTGTAAAGAATTTAACATGATTAAGTTTGCCAGCGATAACTACTAATTGGCCTAGTTATACTAAACAAAACATGATTGTGATGAATTTAGTTCATTCTGTGGTCGATTTGCCTTAATTAAACTTGACCGTGCTGATGTCAGTTAGTAAATCTAACTTGATTGATTTAAATATACATTATCTTGGTGGATACGTCTTTTCCAAATGTATGTAGATTGTTATATATAGTGATGTAGATAGACTGGTTGTTTGGCACTGCATTTGTTGATCACAATTATTTTGGTAAATTCATTTTACCTAATATTCTTCGTTCTGGGAGGCAAGGTTTTTTTTTGTATGGTGAAAGATTGTCTGTGTTCTTTGTAAGGAACCAATCTCAAAATTTATCAATCAACACACATTTTTAGGGTTAAATTAAGTGTTGATTCTGACAGGACAGGTTTTGATATGGCAACATTGGATGTACGGGACTTGGAGGAGCGACAGTGCCTGAATGCACATTCAGTCCGAGTTTTAACTCGGTCGTGTCAATTAGTTGCTTGTAGTCATTTCTCTTTCTAAACCAGTTTTGGTGAATCATTCTAAGAATGAGTGACAATTTGGAACAACTATGTGCTATCAATTTTAGGTTCAGATTTAAACACAGTGTTTTGTCAAGAGTACAAGTTTTTTCGAAGGTTTAAGGCGTTTTCAGAAGGAAAGTGATATAAAACGAATCCAATATTAAAAGGACCCAATTTTTGACAAACCTGGGGTAAGATCGTCAAATAAGTTTGTTTAGATCGTTTGTTTGTTTAGATCGTTGTTTGAAGGTTGGAATAATTGAGGAACAGTTTAATTTAAGTTGATCACCGTCCATCAGGCTTTGATGCATAAATTGGCGATTAGAAAGATGTGTTCAACAATTGTTCCAAAAAAAAACCTTTCACAGAAGCAAGAAAATTAAAAGGTAAAGGTGCCCTTTTTCTTTTTCTTTTTGACTCTTTGGAATCGATTTGAACTGATCAACAATTTTGGAACTTGTTATTACTGGTAATGGCAGTTTGAGTACGAAATTGAAAGCAAACGACAGAACATCGAAACGCATGATTAATCATGTCAGAGATCAAAAGAACACATACAAATACTTATTGACTCAAGGCCAGACAGTCAATCAACATTTTTTTCTATAAGTTACTGAAAGACTTTGGAAAATTGTCAAACACGTGAATACAAACATCAAAAACAACTGGATCCGCCATGTCATACTACATTTGTAATGAGAGAAGTTTTGGCAAGTAGAATCACTTCTGTGACTCATCAGTCTGCATCTCATCTCACCCGAGTCCTAATGGCTTCTCCCAAGATTAAAAACTCACTCAAGGGGCGCTATTTGGAACATAAACATCTACCTAACCAGCTATTGAGAACTGGATGACTGTCTCCAACACTGCAACAATCCAACGGAATTCTTCTAACAAAAATATTTGAATTTTGGATGTTTTACTGAACTTACATACCTCATATGGACACCATTTTGTGGGCTTTGTATTGACAAATGAATTTTGTCAGAGAACTCCGGAGAAGTGTTAGTATTTATTGGACCCTGATCTTTTAGTCAAATGGTCCCCAACCACTATGCTACTGATCATTACCAGTCCTGGTGTTATTTATTCATGTCACTCAAGCAGCGTCTGCAATATTACCACAATTTCAAGCGTTTCTCTCGCCGTCTACCTTGTTTTGAGGTATACGTTACAGCAAAAAAATCCAACAACTAGCTAATAATGATAATTGTTTCTGTATGTTATTTATATTTGAAAATCATTACGTTTTTTCTGTGCTAGTGACATGAACATATTTTAACGTGTTCGTCCTGTACACCAGGGCTTCTCAGCCTTGCTGCCTCGTGTACCCTTTCACAATTTGTCATAGTGTTGTACCCCTATCCACTCTTTCCAAAATTACTTCAGAAAGTGCATTCTAAGTGATACGTACATATTACTCAAAATTCTGTTTTTTTTTTTAAATTACCATTTATCATTTGCTCGTTCACATGGGTTACTGTATAAAAGAGTTCACAAATTAAATGAAAATTGGATATATTGAAATGTATATAAATCTTGAATTTAGGTAAAATAGTTTTTCTAAATGTAGAGTAAACTACTTAGCAGACGAAACTAAAGCTAATGCAATGAAGAAAAAATTATAGAATAGGGAGGATCCTATAAGTGTATAACGTATTTTATTCATGAGATTACATGGATAGACAAAACCTGTAATTTTTCTTTTTTAGGAAGTTATAGGTTACATAGGTAGGTACTGTAAAGTCCATACGTCAGTTTCTACCTGTAAACTAACTTCGTAGTTTTTGTGTTTATTTCAAACAAAGTTATAAAGTAGGGTAAAAAGCTAATGAAATGGTCTCCACATATAAAAATTTAATGGTATAAACAACGCGTTTCGAACACGTAGTGTTCTTCCTCAGGCATTAACTAAAGGTGAGTGTCTCGTTGTTTAACAATTGATATAACCAAGTATAACAAATTAACGCGTTGTTTATACCATTAAATTATTATCTGTGGAGACCATTGCATTAGCCTTTTACCCTGCAATGAGTAAATATCACATAATTATGCATATTTAATTATGAATTTAAATATGCATATTTGCACATAATAACTGATTGCACTACGTTAGAATTAAAGTTACAAAGCCTGACAGAGACAGACATTTATGCCACTTTTGAACAGAAATTCCATATCAGTAGTAAAAAATATATGGTTGTTTTCTTATCGAAAATATCTGTTACATCCGAATTAGTCTGTAGCTCCAGACATACATTTTACACTGATAAGGAATTCTTCCATTGATAATTGAATAATTTCTATCCAAATCCAAATCAAAGTCACAAAATTCAGGACTATATTGTATAGTTACTCTCCCCACCCTCTAACCATATTCTGATCACTATCCTCTCATTGAAACATAGAATTCACGTCTGTTGAGAACTCATCCTCTACATGTTAGATGCTGGGCCATGAAAGTAATATATTTAGCACGAAGCCAGTACAGGAGGTAAAAAATATAGGGGACCTCTGTTTTAACTGACGCCTTTGTTATCCAGTTAGTGTATGAAGTAAAAAAATTTTATAATTATTTACGAACTAGGTGGGATTGTTTCTGTGATTACAGTTCTCACGTGATTTAATTATTAATCTGAATCATATTGCTCTAGTAGTTGGTGTGGTTGCCGGTGAAATCTGAGATCGTAAATCGCTTTGATCCTAGATTTTATCATGTGCAAACATATTGTTCTGCCTTTCACTCACTGAGAGTGTAATGTAATGTCATTGTTTCCATGTCTCTATGATGTCAGGTATAGAGTAGAGCATGGATGTTTAAAAAATCCTCTCTAATAATAATCATGAATATGGCAAAATTGAGGGACTTCAATGTTATCTAATCAACACTGAAAATGTTGATCTCGAATTACATCCTTTTCGTTTCTCCCTGCACAGCGATTGATATTTTTATATTTGAGGTTCTTTCTTGTTGGTTAATTTGTGATAGTTGGGGGTCTTGCATTCATTTGGTGAACCTAGTGACTTGTGATGTTACTCAGCCTTAGGACTACATATATTTTTGATGGGCTTAATCCAGTGTCAAGTGGAGGCTTGTAGCTGGTGAATTATTCCTTACTAATCTGCCAACTGAGCTGTTCTCTCTCTGCAATTTCAACCTTCTTCCTCTGGATCTCCTCTGTGCCTCTCAATAATAAATCCACCTAAGCGGCCTTCTCTCTAATTTCACTTCTTCTGTTATTCTAAACTCTCATTTAAATTTTACAAACTTTGTTTCAATTACTCTGTAATTACGATTCAAAATCATTTGTTCTGTTTTCATTTATGACTTCCAACAGCAAGAATTAATGGAAATTATTTGTCAATTATATATTAGGGACTCGTATATATCATGTTGAGAAGGCCATTCTTCTTAACAAAGATCATGCTTTTAGTATATTGTTACATTTCTCGGCTTTCTTTTTCATTTATCCGTTATTTTGTAACGAATATCAGAGTTATGATTTGTCTGATATGTTCGATTGTGCTTGATGTTTGAGAGTAAATTCTGCTTCTCTGGTTCTTTAGAGTGAGTAAGAATGGTTGTTTGCAGGTAGATGTAAAACCCTTTCAATATCCATTTAATGAATCAGTTAGTTCCCTGCAGTGGGGTAGTTAACCCAGTCCTGAATTCTCAATGCCCTGGTGCACGATATAATTGATCTCCAGGTCTTTATTATTACGGTACCTCTAAATCTGGTACAAATCATCTTTGATCATATTCCTGAGCTACGTTCATTCTTGTGTACTGCTCCATATATTATTTTATACGTTTAAGAAGGAAATGTGGTTGAAGGGGATAATGTATGAAATCTCTGGTACAATCGTTTTTATAGTCTAGACTGATAATCAAGAGTAAGGTAATGAAGGGAGCCACGTATCCCTGGCCGCGCTTCCGACCTGCCTCCTAAGCCCTTGGAGTCGAGACTGGAATATGTAGATCAACTGTGTTCGAACTGTTTGGATGGCTGGTTGTTTGGATATTACCGTCCAAAACTGATTTGAATAATAAGATTACTCTTAATTGTTATTTGAAGAAAAATGCACTCTATTTGTCTTTACAATTTATTAATAAATTTTTCCACTAAGCATAATAGTAAAACGGAATTTTGTTTTAATCCTGATAAACTGTTTGCCTGGCAGTGTATTAGGCAACTGAATGTCGTTTCTAAATTACAGTGGGTTGCCAAAATTTAATTAAGTAACTGCCATTTATCTTTCTTGTTTTATATGAAACAATGAGTCATTGTTGAGTAATATTTGGTGATAAAAAGACAGGAGAAACGGGATAATGGAATTAGTTGAGTTACGTGAGAAGTGGCTTGCTTGACACAGTAATGACCAAAAGAAATATTTTATCAATATAGAATCTGCTCGATAGTAGCTTATTTTTATTTTTTTGCACCATTAAAACTGTGTAGGTAAAGTGAGTTAAATAATTGAATTCTCATGTTGAAAAATTGTCTGGCTTACTTTATTGGAGGTAATTGAAGCAGGTGTTTTTCTCACTGACTCAATAGAGTATAAATCAAGCCTCCCAGGGTGGCATCACTCTTAAATGTTTTTCACCTTCCATTTGATACTGAAATACGTTCTCACGTTAATTACCTTTTTCTCATTCCAGCTTCAAATTTTTGAATAATGTTATTACTATTTCGGAAAAATTAAGTCATTGACTGTCAATGGATTTTGGTAATTTTTTTACTCTGCATTATACTTGAAAAATATAAACCACCCGTATTTAAATGATTTTCCCACTTCTTGGCGACGATAAACCTCCTTCGTATTTACTGAACTGTGTAATAAAAATAAATTATAGAACAGAGGAAATTGACTTCAAAAGTCAGTACATGCGGTGGAGTTGGATATCAAGGCTGTACGAGTTAAAATTGAGTACTTGGGTTGATATGTCAGAATAGGATCCTCAGTATTTATATTTAGAATTATATATTTTAATGGATATCTTTTAAAAGTGTTATTTATGGCAACGAAATTGTTGCCATTTTTATGGCAACGAAATTGTTGTTGCATTACAGTTAGTCAGTTCTATTCCAAAGGTAAACTTGTGTTTGTAAATCAGTATTTGTACAATTGTAAAGGTCTATAAGGTACATCCATTGTTTCGTATGTATGATGTCTACGGCACATATGTTTTGGTCGAACAGTTTTGGGACATCATTAGTAGTCTGCTGTTATAAATCATATGGTCTGGTTTGTGTGGTAGGTTTTTGTTGTAAGATTTCTCTTGGTATACTCATACAGTCAGCTTATTGAGTTGAACTATCTTAATTGCTTGGCAGACGTGCGTTTAATATTAATTATCATTTGAGCCCTGCCTTAGGTAACATTTGATATAGGTATTTCGTAAAAAGGATCGCTGACTATAAATCGTGCACACTAGTTCTCTACAATATGTCCCGGCCCGGCTCTGTCATCAAGGAGTTTTACCAGATCAAATAAATATATTTCGTGGTTATTCTAGTGACTTTCTTCATATGTAACTGAGGAGTGCATTTGTGTTTAAGAATGAAAAATAAAGAACATAGAAAAGCTGGGCCCATATTTGAAAGAATGTATGTTTATATTGAAATAGTTATAGATTCAAAAGATATTTGTAAACAGTTGATGATCTCTACTTAGGTTAACTTAATGGTGTGAGAATGATATATTAATATATATTTGTTTATTAATGTCAGGAAAATACGGTTAGTGCTTCAATAGTGCAAGTGTGACAATGGTACTGTAACGTGTATTTGTTTTTTAATGTCTGAGCAAACTGCAGTTTGACTTTAGTGATTGTGCTATAGAAGCCAGTACTGTTGTGGAGACATTGCTCTGTAAAGGCGGCTAAGTGGAAGTGGTGAAGTTATAAATATTATAAAAGAAGGAAAATGGCAGAGACATTTTGACACTAAGAAGGGAAGTAGGTATTGTAGCAGGGAGGTCACGTGCTTGCACTTGTTGGAAGTCGACCCCACCCCCTCAGCTCATCCCTTGTCCTACACCGCCCTTTCTCTCAACTCTAACAAAGCAATTCATGAACTTTTCTCCCTTTCTTCCTTAAGTGCTAACTTTGGAATCCCTTTTCCTCTTGTTTCCTAAGTTTGTATCTGTATCATTGTTTTAAGTATTTTCAGCGGTGAAGTTTTGTTCTCTTTTAATATATATATAATTTTTTTTTATATTAGGCTGAAAGAGTTAGCTAAATAAATAATTGTTGTTTCATTCAAAACTGGAAAATATATAAAAGGAAATAAAATTATGAAAGATGCAGTAAAAGAGGGTACAGGAAATCAGGAGTTGTTTGAATAAAATATTTTGCCAAATTAAGGAGTAAGTAGGTTAGGTTACAGTGGCCGTCCCGAGAGAGAACACACATAGGCCGCAAGCCGGCCCCTTGTGATACCACAAAGAAAGGAGTAAGTAAGAAATATTATTGTGGATGGATGGGTGACATAGACCTACATATATCTCATTAATCTGATAAATAAAAAAAGTATGTATTTGTAATCTCATAGAATGTAACGGAATGCTAAAGGACTGTGTGTGTGGTGGATGGAATTTGGCCCTTCTGTAATGAAAGCGAAAATTATAGCTTTGGATAATGGTGCTCATGAATTTCGAAATTTATAAGCATACACCATTTTGGAATAGTCTTTCTTAATTTGTAGGTCTGAAAGTAATCAATGGACTCTACTAATCATCAGCACACAAAACAAAAAGTCTTGACTAAAAAGCTACTAAATCAAATAAATTCCTGAAGTTCTCTTAAAAGTTGCCTAAGCTTAATTTGCTTGCAAAAATTTAAATGTAGGAAGTCTTTGAATTTGATTATAAATACGGAAGGAAATAATTCATTCTACTAATAAATACTGATTGCATTTAGATATTTAAATATGGATACGTAATTCAGTAGAGACCCTATCTATGAATATTAAGGAGATTTTGAAAGTTTTATACAAAGCAGTGAAAGGGAGATTTCATGTGAAAACTGAAGCCAGTTGGATCAGAGAGAATTAACGACAAGGCAGAAACAAATCAAGACTCAAACTAATTTGAATTTAGTCTAAAAGATTGCATTAAGGGATTCCTTTTCTTTGAATTGAGTTTGGAAGGGTTGATGCCGCTTTGGGAGTTAAGCTAAACCCCCGTTGGACTAAGAAGAGAGGCTGATTTTAGTGCCAATGTAATCATCGCAAGCCATCTCTCTAACTAGCTGTGCCATGCTTTATTAAAGAGCATTTCACATGCACTATCCACCCACCTATCGCACAACCCTCGTCAACCACCTTATTCAACATTTAAAATTCTTGCCCGCAGTGACAACTGAAAAGCACTAAACCAGCTCATTTCATATTGAAGCCCAAGAGTTTTCCTTCTTTTTAAATAAAGTTTAAACTTAAAAAATCCATACGTCAATTAGTAAAGAAAGATAAATAAAACGAGTTCCATGTGTCATTCAAGAGATACTGGGGATTCTAATATCGGTTTAAACTTCTGAATCAATGCACTAAATAAATTTTAGCGAAATGGTTTAGACAAATGGGTCTAAAACAACACGTCATATGCATCTGAAAGACAGGGGCTGTCAACCCGCCTGCGAGATACCAACTGACTGAAATCACGTGACGTCTTGGATTACACACCAAATACTTATGATGTATAAACCATCTTTATGTGAATATAAGCATAATATTATTGAAGTAAAACTGTTTAATAATATTATGATTGGCATTACAGGTTAATATAGAAGAATTGCAATTGTAAACATTGTTTTTATTTATAGAAATCTATCTATAGAAATTATTTTTTATCTATAATAATCTATCTTAGAACCAGATTACTGTCTTGCAGTCAGTGAGAAAAAATACATCTTCATCCTTTTAACCTTGATATCTTATATGTAACCTGCCTCCAACTGGAATAAAACTTTTTAAAAAATTGGTTATTTTTGAATTATTTATCACAACCAGAAATCAGTAAGACTTGTTCATTATCACAGCACCAGTCCTAAAACTGTTTCCTTATTATTAAAAAAGTAGTCTTCTTTGGATGAGGCCAGTGAGAACTAAATATCATAGAGAAAGCTCTCAATGTAATGATCGCAATCGCAATCCATGTAATCGCAAGAAAAATTAATGAAATGAAGCATGAAATTCAAGTTTGCAGATGTTAAGCACCATACAGAAGACTGCAATAATTTAAAAGATGTCACATTATAAAATCCTTGTTTTAGTGTACAAAATATGTTATTTCGATAAAATCTTATTAGGAGTCATTGTAATTTCGATGAATGTGGGTGTGTGAAATGTGGATTATATCACAAAAGAGAATAGAAAAAATGGACAGTAAAGAGGAAGTGATTTAAGGAAGAGAGGCACATGGTCCCTAAAGAGAAGTCCGATAAATTTGGCTAAGTCGGGGCTTAACTGGGACCACAGTATATTCCTCGCCACATACCAAGTGAAAACTATAAAATTAAATTAAGTTTGAATTCATTCATGAGGCGCGTCCCTAGCCAGGCATTAATAATTCACACGGTCACCCTGTCCCACCAAGGCCATGAAATCAATTTGCATTGCTCTTCAAAGCTGCGTCGTATTTGCAACTGCTACTGTGTCCCATACCCTCGCACGCTCTCAAAACTGAATTCAAATTCTTTCCATTCATTAGAGTCATAACTAATATACTGGGTTTTTTTTTCTATTGAGTCTGCAAAGTTAAATAACATAAATAGTCTTGAATAAACAACAATAATTTATAATACTAAAAATAATTATCACTTCTTCCATAGAAAAAGGTTGAATGCAGCAGTAACAGCAATAATTTAAATTTTACCCAAATTCGAAGAATATGATTTTTTATCGACTTATCCACCAACCTTTTTTTTTGTTAATCATCGCCGTTCATTTTTTATTCATTCTTAGTATGTCGTTGATATACATCAATTGGACAAAATATCCAATGATTTTAAAGAAAAGAGCTCGTAGAAATAATACACAGCTAACTTGAATATTTTGACCTTGTCATCACAAGAGAAGGAGAAGAAAAGAAGACTTTTCTTCTGACAACAACTCAGGAGTTGCTTTTGCCAGGCGGCCAGAACTCATCTTCTTCTTCTTCTCCTGATGACGATGAGGTCGTAATATTGAAGTTTTTTATATACATATATTGGAGTAAGATATTTTGCTCAAGTAACTAGTCCTTGTCAGAGTCGTGCCATGAATCACCCTGACATCATTGGTCACGGTGTTTAAACTTATTCTTAAAGTGTAAAAGAAATACTTTACCCATCATTAGTTATTATAGCACATCTACATCTATAGGCTTCTCAATTCATAAATGGGAAGATTTTTCCAATACTTCTAGTATGAACAAATGGGAAGACATACCATACTATTATTGTAGGTTAAGGCAAAAAGGTTCACTACTGTATATTTTTTCTTTATATGTTCACAATTGAAGTATAAAACTGATTTTTATCTAATGCTCATACTGAATAACTAATTCCTGTTCGGGACCCAATGATGGATCACCCACATTCTGCAGGTGCTAACTTCTAACCAAGTCCCACTGTTATTATTTATTATTAATTATTTTATTTGTTAATCAGAACCAATTGTTTGGAACTTCCATTTTTCGAAGAAACACATAAGTTATTTTCATTCTAAACGAAACTATAGAAAAATAATTATCAGTTGTTTTACTAATATAATGTACCTGTTAGTGCCTTTTCTGTCCTGATATCCTCACTTGTGATGGTAGCTTTTGATTATGAAGGGCAATCATATAAGCTATAGCAATGTTAATGAACACATTAGAAGTAAGCTGACCTATTTGTTACTATAAATACTGATGAGGAAATTGTAATGTTGCAGGAGGAAGTAGTGGAGGAGGCGGTCCTTTTATTGACTACGATGACGGCGGCTTTCAGAATGGGCCCAATGCCTACGGCGACTACCATATGGGAGGACCAGACCGATTTCCTCCCGGCGGAGACAGGTCAGTCAGCCAGTCCTAGGCTTTGTCAATCCTTGATATTTACTCAGGTGGCTTGCTTACTATCCCCATTATTTAGTACTTCTTCCTATCTAATGGTCTATTCGATATCTAAAGCGTTATTTCCATGAGAATAAAATAAATTTGGATAATACTGGTTACAATCAAGAAGTTCGTAGTTTCCTGTTATTAGATTTATCTATTTTTAGTTTATATATAAGAACCATAAAATGTTATATATATATATATATACGTTAGATGAAGAAATTATTAAATAATTAATTCTACGATTTCGGAACTGGAGTAAGAAAAATTGCATTTTGTAACCAGAGTTTAGATATTCTGGTTCAGTGGTTTTCAAAAGAAAACAAAATATGGAGTAGAGACAATTAAAAATTTCGACGTGGTGATTTTTTTCACCTATTCCGAAATTCTGGATACAAAATAATTGATAACTTAAATGCTAATGTTCATTTGAAGATCGGAAAACATTATATTTTAATTAATAATAAAGAAAGGGATTGAGTGTGGACAACAATTACTAGTGAGCTGGTGTAAGGAATGTTTTTTTTAGTAGATAAAGGTAATTCTCATTATTTGTATGTGCTATTCCGACACATACATGCCAAGCAGATCAATAAATCTATTAGACCAGTAATATTAAGTGGGTCCATAATGTTCAGGTTTGGCTGTGTAGGCTGAGTTCTTGGATAGTAGTGGTGATATTTGTCGCTCCATCAAAGCCAGTAACAGTAAAAACGAAAACATAAAGCTGCTATAAAGAAAGGTACTCTTAGGTATACCATGGATACAGGAGTAAACCTTCTCTAATTGTAGATCCTTGATTAGGAATAGTGGGTTTTTCATGAAAATGAATGTAGGCATTGTAAGGTACTCCCAAGGTTAATAATTATTTGAAAGAATTCTGATATCGTGGCAAGAAAGAACCTCGACGTGAGATATGTAAATAGTATTACATAGACTTTGCTTGTAATAATTCCTTTGCATTTTTATTTATAAGAATGTAAATAACTAGATCCTAATAACTAAAACTGAATCAACAATTCTCTGGTATACTCTGCAAAATTTGCCTACTAGCCAGGCAAGTCTTGATAATTAATTACATTTTAGTAAGTGTATTTTTTTTGTAAATCAATCCCCTAGCTTGTTAAAAACATCAGCCCTTTACGGTCTTTTTGTTTGATCAGTAATTCTACATTGGGAGTCCTAAATTTTTCCTAACTCAAGTGCATTTAGAGTAGGGATCTTTAACCTTTAACTTTACGCAGACATCGTACAGGTAAAGGACCGACGGCTTAACGTCCTCTCCGAGGGACGTTAAGATTTAAAACGTACTCAGATTTATTCACCCCCCGTGTGAATAAATCAAGAGCCAGGGGTATCGAACCCCGGACTTACCACATCAGAGGCGGGTACGTTAACCTGGCTCCGTAAGTATATCTTATAACATAGTATAGTTTGTTAGACGGTGTAGAAGTCAGACTCTTTCCTTGTAGCAGTACTCCTTCGTGCAGGACACAGCTAGTCGGTATCTTACGTGTTTCAATGAGCTTAAAGAAGAGCCTCTAGCTTATTCGTTTGGTCAGGTCTTTATTCAGTTCGCAATTGTAAATAGCATGTCATTTTCCTTCAGCTTCTGTAAGGGTTTAGGTTAATAGTATATGCTTAGTCCTTAGGGTGACTGTATCTCGAATGAGATTTCATGGTAGAAAGTTGCAATTTTTAGGTTAGGTATTTGATGTTGACTTCTGAATTCCAACATTTTTGTTGTTCTTGAAATAAGGTATCAGACTAGAGTTGTTGCAAGCGGTGATGAAGTTTGCTTAGACTGAAGGCTGGTTCCAGTCGTGAATAAGGTTTTAGTGTTATAGATGGGAGTACTTATATTTGAGATGTGAAATTCAGTTGGTTTCTTTCATAAAAGGTCTGTTGTTCGTTCTGCTATTCTTTAGAGATTATTTATCATGTTTCATCCATAATTTCTTATGCTTGTAGCAGATGCTACAAGCCAACCGCGAATACAACGTCATTACTGTACAGACGAACTTAATATCTGACATGAATTACTGACAGTCCAAGTTATAGTAGCACAGTTATCAAGCAATAGAAGGCCTCTGGTCTGGAACTGCTTGTTACGACGTGCACTATAGTGCCCGGATATATTCGTTGGTCGTTGGAAACAAGTGTTTCAAACCCATAGAACTGTTTTTTTTTCGATGGGTTTGAGTTATGTGTTCATTTTGTTCTCGTACTATAATTTTACTAATTAAATTATTTGATTTCGAATATTGCTACTGTTATTAAAATTGATTAGACTATATAAAAGTAGTATGCTTTGTAAATTGTAAGCCTCAGCATTTTAAACATATAATGTAGAAGAGCCTTCATTAGGTTGTAGTTTAGGCAGTAGGAGAGGAGTAACGCTGGTATTGAATACTGGTATAGACTGCAAACTCCAAAGTTGAGGAATGTTTGGAATTTATTGTGGGAGGAGCATCCAGCAAGCTAATTAGTAACCTCATTAGAGTAGTTCATCTGTTTTCCATTTCTTTAGTTCTTTAACAGCTCCATATTTTAAATTTAGTGTACGTAAATCATGCAATTACAGAAAAATCTATTTTGAATTGTAAACGGATTATCAGACTGTGAAGTTTCATTTTTTTTTTATATTCTCATAAAAATAATGTATCCTATTTGTTTTGTGAACATGTCATGCAGTAACACAGTTTGAGACAGAGAATTAAAAAAAGTAAGTAATATAAACTACTGATTTTTAAGTAGTGAAAATAAACCGTTTTGCGCAAAATTGTAATCTTTAATTTTTGAGTTTCAAATCATAGTCTTACAAAAATTTACTGGTAACAAAGTGCAATGTGGAGAAATCCAAATATCACCTGCCTCTGATACTACATCTTTTTGTATTAAGGATCATTTAATTCCTGATAATTCACTTTTGAATTAAGAGACAAGTAAGTGATTTGTGTCGTTGTTATAATGACGTCAGAGTAGCAGTAGGTTAGCTTGGGTTAGGTTGCAGTGGTCGTCCCAGAAGGGAACCCTTATAGGCTATAAACTGCCCCCTTGTGATACCAGAAATGAAGTAAAGGGCTATTCTCCCCTTTCAATAGTCCACTTCAACCATCCCGAGAGAACAATAAACTTGATTAGATACCTGATGCCAGTGGATGGTAAGTCCTCAGAATGTCCAAGCAGTACTCTCCTTATGTAATTTTCCTTCTTTGAGCCAGACAAGGGTGTTAACAAAGAAAGTGAGAACAGATTCCTACTCTTCCTCGCTTTGACATGCTCTGCAGGTTTTCCTTGCCTCCAGTCCCAACCTGGTGGCGCGCTTCCCCATTAGCCAGTGTCCAGTACAAACAGCAATGTCATTATCTACCATTTCTCTACTCTTAGATAGAAGTTCATCAGTCCTTCTGTAATTGCAGGAAGGACAAAGTTATTTCGATATGAGACACGTGCCCTTCCTGCGCCATCTTTGCGGTGTTAATATAATTCACTCGGAAAATGTATCGGTTTTATTTTCTATGTAATTTTCTTTGCACGTATCTACAGAGAATTTCCGTTGGTTGTGTTTTCAGTTTGGATAGTTACTTACTTTGTAGATTTCTTTAGAATATAATATATTTTTTTTCTGTGCAGTTTTACATTATTCCTTATCAGAATTAGACTTCTTTTTTTTTATTCAATATCACTTACTTTGTAAACTCATTTTATAAGGCCTTTACAGGCGCTGTCCTTGGTGTATTTTTTAGGAACACGGGTTATGGAGATATCAAGTAGGTAATGAAAGTAAATATACGACCCGAGCGATTAACTATGTATGACTTTAGGAGAAACTGAGGGTATGATTGTGAACCTTGTTGCTGAAATTATTAATATCACATAACTCACGGCTATAATGAATGTTCTGAAATTTTTAAGGTAGTACGTTCTTTTGTTTGTTGTTATAACTTTTTTCTCATTTTTAACTATTCCTGCGGTTAATTCTTTGAATTAAGTCTTTTCTATATATGTGTGTCAGTACATAAGTGAATAAAATAGAATTCTAAAACTAGAAATGATCCAATTAGAATCCATCATCGATGGTCGTTAGAGTCTCAAAACAGAAGGACACTTTGGCTGACGCGGATGTTTGCTGATGGTGTTGTATTGTGGATGTGGATTGATTATTTTATTTCATGGTTTATTGTTAAACCTGGGGTGTATATCAACAGTGAATTGTGCTCGCAGATCTGTATAGCTTTAGTTACTTGTCGTAGGTGTCCTCATTGATCTCCAGCGATTGAGTTTCGCAGAGGATTGTTGGGAATTGAATAATCTTGATAAACCATGTTAAATATAGGTGTCTTGATTGTTGTGTAGATAAAACAGTATGTTTAAGTAATGCTGATTTTTTACATTAGCTTTTTATTAACACTGAGACCGTAATATTTTTTTTAAAGCAGATATCTGTAAATTGTTACCAATCTAGTGATATGATACCATTGTCTTAACTAATCCTTAGACTTAATGTTCTTTTTAGCTAATCTCTTCTTCTTCTTCTTCTACAAAACATATTTTGAATCTTTGTAGAATACTGCAATGGGACTATATTTTTTTGAAGGTGCTGGAAGTTTTTTCATTTTTTTGTTTTGATATGAATAGTTTTTGAGTTTTTTTTTGTTTTTTTTTTCTTTACTCCTTAAGCGAATGGTCTAGCTGGAAGTGATTACGAGGGAGTCTTGACTTCCACTGCCCAGAGCTCAAGGAGTCACTAAGATCAGTTAATAAGGGGTCAGGTGGTTTCAGGTTTGACTCTTATAGGAATCCAGAAATGAGCAGAAAAAGAGGACGTGGAAACTTGGGCAACAGGAATAACACGCATCAAGCACACATGGATGAAGACTTCGATGATGATTACAGGTACGGTATGAAGGCGGGAGGCGTAGGAGGAGGTCGTGATAGCATGATGGGGGGTCCGCGGGGAGGCGGCCCCGCCTTCGCCAACCAGGCCATCAACTCGCCCAACGGACAGTCGTCAGTAGGCTGTGTCATGATGGCCTACGGACTCGACCTGGCCAAGGCCAACCCGGAGAAGCTTTTCAATCTCTTCTGC
Source organism: Hermatobates lingyangjiaoensis (assembly GCA_026182355.1). NCBI lineage: Eukaryota > Metazoa > Arthropoda > Insecta > Hemiptera > Hermatobatidae > Hermatobates > Hermatobates lingyangjiaoensis. The sequence continues at coordinate 3,692,311 of JAPFBL010001927.1, forward strand.
CTCTATGGCAATGTCATCAGGGTAAGCAGATCATACAAGTACAACCTAAATCTTTACAATAATTTACTAAGAAATTTGAGAAGTGGAACGAGGCCATCTTAAATTAAAGGTGTTGATTTCCATAATGATGCTTTGCTGTAATTTATCGCAATAAATGCCAATAAAGCAGTGCTGCAGACTCGAATGTTAAATGAGTTGTTCTCATTTTTAGACAAAAGCCAAATTAAAATACTCGAGTATTTATTTCTTGCTAGTTTTGTATTATAATTGTAAACTATGATATATAAATCGGACTCCCTCACTGTCAAAATTAAATACCTTGTTGTTCTTACTTTATTTGTTCATTATTTAGTTCCGTCACAAAAGTATAAAGAAACATGAGATATGCAAACTCCTTTGATAAGACGGGAACGATAAGGTGGAAGTAAATATTCTAACAATTTATCAAATCAGATTTCCAATCAAGGAGGGAACGCATCACTTTAGTTAATGTTGAGAGCCTTTCCTCGTTGATTTTTTTTCTATCCCGTAGGGTACTAACTTTTAAAATATGCGCTGCTCGTATTTTAATTAATACGAAAGCTATGTTACCGTGTTGGTGCTACTTAAAGATATTCATTTTGGCAAATTTGTGTAATTAGAATTGAACTGTTTAATACAACTAAAGGCTTTTCAACTTCAATAAATAATCATAACATATTCCCTTGATGTGATAAATTTAACTATATTTTATTGGTCCGGTTTTCTTAACTGAAGATTTGTTTTTATATCTCAGCGTTTAATGCACTGGTGTGACGACTTCATTCAAAGATAATTGTTGCGTTTCAGATAAAATTCTTGAAGACCAAGGAAGGCTGTGCCATGATCCAAATGGGTGATGGAGTATCTGTTGACAGGTGCATTCATCAGCTTAAGAACGCACCTCTTTTCGGCAGCACTTTGCAGTTAGGGTGAGTTTTAACTTAGGTGTAAAAATGGCTATAACTTTTAATTACACCAATGGTGTCCAAACTTGTCCACTGTCATCCAAACACATTAAAATATATCATGGGTGAACCACTCGCCTTACTTCTAGTAGTATAAAATACCTACATTGAAATGAAATGTAGGTAATTGAGTATTTGTAAATACGAGAAACATTTAAGATGAAAACAGTTATTGATAAGCTCAGTTATAATGGACATATAGCAAAGTAACCCACTCGATATATGTGGATTTGTGATAAATCAATCAAACAAGGTAAGATTTGGCACTAAGTGATTAGAAAAGTTAGGGCTTTCTATGTCGAAAAGACATTGAGGTTTACTGATTTGTATAAATGTCATTCGTATAAGAATGAACCCGAATGACGCTTATACTTGTGGGTAAAATACTGCTTTAGACATTTGTGTTTAATTACAAAAAAATAAGAATTTTCATTGGAAGAAGCTGTGGCAAACCACCGAGGCTACAGCACAGGTATCCTACAAGTTCTTAAATCGTTAATGTTATCAGAAGCGTGCAAGGTGAAGTTCGCCTAACTCACTTAAGCTTGCATGGAAGTACATCCTCTTGTAGTCTTCTCCAAATGTTCTACCGCGGCTGTAAATGACAGTTACAGAAATGTTTTTGGTCTCTTGTCTATCCTGTGTTTTATATTTTACTTCTTTAATAATTATGGTTGGAGATTATTAAATTATTAATTAATATAATTTTTTTGTTCTAATTTCATTCCCGATCCTGTGCTTTACAGTTTCTTTACCTTCTACTTCCATTTCTCATTCTTACTTAATTCTACCTATTTTTGCTCTCATTCTTTGAATCGGATACTCTTGGTTTCCAACCAACAAACTGAAAAGTCTGGTAAAGCAACTTGTCATACATCGTATATATGGTAACTCTTGTATTCGATGATAGCATGTATGTCGAATGTATGTATGTGCGTCCGTAAAGTTTGAAGAGACTTTAAATGGACTAACTGGACAGGCTGCACACTAGACAGTTTAAACACAGAGCTATATCCCCAACTTTGCTTTAATAATTCCAAGCTCGGTTATTTTTGGTGGCTAATATTACGTAAAATAAATACAACATATTGCCAAATATTAAAAAGTGTGTCCCTCAAACGGCCTAGAAGTAATTAATAGTCAAGTCATTTATCATATTTCATTCCTCTATTAGTCATTTATCTTGGTCTAAAAGCCAAGATTTTCTATAAATGTCGTAAGAAAGAAAATTATGACAGAATAATTGGAAAAGCAGACTAAAATGTAATTTAGTTAGCAATTTATCAAAATACCGGAAAATTATGGTCTTTCGCGATCTGTTTGTCTATTTAAAGCCCATCAATATTAGAAACCACTGGTAAAACGAAATAGAAAGACTTTAAATTGGAATCAATTATTACTGCATTGATGAAACGGGATATAGTGAAATTATGATTGTATAATAGCATTATTAACTGGACAAGTTCTTACTTGTGAAATATTTTATTCACTATGTTTAATAATGACTTCGTTTGCCTCAGGTTCTCTAAACAGGCTTTTCTGAGTGAGGTGGCCCAGCCCTATAACCTTCCTGACAACAGCCCTTCATTTAAGGATTACTCAACGAACAAGAACAACCGATTTCTGAATCCAGGAATGGCTAGCAAGAATAGGATTCAAGGCCCAGCAAAGGTGAGTGCTTACCGATCACCCATCTGGGTGGCGACTGTTTGAATTCGTTAGTGACCTTGAATTAGTCATTTTTAAGTACAGTTACGTTCTTTACCTTTGGAATTTAACACGTAATATTGGTGGATCGCACAAACACAGAATAACCTATTTTGAAGGGAGCACCCTAATAAACAATTTTATTATTTTTATTGATATAGCTTCTCGAACACTGATTTTTAAAGTTCAAAGATGGGTTTCTTGAAGATGTTTGGTCTGAAGCAGTGGTTCTCAACGGGGACCACAGAGGATTACTGGGTGTCCATGAGGAAAGTAGTATTCTGAAGGTCCATGACTCGCGGTTAGAGCTCTATGTTAAGTTTAAATGAATTTATCAGCAAACCAAAAATAAATCAAAGCGTAGTAAGCTTTGGCCGTACAATATTCAAACATAATTAAAATATAACGCCTAATATCAGTCATTATCGTCAGTATGTTAAAATGTTCCAATGTTTTAAAATTTTCTATTGCACTTCTCTTTATGGTACATTCAAAATTGATTCTGTTACAATTTATTTCAGGGTACTTTATAAAATGTTAATAAAGAAATATTTTCTTATTGTTTTAAAAACATTTTTGTATTTCGGCATGCGTTGTAGATGTAATGAAATTATTCCATAATTAACGATATTCATTTACCTAATAAAATAAAAACAAATATTTATTTATAAATTTGTATAATTATGTTTTTTAAGTATCCGGGGGGAGTGGAGGTCCACAAGTAGCTTTTAGGGGGTCCACAAGCAAACAGAAGTTGAGAACCCCTGGTCTAAAGAAATTACACTCCTGTTTATACGCCGACGTTACGCCCAAAAATTGTTTTGCATTTTCAAGGCTTATTTTTGAGTAAGAAAGTATTTACAAGTAGGTTAAAGGACGGTTTTCTAGTTAAGTAACCTTCCATTGTTTTCGTACCTGATTTGATGCTGGTAGAGAAAGAAGCATGGACCGTAAATAGTTTCTTACTCAAAAACAAAAATTGAAAATGCCAAACAATTTTTGGCGAAACGTCGGCAGTTAAACAGGAGTTTAATTTCTTTAGATCAAAAATCTTCAAAAAACCCATCTTTTAACTTTATTATTTTCATTTCATTTAAATTCAAGATTATCTCAATTTTCCCTAAAATAGACAATCTTTTTTAGTTTTAAATGACTCATGAATCGAATAGAAATAGTTTTTCGATAAATTCAATGTACAGAGATTTGTGGATTTCAGTGTAAAACAAAAGATTACAATGAAGTTTAATGTATTTATTTATGGTCTTTTGAACAAATATTAAGTGAAGTGGTCTAATGCTTTAAACCATTCGCAATAATAAAATCTCCATTCCGTGTATTATTAATTGTCAGTGTTTTATAACTCAAATCTCAGAGCGCACAATTTTCTATATGATGTTAATTTATTTTCTTCACAAATTGGATGTCACAGTACACAGGATTTCACTGTTACTGTTACACTGGCGGATGGGCACGTACAAAGTGGTGATACCACTATCACTAAATCTCTGTGTGACCTCAAGAGGTATCTTGAGAGGTATCAACAGAAAGAAACAATATTCACCATTGAATGAAAAGAAACGAAATCCAGTTAATGAATAGTAGGTTTTTCAGCAGTATAAAGAAATTTTAGCACCAAACAGATCAAAAGCTCTTGATAAGTCTTATTCCCTGCAATAATATCAGAAAAGAATTATAATGATGTCATTATTCAGTTAGATCCATTCACTGGCTGGCAGGCCAAACTTATTCTTCTCTCAAAGATTCTGCATCAAAAGAAAATATGTAATAATATTTCACATAAATACAAGAAATAAAACTCAACGTCGAAATTACAGTATAATATTAACGCATAATATTGGTGGATCACACAAACACAGAATAACCTGTGTTTGAAGGGAGCACTCGAATAAACAATTTATTATTTTTATGACATTTAAATGTTGGATTACCTTAATGTTCCCTAAAATAGACCTGATCTTTTTAGTTTTAAATGACTCATTAACACTTTCACTGCTGCCAAACAGTAACACTTCATGTTCTTGAAGGCTGAATTTCAAAACATGATTTTTTTACACTGTGCTATTTTTTTTCTGAAGAACCTAAAATTTCCATCCTTTTTTTGATCAGGGCTTTGTACCTGCACGGAAAAAGTTAAAATTTTAGATTTTATTTTACATATTATAAATATATGTGTGTATGAATATATTTAATGTTATAACTAATTTTTCTTTTAAAATAACTTAAAATTTCACACACAGTATTTTTAACAATGTTTTCTTTAATAGTCTTTCTTTCCTCGCTTTCAATCGGTGAATTCGAAATCAAAATCAAAAACCGGGGTCAGAACACAAGTAAAACGAGAATAAATAGGGAAGGAGCAGAGCACAAGTGATCACAGGGTTTGTCCTGTAATCACTTACAGACAAATGTCATGTTACACGCTTACTTTAAAGTAATGTATTAACATTAAAGCAGACTGTCTGCCACGGTCTTCATAAAGGAAGGAGCCGAGGGTCGGATTAGAGGACCTGGCGTTGTCAGAATACAATGCCGCAGGTAGCCCGCGTGACATTCTTAACGATTATAAAAATTACCTAAATTGACATGCAACCCAGGCAAAATATTGTTGGAAACCAAATATAATTTAATTCACTGAGATAAAATTTCCAATGCAATATAAAAAAAAAAAAAAAAAAAAACTATGACGTATATATTCGTCAAGCGCAGTGGTAGGCAGGTTTGCTTTGACGTATATATACGTCATTAGCAATGGTGACGCATAATTGTATAACTTATATATACGTCATTAGCAGTGAAAGGGTTAATAGAATAGAAGTAGATTCCCTATAGTCAGAAATAGGACAAAGCTATGTGTCGACTATATATATGTGACTTGTGTAACTGAGAAACTGAATATCAGTGAGTGAAAAACTAATAATGAGTGATAAAACCTTTCTTTTATTTATATAGGTTAAATGAAAATTGTTCATTATTAATTTATGTGTGTTGTTCTAACAGTAAAAATATTATTACAAATATGTGTCAAACACAGAGCAGTTAAGTTATTAAATGTTTTATTTTGTTATATAACTTCAAAATATGTTAGTTGTTCAAAGAAATCAAGGTGAAACTTGATTAACTTATTAAGGTGATATATATTTAACTTAATACCTCTACTCTATAATTTGATGATTTTATTCTATTCACTTAACAACTATTTATGTTCCAGGAGTCTATTATCAAATTATTAACAGAATTCTTAGCATTGCACCAGAAACAATCTTTTTATTTTTAAATCCATTAAAGAGGAAAATTTAAATCAGACAATATTTCAAAACAGAATTTCTGAAATTTTAATATGAATTCCTAAGCTATTTAATATAAGTTTTGTTAACCTAATTTATTTAATTTTATATTTATTATTCGGGATGATTTATTTTTGCTATTTCATTTTATTAGTTTCATTAGGGATTATTTTTTGTACAACAAACTACTTGAGGAAGATACTAAATTTTGTTTGACTTTCAAATAAACTCTTCACATATTTGAAAAGAAAATCAAATGGTTTTGGTTAGAACAAATAAATAATTATTCTGTAAAATGTTTTAAGTAATTATTTATACCATTATTAAAGTTTATTCAGATCATTTTTTAAACAATTTACGTTATGATTTTTTCAATTAATATCAAATATTTATTATCTCTAGAGTGAAATTCCAAATAACTAAATTACAATTACTAAATCCCTATTGTTAGACTAGCTCCTAAAACAAGAAGGTAACACTCATGCCTTAAGTACTTATAATACTTAAGGCTTATAATACTTATAACCCCTATGATACACCGCTTGATTTTTCTTCGAGAGTACTAAATTTCTAACCTCAGTGGTGCTAATTATTCGATGTGAATATATTTCTTAAGTCAAATTTTAATGAGGTATTTCTTTTTTTTTTCAACGATATATTCGTAAAATTAATACCTTTTTAAATAGGTAAAAGTTGAACTTTTTTTAAATTCATTTTGTATGTATATATTTTTTGAAAGAAAACGTATGATAATGTTTTACTTCTTAATGTGAATTTCATTGTATTTGTATTAATTAATTATTTTAAAATTCCTCATGAAATTATATCTCATTAATTGATTAATATGTAACAGATTGATAATTTGTTTCTATTAAATATTTACTCGTTCACCTCTGGTTAGATGTTCTCTTCTACAGAGATGTAAGGTTTATAATAGTAGGATGCTTTCGAAATGTATTCAATTAGGTAGAAATAGGTTCATAACTCTAGTTATGAAAACACGAAGTTCTTGTAATATCCATTTTATGATACAATTTTGAGATAGTCCAAACAAAATGGTGACAAATCAAGTTTTATCTATGTATTAGTGAATTTATTTTATTCTTTGTTGAATAAATTGGGGTAGGAGCTTGATTTCTATTTTCAAGTGTGGAACACGTAGTAATGCCCGAAAGGCTGAAGGAATGTGGGGATGATGGGGTGGCTAGGGTGAGAGGAGGGTACAACTGTGATGGGAGAGAGGTTTTATTTCATTGGTTGAAGTCATGAAAGGGGAGAGGGAGGACCGAAAGCGTTTCAGACCAGACTCACCCAGAAGGTCACACTAAGAAGGAATGGAAGTAAATGTCTTTATTGACAGCCACATACGAATCAATGAGCAAGGCAAATCCCAAATTTATATTCTCAAGGGAAATTTATTTTCAACAGAATCCAATTTTCTCATAAGTAGAAATATCAATTTTTAGGCAAATATAAATTAAATTTTTGGATATTCTTCGATTTACATTACATATTCCATTTCGATCATAACTTAACTTGCAAAATTGTAAAATATAATTCAATATACTAGGTACTACACATACAAGGGATTTGTAGTTATTAATATTTCGAGTAATATATTTTTAATTATGTATATCTTAACCCCAATACCCATTACCGATGACAATTAGTAATCATTGGTAATCATAATAGTTAAATTTATTATTATTTTAGGGTTGTTAAGCGTCTTAAAAAAAATATTGTAACCCCCCCGCTTCTGTACCAAAGTACCCCAGCAGGTAGCTTCAACGCCTCCAAGAAGTTCAGCACTTTTCCTGGGTCCAGCGGTAAAAGTTTTTCTATGGTTTGTTGAGTGTCCCGAAATGCCTATGTCTGTGCAGCAAAGTTTCCTGGCAGTCAGACATCAGGTTCAACGGTGTTTCTTCCTCATCTTTGCAGAATCTACACAAACTATTACTGCTAATGCCCATTCAGGCTCCCTACGTTTCACCCTCCCTCTCTCCTTCTTCGGAACAGTTTTCTTCGGGTCCTTATGTTACTTGTGGGAGGTTGGCTCCCACTAGTTAGCGCTTCCGGATTATGGTCTCCGGACTTCCTTCTCCTTAGTATCACACAGGGGAAAATCCCTGAAGCTCTATCGGTATTATTTTGTTCACTTCGGCAGAGCACTGCATACCGGAGTAAGGCTATTTACTCAAGAAGGTCGCCTGGTACCCTTGAGGCTCCGTTCATAATACAGTAACCACTGTATCATCCATCCTTCAGCACGGATCGCATAACGTCTTGGATTGGAGCTAGGATGAGAGGAGAGGATTTGGGAAGTTTGGAAGGATTGTGAAACGAAGGCCCATCCCCTGGACACCTTCTCCTCCTCGTTTGTCCTTGCATATAGCAGGTTAACCCCTAATAATCCATTACTACCCCTTATAATTAGATAGTTGTATCAGTTATATCCAGAATACCAAAATTAAATATATTAATTGTAATTTATGAAATACTTTTTTTTTGCATTCAAGGATGACAGTTTGCACTTTCTGTGCTGTACTCGTTGTAGGAAGTGTAGCTGATTTGTTTATTGGCACCATTTTAGTTAATGGTGATGCAGTTATTTACGACCGGTCGATTTTACATAGGGAGGACTAAAACTCGCCCATTACTCATGTTCTAGTTAGAGTAAGGATGTTTAACGAGGTAGCTGACTACATTCAGCCCTGTGTGCTACTCATTTCCTATTAATGGCGACCACATTATTTTCCATATCAAATATCTATCCCTAGTCTCTCGTCAGTCAAATGAGAAGCGAAAAACTTCTTTAATTAGCTTTCTTTGTCGATTTTGTAATTTAAATACTTGTCTTCATTTCATTATATGTTGCTTTTTCAGTTTTAATGAGATTTGTTGAGCTGACCCTTCTGCTGAATGTGTTGTCCTGTAATGCTGCAATTATATTGGTTTGTTGATTCTAACAATACTATGTCATGTCTTTTCCAGATTCTTCACTTCTTCAACACTCCTCCAGATGTCACTGAAGATCAGTTAGTCCAGGCGCTTATGGAAAAAGGCGTTAAGCTTCCTACCGTGATTAAAATGTTCCCTAAGAAAGGTATTTTAACTTTTTATAAAAAGTATATTTTTCTTCTGCGTAGATAACAGAATATAATGAGACATTTTCTATTCAAATTCTATGAATATCTGAACGTCACAAGAAAGCCAAATCTGTTTTCCTGTTTATTGCAATCAAAGAAAATAAATAATTCATTGTTTAAATGACTAGATAATAGTTCGGTTGCACTGTAGCAAGTAAGATTAATTATTACAGCATTTTGAATGGCCACTCTTGACTTTTAAAGGTCCTTTGTTTTGGGTTGATTTTTTTTTCAAAACTTGAAAGTAAATTTTCTAAAAATATAAGAATTTAAAATTAATATGTTTGATTGAATTATGATGTTTAAACAGCAAGGATGTTTAAAACGAAAGAGTCAACATTTTGTGAATGCCCATATTCTTTTATTTATTCACAGATGAAGTAGATTCTTTATAGATTTAATTTATAGAAGTATATAAAATATTAATTTGAACTATTAATTGATAAACCTGTTGATTAATAATAAATGTTGATTATGTTATGTTGATTAAATATTAAATTAACAATTAATATTGTGTTGTTTCATTTATGTAGATTATTCAAGGTATTCAATATATACTGTAGGCGTATATATTTTATGCTTACGTTGTACAGACGTAATCGTACCATCAGTACGAAGGCTCTTCAAGAAGAGACCTAACTTTTGTAATAACATTCTAAGATACCAGGTTAGCCCAGTGGCGGTAACGTGCTCACCTATGGACTGGTAGATCCGGGGTTCAATACCAGCTCTAGCCCTCGAAGGTGAATAAATCTGAGTACGTCGTCCCTCGGAGAGGAATTAAGTTGTCGGAAGGATTACAGGTTCGGAAGATACTCTGTTAAGTGTATTTAAAGATCTATACTCTAAATACACTTCAGTTAGGATAAATTTAGGACTCCCAACGTAGAATGTTTATTGTACGATATTACAAAGAGCCAATGTTCTCTTGTGAGACTGCTACTCCGCCCTAACCTAACCTGGCACTCTAATCGGCATGGGGAATGCACTGCGCCTCCTACTGCTCCTGCCGGCCGGATTAAACAAGAAAACTCTCATTTGCCGCTAAATTTTACCGGTCGATTTTACATAGGGAGGACTAAAACTCGCCCATTACTCATGTTCTTGTTAGAGTAAGGATGTTTAACGAGGTAGCTGACTACATTCAGCCCTGTGTGCTACTCATTTCTATTAATGGCGACCACATTATTTTCCATATCAAATATCTATCCCTAGTCTGAAGCTTTAATGGTTAATTTGAGCTTAATTACCCTGGTCATTAATTGGTAAACAATAGCCCCTCAGCTGATCGCATGTACAAGTTGTTCCATGGAGTAGTCCCATAGTGACAATTAAGAGCTTGAAGAACCACCTGTGTGTGGGAAACTTCGCTTCAAACTGGTAAAAAGTTTAACAAACATTTGAGTCACTGAAGACATTTGAGAGGAATGTGTAAGTAGCAGCAGTGTCATGTTGTGTTTTTTTTAACACAGCTCATATCAGTCGGCAACGATTCCAACTCTAGACTATCTTACAATTAATGATTTTACTCATAATATCACTGTAACCTATAAGCAATGAAAATAGTTTACAGTGATCGATAGGAAAGAAAACGCAATACCATGGCTAGTCATTAAGTAATCTATTTAATGAAATTAGTTCAGATTGAAACCCATTCGATTGAAACAAATCGAAGTGAATTATAATACATTACTTGATGATACCCTCATACCAAGTCATGGAAGAGTCTGAGTTCGACCGGTTTCTGACGTCTTTCTTTAACTAGAGCGTATTAGAATCACTGCGTCTTCATGGATGGTTTATGCTTATATAAAAGTGGTACCTAGATTTATTAATAATATAATATACGTGGGTTTCCCTTTTTATTTATTTATTATTTACTTAATTTAATTCTTTGATTATTTAATTCAGCATTGTCAAGAGTCTAGTCTTCTTTTCAATTTCATTCATTCAAATAAAATGAAGCTTTAATGGTTAATTTGAGCGTTTAGCAAGTCAATTAAATAAAATTCTTAAATCAGAGAGAAAAAAAATTAATGAAACCTCTAACAATAGTAAATAGCACAAACCTAGTATAAGGTAGACAAAAAGTTACTAAGTTAATCAATATAACTTAATGATATATTTGAAACTAAAAATTAAAAATTAGCTTAAAGAAATAATACTTAGTAACGGATCAGAAGACTGATAAATATGATAAAAGGACTATATATACTGAAATTGTAAACATGCTTATATAGGAGCGTACAGGGTAGGCTTTAAAAGAAAGATTGAAAGAACACTTTAAAAACTATTTATCCTAATCATTTTACTAAAAGTGAATATGATGGAGATTGAAAATTGAATGGGTCTATAAAGACAGGTTAAAAAGGATGATGAATTATTCTAATAAAAGAATATAAATGCAAAAATACAGATAATTTAATAAACGAGCAAATTCACTATAATTCATACATTGTATTTATATCAATAATAAAAATATAATGAAGATTTGATGAACTTGACAATGCTGAATTAATTGAAGAATGAAATAGGGTAAATAATATATACATAAAATGGGTAATTAACGTGCATTATGATAATATTAAATAAATATAGGCACCATTTGTGTTGAACTGATATAAACCCATAACGAAGTGACTCTGATCAGTTCTTGATGAAGTTAGACGACGTGCGAAATCGGATTAACAACTCCTACTCCTATATATGAGGGACAAGGGTATCGTTATCCAAACTAATATCAAACACCATCTGTGGTACTACCAATATCCATCAAGTTTAAAGGAGAATAATTTTATTTTTGTAGGATGATCTTTGAATGGTAATTATTGTCAACTAAATATTTTTCATTATTTTCCAACAGATCGAAGCTCTTCTGGATTGATGGAATTTGATGAAATTTCTGATGCCATAGACGTTCTTGTTAACTGCAACCACCTTCCTATCAAAAGCTCTGGTAAGTTGTACATACTTTTGTGTGATTTGATCCTTAATATTTTATTAACGGTGTTTCATTTCAATTGCATTAATATCCTAAAGCGAGTAAAAAAAAATATTTTTTCTTTCAAATTGCCTATGTAAACATGAATTAACACTTCTAAGCTTCAGATTCGTCCATAAATGATGGCTGTTTTAAACGAAATAAACTTAACTTGCAGTAATGAAGTCACCTTGTTTGTCAGAAATAGGTGTATTGCTTGATTACAAAGTATTATTGAATTCTGGGTTTTAGGACCTCCAGAACAAAGGGGACACTAGTTTTTTGTTCTCTTTCTTTTCTCTTTTTCTTAAAATGATATTCATCTATCATTGGTTTATTATTGACCTGAGATTTTAGTAGATTTTAAAAGTTACTTCTAATTAAATTAACTATCCTTTTTTTAGCAGTAATGTATTACGAATATGCGAAAGGTATATTGTTACAGTATAGAAGAATAACTACATCTAAATTCAGAGAATTGAATTTAACAGAAACATTAAATATACTGAATCAATACTAGTGTTAAGTGAATGAAAAAAAGTATATTCGGAAGTATACATTGAAAATAGAAAGATAATACTGTATTAATCAACCTACTTAAATCATCAAAGAATAGACGAGTTGAAAAATCTCAAATGCTTCTAGTTTGCCGTAAGCCTATGCAAATGTTTAAACGTGTTCAACATTGAAGTATTCAATAATTTGATTAAAATTGTGAACTGGATACCATAAACATTGTTGACTGAACATGTTTTTTGATAATTTTTTCTAGTAGGCAGTGTAAATTAGTTTATGAACACCAATTGTTAGGCCAATGTCCCCAAAGATTTGCATCTAAAGAATCCCTGTTGGTGAATCTATCCCTTCAGTTCAATTCCTGATTATACCAAAATATTTGTTGTTTTCACAGAATTATATAGTATACTAGTGCATCGGAAACCTCTCAATAAAAACAAATTGATTTTCGACTTCTTAAGAAGCTTTAAGTTTATGTTTATTAAATAAAAAGATATTACTTTTATGTATGGCAGAGAGTTTCGAAGAACTTTATAAGGAGGATAACCACATGCCTCGAAAAATCTTTTCTGTCTTCAAGAGTAAACTCAGTCTTTACTCACCTAACTTGATGTAGTTGATAGAGTAGTTCTAATACTGATCGAGGATAGAAGGAATTGACTTATAATGTACATATGTATAATTATTTTTAGTGAAAAAAAAGTGGCTGACTATTCATGTAATGATGTTGATCTTGGTTAGACTAAACTTGTATATTGTGATATTGTACGCTCAAGATATCATTATTGATGCTCCAAGTCAATTCATATTCATTATTGTTTTCCTTTTTATGAAAATACTAGACTACCCGTATCGCGTTGTGTCATCCATAACATTACTTTTTAATGCAATCATGATCACGTAAATGCAGATAAACTCTAATTGATCCTACTAAGAGCAACATATAATTGACCATGTTGAAATACTGCTTTACCTAAATGAACTAAAACTTTCTGTTTTATGAAAGGTCAGAAAGTTCATGAGACTTATGAATGGTCATGGCTATTGTTAACTAAATTAGAATTTGAAACCCTGAAAAAGAAATGTTGTCCTCTTCAGATAAAACTAATTTCAATCATGGAATTAAAACTATTTCCCCTTGATACCGTGGTGCGATAATTTTACAAACAATGACTCTATCGTAAAGCTCATGTTCTGTATAATATTTTGTACAGCCGTTTTGGTTACTGAACTTTGGACGTTAAAGTCCTCTTGGCGCAGAGAGTAACGGAAAGAATTAAAACTAAATACGTACAATAAAAAAAAAAACATTGTCTGAACAATAATAAGATTCCAAAAATGGGACTAAGATTTTTCCTAGAAAAGAAAACTGGTTAGGTTTATTCCATAACATAAATAGATTTTACATCTGGAGTCAGTAATTTTACCTGACTTATGTTGCAGCAATTATACCTGACTTATGTTGAGAGCATTTATTTTTCCTTCTTCCTCCTTTTTAATGCCCTTATTTGCAAAGCACATTCGTTTACAAGTACATTCGTAGGTTTTCTATGTACACTAAAGCGTAACTCATTAGGTAACTAATAACTAATTCTTTAAATAAAGATGATTTCCTAATAAAATTGAATTCATTAGTGCTGACAATCAAATTCACAATGGAAGAAGAAGTAAGTGGTAATTTGCTCTTCTTAGATGTCCTGATCCATAGGTTACCTAATGACTTACGCTTTAGTGTATATAGAAAACCTACGAATGTACTTGCATATGTTCACTTTTATTCTTCCCATCCAAAAAATGTAAACATTTCTGTTTTTAGAAATATGTTTTGAGGGCGTTAATAGTGTGCTCTCCTGAATTCCTTAATGAAGAGATTAACAACATTAGGTCAATTGCCCTTTCGTTAAAATACCTCTCATCTTATATCGATTTAGCTTTGAAGGGTGCTAAAAAAACTTTTTCTAATACTTCAACAGAGCCCCGTTCATTGTCAAATTCTATAGTTTTGCCATATCATGAGTCATTGGGCCCCCTTCCAAGATTAGCCAAACAACTTGATTTTAATATAGTGTTTTCTAATCGTAATAACGTAGGCAATATGTTAATAAAAAACTCTCCCAGCGAATTGGGAGTCCGGTGGTATTTATAAAATTCCTTGCAAATATTGCCATACAATTTATATTGGTCACACTGGTAAATCATTAAAGACACGTGTAAAACAAGACAACGTAACTAGACAGAAAAAAAGTAGTGCCTTATTCTTACATATAAAAAATGAAAATCATCATATCGATTGGAGAGGAGCTAAATTTATTACCTATGAAAAATCAATGTTGTTAAGAAATATTATTGAATCGTCTCTAATTAAATTTAATGGATCAAATATTATAAACATTAGTAATGGTCCCTTCAAACTTGATACTTTCGTTACGAGGGCAATAGCCTCTTCTAAGAGGGTTGACAGCTAGCGGATAGTTTTTTACTTTTTCTTACTGTACTCCTTTGTTTCCCTAAACATCCCTTTCTGGACATTAGTCCTTTCCTGCGCTTTCACCCTTTTAAAATACTACTCTTCCCTCCCACTCTTCTCAACCCCTCACCAGATGTTTTCTGCATCTAGTGTTTCAGTTGGGTTTTTGACTCTAACGAAGACCGCTTGTTACAGTTGAAAGATCTTAGTCTTGTTTTCCCATTTCTTATTGTGGTTTGATCATTGATTGTTATTTCACGTGATTATGTGAAATCTTGATATATATATATATGAATAATAATCAAAATAACACTTGATGTAATAGATGTACTAATTTACCACAATAAAACAATTTTGGAAACAATGCTCTAAGGCCTTTTGTCAACACATCGTCAGAGAGCAAGTGAACTAAAAAATAATAAATACTTGTTAACCTGCCTGATTGAAGTTTCCAGAATTGTTGGCAACCCTGAATGTCATGAAATCTTCATCATTAAACACATTCAGGGTTGCGAACAATTCTGGACACTTCAATCAGCCAGATTAACAAGTATTTATTATTATTTAGTTCACTTACTCTCTGTCGATGTGTTGAAGAAAGGCACTAGAGCATTGTTTCATTGTGGTAAATTAGTCCATATATATATACATAATTATTTAAGCTTTAATGTTCTTATGGAGTTTAAACTTAACTTGATCTTTTATACACTTTGATCAATATAGTAGTGAATATGATACATGTTTATTGTTGTTTTTCTTTGTGATTGAATTATAAGAAGAATTTTTACTCTCTACCTTAATAAGTGGAATTTTCGGGATCGCTTCGGTAATTTGATTTTTTTTTTTCTTGCAATGTATGGCTATATGTGCAGTTTGTATGTAGTTAACTGCTTCAATTATTTCAACGTGTTCTATGGCTGGAGTCGAGAATATTCAAATATTTGAATTAAGAAATCTTGTCATCGGATCTGGAATTTCGTATGACCGGCTCTGAAATCTTGCTTATAAGGGTGATTTGACTTATTTATACATGTTGCTGAAGAAGTGTTATGATTTCAGACAGCAAATTCCCTTACGTCATGAAGCTGTGTTTCTCTTCCACTCGCTCCATCAACAACATGAATGGAGGAGTGAAGGACGATCAGTAGATGAAACCCTGCATTCACCTGTTGTCAGTTTCTCCTGAGAAAGTCAATTAACTGGAACGAGGGGGAAATTAACATCTTTAAATATTTGCTGGAAATGACCAAAAAAAAAATTAAAATTGTTTTAATTTTCTCTGGTTTTTATTAATGAGAAACTGCAACGATTTGTAATGCTAATTCCAGGTGTAATGTTTAGTTTTTATATTAATATTTGTTCTTATATACGATGATACACTATAAGTAGTTATTTTGTTTTTGAGTGTACATTTTTTTACTTTAGGATTATTGATCACTCAAAATTTGCTAGAATATTTTGTGTTTCTGTTATCGACATTGTCTGTATAATGCTTCATTATCTAATGAATTTATTGCATCTTTATTCCATTGATGCAGTTATTAAAAGACAAGTTTTTTTGTAGGATAAGGACCATTTGGTACCTCATCGTAGATTATTATATTAATGTCAACATATACAAATTAGGATTTAGTTCTTAGATAGTTAATTATTTGTAGTTGTGGTGTTAATGTGGTGAAATGTAGTAGCTCTAAAATGCTTTTAAAGAACAAATACTTTTAGTCTCTATTCATGTTAGGCTTATTTTATGTTTCTAAAGAAAATGTAGCACTGTCATCAGAGGAACTTCAGTGTAAAAACAGCTCCTGCACAGTACAAAGTTAGCTTTGTTGAAAACTACTTTAGGGTGTCCACACTACCTGTCTCTGCATACATGTCCTAATCAAGTAATCTATTTTCTTAGCCATATCCTTTGCATGCTATTGGAATGAGCTATGTTAAACTCTGTCAAAATTAATTACTGGAAATCTGAAAAATAGACATCTGCTACTTAATTTTGAGTTTTTTTTCTTATTTACCTGTTCATTTTGATGTAGTTCCTATGGAATCAATTTCTAATATACTCTCATGAGCATGTATGTTTTGCTTGAATCTGATATCTTTTATTGCTTGTGAAAGTGACATGATCAATTAAACTTGTATCGTAATAAAGAACCTGAAAGACCATTTTTTAATGATAACCATTACATGACCTGATAAACTACGAGGTTTGTTTTTATGAATCAATAGTTTTGACACTTATTTTCATAGTTACTCCTTTTATACAGTGACACTCAAATTATAGAAGGTAAGTATTATTAAAATAATAAATACAATTTTAAATTAATTACATTAACCATGTCTAAATCAGATCAGTTGGAATTAGCTGATCCTTCATGCATGGTGTGTACTTGCGCTCTAGAATAAACTGAAATTCACTCAGCCCTGCTTGAATAGAACGCAAGGATTCAACAATAAATATTCTAAATTGTTCTAACGTAAAACTTGCTTCAACGCTTTCTAGTCATTTCGCTACATTTGCATTTGAATACTTGCTTGAATAACTCGTAATTCTTTGATTTGTATTTTTTATATTAAATAATATTTTACTGCCCACCATAATTGTATCAAGGTTGAAAGACGCCGTCTTCCACTGAATGGAATCTTTGTTTCAGTGTAAAGTCGAAATTATTATTGTAAATATTTTCTGTACTCATCTCTAATTTTAACTATTACTTCATTAATTAAATAAACTAAGAGTGTTTTAAATTTTAACTTGGTTCTTTCCATTAGTTAAAGTTTTTGGAAGTAATAACTTTCAGAAATAACGAGTGATGTGTCATAATTATTGTTATATTTGTTTGAAGTGTAACTATGGTTATTATTAAAAATATTCCTGCTAAAATCTATTGAACTAATTACAAAATAACCATTTATTAAAAAATGTATCGATTCTTAGGAATAAACTTGGGACTTCAAGTCCAAGTATGTAACGTATTTTCCAGACATTGATATCTATTTTAAGAGAAATAACAATATATAAAATATTAGAAGTAATTATAAATTGATGACACAGTAAATAATCCATCTTTATTTTGCAATTTCTTTGAAAATAATGTAGTTAAAAAACGTTGGCTTTGGTTTAACGCGTTGAAGTGACTCGATGCCATTGTCACATAGTTAGCGAATTCGATCGTAGAGTACAGTGCTGCTTATTAATAATAATTTCTTTACAGCGTTCAATTTCAGGCTTGCCCATTCGTCACGTGAAATGAAGAGTGAGTACAGATAGTTTGTTAGTTCTTCTTTCTAAACTCGGTAAGGAAAGCGTTATGCAGTTTTACCAGACTATTTGACTGCATGTTTTGCTAATGCATATTATTTTATTTCTTCTTTGATTGCAGAATGCATAATTGATGCGATCATACAGTTACACTGTACATAAACACTGAAAGTAGTACTCAACAAGGAAGAAAACACACCATGAAACGGAACTTGCCAAAAGGCATGACAGCCCTTGCCACAAGGAGACCATCAAACACAAAGACCCAGCACACTCATAAACATCCAGTCACATGTTAGTTTAATAAATACACATTATGCAAAATTATTTATTTACTTTTCCCTATACACATCAATACTCTTAACTTGACTCAATGTAACTTGTCAAATAGATTGTAAGCAACGTTTTTCTTGTTCTAAATACGTCTGTAAAAGTTTCAGTATACCTTAAAGGACATGTATGGATAAAATAAATTTGTTGTTATTATAATAAATATGCACTGTAAATGATTATTTTTTAATATTTCATCTTTCTGAGATTGTGAAATACAAATGAACTAAGCATTTGTTGCATTGTATTTAATTTGCCATTAATTCATTTTTAAAATAATTTAATTATAAAATATAATAGAAATAATTTAGGAGATTAATTGACTTTCGTCAATTAATCTCTTAATTGTAGGTAATTAAGCCCAACAGAGACCTCATAAGAAAAAAAAGTTTATTACAAATTTATGCTTGTCAGACTTTGACTGAAAAACACTTCACGACAATATAATCTTTAAAATTGCATGCCCTACTGTTTTGCACTTGAAGATAGTCCCTCTTGTGAAAAAATTAATTTTTTTTTTATACTTAAGGTATTATTTTACTTATCTTATGTGTATAATTTTCATGAAGCTAATGTAAAGTTCAATCTTTGTTCGACTTCTATATTCAGTTTGATCAATCATTAAATTTTGATTATCTCCAATAAATAAATTAGAGTAACCTTCACATTGAAATGGATCTAAAAAACCTCTCGCTTTAAAAAAAGGTGTTACGAAAACTATTTTCCATTTTTTGGACCAAACAAATATTAATATAACTTTTCAATTGGATATTGTACCACCGGTTTTGCATGACAAAAATTATAAAAAATTGTCTGTAATAATCAAAAAGAATGAATGATTATATGAACTTCCTTCAGCTATTTATTTTTCATGTATATAAATTAATATACACAACTTTGATAAGTCAAATGTCAAAATATTTTTCTTATATTTCTTATTAACATATAGTTATATTGAAGTAGATGAGTACCTGAAACATAAGAGTATTTTCATTAATTTTTCACTATTTAATCACATTATACATCATTAATGTAACTTTTTTATGAGATCTCTACCTAATATTTACTCTTATTAGATTATTATCATTGATCAATATTTTTCAGTAATTTATTTTGTTTGCATGTAATATTAAAACTGCTAGTTGGGTGGTATCAGAAAAATCAATGATTTCGTAATGTGTTTTTGGATTTAGTTTTGTAGAAGAACACAAATATATATTGTTTTAACATTTTTTTCAAATATATATATATATATTATGAACTTCAATAGACTAACAAATTCGTAAATTATGATTCAAAAGAAATATATTATGTTCTTTTTGCACTTTATTGAATAAAAAGCAATAATATTCTTCCCCATAAGCTTAACGAGTTTTATTGTGTGGAATATTGATTATTCTTAAAGCAAAGCAATGGATCATTCATAAAGTAATAAATTGTGTCTAATAGTTTATGTACTACTAATATTTCATTAATAAATCTGTATCATATCTTAACAATAAAAGCTAATGTTTCATCAAAATAGAATTTTTTGCCTATTCAGAGATTTAGTAAAGAAATTATATTTTCAAAAACTGAGTGAAAGTTCGCTTTTGCTAATCTGTGATGAAAAAATCTTTTTATAGTTTTTATTCCTAAATTATTACAAACGAACCAATTTTCAATAAAATACAGTTATTGTTTACAATTATAATGTGAACTAACTAATCAGAAATACAGGTTTGACGTTTGTTTAATTGATGTAATTGTTAGGTAAAGTTGTCCCGGAGTTAAAGGTAACGATTTCTTTAGTTTACTTCCTTTCGTGATAATACTGACAGCCCTACTATATTGTTACGTTCAATGTCATGGAATGCTACACTGGAGAGTAATGGATGAAATGATTAAAAAAACAGTTGATTGTGTACATATTTAAACGTTTACAAGTAACGTAATATTGGCCTAACACTTTTTATCCACTTGAATTTTATAAACATGTTTACAATTATTTAATTAAATGTTACATTTTGTTGTATGTTAGTTCATAAGATGTAAATTTATGTTTCACTGTATATTTGTGTACAATATTATAATATTTTTTATACACACCTTGTACATTTGCAAAAGCTAGGTTTTATAATTAATGAAATAAGTCCTATTGATTTCCTCTAGTTGTAGAGATAATAGTCTCCCAATATTTGATTCGTTTTATCTTTGGGGGATAAGTTGCAATTTTTCCGTATTCAAGATAAATTGATGTTGACAAATTATTGAAAAAAAAAAATTTGGAAAACATTAGAAACGTTATTTTATTTGCACAGACTCTATAACTTTTTTTCCTAATAATTACATTAAATTGCAACACATTAAATTATGTTTACCAATAATAGAATGTGTACTTATCTCTCTGAGACACTAGTGAGCTAAATTATCAAAGAGAAAAGGTTCTTTTTAGTTATCAAGAACTTGTAATATACTTATTGTTAAAATACAGTTATTGGTGTTATAAGTGAATAGACAGGTTGTTTCGAGTGCCTGTAGGTTTTTACTTTGTGTTTACTGTCCCAACAATGTTAGCCTCATTTCTCTTTTATTTACAAATAGTGATTTAGATGTAAGTGGAATCTCAGTCAATTAATTATACTGTTTTATGTGTATTAAGAGTAACAGAATCTATTATGTAAATTAGTTTCAAATAAAAGGTTTAACTCCAACTTGCAATGGCTTTCTTCAATCTGCCTCCGTATCGATCGCAATATTTAGTACAATAATTTGGTGTAGTATATTTAGAGTTATATATGAGTATTGGTAATAAAGTGTTGTTTATTGTTGTTTAAGTTCATTTGTTTTGTTTAAATGACTCCACATTCAGTCTTTCAATATGTTCTCTTCTTTATTTTACATATAATGTGGGAAGGACCTCTTGATCGAACGCTGTTAATGTCTTTTATATTTCGATATGTAAGTTAACCTTTTTGGTTTCAAGAATTGATTTTTATTCTTATATGAAGTTTTATACAAAACGTGTGGTTCAGAGTTTATAAAAATCTAATCACAAAATGAGTTCACATGAATCACTGTTATTTGATAGGTAAGTAAAAAATTTATGGTTGGTTATGAACTTAAATTTTAAATATAATTCGTAATATTTCAGCTTTGTGTTAAACTCAAATATAATTTTGAGTAGAAGTTTGAAAACAGTCAAACACACCAAATAGCTACTGTCAACTTTCACTCTCTGTGTGAAAAGTATCAAACAGGTGTTTCTTTTCCAACTTTAATGTAATTTATTTTGTAAGTTATAGTGGTACGTTGAAGACTCTATAGTTATTCTTGGTGTAAATATAAAATTCAAGCAAACGTACCCTTCTCTGACCGAATCGAAAATTTCATTATACTTGGCATTCCAAAATATCATTAGAAATTATAGAATAATACATTAGTAATTATAGAAAATGCCATTATTAGTACAGTGCTAAAGCAGGTGGCTCTGTATACACGACATTAGCTGCCTGTCCTTCAGGTTCATGGAAGAACAAAAAGTTGGAACCTCGGACTCCTGAGCAAGCAAACTACAGTTGACCATGTGAGAAAAACTTGGTCTCGCACACTTCAATTCATGCGGTAGATAGAGTTTCTCCTTGCGACTTAGGTAACGTCATTGTGAAACAGACTCTGACGGGACTTTGCAATCGTTTGAACGGGAAACGGATATTGGCTCGGAATCAATGTTATTGCTCGTTCCAAAGCTATTTATTCTGAATAAGTACATCTTGAACTCTGGGAAACACCTTTTCAATGATGTCAAATACGCAATATGTATATTCATATACGCAAATGACATTTAAATGAACTAACAATACCTACCTACTACACCTGTGTATTTTCAAAATGAACATGTCTGTGAAGTTAAACACAGCTAAAAGCTCATAACTTCGCTTCTGCGCTGAATTTTCAATCCATCCAGAGCCTATATTTTAAGTTAGGTATACAAAATCTAGTGTAAAAGTTTCAGCTTGATATGTCTTATGGTGGGGCTGAGTTTACTAGTGACAAAATTTAGCTGACAAACCGACAGACATTTTTCTAATGGTGGATTCAGTTTCTCTAATGTTTGAAACGTAAAGAAAACTTGAAATGAGTCAGTTCTAAGCAATATACAGACAAAACCTTTCTTTTATTTGTATAGATGTGGGTATAAATCATCAATATTGTTTCTGTTCGTTGGGGAGATATGAAGAAAATGAATCTGAAAAAAATGTTCAAGTGATAGTGGTTGGTTGTTTTAAATTAGTTAAAGGTAAACAGTTAATAACTGTTAGCTGTTTGTAAGTTGAGCCATACAAACCTATCTTTGTTTACCATAGTAATATTTAAAGGGTGAAAGTGGTTGTTTATGATTCGGTATGAATTAATTCTGGACGAGCCAACAGCAACACGCAATACCGTCCATTCAAGTAGCTGTGTAGCTTAATTCTGTGGCCTAATGAAAAATTAAACATGGCTACAATCATTGTTCAGTCCAAAACATATTTGTATTGATTATTTAGCATAAAGTTACGTTCAGAGATAATGAAACAGTTCATCATGGCATCGTTTCAAAATTGGCACTCGACACATTGCTAAAAATTTCTTAAATTAAGTACCTTTCAAATAATAGTTTGTATACTAAGAATGGAGTCCAAAATTTACTGTGTTTTATCGAGTTATTTACCAGAGCAACATCCAAAATGTTTACATAACAACCATTGGTCATTGAGTTCAGTTTACTTTACCTGAATATATTCTTAATATTGAGTTCAAAATATCCATTTATAGTTAAGTTTTACTATAGTAGAACACAGGTCCTGGCTTCTGTTGAGGTTATTTTAAAGAACACTAAAGAAGTTAAATCCAAATTTATAAAATTCAAAATGGGTTTGTTTCTTGAGGATTTGGTTCAAATAATTAACTACTCTTGATTATAAGCCGAAGTTTCGCCAAAAATTGTTCGGCATTTCCCAGGCTTTTTCTTTTTTGAAAAAAAGGGGAAATTATTACTTTTTTAAACTTTTATTTAAAAAATTGAACATAAATTCAATTAGGTAGTATATTGCATTCTGAAATTTCATTACAGTGTTCGGCTTAATTTTAAAATGTGTTTATCACACCTGTATCAAGGAAAAAGTGAATGATTCAGTAAAAGATTCTTTTGCTCTTTGAAAACCTTTTAAATCTCTCAACCTTCCTTTTTTACCTCTTCTAAACTCTACATTTTCTGGAATGAAGTAGTCCTTATCGCAGATCAAAGAAATTATTTATAGAGAATTAATAAGTTCCTTTTTGCACTAGCTTAGTTATAAATATTAAAATAACTGCTTCGAAATGTGAAGTGATTTAGCTTTTCTCGATTCTCATTGAACTGGATTTTTACACCTTGCAAAAGCTTATACACTAACCTGTCACTCCAACAGTGCTGTAATTAGGCCCCAGTGCCTTACAGAACAAGCCCTGGAGGTATTTCCTATTTATTATATTTTTTAGGGTGAATGAAAGATAAGATGATTAATCAACATTCGTAGCAGAGGTCAGGAGATTTCCTTTAGTACTGAAAGTTGGAGGTTTGAATCCTCGACCAAAGCTGTTGGTCCGTCCTAAGTCTGTACGATGTTAGATATTCATTAAAAATTATTGAGAGTGAAATGTAGTACTAAATTTTATTATGGGGTGA
Organism: Hermatobates lingyangjiaoensis; assembly: GCA_026182355.1. NCBI lineage: Eukaryota > Metazoa > Arthropoda > Insecta > Hemiptera > Hermatobatidae > Hermatobates > Hermatobates lingyangjiaoensis. Next base: position 3,716,699 of record JAPFBL010001927.1, read on the forward strand.
CGTGGAATCACCCCAGTAATGTAGTCCGTTGATAGCAGAGCTTATAGCAAATAAGTCACAGGTCCCGCAACTGAAAGGCCGCTGAGGGTAGAAGTCTGCCACTGAGGAGGAAACAGAACGCAGTATTAAAGTATTTGCCCGCCAGTAATGGATATCCAAGTTCTTAATCCTTCTTTGTGGTATAGATGTTCAAGTGAAAAAATTTAATTAAGAGTATTAAAAATTCTTTATTTCTTATTTCATTGTTTCAAATATGTAGGTACTTGTTGTAAAACATTATGTACTGAATCAAACGATGATATATATAAGTATTAATCGTATTCCATAAGTATTAAATAAAGATATAAATGAAAGGGCAAAAAAAATGAACATCCATTTAATTGATTGATACCAAAAATTTTCATAACTGAATGAAGCAGAAAATAAAATAGAATTTTTGCAGTTCAGTTTAAATATTTACTGAGTATATGAAACTGAAATTCAAATAGTTTCCACAATAAATAAGTAATACACCTAAATATTTATATACTAGTAAATAAATATGATTGTACCTATACAAATATAGGTAAAACACAATAGTTTATTTAAAAGATTACTAAAAAACGTATTTTTTTACGCTTACGTTTTTACAGTTTTGAAAATTTGGTGTGACTTAAATTTGTTTTTTTCATCTAACTGCCACCTAAAGAGTAAGGCTTTTTACCTCCAGTGTTGTTCTGGAAAGGAGAAATGTAGGTGGCTCATTTGTTAATTGACGCCAATTTAGATTATGACTGAGATTAATTTATATAATGAATTTATTCTGCTCAGAGATAAATTCGTTAGCTTAATTTTCTCTCCTCTACTTCAAGATTAATTAGTTATTTAAGGAATCTAGAGCAAATATTTTGTAATAAGGATGAAATACACACCGACGCTAAATACACTATATTGTTTTAAAGTTTTTTTTTTTAAATTAAAACGTATTTTACAGCATATTAATGTATAGCATAATCGAAGTTCGTCCCTAAACTCATTTAAAAACGATGGTGCGGTGTTCTTTGCAAATCCTTAATCCAAATAGCCATCAGTAATACCAAGTTTAGGACTCGTGTAGAATCAACATCATGTGGCTTTTCCATGATAACTCTGGGTGCTAATTAACAAATAATACACACTTCCCACTCCTTAACAACACCGGTGTTGAAGGAACTGTGATTGTAGACGTTAGAAGAAAAACTTTTATTTAAAAAAAACTTACTTGGAAAGATAAAGGCGTTATGGAATAAAACAGGCGTTAAAGTTTGATAAAAGTACAATAATATCATTGAGAATTATTAAGACAAAAAAATAATAAAGATTCCACTTATTAAAGGTTAATCCTAATTGATGGCTTGAATTGTCAGACCTCTTTTCATTTCTTTCCCTGGGTAACCTGCCAGCTTTTGATTGAGTCTTCATTCTTTCTTTGCTATATTAATGCTTAAGCTATGTTATTTAAGATATTTGTTGCCGAAAATAGTACAAGAAAATTAGAAAACAAAACTAATGACTGTCATATACACCGTACCCACTGTAACTAACCAGTATTTCTGTACTGATCGTATTACTATTTTATAGAAAGTAAACCAGAATAAACTACGAATCCATTTTGACTTACAATTTAAAAAAAATTGCTCACATAAATATTTTACAGTTTAACAGATGATAAAATATTTATGTTTTCATGAAAAATGTCAAAGATGCAGGATAATTGGTTGCAACAACTCTAGGGAATTTAATTAACTCAAACTGAAAAATTAAAATGCTGCTTCTTGGGTTCAAAGTTAATAAATTGGATGATGTTTAATAAATTTAGTTATCGTTATTTTTCATGCAATAATTTGTTATAAGTGCTATTTTTTTAAATAGGAATATTATGATACAAACTAAATTATAATTAATTATGTCTTAATTGGGAAATAGTATAAAATTATCAAAGGTATGAGGCTTTAAGGTGGTAATTGAAAAAGAGAGGTTACGTGTTTAAATTATTAATTTGTTTTAAATGTAGTAATGTGATATTGTTGAACTAAAAGTTTGCCTGCTTTAGAGGTGTACATAGAGTTTCTATACTATACTGCTGTCTAGTACTACTTGCTCGACACCTGCTATTTCACAAACTAGAATATTTTTCTTTTTTTTTTCTCAATGGAATATGGTTGAAACTGAAATATTGTGCTAGTCTGCACAACACCTAACCTCTCACTATGTCTCTGCATAATCAACCATCCCATTTAACGACTTCCACAGTGACTCTAAGGTAACAACATCGGTACTTGGGCACACAGTACTGGTGCACTTTGTAAACATATTTTTTATTTTTTAAGTGAAGCTGGTGATACGGTTCAACAATCTCTTCCACCATCCAAACAAGAGTTGAAGGTAATTATTACTAAAGGAAATTATAGAATGACATGAAGGCATTCTATTTGTTAAGTTTTTACAAATGAACATCAATTCAACCAATTTGAACTTCAATAATAGTTTAAGAATTTGTTGTATCAATGATATCATATCAATAATGACCTTCGCTGAGTATTAAAGGACGGTAAGTACATGTTCCTAATTTAATATATGTTTTTTTTTTTAAAACATTCTCATGCTTTATAAATTCAAACTAACAATATTTTTCTAAACAAATATTTTGAATTGTTTATTTGTATGAATGTAATGAAGTAGGGTGTTTTCATGGGAACTGAGAGATTTGTCTGCTACTTTGTAGAAGATTAAAACTCGTTTTTGTTTGTTTTCTCTTACCCACACTTATCGGTTTTCACTTTTTAATGTTCTACCAGGGGTGGAAAGTATGGCTCATTTATTTCGCACCCATTTTAGTCTTGGGCGAGCCATCTAACAGTCTACTCTGAGTGTCATAAATTTTGCATAGCTGAAGTTTTTTTTTTATAGTAGGGATCTCTAATGAATACCAGACATCTTGCAGGCTCAACTTTTTCTATACTGACATTCATTCATTCATTCTGACTGGCGTCTTAACTTTTCCGAGGGATGAATTGTTCAGTTTTTTTCACTACCTCCGTGAAAAAATCGAGAACAGAATGAGTTTTGAACCCAGGATCTAGCAACCCAGGAACGATCCACTGGCCTACTCTATCCTAAACCAAACCAGGAGTCATTTGAAATGTGTCGTTTCAGTTTTCGTAAATGTTGGGTAGAATGAAAGCAAGTGATTCAAAAAATGCAAACACCTAATGTTCTAGCTGAGTAATAATAAGAGTACTAATGAAAACACGCCTAACCTAAATATAAGAGTTAAACAAATTTACAAGAGATAGGTGTTATGTTTTATGAATATCCTTAGAGATTTCTTTGACCTTTAGGCATGTTGAAGCGAAAAATATGTTCTATATGTTACTTCAGGAATAGGTGAGCCATATTACTAAAACATTATCAGAATAATTAAATGTTTTTCTTTATATTGAGTATAAAAATATAGTAAGTATAAGCACCTAACAAATTACGTACTAATTAAACCAAAACTTATTAATAAAGAATAATACTTTATTAAACTACTATGGAGTCCTGTCCCTCAGAAATACGCGTTAGTAATATAATGTTTAGTTAAAGGTTGTGCTCAAAATAATCTACTGAAATCATTTTTTCCTTATTGCTAATTTGTGACCGTAGTATTGACTTGCAGTAATTTGCGTCCTCGTAGTCTTGAATCAGACACAAATTTAATTATTTATTGGAAACAAGATTAAATGAGAAGAATTGACAATGATAATTTGGTTTTATAAACAAGTTTATTTCCAGTGCACTTTTATTTTCGTTATATAATCTAAGCCAGTTTATTGCACGTTGGTTAACTATAATACAGGAAGTTCGCGCTTATTGTGGTTAGTTCGGCCACCTAAGACACCGCAATAAGTTAATACATATTACTTATGCTAATTAAGATAATGATGCCGATTCATTACAAAAATCGCAATAAACTGAGAATATTGCAATAAACAAAAACATTTAACATATGCTTATTTGGCATTACTATACAATTAAATACATGAATAAAGAAAATAAATTAACGTATTAATTAAAGTTAAATTAATATCAATGTACTGTTTTAAATAGACTGTAGGTTTAAAGAATTTATATCATGCATTATCCCTAACACTAGAGAATAATGTTGTCATGCGGGAGTAAGAGAATACCTCTCTGGTGACTACTGGAGCTCAGTTCTCACTGCTGATCGTTATTGGAAAGCACCTCCGCTAAGAGTGCAGTTGCTACGGAGGCTCGATTTATCAAAACGGGTAAACTGACTTTTGCTATCTTGGCATTTTAGAAAATGAACACTAATTCAGAGAAAAGTTTTGCTTCCGATAGCATTTTTTGGTGGACTGAAGGAATTTTGCACACTACAAAGCATCATATATCGGAGAGGGGTGATTTACAAACATTATATGTTGGTAGGTATGTAATTGAAAACCGCAATATAGCGAGTTTTCCCTGAATAAATGAGAATAAAAGTTCGCAAATTATAAATTACAATAAAAAAATCGTAATAAGCGGGAACTTACTGGGCAGCTTTAGATAAAATCTTTAGTGAAATTGTTGAAACCTATATGACGTACAACATCCGTTTTATTTCATTGTGAATTTCATATAATATTAATATTTTTTCGGTATAAGGATGTTTATTCAAGATTGGTTGTGGCAGCTCCAACATGTTTATGCATTTAACTTTTTTCAACCGTTAATACCTTACTTCGTCATGTAAATATAAATATCAACTTATCTGAATCGGGGTCCGTCATCAATTGATTCTAAATATGTACTTATAGAACTGACATTTTTATTGAGTATGGCCCATGCCTTTTAATGTCAACGTTGTATGAATCAAATGGTCCGAAAGCAAAAGGACCATTATAAATTCTAATGTGTTAGCGGTCTAATTTATCTCAATATTTTCAAGTAAAGGCAATTTTATTTTTTTTAGAATATTCATATTCAGGTTATGATATTTTTCATTGGTCAAAACAATTATGTTTGGAAGAAGACATTCCTTGAAAAATTAAAGAACAGTTTTGTTTGCTGTGTACTTCAACCCTCTCATTGTGTATGTCCTTTTGTAGGTTTTAGTTTAGCATGACTTTGATTTACCCCTTTCCTTTTACTTTACAATGAGTAAAGTATAGTAATCGTGAAAAAATTCGATCTCGAGATTTTGATGGAATTACATGTTTTGTAGTCTCAGAAGTCGTTTCATTAAGTTTTTTCGATGATGTCTGTGTGGGTAAGAAGGTATCCAAAGTTTGTGAACACGCTACGGTCTAGTATCTTTAATGGATAAAGTTGATATTTTACACACAAATGAGCCTCTAGTGTAGATGAGCACTATTGTTTGGGAGTAATTATGCATGATCTAATATTCCCTTTTCAGACAAAATAGGAATATTTTATAGTTTTAAATGGGAAAATTTGTCTTACATATTCAATGCAGAAGAAGGTCAGGTAAACTATGTGAAAGATCGACTTGCTATCGGAACAAAAGTTCTCCTGCAAGGGATTATTTCGTAACACGAAATTCACACTTTCGTTTTTCAAAAATGTTATTACTGTTGTAGTTATACTAATGATAAATATCTCCCATTTAGACGTTTATATTATGCCTAAATGGGACATTATATGTTATACACCCATGAAGTATGATATTCTGTTCTACCCACGATTACATCCATTCGCTCAACCAATTAGGTCACTCCCACTTCCACTCTCTCGACCGTCGCGTCTATTCTGAGAAGTTTTCTATTATGCACATCTGCAATAAACAATTCTTTGATTAAATCGTATTTATATCAATTCTCATTTTAAGTTTGATATTATCAAAGTTTAATATTCATATTCTCTGTTTAAAAAATAATGTAACATCCTTCTTGTTAAATTTCCTTCATCTCCCGATCGCTTATGGTTTTGTTATTCTCCCAGAGTAAAGCTCTACCTGGGAATGTAGATGATCTATCTTTTTTTTTTGTTTATTCCTTGGAGCACTAATCAATTGAAGCATCACTTCTAATGATGATGAAATATTGCAATAAATGTAACATTCACTTGATTATATTAAAGTAAATTTCTTGTTCTAGGTCTGGAACCCTATAGAAGTAGGAGTCAGAGAGTTCAACAGATGCCCATGGTCCATCTGGGTGCATTCGCAGAGAAGGCACGCACCACCCCAACCCTACATACCTCCTCAGCCCCGAATCCGGCCTGAAATCCCGGATATAACCTCCCTCGCCCACAAGAAACACTTTCCTGGCATTCATAATGTCTCAACCATTGATGATATATTTTAACCAAACTCGATAATAAATTTATTAAACTTCACAGTGTCAGTGAATTTTAAAATGCCTCGACTTAATAATATTGTTATAATCAGTGAAAAATGCTTTATAAACTAATAAAGTTTTTAGTAATAATTAATGGTTTTTGATACATAGAATGGACTTCTCAAAATTTTGTTTAGATGTAAAATAGTGAAATAATAAGCTAGAAACAAGAGTTACTATGAATGGTTGTAAGAGAAGTTGCAATAAAGAAAGCATGTTTTTCTCGTTAGGTCTTTTTGTTTTTTGAATAGATAAAGACATGGTCCCTGGGATGAAGAAGTCCTTGCCACTGATGTGGTAAAAAAAGAAAAGGTGTCGGAGGGATAAACTGACTCATCGTTAAATTTAAAAGATAATATTCTGCTATTGTGTTATTAATAGAAAGCTTCATGTCATTGCTAGAACATCGTAAAATTATATACAGTGGATGCTGCATAATGTAATCATGGATAATGTTATCAATCGGTTAATATTATAGGAATTCTTGATCCCCTCTCCAACATACAATATGCATTACAAATATATTGCTTCCTGTGATCAGAACATCGGTTATTGTTATCAATTCTTTTCCACTCTGGGGACTCTTTTCGTTCAGTTCAGTTCCAGTGTAAGTGCCCAGGGAGAAGTTGTTGTTTTAAGAATCCCGATTTCATCTCTAGCAAAGCAAGTGTAAGATTTCCTTATTTCAATGTTCGTCTCCAGTTTTCTACTTTTTTAATTATCACCTAAATCACTCAGTTTTAGTTACTGTACCAGACTACCAGTTGTGACAAGCAAACTGACGCATAGAACAAAGGCTTCATAGCCGTGACTTTTTTTTTTCATTGATTTTCTTACTCCTTCAAGAAGAATAAACGCAAAGATGTAAGCATTAAAAAAAAAAGCTGCAATTTAGAGAGCTATGGGACAAGGTGAGGTTTCTGTAAAACTGCAAATATCCCAGCCACCTTTATGAAAAATTATAAAAAGCTGCTCAAGCATCGAGATGGCTATCAAAGTATCCAAAATTTGTTGTGCAAAAGAAGATACTGAAGTCAAATTTGCTTTGAAAATGTGGTTTACAAATGTTCGAGAAGATGACTCGAAAGTATGTTTCAAAAATGTTGTATACCACTACAACCGCAACAATATTGGATATTGTTACTAAAAAAACAATGTGACTTGACTCTAACCGACCTCGAGGATTGGATGATCGAGCAGTGAACAATGATCTCTAGGTGGCTGTAAGTTAACGGAAGGTGAGACTGCATTCTGTTACACAGGCTGAAGAGAATGAAGTAGTCAGTGACGATCAAGCAGAGGATGATAAACCAGCAGTGGGCATTCCAAAAATAAGGAAATCTGGGAAGCTTTTCGCGGGTTACACCTTAAAGTGCAAAATAGATCTTCTGAATTTGTACTTCATTATGAGTACGAGTCCTCTATAAATGATTTGCTACAAAAAGTTGTGAAACAGATAAAACTGGACGATTTTCTAAATAAATAATTTATTGTATTACTTATAGTTTTACTATTTATTATACATTTCATTTATTTTAGTTTTTTTTTACTACACCTTCAGCTTTAGTTATTCTCATAAACAGTATGAAATATGGTAATTTCCATTTCTTCGGTTAATGTTAACAGTATTATGTCAAACATAATGAAAATCAACTGTCTAAGACAGGGAATACATCGATAAGAAAGACACAAAAGTGATTACATTAAGCGGCGTTTACTGTCTATCGACAATCTTAATTTCAAATGTAGTAAACATCAATTTTTTCCATTAAAAATAGAAATGACCTATTCTATTGTTACAATTTGAATGTTAGGCAATGAAAGTATGTTTTAACTCTAGTAATAAATGGATGACTAAAAACATCAAAAGATCACTATTTTGTTAAAAATACACTTTTAGGGTATTAGAATTCATTTTTTTTCTTTTTTTTTTTGTATTCAATGTATAAACACTGAAAACATATGCATTGAAAATACTCGTATTCATTGCAAATAAAATCAAATTGTAACAAAAAAATAATTTTAACAATTATTGGTAAGATAATACTACATTTGTTATAATACTTCCAAAAAGTTAAAATCACTCTACAAATCACCCTGTTCGATTCATTGTAATGAAGTTTGTTAGATATATTTCTTTTCGTGGAAATGACAGCCCTAATATTTTTACCAGTATTGCATTATGGGAAAGGTACTTTTTTTATTATTTATTATTTTTTTTAATTATTTGAAAAAATTAAAAAAAGTTTTTAAATAACACACCCAAAATAAAAAAAAAAAGAAAATGGTTTAATGTAGATTACATTATAAATTTGTATTAATTTTAGAATTTCTAATTATTTATTGTATTTGTGTGAGTATTCTTGATAAAGATGTTCTAAACTTACTGTTATTGGAAAGAACAAAATAACTTTAAAAAGAATAACTATAAGAGGCACAGTTTCTATTTTATAAAGTAATTGAAACCACGCAGAACCAACCTGACTCCAAACAAACAGTCTTATGTCAAACACAATGAAAATCAACTATCTAAGAAAGCGAATACGGCAATAGAAAACATAGTGGGGTGCAGATTAAATTACAGTCTACAAAAAGTTAGACGTCGACTTTCCTAAAAAAATTTTATATAACCCACTTTCACTTTGCTGAGGCATTTCCTCCTTGTCTAGCATACACAGCAAACAGAAAAAAACGTATTTCTTTAATAGCGAACAAACACTAATGAGCGGAGATGAATTGCGTCATACTGGTTTACTGTTTACAGTTATATAATAAATACTCATATATATTGTATATATAATCTAATATAAACATTTACATATAGTTCACTATGAAATCGGAAACAGGATTCAAACTGGGCATACGTAAGTTCAAAATTGAAGAAGAGTAACACACAGAGTAAAGAAACCACTTACTAACTCAATTTTTTGAAAGTCCATCTTCAGGAGAGTAGAGGGAGGAAGAAAAAATAAAGAAAATATATAGTTATATATTTTATATAACTTATATATTTTCTTTATTATTTTTTCTTTTCTTAACCTTTTTCTACCTTTCAAAAACATTTTTTTTTTTTATTTTTGCTCTCGACTTCCTAGTTCCTTTTTTATTTGTCTCCTTTGCGGCAGCACTGCTTTAGCCCTCACCCAGTGAGTTCTTCAGTTGACTGTCGTCCCTCCGTCAATTCACTTCTTCTCCTGAGGACGACCGCCATTACGGTCGAAATATTGAAAAGTGAGTCTTTGTTGTGTTTCTGTTTTTGTGTCACTGCTTATTTTAATTGTTATTTGTCCTGCCGGACCGTTTTTCGTTTATCATGGATATATATATATATATATATATATATATATAAGTCAACTAGACTTCTTCCTGTGAACAGAGTGAAGAGAAAATCCTCCAAGATTTACAAATGTTGGAAACATCTAATGGTCATGCTAATTGACTATTAGTTTTAATTAAAAGGGCTAATTTTTTTCTGCTCTGAAGGCTGCATAACATGCATAGAGCATTGGTAAAAAAAGACTAGAATCAGTTGTGACGGTAGGGCTGTCGGAGGTTGTGAGGAGTCTGATGATGCAGTCATCTTGGACGGCTCTCGATACTACTTCTCTCTCGAGTTTTATCGCTTAGTTTGGTCTGGCCAGACCGACGGCTTACACATATGTTTCTAAATGTACAATATCATATTGATTATAATAAATTTGCAAAAATCTGTTTTATAGAGATTTATTCAGAAATAAGAAATAGGGATTCCTTTTTATTTAGAAAGAAATAAAAAGAGAGATTAATTAATTTTTTTTTTGTCCTAAGACAGATACAAACACATTATGTTTAAAATACGCCAAATTATGTTGCCACTACACTGTCATAAAGTTCAGCTTTGCCGGGTGCATAGGGAAGACATTCTTCAAAATGAATAAGAAATTTTGATGCCAACTATGTAAAATTCAAATAACTTGTGAACTTGTACCATGCAATCAATGGCTAGTACAGTGACAGCCTTCTTTTAAAATATTTCACAGTAAATATCGTTATCAATAATACTTCATACTGTGGAAATGATTTCGTACTGTCAAAAGGATTCAAAACCCGAGGATATTTATTTCAGCTTAGGAAATTGTTATACTGGTTCAGCTGAAATAGTAACAAAATAACCTCTAGTACAACCTGTTACTAAAAGTTGAAATAAACAGTTAATATTTTGAATCATGCCTGGATTCAGTGCTCAAAGAAAGCAACAGTTTAAAAGACTTTATAACAAAATCGTAAGTATTTAAGAGGTAGATTTAGTTTTTTTAATCGCACTTGTTTAAAAGGGTATAAACTGCGTTATGCTAGTTTTTCATGTTTACTTACCAAGGATTAAAATTAACGTCTATCTAGGGATGTATAGAATTTCCATCGGGAAGATCAACAATTTACCAGAGGATGAGGGATGACGACAATTTTGGGAGATTATATTTTTCTTGTATACAGTTTTCGTTCATTTACAAGTAACTGATTTAAACGTGAAATGTACCGCCTGACCAATGAAACGCTCAATAGTTGATCCAAATGTCCATGCACGGCCCAAATCACAAAGAATAGAACTCCCTTAAAGCAGTCAATAAAATGGTGGATTTGTGGTAGATGATCACGTAGGCCAGAGATCTTGATTCATTGTCCTTCTAAACAAACTTAGCTGTATAATTTTTGTTACTAGCTCAATACTGTTTGTTTCACCAACTTATTTCGTTGTCCTTTTCATCCTCTTTGGAAAATAAAGACAACACTGAACACTTCTCATAATCTGTTACAGAAACTGCAACCCCGATCGTTTTATTCAGACATATAATGTTCTAAATAATTTCTTTGTAACTTAATAAATTCATTACTATCAACATGATGTTTTTGGTTTTTATTCCATCATCACCAAGTATACTTGTGAGGCAATTTCAGGACGGTTCCCTGGAATTGACTTAAAAAAGTTAAAGGAAAAACTCAAGTTTAGTTTTAGTGTCATACTTAGACATAAATATCTAGTGAAAGACAAGTGACGGAACGATGGCAAGTAGGTATTCACAGTGAAGAAGATAAGAGTGTTCGCCCACACACTAGGATTCCATCATTAGTATTGCTCTAAGGGTGGAAAGTGTTCCTCATTTGTTACTTGACATCCATTTTAAACATGGGTGAGCCTTATACATGGTTCATAGTTTCTACATCAGCACATTAAACGAGTAGCTGACATCATACAGGCTCAGAACCGACAGCTTAAAGTCTTCTCCGAAGGACGGCGCTCACAAGACTTTCTCTCTTGTACATGAAACATCTAAAGCCATGGATGGGCAAGATTCGAACCTCCAATCTTGAAAACCACCTTTGGAAATTGATAGCCATTTAATTTAAATTGGAATTAAAGTAATTAGTTTAATGTAATTGGAATTAAACTAATTCCTATGATTCAACAAATAAATGTAATTGTTATTTAAAAAATAGTATTTTTAAATGTTTATGCTATTTTAAATAAATTTCTATTGAATTATTATTAAGCATCTACTGCATTACGCTTTCTCTTTTTACATAGAATTGGTACACCTACTACGAGAGGAAGTGAAAAGTTATATTTACAGGAAATATTAAAATATGATAGCATTTTATAATATGATCGTTAAAATATGCATGAAAATAAAATAGAAATGATTAATTGTGATCAAAATTAATATGAGCTCATATTGGAGGATTTTAAGAATTATGTCTCAACACCAAAAAAGTTTAATATGAAACTAACAACGGTTTTTTTCCTGTGGAGACGTGATTCTTGAAATCCCCTAATATGAGTAACTATCACACAATAAAAGATTGCACATCTAATAAATTAATAATTAAGTTCTCCTGTAATAAACATGCAATTATGTATTATTATCTTCTATAATAAACAGATTGTATGTTTATTAGCCTGTTCATTTACATCAGTTCTATTAAAAATAACAGTCGAATTTGACAATTTTCAACAACAAAATATTTTGAAGGAAGGGTTTTTTTCCTGCTTTATGGATATAATTCCATAAAACCATTGGGACATTATTAAACATGTAAATGGGAAATTAAAAACGGTGATTCATATTTTCACCAAGAATGAATGAATCAATAAATGATAAAAATAATTTGCCTAAACATATATTAAGTTGTTCGGCATAATTGAAATGTTCGGCAATTAATTTATATCTTTTTTTTTAATACAGGTCAACCATTTGCGGTACTTCATTACTATTATGTCGACTAGACTTCCTCCCGTGAACAGACTACAGAGAAGAAGTTTTGAGATTTTTCACGATAAAGTTCTTGAAGAGAAATTGTGCTACATTTTTTTTTCTTCTGTCGTTGATTCGAAACTAGATCATTGGTTACTTTCATTTCTTCCTATGAAGTTTGGACCTTCATTCATTTTAACTTTTGCCATTGCGTCTTTGGTTTACACACTTCCTCATTGTAATGTCTAATATTATTTAACATTAATTATATTTATAAATTAGTATTAATCATAAACTCAATTTAAAACACCAGTTGATTTGATTTATGGAACGTTAGTAGTTTTTTTTTTTTTCTTCGTAGGATGTGGAAAAATCTGTTAATGTAAGTAGTAGTTAAAGGAACGTTAGTAGTTAATGTAAGCAATAATCTCAGTAATAAATTTGGTATTACACATTACTTATGGTATGAAGATAGCTTAGAAGGTGTGCGGCTGACTTTCACAGCAGGCTAATGATACCTGACGCTGAGCTTAAAGACCCACAGATAGGCACTGGTAGTCAGGGGTCGTTATCGAAATAAAGAACTCTAACTCTTGGCCACTTTCAATATAAATACCATCATTGAAAAATGTATATTAGATGGAGGAAATAATAATACTAATACTTCTAAGTATTATAAATTATCTCCCACCACAATAAGGAGTACCAGGAGCTTAGTATTAGGTTAGGTTGCAATGGTAGTGTCAAATATATAGGCCAAATAGGTCAAATAGGCACATATATAGGCCCAACATTAGTCCTTTGTGATACCACATATTATATAGTACATTGGGAGCCCTCAGTTTTGCTTAACTTAAGTGTATCGACAGTAGTGATCAAGTGTACGAGTACCTGATATCGTACTGACGATATCACCCGCAAGGGGATCGCTTGAAACAATAAAAAAAACCTCACCTTGTCTTAAACCATTAATGGTTATTACAGATTCTACATTGGGAGTTGTAAATTTTGCCTAACTCAAGTGCATTTCGAGTAGGGATCTTTAACGAGTACCTGACATCGTACAGGCAAGGGACCGACGGATTAACAACCTCTCCGCATTCACCTCCCTCATGAATAAATAGGCCAGGTGGGGATGGAACTACGGACTACCAGCCCAGAGGCGAGTACGTTAACCACTGAGCTAACCTGGCACCCTAAATTTAACAGTAACAACAGTAATCATGTAAATAAAGGTCAGAATAAACTACAAAGCTTCATGAATAGTGGAAGTAAGCTGATCACTGTGTGATCTTAAAGAGACGCCAACTATTTACTCTGAAACTGATTATTGTTGACATATTTTACTTAAAGTCAAAAAAAGTCAACTGCGAGTTTTGAATTTTTGTCTCATCCATGATTTTTAATTTAGTTCTGCTAATAAACGTATTTACTGAATAGAAACCATAGCCTGCTATGATTACAGAAAATTAAGTAAACGCAGTGATGACTTGTGCATATGGACTGCGAAACTGCAGCACTCCCTATTTCTAATAGATATTTAAAATTATCGCGTGCATTAAACAGGCAATTATATGAGGCCGTTTTTCATAAACTTTCTGATTGTATAATCCTTAATATCAGTAGCTAGCACTTAGTTTGGCATTTTTCGCAGTTGTATATATACTTGAAAAAACAAACTGCATTCTAGGCAAGCGTCACACTTTCCTCTACATAGTACCGACCAACGTCTGATAGTGGAAGGTATCTTTTCTACTTGTTGAAAATGGTGCTACCCAGTTTAAATTATTTAAGCAAAAGCACTTGATGTGTTGTGTTTAGAATATTATTAAGGTTATACACATTGTATTACTGCCCATTTTATTTCTGTTGGAGCACCTGCACTGTTTTAACTATAAGCCACCATTATATAAACATAATTATTACAATAATTAAGCAGTTATAAAGGATTAGTTTTTGAAGAATGTACAATAACATTTTTGTTTGATAGGTTTAATGAACGCCGAACTTGTTGGTGTTGTTAGAGGGAGAACAAACCTATATCATTACACCTTTACATTCTTTGGACAAATTTGGGCTCAATTCTCAGGTGTTCTTCTGGCGTCAACTGCTTTATTAGGTTCTATCGTTTAATCTAAATATTTTGTAGTTGTTATTACCAAAAGTTGTATATATGAAATGAAAATATTAATCATACTTGGATAAATAAATAAAAATCTTTTTATTCTACGCTTTTCGAACACTTTGTGTTCATCATCAGGTGACTTCCTATGGAAGGAGTGGAGAGCCGAATTGTCTAACATTAACGTTGATTGAACGTTAGACTGTTCGGTCCTCAACTTCTTCCTTTGGAAGAAAAGCATAGATTAAAAAGACTTCTTTTGTCTGGAGACTTTGTTTTATCCATTTACCCCAGTATGAGTAAATACCACACAATAATGGATTGCACAACTAAAAATTTAAAAATATTAAGTATATTTCATTATTTGAGTAAATAGAATTGTATAATTCATAAAACTAAAAAAATATTAGTAACTTAATTGTTTATTTCCACATATTTCTCTGATTTATAGTAATATGTAAGTTAAAAATATCAACAAAACTTTAAAATTTCCCCCCTTTATTTTAATTTTGTGAAAATATTGAAAAGTGTTGAATCATTTAAAAATGAACAAAAAACATTTAAATTTAAATATAAATTATTATATCCATGTTAAAGGATTAAATATGACTGTCATTTTCTTATAGTTCGTTCTTTTTTCGTTAGTATTTCAACTAAAACTATCAAAATAGAATTATCTGAGAAATAAGATGATTATCTTAAATAATCTTAGGATAAAAGAAATTTTAATCCATGACCTCTGAGCGAAACCAGTGTACTCATAAGTGCTATGCCTAGAGCAACCTGCATGTTAGTGTTATTTCATGGTTATGAAGTTCCTGGTATCCGTAAAGATTTTATCTTGAATAGTTCAGCTCGTGTTCATAATGAGGTTTGATATTTACATGTACAGTAATTAAAGGTCTATAACCAGTCTACTGTACCGTTATATATCTTTACAACAATTTTTGTTGGAAGTTTTGTATGTATTAGGTTAGGTTAGGTCGCAGTGACAGGCTCAGAAGGGAACACACGTAGGCCTATCATTGGCCCTTTGTGATACCACACGATGAAGATTGATTCTACAGTGGGAGTCCTAAATTTTGCCTTAATCAAGTGTTTTTAGAGTAGGGATCTTAACGAGTACGTGACATCGTACAGACACTCGACGGTTTAACGTCCATCTCCGAGGGAGGATGTACTCAGATTTATTCACCTCTCCTGTGAATAAATCGAAGGCCAGTTGGAGATCGAACATCAGTACTAGTTCAGAGACAAGTAAGTTAACCAATGAGCTAACCTGACCCCCTTTGTATGCATTAACACAATGGGTAGATTATTGAATCAACTGTTGCACATTTAAAGTATACTTCATTTATCGACTTTGCCGTTGACAGCAGGATAGTTCAATGTACTGGACAGCTAACAAAATTGTAAGAGATTTGAATAAACTACAATCAAAATGACCCCCTGTGTCCATTAATATGCTAATGGAGACACCATAACGGGAAATCCATTGTGAAGCGATTGCATGATAACAACATATGTGGTGATTTCCATAACGGAGATGGCTTCCATCTATCTGATGAAACAGCCAATAATTGTGACAATGGATCAGTAATTATTGCAAATAGATAATGGGTAAACAATGACAATAATGAGATTGCAAAATAGAGAATATCAAAACATCATGTACAAGAGTAGCACTAATGTACTCCAGCGGCATGAACAAACATGCAGAAAGAAATTTCTCAAATTTTAAAAATTATATATTTTAACAAATTATTTTCAGAAAACTTATTATAAAGTAACCTTAATACATGTGAACATATATTATTCAAAGTCTATACACCACTTGTTCTTTCCAGTGTTTTTCTTCTTTGTTGATTTACCTCTTTATCTAAAATAATCATGTCTTTAATCAAAGTGTGCTGTTCAGTTAATGTTCAAAATGAAAGGGTATAACTTTTATTCCTTCTAATTCATATCACTGCTATAATGAATTCAATATTGAAATAATGCAATGGAATAACGCCACTTAGGTATAGTTTGGTAATACTACATAAACCAAGATGTATGCAACACACTATCATATCATTCTTAGGGAGTTCAACTTAAGAACTTTAAAAATATTTAAGAAATTATCTCGGTTTTATTAAAAGCAATAACAAATAATGAATTGAATGTAAAAACGTTAGAATTCAAAGAAGCCTTATTCAACCAAGAAATGAATAGGTAGTAATGAATTTATGATTTTGCTTCAAAATCAATCTCTTTATACAAATATACTGTAAGATGTAGAGTACATTTTAGTAAAGAAACAGTGGAATAAGGTTAAATTTCACTTAGAATATACAAAATTATTTTTCATCCGATTCTAAATCTCATATGTGAGGCAAGATATATTACTTTTGATTGATTGTATATAAACAAGAATCGGATTACTAATATGATCTCCTATGTTACCAGTTTTTGAAAAAATAGTTATGCCTACCTGAAGACATATCATATATCAGATATGATATATCAGATGTGATATATGATGAAAGATATATCAGAAGACTGCATTAGTAAGCTAGACGCAAAACTAAAATTTATTAAACTGTATGGATTCAAAAAAGAGAGGAAGAGCATATGATGAATATATGTTTCTTTTTAATTTTTTTTGCAATTGTTTACAATTTACATGTGAAATAGAAGGTATTAAGCCTTGCTGTGTAAATGTCTCTAAGGATGCTGACTCAACTATGTGTCTCTCTATGGGTACCTCTCTAGGTATCCGCCGTTGTCAGAGAGACGATGTATTGCAGTTATTCTCTACTGATCCTTCCGGCAAGCTGCGTTTTTAGACTTCCTTGATTGAGTATTATAAACTTTTGATTCCACTTGCAACTCGTTTGTTTGTTTGCTTGTTCAAGCCTATTATTCTTATTATTTTTGTGCCTGCTCCAGCTATTCTCGCTCATGATATTGCAGGCGCGGCATATGATGAGATCTTGACCAAATTTTTTACATCTCTTTGTGTATGAAAGTTTATTCACTACACAAATTCTATGCATTCTTTTGCAGTAGACAGGTTCCTTACATAGGTATCATTTTTTTATGTGTATATTGTTTCTTGTTTGGCGATTGTGTAGGTTTTCTCCCTCTTTAAGCACTTCCGAACTTGTATTCCCAAGTCGTAATGGGCTCTGATGTTCCTGGGTGGTCTCAGAAATGCCTCCCGGACTGATCTGGAGGGCCCCATCCAGGCTCCATCTGGCACTACAGATTAGCGTACATTATGCGCCCGCTGGAAGGTAGCTTCCCTCCTGACCAATAGAAGGTTTGGGCTCCTGCACTGTTGAGCAGCCCACGAGCATCCTCCTCCTGGTTTATTCTCGTGATACTGTCGCCGTTGACCAAAGCCAGACAAGGTCCAAAGATTGCGAAGTTACCAGTAAAAGGGGAGTCCTTTGTGTGTTATTGAGGGTGTATGCTTGTGGTTTGTGAGCTCGGAGCCCCGGGATTCACTACACCCCGTCAACTGCTCCTGGGAAGTTCTAATTGTCATCCAGGCTACTATTTATAATTTTTACGATACTATTAAACTTTGGTATAACAAATATTGATATGACCCTTATATGATTCTATAAGGGTTAATATATAAATCAACTACGGTATCTTATAAATTATCACAAATTATAATTTTTTTAGTAATTCAAATGTTTATGTAAGGATATAGTTACTATAGTTTTACTAATTTTTATGTACTAAATGTTTACTACAGATGACCAAATTTGGTCATCGCTTGGTGGGTATAAGCTGAAATAGTGACCCGACTTGTTATAAAATGTAATTTGTGGTATTTTGTTATAAATATGGGAATAAAGATTTTCAACCAGACTGTTAACTTCACTAAGAATTTAAACAAAAATATTATCATTTCCAAAGGGTTGATTTGTAGCTCATCCCCATGGAACTCAAATGTAAATATATTCTGTTACTGAAACTAATTTAGTAAACTTCACTAATGATTTCTAACTTATTAGTATATTCTGTTTCAGATGCCGCCTTCAAACTTCAATTCATTTGCACCATCATTACCTCTTTAATAGCGGGCAGTTTCCATGAGTTTGTTAAAGTTTTTATCTATGGATTCTATTTCATCGTCCTTATGGTTTTTATAATGTGTAATTAATTTTTTTCCCCCCGAATGTAATATACACTTATGATCGTCATTTAAAATGTATGTTTATTTGATTTTGTTTTAGTTCCAAATCTAGAGGTTTTAAGGAAAATGTCCTTTGGGAATGCTATAATTAAATGTGCAATGATTGCATTCTTTATAGATTTTATTGATTTCGACTTTTTTACTCCATCTCTTGATAACCCTGATGGAAAAAAATTTAAACAGCTTATGAGCCAATCTGCGATCGTTAATCAAATTCCTCAAGATGGTTTTTTTACCTACGGCATATCCAATACCTTATTCCTTATTCCTTTGCTTGGTGATCTGTCCTATCGTGTACCCTTGGTGTCAGTTTTTGGTAAGCCATGAAAAATTATAAGTTTCATATAAATTATTTTTTCATATATATTATTATATATAGCTGCATCACATTTGTTGCTTTTATGTAGTTCCAATTGAAAATTCAAAAAAAAATTGATAGGTAGTATTATATAAACTAAAGAGAGGAACTAAGTCTTTTCGATAACAACAGTAATTTAGTAGCACTATTATTTATAGGTTTTCTTCTATCGAACAATAGGGAAGTTTGACATTTATAATTTCTTGATCATAATGTAAATACAAAGGGGAGATAGTACAAATATCCTCTGACTTACTTTTAGTTTACTGAGATAAACAAAAGTTATTGGAGGTATTATTCATTCTCCCCTTAAAAACCGTCGATGATCACAGATTTGTTCCTTTTGAACTTGAGTTTTTTCCTTTCTTGAGTGTTTGGAGGAGTCACTGATTGTCCAGAGGTCTTTTCAATTTCGGAAATCAGTGCATCAAAACTGACATCATAATTGAAGAAAGGCCTAATGTAGGTATTTCTGCATCATCCTTTTGATTGGTGGCATGCAAGTGATCTGTAGTGTAGAGTTGAAGAATACAAAGATTTTGTTGAGTATTCCATGCCATCTGGTTATGATAGAATACCGAAATTTCCGAACTAGCGAGGCTTGGTATGCCTCTGTAATTGTGAGATTTACAATTACTTCGGTAAAAGATCTACTATCTTAACTCACTGAAACCATCAGTGATACAGAACGATTCAATTGTTTAGACTGAGCCTATTCCTTAGTGCTTGGTTCACAGTGATGAATCCACGTTTCATCTGACCTGAAAGATTTGTTCTAGGCTTTTGGGTATAAGGACATAAATTCCCGGGCACTTTTGACTGGTTCCTGCATTTGGAAAGAATAGCAGACAGAGTACCCACAGGGTCGATACCTTATCTTTGCCCAATCATAAAGGATTATTCTCCCACGTAGCCACACATGTCATGACTTGAGCTAGCTAGCGAGTGGTTATGATCCGATCCTCAATGAAAGCGGCTTCCACTTGCCCAATGGTGTCTTCATGAATAGCACAATACGTTCTCCCTCATATGATAGCCAGTCAGGACAAACTTGAACTGACGAGTCAATTTTCTAAGAACACCACACGTTGTGGCTCTCGCACCATTAGTCGCCTTTTCCAATTCAAATACTTTTTTACGAGCAGTCTTACAAACGCTGAAACTTGATAACTAGAAATCAAATGTATCAATCCCAATTATTAATTAAAATATTATTGATCCATTATTAATAGTAATGCTTAATTTAGTATTTATTCAAGCAAGCATTTTCAACTGGGTAATTGAAATACTATCATTTCACAGGATTGTAATTTTATAACTTATATATTTCCTACTCCTAATCGGTATATATATCGGTATATATATAAAAAACAATGTAGATTTAATTAAAAAATTAAAAAGCGTCAACATGAACAAAAATTATAGATTAATCAGTTTCGATGTGAAGTCTCTTTTTACGAATGTACCAGTAACTGATCTGTTGAGCTTACTCCAGGAGGAATTAATTAATTATTCCCTTCCCCTTCCATCTACCACTATAATAGAGTTAATTAAGTTATGTGTGGTAGATTGTCATTTTCAATTTGAAAATAATTATTATGTACAAAAATTTGGTCTTGCTATGGGTAACTGTTTATCCCCCCTCCTAAGTAATTTATATATGGAGTTTTTTGAGAGTAAAATGTTAAGCTCAATTTTGCCCAAAAATGTTAAATGGTATAGATATGTTGACGATATTCTTTGCATTTGTCCCAATTCTTTAAATAAAGTTGATTTCCTAACAAAATTGAATTCATTAGTGCCGACAATCAAATTCACAATGGAAGAAGAAATAAGTGGTAATTTGCCCTTCTTAGATGTCCTGATCCATAGGTTACCTAATGAGTTACGCTTTAGTGTATATAGAAAACCTACGAATGTACTTGCATACGTTCATTTTTATTCATCGCATCCAAAAAATGTTAAAATTTCTGTTTTTAGAAATATGTTTTTGAGAGCCTTAAGAGTTTCCTCTCCAGAATTTCTTAATGAAGAGATTAATAACATTAGGTCAATTGCCCTTTCATTAAAATACCCCTCTTACTTATATCGATTTAGCTTTGAAGGGTGCTAAAAAAACTTTCTCTAATACTTCAAAAGAGCCCCTTTTATTATCAAATTCTATAGTTTTGCCATACCACGAATCATTGGACCCCCTTCCAAGATTAGCCAAACAACTTGATTTTAATATAGTGTTTTCTAATCGTAATAACGTGGGTAATATGTTAATAAAAAACTCTCCAAGCGAATTGGAGTCCGCTGGTATTTATAAAATTCCGTGCAAAAATTGCCATAAAATTTATATTGGTCAAACTGGTAAATCATTAAAAACACGTGTAAAACAACACCAATATAACGTAAGTAGACAGGAAAACAGTAGTGCCTTATTCTTGCATATAAAAAATGAAAATCATCATATTGATTGGACAGGAGCTAAATTTATTACCTATGAAAAATCAATGTTGTTAAGAAATATTATTGAATCGTCTCTAATTAAATTTAATAGATCTAATATTATAAACATTAGTAACGGTCTCTTCAAACTTGATACTTTCGTCACGAGGGCAATAGCCTCTTCAAAGAGGGTTGACAGCTAGCGGATAGTTTTTTACTTTTTCTTACTGTACTCCTTTGTTTCCCCAAACATCCCTTTCTGGACATTAGTCCTTTCCTGTGCTTTCACCCTTTTAAAATACCACTCTTCCCTCCCACTCTTCTCAACTCCTCACCAGATGTTTTCTGCATCTAGTGTTCAGTTGGGTTTTTGACTCTGACGAAGACCGCTTGTTACGGTTGAAAGATCTTAGTCTTGTTTTCCCATTTCTTATTGTGGTTTGATCATTGATTGTTGTTTCACGTGTTTATGTGAAATCTTTTATATATATATATATATATGTGTGTGTGTGTGTGTGTATATCATTAAAATTGACCGCAGTCTTGGGATTCACGATCTTAAGAATGAGAGATTTAATCCTACGAACTAAACTCCTGTTAACAGGATTCAACTGGAAAAGGAGTTGGCCAAGTGACATTTTAAACAAAACATGTTTGTTTAACCTTCTAGCAGGAGGTTAGTTCGTAGGATCGAATATCTCATATATGTTATCATATGGTATTTATATATGTTATCTCTCTCTCTCTCTCTCTCTCTTATATATATATATATATATATATATATATATATAAAATTAAAATTAACCGCAGTCTCGGCATTCACGATCTTAAGACTGAGAGATTCAATCCTACGAACTAACCTCCTGTTAAACAAACAAAACATGTTTGTTTAGCATGTCACTTGGCCAACTCCTTTTCTATTGAATCCTGTTATAGGAGGTTAGTTCGTAGCAACGAATCTCTCAGTCTTAATGTGTGAGAATGCCGTGAAATAACCGCAGTGAATGCCGAGACTGCGGTTAATTTTAATTATACCTGTTTGAAAGAGTATCTTCTACCTATTTATACCAATATATATATATATATATATATATATATATATATATATATATTATAGTATAAATGAGCAGCAAATCTTCTTGAAGACAAATGGAATTAAAGTATGCAGCAGCTTCTGCATTAACGACCTTTTTGCTGATGGCCTCGATTTTTCTAACTATCTTCCGGTGATGCTGAGGCAACTTCCATATATGCTGGGCCAGAGACATTGAGAAAACCAATATCAAACAACTTTAATGGAACACAAAAACACTGGGTTGAAACAAGCTTTCGACCACACATTGGTCATCTTCGGGTTAACTATTTAATTTAATTTCACTACTATTTAATTAATGAATGTTAATATAATTAACTGAAAAGTAATTTTTAAAATTAAACATAACAATTTTAACAAATATAAAACAAATGATACAGTGGGTGAGATGAAAACAAAGAGCAGGTTCCAGCAAGGTTGCAACAACATACAGCTTTGCCCCTCAATTGCTATCAACCCTACTGGGCTCTAACTCTCTAACAAATTTAAAACTATTATCGAAAGTAGTACTACTTGGGATCACATTGAGGTCATAATTTTGAATGTTGAGGTTGGGGTTGACATCTTTGATATAAAGGGCTTCCAGGATAGTTAATCTATCTTTGTCGTTATTATAATGAAGTACCGAAGTTCCATCCACTAACATACCCCTGGTGAGTTTAATCCCATAGGCATCCTCTGTATGTTTTTTGGGGGCTATATATATATATATATAGTTCAATATAAACAAAGAAACATAGAGAAATCAGAAGAACACACTTACAGTCTCTAATTTTCGGTTTGAACCGTCTTCAGGAGAGATAAGAGAGGGAAACCAAGCGCACTGGATCAGAGACGGTTGGAGACCAACAGTGTTGCCGCATGCGCGCCCGTTCACAGAAAATAAGGTAGACAGGAATCAATTTATAATTAATTTATAATTTATAAAATAAAATAATGGAATATGAAAACAATAATATATAAAAAAGAAAAAATTGAAAAAATAAGGGAAATTGATACAGAGAAATTGATACATAAACAAAAGTGCTGACTAAGCTATGATAAAATAAAATAAAACTAAGAATACAAATAATAATAACAAATGAAATAATTTAATAAAAAATGTGAAAAGGCAAGGAACTTTTAGACATTATCGCTTTAGATTGAGGCCAGGTGCACTGCGCGCACTTAATAGCCAAATATGGGCTTCTTCGGAGGCTCGTAGTGTGAGATCTTTGCTGTCAGGGGTATTTGTCGCAGAATCTGTAACCTGTAGCACTCATTAAAAGGGAGACCGTGGCTATTGGCATGTATGGCAATGGGAAGATGGGAGCGGCTATTGACTGAAGCTCTGTGATTGTTCATACGGAGACTAAGCTTGGTGGATGCTTGGCCTACGTAGAACGAATCACACTTGGTACACTCCAAACGGTACACACAGTTTTTGGAGGTACACGAGCAGTCAGTTGCAACAGGATAGAGGGTGTTATGGGGGGGAGCTGTGAAGTGTGGTTGGGGATTTATAATGGGACACGTGAGGCAACCTCGACGTCCGCACAGTTGCGCTCCAGAGGGCAAACTGTTTGCCCTCGTGGAGGTTAGCTTCCTGTGCGAAAGAAAATTGCCAAGGTTGGGAGGACGTCTGTAGGATAGGCGTGGCGGATTAGGAAAGGTTTTGGAGGTGGCTGGGGAAGAGGATATGATCGGGAAAAGTTCTTTAATGATGGTACCCAGTCTGTGGATACCTGGGAAGTAGGTTGTTATAAGGTAGGGAGACCCAGAGGGAGAGGAAGAGGAGGTTGATGTAGGATTGTGTGGGGTCGTGGCAGGAACCAGTCTTCTTGTTAGGAAGGGAGAGGGTAACCTCGCTCTACAAATTTACTTTTTAGGCTATTGATATGTAGGTGTTTATCTTGTAGTCTGTTACAAATCCGGTGAATTCGTATGGAGAGGGATCTCGGAATGGATTTCTTAATGTGGGGAGGGTGGCAGCTATTGAAGTGTAGATATAAATGGGCATTAGAGGGTTTAGAATGGACGGAAGTAATGAGAGAACTATTGTTGAGGGTGATATCGACATCAAGAAAGGTAGTGGATCTGTTGGAAATGTTATGGGTAAAGGAGATGGAAGAGCAAAAAGATTTGAAGTTGTCGATGAAGACTTCTAACTCGGAAATGCCATGGTCCAGATAAAGAAGATGTCATCGATGAAGCGGGTATACAGTGCGGGAAGAAGGTGGCAGGTTTGGAAAAAACTATTTTCAAGGTGAGCCATGAACAGATTGGCAAAGGAGGGAGCCATTCTAGTTCCCATGGCCGTTCCTTTGATTTGCAGGTAAAAGTCTTCATCGAACTTGAAAGCATTGTGTTTGAGGACGAAGGAGGCTAAGGTGATAATGAAGTCAGTGGATGGCGAATGAGGGAGTGGTCTGGAAGAGAGGAAGTAGCGCAAAGCGGTTAAGCCCTCACTGTGATCTGTGACAGTGTACAACGAGGTTACATCCATAGTTACAAGGAGGATTGGATAAGGGGGAGATTCAGACAGGGATACACTTTTGATTTTATCTAGGAAGTGAAAGGAATCTTTACAGAAAGAAGGTTGACTGCTCACTAGTGGTTGCAGAATAAAATCTACGAACGCTGAAATTCGCTCAGTGAGACAGCCGTAGCTGGAAACTATGGGTCTCCAGTCTCCACTCCTTTTAATGAGTGCTACAGGTTACAGATTCTGCGACAAATACCCCCTGACAGCAAAGATCTCACACTACGAGCCTCCGAAGAAGCCCATATTTGGCTATTAAGTGCGCGCAGTGCACCTGGCCTCAATCTAAAGCGATAATGTCTAAAAGTTCCTTGCCTTTTCACATTTTTTATTAAATTATTTCATTTGTTATTATTATTTGTATTCTTAGTTTTATTTTATTTTATCATAGCTTAGTCAGCACTTTTGTTTATGTATCAATTTCTCTGTATCAATTTCCCTTATTTTTTCAATTTTTTCTTTTTTATATATTATTGTTTTCATATTCCATTATTTTATTTTATAAATTATAAATTAATTATAAATTGATTCCTGTCTACCTTATTTTCTGTGAACGGGCGCGCATGCGGCAACACTGTTGGTCTCCAACCGTCTCTGATCCAGTGCGCTTGGTTTCCCTCTCTTATCTCTCCTGAAGACGGTTCAAACCGAAAATTAGAGACTGTAAGTGTGTTCTTCTGATTTCTCTATGTTTCTTTGTTTATATTGAACTATATCTGTCCGTTTTGGATCGTATTTCCAACGAAAAAAAGTGTATATATATATATATATATATATATAAATATTCGTAAATTTTGGTAGCAGTCCTTTCCTTGATACACACATTATTGAAAATGACACCAAATTTAGCTGATACCTGTTTCTTAACAAGTTTCTCAATTTTTCTAAATAACACTCTCGTTATTTCGTCTACACAATAAAGTACATCTCCTATGGTCGACATGTTTCGAATGATCAACATTCATCATCAGGACGTGAATAAGATCTAATGTGAAAACCTGGTTTATTATATACACAGAGAAGGTAGAAGGGGGGGGTTGTTTTCCATAAAGTTTAAGAATAGTTGGGCGTTAATCTGTGGGGTGAGTGGCCTCCCGGCCTGCGCCGCTACCTGCAAGGGTTTCTGGCTGCCCTTGATGTGAACTAAACAGCTTCAAAATACGGCTACTATTTTCCACCTGAATATTAAGGAGTGGCTTGAATTTTTGAATTAATATAGCCTCTAAAATTTTCAGTTTATGGTGGTTACTCTCTTTTTTTATTATTTTGGTATTTGTAACCAGCATCTCTCTTGTTAATTTAACATTATGCTTGTCTTGCGTATGTTTTTTTGGGGCTCCGGCCATTAGGTGCATGGTGAGCCTTCTTGATAGGGAAGTGGTAGTCATACCAATGTACGAGTGTTTTTGGGTTTCACAGTCCCCATTAGTACATGTATACTCGTACACCAGATTTCTTTCCTTTAAAGCTGAACTTTTGTCCTGGTTATTATTATTTAAAAACCAGGTTTTCACATTTGATCTTATTCACGTCCTGATGATGAATGTTGATCATTCGAAACATGTCGACCATAGGAGATGTACTTTATTGTGTAGACGAAATAACGAGAGTGTTATTTAGAAAAATTGAGAAACTTGTTAAGAAACAGGTATCAGCTAAATTTGGTGTCATTTTCAATAATGTATATATAATTATATATATATATTATATATATAATACATGTATTATTATAATAATACATGCAAGTAACAGAAAAACTGCACCCACCGCAGATAGGAGTCAGAAGTTCAGATAATATTTCGACTGGCCTGGGGATAGTTAAATCATTTTTAAATCGCCTATGAGAAAACTCTTTGTTCATATCAATATTTGTTAAGTTAAAATTAGAAAAACTGTTAGTATTGTAGATATATAATGTTCATTAAAGTGGATTACATTAAAATCTATGTTTGGTTGGACCTTATGAGTTCAAGTGACCATAGTTACGATTATACCGGTCTCTTTGGGTTTGAGAATTTTATTAGATACCTAATTGTAAAGGAGTCAGAATTGACTGCCACGTCGTGTAAGCCTGCCTAACGTCCTCAAGGTAACGCAACTTAACAGAGATATCTTATCATTCAATGAAATTAACTGTCAAAGTTAAATCTAAACTATTTAAATTCAGTTATCCCTCGCAACTTCGTGGTTCATTATCGCGGCTTCAGTCATCGCAGCTGTTCAAAAATATTCATCAACAATTCAAACTTGATGAATTTTCTGTATGACAGCAGAAGGCAGGGAGTGATCAAGTAAGCTACTTGCTTGTAAAAGAAAGTTGTTACAAGAATCAAAGAGCTCTAAAAATATATGTACAGTATGCACATTTAAGTTACATTACGCATATAAACGTATATATTTACAGGACAAGATTTCATAGTAAACACGAGAAATAACAATCAATGATCAAACAACAATAAGAAAAGGAAATAAAAAGACTAAGATCTTTCAATGCAACAAGCCAACTTAGTCAGAGTCAAAACCCAACTGAAACACTAGATGGAGAAACACAAGGTGAGGAGTTGAGAGGAATGGGATGGAAGAGTGGCATTTTAAAAGGGTGTAAACTGCAGGGAAGGACAATTGTCCGGGGGAGGGATTATTCTTGCATATAAATAATAAAAATCATCATATTGATTGGACCGGAGCTAATTTATTAGCTATGAAAACTCGGTGTTATTAAGAAATAATATCGAATTTTCTCTGATTAAAAATAAATTAAATGTTATAAACATTAGTAGCGGTTTGTTCAAACTTGACTCAGTCCTAACGAGGGCAGTACCCATCACCTAAGAGGGCTGAGAGCTAGCGGATAGTTATTTACTTTTTCTTACTGTACTCCATTATTTCCTCAAACATCTCTGCTTGGATTATTGTCCTTTCCCGCACTTTACATCCTTTTAAAATACCACTCTTCCCTCCCATTCCTCCCAACCCTTCACCATGATGTTTCTCCATCTAGTGTTTCAGTTCGTTTTTTGACTCTGACGAAGACCGCTTGTTACGGTTGAAAGATCTTTTTTCCATTTCTTATTGTGGTTTGATCATTGTATGTATTTACATATACACATATAATATTTATAGTATTATTACATTCTGTATGTTCTTTATACTATTAATATTTTATTTACATGTTTGAAACTATTGTTTAGTGTTCTAATGGTTTATGCATTTATATGGTTTCATTTACACTAAGTGATATTTTACAAAGACAAAAACTGTATGTATGATAAAAATCAGATAGTGGCATTACTTGACAGTTTTTCACTTATCGCAGCCGGTTCTGATCCCTATTATCCGCGATACTGAGAGATGACTATAATTATAATAACATTCATTGTATCCCTCTTATAACTTTTATTATGTTTCAGCCAATAAAATGTATGATAACATCATAATACCATGGACTATCATGGCGACTGTGTTGATGGGGACATTGTTTGCGTTCCTGTATTTTTTTTTCATAATCACTTTCATTCCAATCTACAAAATTGTAAGTATTTGTTTCAAAAACCTTTCAAGCCTGAAAGGTGAAAATTCTCCGTCTAAAATATTCAAAAATATTTTATTTTTAAAGCAATGTCAATTTTAAAGGTATAAAATAAATAAAAAAATAGTAGTTTAATATATTAGATAATAACATTATAGTTCTATAAATAGAGTTACATGTATTTAGTTTCAAAAATGTTTGTTCTACTTTTAAGGATGCTTTAGTCATTATGGGGAGTCTTCAGTACGAAGAGAACGACTCAAAGAGAAACGATTTGAAAACAAACTATTCAAAGAGAACGATTGAAAATCTCTCGTTGGCTAAACGCCACCTAGTTCGTGACAATAAAGTGTTAGACAGCCTTTAAGGTCTTTCTATTCGTAATATGAAGGGCTCGAGAGAGGAGTGTATCTAAATCGTCCCCAATCTGAGATCTCATCAAAAGCCTAAGCGTCTCTAAAGAAAGTACCAGTTGTCCAGTCTATTCAGTTGAGTCATGGCCCGTTCCCACTGTAGTCTGAGATCTCTCTCCAAAGCCTAAGGCCCTCTAAAGAAAGTTACTTCAGTCTGTCACAGTCTATTCAGTTAGAGTTCCACTGGGACCACGTTCCACTGGTAGGTGTTTGGGATCTCTGGCTCCCCGGCAGGCACCTCTCGAGAAGTTACTTCTTCTGACACAGCGACCATAAGGGTCTACCCAACTTGGGTGAGAACCAACAGCCACTGCGAGTCCGACCTCTGAGGCGGGCAGGAGAGAAAACCCTCCAGGGGTTTTGGTGATACGGTTGCATGGCCCCACTAGGGGCGGAAAGACAACCCATGAGTAAAGAACGATTTCAAGGATGTTCAATTACACCCCACACTGGAGTGCTACTGAGAATGCGCTGCGCAGGTGCACGTGAGTGGCCTGATGGGATTCATATTAGAAAAGTGATCCTTGCGACATGACCGGTAAACTTATTATTCAGTTGACTGCATATGGTATTTTAGAAACCATTTCAGACCACACGTTTAGAACAACTAGAGTTCTAGTTCCACTGAAGTTTGAAGATTTATTCCCAATAATGATAGCTTTAAGGTTATTTTGTGGCACAACTGAAGCAGTGTTTCAAGTTGAAGACTTTATTTAGGATGTTGAGCTCATGTTAAACACGCATACTAATCAACAATGTTAGAAATATTCAACGATTCAGGGTTATTAGCTACGAATTAGAATTGATAATTAAATTGAACAAATTTGAAAAATTGATAAATTGGATGTCAATGAATATATAGAATCTTTGAATATATGGATGTCAACTTTGATGTTTTTAGTCAGTTAATAAATTTCATTAACAAACTAGCGTAATATGTAGTGATCACATAGATTACTTTTATATAGAATTGACTTGATAAAACCATCGAAAAACAAAGAACTACCTTTTTAAATCATGTCTTACTTTTATATATAAAGTATTATAAACATTTTTATAGTACTTTATAATGCAACATTATCCGGTAATATTATAATATGATATACAGTGAGCAAATATTTTTATTTTTTTTTATGAATTGATTTTTGCTCTTTCTTAATAAAGAAGAATGAGCTGTGATGACTTTTTTTGGGCCTGAAGTATGTATGAGTAGGGTGGAGACCCAACACTGTTCTTCCAGCAATATTACAAAACCAATAGTTAGCGTTTATTACGCTAGTTTGTTAATGAAATTTATTACCTGACTAAAAACATCAAAGTTGACATCCATATATTCAAAGATTCTATGGTTTTTGTAATAATACAACTGGCAACCTCTGCGGTACTCGCAAGGATATTTGATCAATGATTGTGCCTTACTTCCTATCAAGAAAACCCTTAGTTTCAGAAGTTAAGAATAGATTTGACATGTTCCTGGTGGACTGTTTTTACCATCTGTAACCGACTCGTCTGATTTCAGAGTGCATTGCCGCTGATGACAATTCTAATAGAGTATCATTTACCCACTGTTGGTCTCGTCTTTCAATTGTCATTCCTATTGGCTGCATTTGGAGGGTAAGCGCCTTATATAAACCATTTTTTTTTCACTCGTAATAAAATAAACGTTTTAGCATTTTTATTAAATCTAGAATACCTCTAGAAATAAAAGTCCTTTCATATATCTTCTGCGATATATAACAAAATTAAACCGACAATAACAACGAGGCCTTTCAAAAGAGAGCAGTTTTGATGAACCAAGAAAATATTTTTCCCGGTGATGCATTAATCTATATCATAGTTGTTAGTCTTATGAGAACTTAGTTTGGTTCTGCAAAAGATTGAGAGGAGCTCTGTTTATTAAACAAACTTATTTAAAATGTGGAAGTCGAAATATTCTCCAGCTATTGCTTGAACCGATTCAATTAAAATAACTGAAAAACCATTTGGATTGTAATACATACGGATAACTAAAATCCCTGACGTCAAAGCTCTATTTTTACTTTCCTTCTCAAGAAAGGCATGCAAATGCGTTTTCACATTCCTCTTAAACATTCTCAGTTGCCCTACATAACTGAATTCAATATTAAGGAGACTGTTTATTTTGGTTTAAATTAGTACAAATCATTTATTTATTTTTGACATTGAATATTTATTAATTTAATATGATATGTTTTAGGGCTGGCGTACTGCTACATGCAGCTAGTCAGATCACAAGTTACATGGCTCAAGACAAATTGTTTTTTGAATCAATGGGACCAGACACAGGCCCAAATAAAGGATACCTCAAATCAAAAATATTATGCGCCATCATAATAGGTAATAAATAACATAATATTCCCGTTGATTTGCAAGTTTTCAAGAAGATCTGAAAATATGTTTTACTGATTTTTAAGTCCTGTCTGCAAGATTGTTAACTGTTTATTCATTTAAGGAACCATCAGTTATAATCAAATAGATTAAAACTAAAATAAAAGTTAATCTGATAACTTTGTATACTTTTAATTCATTGTGAGGAAAATACATCAAAATGTATTTTGATTAAATTAAATCCGCGAATTATATGGAAATTTGCAGGATTGTTACAATATTTTTTGCACCAACCCACCCAAGCACGTATAAGCATCGTCTTAAAAATATAAAAAAAAGCGACTCGGGGGGGGTCTGAAAACGTGTAACTTTGTCAAAACCGAGAAATGGATTTTTCTTCATGATTACAGTACTTTACTGACAAAAATAAAAGGAAAACAATTGCATTATATAATTTTATATATCAAAATTAACGTATTATATCAATAAAAATGTCATTTAAGTTGTTGCTGGAGTAATAATCCTGTGTTTGATACGAACTACTGTATTTAGGAGACAGTGTATATATAATTAACATTAGGTATACTTTGTATTATGGGATGATATATAACTATGGAATGAAATTATATTGACAAACAAAATAAGTTAACACAAGTAGTCATTAGAGTGATTAACTTATTATTATAATTAGCTACCTTAAAAAAAAATTAATTTTTTCCCCTTGTACCTACGATTAACTGTAAAAAGTGACCGAAAAATTTCCATCAGGAATATGAATTTATGAGATAATTTAGTATTAACTAGGGATGGGACAAATGAAGTGATAATGGTATGTTTAATTAATTTCAGGTGTACTAGGGATGGTTCTTGAATTTACAGAGCTCATGTCCTTGAGCGTGTGTTTTGGGTACATATTGAATATATGGATGTCAACTTTGATGTTTTTAGTCAGGTAATAAATTTCATTAACAAACTAGCGTAATATGTAGTGAACACATGGAATACTTTTATATAGAATTGACTGGATAAAAAACCATAGGAGAACAAAAACTAACTTTTCTAAATTATGTCTTAGTTGAAATTTTGGTTTCTGCTACTTTATTAAATTGTTATTGCAGGTACGGAGCTGTTGAAAATCGGCAAACTCAACATCACTACAAGCAAAAGTTAGGAAGAACTAAAGTACCTTTCAGGAAATCATTGACTTACTGTTTAATATTTACTTTAGGTGAATAGTTATATTTACTTCATTACAAATAATTTTAATAGCCATTAATTTATCTTTTCTGCTTTCCAGTGCTTTCTACAGCAATTTCAACTTATATATTCAGTGTTACTTTTGTTAATCCCGTGGGACAATATTCTCCCTTGGTAAAGAAGTGTCTAATATTTGTCTCAGCTTTGACTGGCGCTACTGCTATGTTCTGCTTTCTAATTGTATCTTTAACACAATACTGGGTTCCGAGAAGTTCTTTTAAAGTAAGTTTTATTACTTATTCTTTTTTCGGTAAACTGAAATGTTAATATATGTCGTAATGATTTTTTAGATGCCACTAGGCAACTGGTTTATCTTCATGAACATCATTACAAGTTTTTATGGAATATTTGTGATAAAAGCGGCATTTTTCATTCCATTCATCATATGGATCTTGGCAGGTGATAATAAACCTTCAAGAAATATAATGTTACACGAACGTAAATTTAAAACACACAGTTTTAATTAGTTGTATATATAATTGTATGTTATATATATATATATATCATTTTATATATATATATATATATATATATATATATATATATATATATATAATATATCAATGATCAAACCACAATATCAAAAGGGGAAAAAAGACTAAGATCTTTCAACCGTAACAAGCAGTCTTTGTTGGAGTCAAAAACTCAACTGAAACACTAGATGCAGAAACATCTGGTGATGGGTTGAGAAGAGTGGGAGGGAAGAGTGGTATTTTAAAAGGTTACTTACGTTTATAATATTTGATCTATTAAATTTAATCAACGAGGACTCGTTGTTGAAAGATCTTAGTCTTTTTTTCCCCATTTCATAATGTGGTTTGACCATTGATTGTTATTTCACGTGTTTATGTGAAATCTTGTTACATATAATATACATATATTATTATCTTTAAAGTGTAAGTTTAATATACATTTAGACCATGTTATTAAATTTCTTTCGTTTATTTGACATATTTACTTGGAAATGCCATTGGCGAACTTTCTGGGTCAATATCTTGACGTCTTCGCGAATTTTCTGGGTTACATTTTTCATTATAATTATCAATCAAACATCATCTTTTCAGAAAATGCATGTTACATCATGTACAATCTGAAATCCAGGAGGACGCCTGCTGGAGGTAAGGATCTTACAACATGATCATTCGTAGCAGTATGACCTACAGATTCTCACTCTGTTTCAAAGCTTCGACTACGAGCAGAACCTAAATTCCAGGATAATCAGGAATATGATATCCTTATTAGCACAGAAATGTGGATATCCTATATGATTTCAAATGAAAATTATTCCAGGACTCGAACATATTACAACCAATATCAAAATAAATGTCATTACATGTAAATCCATTTACAAGAATGAAGTGAGAATCTACCAATCCTTCCTAATGTTGCCCAAGCTCTACTACATGTGTCAACCTTCCTCATCCCCTGATAAGTTTACCTGTAGTCAATCTTCAACAACATACTACAAGTAGTAATGAACTTCTTTGACTCATGATCTATAAAAGTTAATTCCATAGGACAAAGAACTGACAGACTAATTTACTTGTGGGATTGACAGGTACTGTGGAGAGACCTTATTACATTTTTTTTTTTATTGTTTAAACCGATCCCTTAGCGGGTGATAACGTCTGCGCAACTTGATAACGTTATCAGCAAACAAGTTTTGTTTTATCGGTGATTCTACTTTGGTGTCCTAAGTTTTGCCTAACTCAAATGCATTTCGATTAGGGATCTTTAACGAGTACCTGACATCGTACAGGCTCGGGGCCGACGGCTTGTTCGTCCGAAGGACGACGTACTCAGATTTATTCACCTCCCGCGTGAATAAATTGAGGGCCAGGTGGAGATCAAACCCTGGACTACCAGCCCAGAGGCGACTACGTTAACCACTGAGCTAACCTTGCTCCCCCTACTTAGTACTACTTAGAGTACTGCAAGTAATTCAGGAATAGTCGGTATATGGTTTGGAACTACTATGGTTACAACATACAATATAGTGCCGGGAAATATTTGTTTGTTGGCCTTTGTGATAGAGGTAGATGGTCAGAATAGGTTATTTCATTCTGGTCCATTATTGGGTCACCTTTTCATTTTTCTACCCATTCTGGCTACACGAATTCACTAAACCAAACCCCCTTTTTCCAGTAATTTTTAACATCCAGCTAAACTATAAAGAAGAATCATTTAAAGATGGCTTATGAAACCTATTATGGTTGGAACCTATTTAAAGGCTTATTTAAATAATACAGGTAAAATTTGGTCGCAATGTCTCCTTCATTTTCGGGTTTTTATTTTTTTGTCGGGTAAAATCTAAAATAATCTGCAAAAGCAGTCCCCTTTGAGCAAAAGCTGCCTTTACAGATCTGTATTCAAAGAGTGTATACATAAAGTAAACCATAACAACAATGTACTCGTAGATTCACTGATCTCAGGCCAAGTATATCTATTCAATTCTTATGAAAGGGCTTAGGAAGCTATACAATAACAGCTAGCTTTGTTACCTCAAATTCTATTCCTCTACTAGAATTTAAATATTAAATATATCATTTAAACGTCATGATGAATTTTGATTTCGTAGTTGTAAGTCAAGTGATGTTAACCTGTTTTTAATTAGTTCTAGCATTTTATTTTATGATGAGTTTTAAACTTCAAAGAGTTTATGAAAGAAAAGATGAAGAAATGGGTGAAAGTACCCAAAAAGCAGAAGAAGCTGCGGATACTACCAGGACGAATGACTCTCAGTCAACGTTGAGAAGGAGGACTAAATCTAGGAAGAATACTGCTATATATTAGTACTTCATCTTTAAAAATAGTTTAATTAAATGTTTACAGTATTGAAGTTGTGATGTTTTGCTCTTTTTTATATATATACATATATGAACGTATAAGCCACAAGGAAAAGTAAAAAAACACAGAAAATACTTTTACTTATAAATTTACTTT